>OU426989.1:183130816-184330816 GCA_911387755.1 Chrysotoxum bicinctum | reverse complement strand
CTCTAAGCAAAAGTAATCGATGGGTAATACCCTACAAAAAGTGTCCTGGCGGTATTTACTTTGAATCTTGATAATTGTCCGGAATCGTGGAGCTAGAGAGTGATTCAGATTGTATTGCTCTTGCACTTTCAATAACGATCTAGCCAAATTTATGTGGATTAAGATTTAATCTTCTTGTCGGGAAGGGAAATCATTCTCAAATCAGTTGAAATGTCGTAACGAACAAAAATTGGACCTATGTTTTGTTATCTCTTTGACAACTTAACTCAGTTAGTTTGTCCTCCAAGATAGGCGCACTGGAGGCCAAAAGTTTTAGTCCACTCCGAAAAAAAACTTTCAAGTAAAAAACTAAGTATGTAGGATTTATAAGGAATATATTTTCTTTTAAGGAGACAAATATTTTTATTTTTTTGCTAACGCATAGGAATTTATTTAAAAAAAAGAGAAAAAAAATGGCTTAAACCGGTTTTTCGTCGAAAAAACCTCCTTCACTTTTTTTTACAATTCTTGGCAATATGGCCATTATGTGAATTGTTTGATATAGTACATATTTACAAAATGCTGAAATGTACTCCAAAGAAGGGCATTGACTCCGAAACCTTCTATTCAGCTCCTCCCACAATAGTTCTGTACGATTTATATCCGGCGATTATAGCGGCCATATTATAATGTATCTGTAAGATTTCTTCGTCTCCTCTCTGTAAGGAGTAGTCCTGGCAAGATCGAAACGTTGTCCTATTGAAATACGAATCCTTCGTTAATCAATTTTAGTTGTATCCCAATATCTTCTAAGCTTCCTTGTTCATTTTGGCAATAACTCGAGTCAAATCTTCCACTCCACCCTAATAGAAAATTCGCCAGTACATTACAGAATCACGTCCATACGTACTTGACGGTTAGAACAATACAGCCGGGTAACATTTTTTGTTAAGCGCAGCGTCGAACGAAAACTCTTCATTTTGTGCCAGATACCTCGAACTTGGTTCGATTCATCGCTCCATAAAATGCTGTTAAAATTTTCTTCCGTTCAGTCTGTATGTTTTTGGCCAAGTCTAACCGTTTCAACTTATTTTCTGATCAAAGAAGGGGTTTTCGAACAGCAACTCGTCCGTTGTCAAGGACAGCGGCTTAGTCCATGTTGTATTTATTTCGGAACGTATTTACGGTGCTGTTTTTCGCCTTTTTTGTTTGCTCGCTCTAACTATTACATAATCCTCATGCTTAGTTGTAGATCTATCTTGTCCTGTTTGTAGTTTATCTTCAAGAAGTCAAGAAATGCAACCCCTCGATATCTTCAACTGCGATGGAACTACTCGCTGCTATTGCTTTTCATATTTATAATGAAATCGCCCTTTTAAAAAAAAATCTGGATTAAAAATCAAACTTTTAATACCTCACTCTACTTATTGTTCAAGTAAAAAACTAAGGTAAAAACCCCAATCTTTAATTCAGAAAACCAACCCTTAAGCCTAGTACTCAGTTCAAGTGAAAATGAAAATTTCATATAAAAGTGACTGCTGGTTCACTGGCATGAAATCCGCAACGAGAGGTGAGTACTAAAATGTGGATTGGAAAAACAAATATGTTCCACAACTTTTTCCACGCTATGATTTTCATTTCTCAATGTACAACCATCAGGAAAAAGTTTAAGGCAACGTGGAAAACTGTGACATTTGTCAGTTGATTTTAATATTTTGTTACAAAACAAAAAATTGAAAATTTATAAACAGAAAGGACGAATCAGTTTAAAAATAATTGTCATTTTTTTTTTCATTCGAAGTGAGTATCAAAAATTCATGTGGAAAAGTTTATTCTATTTTCATTTTTATTCTTCGCGTGTAATTTGGAACGTATTTTTTTTTCATTTCACGCTAGGTGAGTACTAGGCTTTAGGCATGAATAAAATCAGTTCACCGAGTCGGACTCAAACTTTTGGCCTGCAGTATATGTACATACATTATCTACATTCTACATTATCTCTAAGTCTTATTCCAGACATAGAATTAAGCTGGATTTTTTCATTTATCATTTGCATTGAATCAAGTTGAATAACCTTACTCAGATTTGAAATTCAGTAACAGTGATATGTGACTATAAAAAAGAAGATGTTATTCCCTAACGTCCGTCTAATGAATGAATCTTTGCAGGAAAAGAAATATTTTAAAGTTGAAACATAACGAATTAGATCGTTTTTAAAGTTAAGCTGTTTTTTATTTACTTATAAGTCTTATGTAATATGGTAGTGTTCATTCCTACAACTTTTTAGTCTTGTGAATGCATTGAAATTATTAGATTGTTTTTATAGCTTGAAGTCTTTTGTACTGTTTGCTTTTCCTACAAACCTGTCGAACATTCTTAAAATAAATCAAAAAGTAAGCACGGGGGTGGATTTCGGTCGCATCTTCATTCTCAGGACTCAGATGATAAAATAATTGAAGGATCCCTCTAGATGAGAGCAGTTTTTGTTTTCTTAGAATTTAAATAATAAGAAGAATACATATTTCTTCTAGCTCTCTTCCCAAGAAGAAAATAAATAGAAAATACAGCAAGCGAAACAAGATATGTATAGGGAAACCAAAAAAAAAAATTTTTTTCTTGCGGTCACTAGCACATTAATCGTATCGAAAAGAGTTTCAGTGTAGACCTGAACCAATGACTTTTAAATTCTCTCTTACTTAGGTTACATTTTAGACCGCTCAATACAAGTAGTATGTTTATACTGTCTGATGTCTGATGTCCATAAAATCAATGCTGCTGTGCCCCAAGGCTCCGTTCTGTATCCGACACTCTTCCTTATCTTCATAAATGATCTCTTTTCTAAAACCTCTGATCCACTTCAATATTTCGCTGACGACAGGCGATAGCACCCTCAGCTGCTCATATTCGTTTCCAGATTCACAACCCTGTTCTTGGGCTGTGGAACTGAAACAGCAGTGTATGATTAGCTTATTAGATTCCGATCTCGACAGCATTATATAATAAGTATGTACCAACAACCGCGTGGATTTATATGCTTCAAAAACACCGAGCTGTCTTCCTTCGGCCCAGCGAAATATGTCACCCATGCCATTAACCATGAATGAGTCGGTATGTGTGTTAATGACCATCTTTTATGAAATTATCATATATTCGACGTAGCCAAAAACGCAGCGAAATGCTTAGGTTCCCTTAAAAGATACAAGAAATGTTTTCCCCATCTGATCCAGCTATGATCTATAATGCATACATACGCCCAAAACTTGAGTGTAACTCTCATATCTGGGCTGGTACCACCATAACTCATTTGAACCTGTTGAATTTATAATAGAGCAGTAAAGCTTATAGGAGACACAACCTTTCCGGAAACTTTTGATTCTCTTAAACACCGTCGAAACGTCACCTTTCTTTCACTGTTTTATCGCTTTTTGTATCATAAATGTTCAATTGAAATAGCCAGTTACATATCCTCCCCTCAAAAAATTTCGTCGTAATACTCGTTTAGCGGAGAATGCTCATCAATTCACCCTCGAGTCTTATTTTGAACGTACCGTCAAATACAGAGATTCGTTTTTTAGTCGCACAATACGATTACGTAATAATTAAGCCGCCACGGTTTTCCATCGACATCTCCTTTACTGGGACTCGTAGGTTGAAAATAGCCAGCGGAACGAGGAGTAGGAAAACCAAAAAAAAAAAATACTTTTTCTTCGTATTGAAGACGTTCAGTGTAGACCTGAACGAATTACTTTTAAATTCCCTATTTCTGACTTGAATTCTTATTTACAAAATCCTCAATGCAAGAAATAGTATAGCTACTATACCATTTGTCAACCAAAAATCATACTTTCGACTAACCTAACCTACCACCACCGACTCTACAGAAAGTAGCCATCAAGAAATCCTGGCCAGAATGCTTAGTTAAGCAAATGCAGGTACTCAAACAGGATCCAAACCAGAACCGGAATACGGCTATTATCACAGACAGTCACAGGCGGCATCATCCTCCAAATTGGCCCAGCAATGCCGAACCTACTAAATCCTTTTGGATTTGTGAACTTAATCCAAGCTCCGTGAGATTGTGCACAATTTCCTATATGTCAATTCCATCTACAGGTCCATACGAGTTATAGTATTAAAATGGCTCCCTTCCAGCGCTAATTGGGCCACAGGACTAGACAGTCTGTAGTCACAATTTCTACCTACCTACCTACCTAGGCAAATGCTTTAAATACCTTAGACTGAAAATGACTTAGAGCTATTTTCGTTTTATTGTGTGACTGAAAATGAAATCGTTAATGCTTTACAATCTGTCAAATCCGATGCAATCGGTTCTGACAACATTCCGCCTAAGTTCATCCGCTTAATTATTCCAGTCATCATAAAGCCTTTACATCATATCATTAATGCTTGTTTCTACAGTTGCAAATTTCCTGAATCATGGAAATGTGGAATAATTATTCCTATTCCAAAAAGTAGTAACCCTTTAGTGCCATCCGATTTTAGACCTATTAGTTTGTTGCCCTTTTTTGGTAAGGTTTTTGAACGTCTTATAGCTAACCAAATATTGTTATATGTTCAAATGAGTGATAAACTCTCTAAATGGCAGTCAGGATTCCGCAACAAACACAGCTGTGAATCTGCTGTAATTAAGGTAACTTCTGACTTTCGATTTGCGTTTGATAAAGACCAGTTGGGCATTATGGTGCTTCTAGATTTTTCTAAAGCTTTCGACTGTGTAGACCACCAAATTTTGATATCTAAGCTGTGTCACGAGTTTAATTTTTCAAGGTCTGCTCTTAAGCTTATTAATGATTATGTGAGTAATAGATTCCAAAAGATAAAAACTTTACATGGTACATCTATTCCCTTCCTAGTTAACCGTGGAGTTCCCCAAGGATCTGTCCTTGGACCACTACTGTTCTCACTTTTTATAAATGATCTTCCTGATATTGTTAATGATTGTAGTGTTCATATGTATGCAGATGATGTTTTGTTATATAAATTTTGTAAGTTGGGCATGTCGGAAGATGCTGTTGCATGTGTCAATGAAGATCTACACAATATTCTAGAATGGGCTCGCACTAATAAACTTCAATTAAACCCTTTGAAATCTTTAAGTATGGTGTGTTCTCGGGTTGAACTATGTCTTGAAGACTTTCCGAGAGTAATTTTAAATTCCCAAATCATTCCATATGTTCGTAAAGTTAGATATTTAGGTTTTCAAATTAATGACAAACTCAGTTGCTGTAATGCAATATCAGAAACTATTAGACGTATTTACTCCGTTCTTCGTTCCTTAAGAGTATCGACAAATATTTTGAATCCTGTTATCAAAAAACATCTTGTGAAAAGTCTTATTCTTCCATTTTTTACTTTTAACTGTTCAGTGTATCCCTGTCTTGATTATGAGTGCAAGCGTAAACTTAATGTTGCCTTTAATGATTGCTTGCGTTTTATCTACAATATACCTCGGTTTGAAAGTGTATCTAGTGTTCAGTCTTCTTTGTTAGGAATTAATGTTGATAATTACTTAGTCACTCGTAATATCATCCTTCTTCACAAGATAATACATGGTAGGTGTCCAGAGTACTTGGGGGAAATGCTTCAATTTACACATTCTCGTAGGGGACTTCGAATGATTTTACCACGTTTTACACATTCCGTTGCTGGCCGATCTTTCTTTATCTTTGCCATTAGAATTTGGAATGGCCTTCCCTTTGAAATTCAGAGAATTAATTCATTGGCTATTTTTAAGAAGAAGATTTTCATTTACTTTTCATCATCTAATTAATGTTTACTTTCACTTGTTTTATTTAAATTTAAATTCATAGTTTATATATTGTTATGTTTCTATTTATAAATCATTGTTATAAAAGCTTGTATTGTGATGAATTATAACTTGTAAATTTGCTTAGATACAACTAAAAGATTCAATCTTGATGTATCAAGTCATTTTAAGAAAATAAATACAAATACAAATACAAATACAAATACATTATCATAATTTTCAAAAATCAATATCCCAGCTAAATCGATTATTATATTTTATCAGATTTTGATTTTTCTTAATTAATTTTTAATTAAATTATTCCAATTACATAAGTTAACAAAGCTAAAACTAATCCATTAATAATGCTGATTTCGAATTATAGCTTCCCGATGTCACAGGTATTATTGAGAGTGTTGATACTCTAATTAAAAATGGTGATGCTTCAGCTGGAATAGATGGGCGTAAAGCTTGGGAAAATTTGCAAAATGACATCAATAGAACAATCACAGAACATATTCCAAAAATTATTGATTCAATAGAAAAAGTTGGTAAGTATCAATATTTTTATAGCTTTACATGTTTTTTTTCATTTTTAACTTTTTCAACTTTTTTTCGATTTTAGGTCAACGACTCAAAAAAGAATCTGATGGAATAAACGAACAATTTACAGAAATTAACAAAGTTATCGATGAAAATACAAATTCCTTAACATCAACAGCTGATAAATATATCCATGAATATAGTATTTATAGGTTCTATGCTGGAATAGCTATCAGTTCGGTTTTGTTGGTGGTAAAGTTGAAATCATTTTATAATTCTATATAGTTAGGCAGAAAGGTCTTAAGTTCGTAAAGAAGTCTTTCGGAAAATGAGAAAATAAATATGTTTGTCTAGATGGCACTTGCTCTTAGTTTGTGTCATTAGATACAAATGCAAAACCTAAAATGAAACTTACTTAAGACCTTAACTGCCTGATTCTAGAGAATTTAAATGAATTTGTTTGAGAATGTTTTGAATTAACGTATTTTTTGTTTCTTAGATTCTCACTGCCCTAACATGTGCTCTATTTTGTGGAATTTGTGGTAAACGTCCAGATGGTTATGGTGATGATTGCTGCAACAAGGGATCTGGTTCTAGATTCTTAATGCTGTAAGTACATAATTGACAAGCAAAATCTATACATAGGTATATTAGTTTTTTCCGAAGAACTCCCAAAGCTCTTATATATATCAACTTTCACCAATCTTTGCAATTGCCCCTGTTTAAGTTTTATACTATCCCTTGGCATAACTAATGACTTGTTTTATTTAAGTGTATACTAAAACAGGCTAAATTTAAGACTCTCTTTTCGTCTTCTCAATCACTATAGCGATTAAAGAAGTCCTATCTTGGCTTAAGGAAAAAGTGATATCAAATAATGATATCCGCATCTTCTCGGACAGCAAAACAGATATTTAATCTCTTTAATCTGTCTCTGCTGCTGATCGCCTCTGATTAAGATAGAGCAGCAGTTTAACATTCACTTCTTCTGAGCCAGGCCACAGGGACATTTCAGGAAATTGTAAAGCTGTCGAGGTCGACAAAAGTGGAACAATGATACCTTAATTGCCAGATAAGGCAAATATAGGTATTCCCATCGCTACGTGTAAAATTATGCTATACAGAGAACAAACCTTAGGTAGAACAATATCACCATCTGCTTGGTGACAAAACAGATTTGGCCAGTGCTCGATGTGAAGCGCTCCAAAGTTTTAATATCTTTAAGCAGATAAGACATAGGCTCTCTGATAGGTGTTATAACGGAACACTGTTTGATAAGCAAGCACGCAACGCAGCTTGGAAACTATTCTAAAGATTTCTGCACGAACGAAGAAGAAGAGGAATCGATCCCATACTTTCTCTGCAAATTTCTTACCTTATCCCAAAGACGTAAACTCTATCTGTGGGATTTCTACTGCAATTAACTTAGTGATCAGGCAAATATACATAGATATATCCAATCTCGCTCGCTTCAAAAGGAGCTCCAATTGGTTCAACGATTAAGGATAAAATATCCAAGATTCAATGAATCAACTCATCATCTGAGTGTCCGGGTTCTCCTGCTGATAGCCATCTCAACCTAGCCTCAGCTTTGCATCAGCTTTGCCTCAGCACATTTTATTATGTTGGGCTGTCATAAAGAGAAAATGACAAATACTCCAAGAGTATCTCTTATAATGAAAAATTGTAGATCCCCTTCATTGCTAATAACACGCAAACAGGAACGGTTGAGAATTGTAAGTTACTAGGTTTAGGCTCTGTACGAACCGTAATGGCCTTTATTCTATAGAACTGGGATCAAATATATAAGAGTCAGTGTTCAAATGCACTACGAAAATTACCCATTCATCTATAGGCAGTTATTGATGATCGCGTAAAAAATCAAAAAGTTGTGCACGTTCGGGTACAGAGCCAAAAATATCCGAATTAGTATCTGAAGATTTTTGGATAGCAAATTAACCCATTCGAAAGCCACTCGAATGCAAGCTATATAAACTTTAGGACAACGTTTACAAATAAACTTACCTGTCTAACGTCTTTCAGTCTGGGGTCTGTTTCTGGACATCGAGACAGATCCCAAGTAAATGGATATATTTGCTCCAAATTCGGTACAGATGCAGAACGTTTTTATATAACTTTCCCTCTAACTTAAATTTTAGTTTCACTTCATCGCTGTTCAGACTCGGAAGAAAATTTTAGATCCTCTGTATTCCTGCCGACAACACGCAGACAGGAATGCTTGTCAGTTGTATGGGCCTTGATTCTTTAGGAGTTGTCGCCTCACCAAATTCAATAGATTTATAGATTTAAGCCTAAATATAATTGAAGTAAGTGTAGTTAACTTGACACCTTCTTGTCTGTTGTCGCCATTTATTCCTATTTAAATGTATGAGGGGAAAGGAACTTATGTACGTAGCAATGTACAAATAACACCTAAATTCCCTTAATTATTGTTTTATAAAATTGATTTATTTTAACAGAGCTGTTGCTGTAATTTTCCTAACAATCTCGATATTGGCCGTCGCTGCTCTTGTCCATTTCCTCATTGGATTAGTTCTCCAGCGTGGAGTTTGCACTCCTCTCAGGTAATAAATTTGTTTTTTACCAATTTTAAGCAACATAATTTACATAACATTATTCTTACAGGAATCCCAAAACTGACGACATTTTCCAGTATGTTGATAATTTCCTTGATCTCAACAATGTCTTTTATAATAACCCCAAACAAAAGAAGGGACCACTTAGCACCGGCAATTTGCCACCATTCCGTATTTCTCATGCTATAGCCGCTTGTCAAGCCAACGAAACAATCTACGAAGTCCTTCATCTTTATAATTATTTCGACATTGAACAAATCCAAGATTATCCCGCTCAGCATAATGTCACTAAAACTCTAAGAGAATTCGTCGATGGCATTAATTTCGAATCGAAAATTGTCATTCTCACCGAAGAAAATGAACAGAAAATCCGAGCAATTGCCACATCGGGTTTGAATAATTTCGATCGTGACAAGTTCACTGATAATCTCAATGAAAACATTACCATCTATTCGCTCAAAGCTTTGGCAACTCAATTGAGGAAAACAGCTGAGAAAATCAAGGGAACCTCAATGAACGACGTACAAGTTGGTCTACGCAATCAAGCCCTACATTTGGAAACCTACGAGGATAATCTTGTCTTGCCAATGCGTGAACAAACTCGAGAACTGATTGATCTTGCCGAAGAACTGCAAGCCAAGCTAAGCTATAATCATAAGTCATTTGAGAGATCCATTGAATCGCTAGTTAATGAGATAAAAGAGGCTCAGAATTTCATAAATGACGAAGGACGTAGCTTTATCAGGAAAACAGCTGAACAACTTACAACTTTCTTCAGCGAGGAGATCCAACGTTATTTGGATTTGGTGATTCGATCCATACAGACGGTTGTGGGTAAGTGTGCCCCATTGGCACATGTCTACGATTCGGCTATTGTATCTACATGCAATAAATTTGTCGATCCATTGGTGAGTTCTATTTTGTTTTAATTTGACGAATTCATTTACATTTGGGCTATTCTCATTTTTTTTTGTATAGAATGGTTTCTGGGCTGGTGTGGCCTGGTGTGTCATCCTCTTCCTGCCAACATTAGTGATAAGCGTTAAGCTATCTAGTTTGTATCAAAAATCAGATCCCTATCCGGGACCACTAGTCGAATCGTGAGTATTCTCTCTCTCTCTCTCTCTGTTTTTTTTTTTTCTTTTCGTTATAAATAAATATTCATAATTCATTTTATAAACCAAAAAACATTCAAATTACAATAAAACAAAATAAACAAAATAATATATATTTAAGTAATTAAGTGGAATACCACCCCCTTCCCAACACATCCCATTAAAATGATAGTTATGTTAAAAAAAAAAAAAAAAAAAACAAAAAATTGTTGGAAGGTTCTGAATTTATTGTTAATGTTATTTTTTAAAATTTATATTTTTTGTTTGATTTTTTCTAACTCTCTTTTATGTAAAATGTTTTTTTATTGTAAAAGTGAAAGTACGTAGTTTTAATCTTTTTAATATTAATTTTAAAAATAAACATACTTTATTTTAATATGCAATTGAATGAGTTTAAAGCTAGAAGAATAAAATTACTTTAGTTTTGTTGGAATTGAAAATATGAACGAATAAATATTATTTGAATAATTTTATTAATATTTTTTTTTATTTTATTTGTATGCTGTCTACTTAAGCAGTTTAACTTTTGCAAGTAATAAAGATAGGGGAGGTTATTTTTACTAATATTTAGATGATTGCAATCATATTTAAATTTGTTTTTTTTTTTTTGTTTTTACTTAATTAGCTTTCATTGGCTGTATTAAATTATGAAAAAACGTACAAAAATCTCAGTATTTTTATTTAGCACAAATGTGTTTCGCTTATTAGGACTGTTTTAGTCTTCATTTTTTTTTTATCGATAAGGGTATAATGCCATATAAAGAATCAAAATTGCGAAATTCGTAGCTTTTAACTAAAGCTCTCTATGACACGAACTGAAAGAGAACTGACATTTTTAAAGGATCAATACTCGAATCCATTTTTAAAACGGGGATATTTTTCTTAAACGGATATTCGTGTTCTTCCTTGGGTAGGAGTCATTTCGGAGAATTTGTATGACAGTTTTTCATTTCGCAATGATGATTCCATAATGTCTTGTCTTGCGTTTTAGTTATTTCGTATTTATTTGTTTGTTAAATTTGCTTCGGTAATTTTTTATTTCACTGTTATTGTCTCTGAAAACATAATTGTTAGATATCCGTGATGTATCTCTGATTTTATAATTTTGCTTTATTTAACTTCGTTGTTTACTAATTCGCATTACATTTTGTTTTGCGCGAAATTTAATTTCATGTGCAAGCAATTCTGCGTTAATGAATTTCAAGCAGAATATAAAAGATCGAAAAGCTAACTAGTCAACATACAAATGTATGTACATTTCACTAATTAATGTTTCGGTGTCAGTTGAAGTACCGAAAACATCGCAGTCGATTTAGAATGATCTTTATCAGTTGATGTCATGCCGCAGCGATGTTCGCAAGAATTGACAATCGTTTCAGTCGAAAATTGCAAATGGAATTGAGATTGTGGCGAATTTTGGGTAAAGATCTTGGCCTATACCATTCTTGAAGCCTCAGCTCTGAAATTTTTTTGATGATTTATGCAAAAGCTTAAAGATCCTGAATTTTATTGTAATATCCTTATTGGAAAAATTTTGACAATACAATTCAGCAGAGATTGAAAATAGGTCTTTTAAGATTATTTATTTATAAATCATTATGTTATCGATTCAAAAAAAATTTGATTTTTTGGCTTTTAATCCACTTGGTTAATTTATTTCAATAGTATACTGTGTTTTATTTATAAAAAAAAACCTATTATGTTAGCGTTTGTCTGTGGATCTAGGAGGGTTTTTTTTCTTTATATTTCGCTAAACCTAAATATCTATTGTTTTCTAGTTAGGATCTTAAGGATTTCTTGCTATTATTTATTTCATACAAATCCAAATTCTCGAAGTTTCAATTAAATATTTCATTTGGAAAAGTCCAAAAAAGTGCTATTCATCATGCTGACTATTTGTCATTGCCTTTGTGCATCCAAGTTTACATTAAGTTAGTGCCTAAGTGGGATG
This sequence comes from Chrysotoxum bicinctum, assembly GCA_911387755.1. Classification (NCBI taxonomy): domain Eukaryota; kingdom Metazoa; phylum Arthropoda; class Insecta; order Diptera; family Syrphidae; genus Chrysotoxum; species Chrysotoxum bicinctum. Next base: position 184,318,864 of record OU426989.1, on the reverse strand, counting down.
AGGCTTTCGATACAAAACATTTTTATACTATTCCTTAGAAGATAAATTGGAATTTTCGTATTTTTTTTTCATTATTAAGTTTTGTCAAAAAACGGGTCTAACGATTTTGATTAAATTTTGTACATAAAATGTTGTCTTTTTTGCCAAGAAAATTCACATGAGGGAGTCTAGTCTCTAGTGTATTTTTTGGGAACGTTTTTAAGGGCCAATTTCTTTTAACTAGTCTTTCGCTTTGTGTCGAAATTCGACAGAAAATGAAATCTAAGAAACCCATGTAGCTTAAGAAAGCTGAATTATTTGAAATTTAAAGTAAGTTTTTTGTGTAATTTTATTTTTTAAAATGTACACAGTGTTCGACAGTGCAAAAACAAAAATGACTCACAGTGTGTAAATGCGTGTCGCAAGTATATTCTGCACATCTCCGCAACTGTGGTTTTCCAACCATATAAAATCTATGGAAATCGGTTAAATACTTTTGGAGAAAATGGTACCACAAAATTTATTTAAGGCTATTTATATAAACATAAGGTACTCGTATCAAAATTTCAAATAATCACATGAATTTTCTTAATCTAATTGTTGAACTGAAGATATATATTAGCAACCACTTTATTGATTGATAAATTGGGCACCAGGTGTATGTATTCCAAAATACTCTTGGTTGATTTGACATTATCTTCTGTACTGCCAAGCTGAATTTGTAATAAATTAAATATTTTTTAGATCACGAAAAGCAGTTTTTTTCTTATTTTAAATACTCATGAACGTAGGGAAACCCGCCAATATTGAGTTCATCGATTCAATGTACAACATACAACGATATAGTAAAGTATAAAACAACGAATATGTCCCACAAACATTTTAATCCTTGAAAATATACGAAATTACACTTCAGTGATATTTTTTTCGATTAGGACTTTTGATTTTCGACTATAAGCTATCATTTCTCTTAAAACTACTAATTTATTCGTTTAAAAGCATGTACTTAAATACTTTTTACAAAATATAATAAACAAAATTATTAACTTTAAAATCGACTTTAAAATTTTACATTCCGCATTTCTCTTCTAGCTAAATTTTGAAGAATAATGTGGCTTTCCATTGGTAAAATAAATCAATTTATTTCGATTTCAATCTGTCAATATGGCAATTTTGACAAAGTTTTGCATTCCATTCAATCAATGTTAAAAATTTAAATTTGTGTATGTTCAAAATATGAAATAAATTATTTCTCATTAAAAATTTAAGCATTTTAAAATGATTCGTTTAAATCTTGAAGCTAAATATTGACAGATACAGGGTGTGCCATCTTTAATGTCATTGTGTGACTGTTTGTAGACCATCTTTTTTCTGTCCCTTGTTCAACAAACAAAATTTGACACAACGAATATTGTTGTCAGATGGTGCTTGTTGAGTTATGTTCATTGAGTTAACATAACTGAAGGACGTTTTTTAATGTACAGCGTCACTTAATCAGCTCGATGTTGGCGATTAACGTTAAACAGTGTACTCAATTGACGCTTTAAAAACCATGTCTACTCAAGTCAATCAGTTCGTAAATGTCAAAGTTATTCAATGTTTACAATTCGAAACCAAAGATGGCGCAACCGTTATTTGAGTTCTGAACAGTTGTTACAAAAAATGCGAACCTCTGAGCGTTTGGCTAAATTTTAACTGTGCTAAACTTTAGAAGGAATTTAGAAAATGCAACTTGGATTAAAGCCTAGAAACCTAACTCTTAAATTTGACTTTAAATGAACTCGTGAAAGGAACTAATGGTTTTCGTTTGCTGCGGTGACTGTCAGCCACATTGTATTGCTATCCGCTCAACGATACTTGTCAACAAAAAATGTCCTTACATCATTTAGACTGTCAGAATTTGAAAAGACATTGTCTTTCGTTGCGGTTCTCTTTATGCTAGCTACACACGAGGCAACCGTTGAAGCAACGTGTTTCGTTTGTTCACTACACACGAGGCAACTGTTGCCGCAACCACAGTACAGTTGGAGCAACCGACCGAAAATATCAAAACATTTTGATATTTCTGGCAACGGTTGCAGCAACTCAAAATTAATCGGCAACACAGCTACACACGAAGCAACCTGTTGCTTCAACATGACCGTATTGCTGCAACGGTTGCCTCGTGTGTAGCTAGCATTATAATTCGATACTCTTATCATTTGGTAATTTGCATTTGTGTACTTGTAATTTAACTGAGTCTTTATCAAAACTTTATTGTAGAAGATTACTAAAAAAAATGACAATAAAAAATTGAAATTTAGAAATTTTCGATACGACGATATTAAGTTTGAATATAGAACTAGCAGATATCATATTTTATTTGTGTACCAAAATTTCTATTTCCTATGAGGAAAATATTAATTTAAAAAAATGCCAGCATAAGAAAAGGTACAATGTGTGATTTGGCAGAATTATTGGATTTTACTTCTTTGAAAACAATTAGGGCAAGAAATTGCGAGTAGTGATCTGAAAGACATGTTTTTTCAACAACAGATAGATAGATCCGAAATTTCAGAGCGAATCAGCCCATAACAGAAACGTCGCAAGAGGGTGTTGAAAGCGTTAACGGGAGTATGATATAGCTTGAAACATGTTATCGTTGAGTTGAAGAAAGTTTTTAAGGCACCAGGTTGATGTTCGGCAGGCGTTGACTGACATAAAACTCCTTAAGATACAGTTAGAACCATTGATAGTCAAAATGAAAACCGGTGGGCCAAGGTGGCTTCCCTGTGGAACAGCGAAAGTTACGAAGATAACAGCTAATTCATAGCATCTTGAGATAAACCTTTACTGACTATCATCTAAATGTCATCTATCATCTAATGTCTAGGTCTAAATTCACGTAATAAAAATAAATCGAAAACCTAGGGCATTAAACATGAAAAAGCTCAGAGAGTAGAAGATTTTTTAAAAGGTTTTGCCAAGTTCAGTTGCAGTTACATGTATCAACCTCATTTCCATCTTAAAGGGAGGATAAGGTTTGATAGATAAATTCTAAGACAGAAGTGGTAGTTCATCAGCCAGTGGTATATAACAACATATTTTTGTCGTAGTTTTGAACTAGTAGTTGAAATATTTTAAAATCGCTTTTTGAAACAAAAACGTTCTTTATTTTTTTATTTTTCGATCAGGTAAGTTTTGTACTGAATTCATGTTAAAAAATTGAATGGAAAGGAAATTAGTTTTTTATCAGCTTTAATTTGTTTTTGTCTTGTGCTATTTAAACATTTATATATCGCTTATTTTAATCACTTCAATCAAACTCTTAGAAAAATTTTGCATTTTTTATGTAAGAAAATATTATTATAAAAAATACGCTAGCTTTTGACTCAAAAAAAAAATTAAATCAATTGCATTCTTTGTTGTTAAAATACATTATGTTTAAATATTTTCGTCATTCGTTGCTATGTTTGAAATTTGTTGCTTAAAAAATTCCATAAGTTTGCTTAATATATTTATTATGCTTATAATTTTGTCTATATACATACATAAATAGAAGTTTTTTTTTATATTTTAATTGTTCGAATTTTTCTTGCTATATGTTTGTTTGTTTATTTGTTTTATGTTTTGTTTCTTTTTTGAATGTTTTAAAATTAATTTTTCTTAAAAAAAGGTCTTAACACAATAACGTTTCATGCAAAATAAAAATCATACAAATAAAAGAAAAAAAAAAATGAAAAGTTTAAAAAAAAAATCAAATAAAAAAGAAATAGAAGAAGAACATATTGCAAAATGTCTGTAAAATTTTCAGGGAGTATTTGTATGATGCGTACAGTGAACGTGATCACATTCCATTGGCAAAGTAAGTGTTAAATGTTTTTTAATTATTAATAATTATTTATTATTATTATTTTTCATTATTTTATTTTCTTTATAATTTTTGTTTTCCCTTGCTTAGTTCTTTTGAAATTGATTTTATGTCTTAATTCCTATATAAGCAGATTTTGTGAAGGAGATCAGACAGATAAATTGTATCTTTCTTAATTGCTTTAAATTTCGACTTTACAATGAAAAATACATTTATGACAAAATGGCCAATTTTTTTTTCTAAATCCCGGATATACGTATTTTTCTTAGATATTTATCTTCTGATACCATGACCCAAGATCGAATGGAACTCTTGAAAACGGGTCTAAAAATATGAGTTCAAAAATTTGAGGTTTATAATATTCCTTCATTGACATTTCGTATTTCTCATAGAAATTGCAACATTTTTTTATTTTTTTTAATCGCTAACCGTTGAGCCTGGAAGAAATTTATTCAAGAGTGTGCCTGGGTATAAACTATAAAAATGTCACTGCTTTTTTACTCGAAAAGAGTCAATACTTTGTTAAATATGTTAAAGTTTTCAAATTGTTTTAAAACAGGGACAAAGTTCATTGGAAAGGTGGATCTGGAAAGATCTCTAAATATTTTTTTTGTTGATTTTGTATAGTTTTCATTTTTTTTCAAAAACTTAATAGATACAAATTTTTAGTTTTGAGCTTTGGAATACAAATCGATAAGAGTTGTTTGCCTTATAAATTAAAATTTTGAAAAATCAAATATAAAATATTGGTTCTTAATAATTTGTTTATAAATTTTGAGTTGAAGAATATTTATTTAAAAAATAAACCTGTATACTTAAATAAATTGATTTAAAATTTAAATTTTAAACAGAAACAGACAAAATATGAAGCACTATATCCTACATGATGTCGTGTTCTTTCAAGTTGTTTTTAGAAAATTTGCCCTCCAAGAAAATTGTTTGTCATGTTAAATACAACCCGTAAGCCCTTTTTGAATTTTTAGCGAATCTACTGGCATATCAAAATATTTACTTTTTTTGAGTTCTATTGCGCTAAGATCTGTGTGAGTTAATCTTATTCACATTATATCTTCCAAACTGTAATTGTTAATTTTTAAAAGATTTCAACTTTTAATTCTTTAAATTTTCTAATGAAACAAGTCAACGAATTTCCACCAGAATCAACGACTAGCGATTCCAAATGTGTTTCAGCTTTTTTTGTCACAAAATTTTTATGAGAAATACAAAACTGCAATCAGATACCTTTTTAAACTCGAAAAATTTAAGCTCATAGTAAAAAACCTTTTCTTAGAAGTACGAGTAACATACGTTCTGGTTATCGAGGATTTTGAGAAAAGTTCCTTGTAATTTTACTCACCCTAGTATAGCGAAAGAAAATCTATGAAAATCTATTAAGTTTCGGGAATACAAATTTGGGTATTAATAATAGTAATATTTGATTAAATAAAGGTTTGTACAAAATCCTTTTATGAGTTTGTAAAAAAAAAAAATAACTCTAAAAGTTATTTGATATCGATTTTTATTGTGCGTGACAACTGGTGGAATCATTGGTAAATATCATCAAAAATGATGCTGGACAAAAGCTTTAAACACAATAAAGATTGTTATAGACCTCTCGATTACAGACTTGTTCACTCCCAAATAAATAACATTAGCGTGGAAGAGATGAGCCTGAGCAAGATGGCGAAACATTCCACGACAAGCTGCAATTTGCATTTCTATAATTATTTTTATGAAATTGATCTCTAAAATCGTCTAATGTAAAAGAAAAGCGGGCAAATAATTAAACCCAATGCGAGCTTAGGAAAATAGGGATGGATTGAGGAGGAGATACCGATGCATATTCGTTTTGAAGGAAGAAAGGAAAAACAGGGCTATTAAAGCATCAATCCGTATTCGTGCAGTGCGGGTAAAAAAAGAATCTTTTTTTTTTGACAGTACGTCTGAAACTGGACACAAGGGTTAACTGATGTACATTCCTGAAAGTACGAGTTTGTCCTTAAGTGGGCTCAAGTTCGTCTTTAAACTTGGTAGATATCGTTTTTAAATTCCCCCCCCCACAAATTTTTTTTTTTTAAACATTATTTTGGGTTGGGTACGATATCCCGCTTTTTATAATCCCGTTTTTTTAAATCCCGTTTTTATAATCCCGTTTTTTATAATCCTGTTTCTAATAATCCCGCTTTTTATAATCCCGCTTTTTAAAATCCCGCTTTTTAAAATCCCGCTTTTTAAAATCCCGTCTCTTATAATCCCGTTTTTAGTAATCCCCTTTCTTATTATGACGTGTAAGCAGTGAGGTAGCCAACCCCCCTGCTTGGACACACTATAGGATTTGGGGTTGGTGTGAGGTTGGGTGTATGCAAAGTTTCTTTAGCATTTAAAGAATCTGGAAAATAACCAACATAAAATCAATAAGTTTTAGCTACGTATTCTAAAAAACGGGATTAGTGGGATTTGGCGGGATTTTAAAAAGCGGGATTATAATAGATCGGGATTTTAGAAGACGGGATTTTAAAAAAACAGTATTTTAGCAGTCGGGATTTTATTTCGATTCCGATACGCTCCCCATTATTTTTTTTTAAAGAAAAGGCCACGAGGAAAGGAAACATGTACTAGTTAAAATTTGAAAGTTTTCTAATGGGACGAATGCAACTGGCTTTTTCACTAGAATTTTTTTATAAAAATATCGAAACAAATAATGAGAGACATGATAAATTTCGGCGGGGTTTAAAGGATGTAAACGTTTCCATTATAGTTCCATCACCTATCACTTTAAAGCTCTATTTTGAATTATGTATGTATGTATGTATATCCACGAGACTCAAGTCATCCTCTAGTTCTACTCTCTAGCTTTGGATGAGAATGAAGGTTTTATAAATGCTCAATCACAAAAGGTTAACAAATTCTTGCATCATCGCAGCATTTTTGACCAAGTCGAATATGTGATCAATTCCACTCGAGGTGTTCTGTGATGCATGCCGTTTATGAATATTGGCATATGTTTATCTTTAAAAACAGAAAACAAGATCGAGTTTTTGAAGCATTAAATTCCCCATTGAACAATGCTGTCAAGATCAGATTGTAATGAGCTAATCATACTCTGCCAGTGGTGTTCCATATCCGAAGAACAGGGATGTGAATCTAGAAACGAATAGGAAAAACTGAAAGTACTGTCATCTGACGTTTCAGACAGGAGATTATTGATGAATATTAGAAAGAGATTCGTAGACAAAACGGAACCCTGGGGCATACCAACACTTATTTTATATATTTCAAACAACTATCAATAATCCAAAGAAGAAGACATTCTTTGATATGAAATGCATGGATTATCGATAAGAGAGCTTGATTATAATAATATTAGTTTCTTTTTGGAATTAGTACGGACCGCTTATTCCACCAAGTCAGATTTCACACCAGACAGTGACTTTTTCCGGACGCATTTGGTGATGGTGTATTTCGTATGGATTGTGGACATGTGAACATGTCCGTTCATCAAAAAATAGGTCTCGTTGCTAAACGTTCTTCGAACAGAACATGGATAAAATTTGATTACTTATTCAAAGCTTTAACTTTCCACACTCTCCGAAACAATTTACAAACAAAATTAACAATTCTCTTTTGAATTATAAACGGTCTAATAACGTCAATGTGATAATCTTGAGAGAAGGAATTTGAACTCTTAAAATATTCATGATATAGTTAAGAAAAGCTCAACCTTTTGTTATTTTTTCATATAGCAATAATAATCAATAATATTGTTCTATTGCTAAGCCGGTGTTTTAAAATTTGCCAACTTAAAGCAATTTCTTCAAATTATTCCACAATTTATTTAAACATTTTTAAGTGCATTCAGTATTTCGATACAATTCAGTTTTCTACAATGTGGGGCAAAAGTTCTCACCCTATCGAAAGATGTAATAATTATTGCAAATGGCGGAAAATGTCAGTTTTACTTTGACACTTATGAAATAAACAGGCAAAAAACACACGACAACAATATATGAACCAATAATTGTTTTGACAGATAGATTGGTGCAGCAAATTCACTTTTCACGCCATTTTCAAAAATTATAGCATTTTGCGGCAGGGTAACAACTTTTACGCCATTTTTGTATAACTGATTATTTTGTTACGAACTTATTAATGCACCTACATAAAGATAATTTAAATATTCGAAGTAAAATCGACTTGAAAAACACATTTTAAAAGTTCTGATACACACAGATCTCCTTCTAATCTCCATTCTGCTTTAATTTAAAAATAAAATATTAATTACGTTTGTCCAATTTCAATTTTTGCATGCATATACACCAATACATTTGAAAATGCTTTGATCCCATAAAAACACAATCCCCTCAATCTCACATCCTGAATTTCCCTTTTCTCTCCGTTTGTTAGCGGTGAATGTTAAAATCTATCTAACCGAATATTTTCGATAGGCAATTTTTGTGTATTGCTTCTTTAGAACAACATTATCCTAATGACATCCTGTTTTCTGTCTTAACTCACAAAAAAATCTCTAATTTTGTTTTCTCCTAAAAAAAAAAAACTAAAACTCAAATTGCAAAAAACAAAAAAAAACAAAAAATCCTTCGTTAATATTGTAGTGGACCCAAAAATAAGCGAAGAAAGAGCAAAGAACGTAGACGAAGTTCTCGTGATCGCCGAGCCGATTACTTTGAAGACTCAGGCTCATCACATGGACCTGGACCAGCGGGTGGACGTGACACTCGTTATAATGATATGGCTCCAAAGTAAGTAAAAATTATTTTGTTTTGTGTTTTGTTTAATCTAAATTTTGTACTAGATTTTTTTTTGTTTGAAAAAATAATATTTAACAATTTTTTTGAATGATCGTTAAAAGTTAAAAGCTATAACAAAGAAGAAAATCTTTATTTGAATTTTTATTATTATATGGAATGAATTAGATTTTTTTTTAAATATTACATACCTTCTCATTTAATTATTGGGGAGGATTAGTTTGTTATTTGTTTGAATTGCGGAATGATTCTGTTTCTGTTTTTTGTTCAATGTTTTCTTTTTCTCATTAATTTAACTCTTTTTAAATAATTTGAACTTCTCACGGTGATAGTTGGTTATGAAAATGTCAATTGAAATTATTAACAAAGTTGCTTTTTTTTTTAATTTGAATCGATGGAATCTTGTTATGGTATTCCCTTAAAAGGAAATTGATAAGAATGAAAATTGTGCAAATCACATACTGTTTTTATATTTAAAAGGCTTTTAATGTCCAATGTTCGATCTGAATTAAAAAGTTGAACAATTTTATACCACTGAAGATATGATAAAAATATTTGTATCTTGTCATTTAAAGTCAACTTATATTTAGGTTTAAAGAAACTTTTATGAAAATAATTAAAAACATATTTTGAATTTTATTTAAAATTAAAAAAAAATTGTGATATCTATTCATAAGTTATTATAGATATTAAATATTATGAAAAAATAAAAATATACAAATAAATTACAAAATTGTTTGCACTATAATATATACCTATAAAAAAGTTGTGAAAATGTTTGGTTTTTTAAATTATAAATAAAAATAGTGCAAACAATTTTGTAATTTGTTGTATGTATTTGACCAATTATTTTTCAGTTTATTGATGACTTTGTACTTTTAGGCTCTTTTGGTCTATTTGTTTTTTTGAATGCGAATAAAAGACTTTATTCCACTCTTCACCCAACGTTTCGTAAGAATTCCTTACTTCTTCAGGGGTTTTTGTATTTATTTAATCTAATAATATAATGTATACAATATACAAGGCTTACATTAGAAAGCTTACGCATTCAACAAAAAATAAAGAGGACAATGAACACAAAGGAAGACACCGATAACATCAAACAAAGCTATGCTGTAGCACTTTAACAAAGTACCTGCCTAAAATCTGTGATATAAATGTCATTTCTTGTCTAATTTGATAGTTTTCTTTTTGTTTTATTTCGTTTTCATGTTTGTTATTTATTTTCAATTTGTGTCAGTGCCGTCATCGGGAGGATGCAATAATAATAAACATATTATGATATAGTACAAAAGTAAGAAAATCAGCCTTATTCCGTAAGACGTTGCACGCCAAAATAAAAACGTCAGTGTGAATTTGGTATTACGTAAGGCGTTCGACGCCAAATAAACGTCAATTTGTCGATTCTCTCTTGTGGAACGTGTTCTCTATATTGTTTTTGGTATTCCGTTAGTCGTTTCCATACAAAAAACGTCTGTAAAAATGCCGAAATCTGTCGTCTAGAAATTTGTTGACGACAGGAGTCAAAATAGAATTTTTTTAAATTTATTTTAGTTTTTATAATTTAAAATTCTTTGTTAAGAGTGAAAATAACAAATCTATAAGGAGTTACAAGAAAAGGCTCGAGTAGGTACCCAGCATCTCCTGCAAAAATGTATTTTTATTTGAACTGTTATTAGTCACAATCACATACCCAAAGGGACAAAGGCCAAGTATTTCTTTCTCCTCCATCATATGCATATGTGTATATACAAATATTTATATCAAGCGATCTATTCTATATAATGTATGTATCTATCCGATTAAGATGGAAAATAAAAGAATTCGTAGAAATTACAACTTGGCAAAGATAAAACTTGAGCAGGTACTTCCTTAAGAATGTTGTTTAGGCTTGTCTGGGATAGTCCCAAATTGAAGTCGTTCCCAACCCCTTTTGGTAGCTCGCTTTTGCAAAAAATCGAAGGGTATCAGCAAGTTTGAATGTGTTACAAATGCGATAAAATAAAAAATCAAAACCAGTGGTAGAATTACCTTTAGATGGAATGTATATCTTCTGCAGTATCAAATCTTTCTTTTCTTCTTCTTCTTCGTCGTCACTGGTGCTCCAAGAAAAATAACTTTCTACACTGTTCATTTTTCTTATTTTTGAAACAAATTCACACAAATATAATTTTCAAAACCAAATTATTCAATTTGCAAACAATTTGATATGTCAGATGTTTGGAATGTATTGTGGAATGTATAAGAGCGAGAGAAACGCTGGCGTTTTAGTTACGGAATACCAAAAACAAAACGACACGACTCCTAAAACGACAGTTGGCGTTTTAGAAAAACGCCAATCGTAATAAGGGTGAATATAAAAGTTATTGTTAAAACTGTTTTTAATATTGTATACATTATATTATTAGATTAAATAAATACAAAAACCCCTGAAGAAGTAAGGAATTCTTACGAAACGTTGGGTGAAGAGTGGAATAAAGTCTTTTATTCGCATTCAAAAAAACAAATAGACCAAAAGAGCCTAAAAGTACAAAGTCATCAATTTTGTAATTTATTTGCATATTTTTATTTTTTCATTTAATCACACAACTCGGAGACAAAATAAAACAAAAACAAAATAAATATTAGATATATTCAAAGGCGTTCTCATGAGAGTCGACACAAAATCTAGAACTACAAATATAGAGGACAAAAATCATACCCCGTTTAGACGTGAAATTTTCTAAAACATGTACTGAATGGAAGTACCCAGATTTTAATCTAGAAGTTGTACGATTTTTTTTAAAAAGACTTAAATGAGGGAATCGTTTTAGGAGAGAGGATAAGGCAATTGTTTTTGTGTTTTAAAAGTGTTAAGGAACACAAAAATCAAAATGCAATGCGTTTTTCGATTAAAAATTACGTAGGGAAAATATTCTTCGAAGAAACAATAATAATTTTTGTTGTAATCAGTTTTTTTAATAAAATAAAATAAACTTAACCTTATATTCTTTTAAAATTAAAATAAATATAAGTGGCACTAGTTGACTGCCTTGTGGTACATCAGTGACCTGTAGTCTACCATTGACTAACGGCTAAACGCAACATTCTTGAGATTGGTTCACAGTGGCCGTAGTTTGTACGGTGATGAGAAAGGCGGAAGAGAGGACGGAGTGGATCTGAGGTTACATGGATTAGTATAGATGGGAATCATTTCCAAAAGAAAATACGAATCGAAAGTCCATGGAAAAGTCTGTGCACCAAAAGAATATCAGCGAATTCACGACATTTTTGTAAGCTTTGCAAATTAATCAAGTTTAATCGTTGCACAGCTTCAATTCTTCGGGAATGAAAGTTCTGATATGGCGACCAAACTTGGCTAGCATATTCAACGAGCGAGCGGTCTAAAAAAATGAACTTAGTGACATGAGGGCTAGAAAATTCCTAAGACCAACGTTTACTGAAGTCGAGTTAAGAATTGGCCCTGTTAATTATATGATCAAAATGGCCGCGAAAGTTTAACATACTTTCGCAAATAATTCCCAGGTCTCAGACAGAACAAACAGATGAAATAGCAACATCGTGAAAGTAATATGTTCGAGAGGGTTAGGAGTAATGGCTTACGGGTGAAAGTTACGAGCTGACATTTGGCAAACTTTAGTTCTACAAAATTTTTGTCACACCAGGTTTTGAATAAATTAAGATTGTTTCGATTAAGATTAAGCTTGTTTCAGTGGGAGTAGAAATGATTTTTATTATTTTCATATCATCAGTGTACAGTACATAGAGAGATTTGAATTAATAATTACATTGATAATCAAAGGTACCAGGTGACTCACTTGAGGAACACCCGAGGTAGCATAAATAGGATATGATTTAAACCATGAGATGAAAAATTGTGGAAAACAGAAGGCTTTAAGTTTCAGGTAAATAATTTCATAACATATTTTAGCAAAGACTTCACTGAAATCTGTGGTCTGGATCTCATCTCTCTAATACATTTATAACCTTAGAAACGAATTCCGTAAGGTTTGTTGAAGTAGATCTTCCTTTTAAGAAACCATGCTGTTGTGGAGAGAAGATAGATTTTCAGTGGAAGTAAAGAGAGTCGTATACAATGCTTAGTTATACAAGAAAGTTTGGATTTGGACCGGTAGTTAGCAATATCGTTCTTTGCACCTTTTTTGTGAACATGAAAAATAGTATAATCCTTCCATAATTTTGGAAAATTGCACGCAAAAAATGAAAGAAGTTTTGATGATAATGTCAACGGTGGCGACGGAGGTTTTGTAGAATGCTTTTGAAGTAACTTAAAAAACAGTAGTCAGAAGTGGCTGAAGAAAGTGTCAAAATAGTTTGTGATTATGTTACAGTCTACAGATGTCGTCTCAAAGAGTTTAAGAGTTAAGGGAAAGCCATCGGACTTAAGTTTGGCATTGATCAATTCATAGAATCGTCTAGGATCAGGGATTAGACAATCTTGCATTCTGTCAATGTGAGGTAAAGAAATTCGCAGAGAGCGAAGAAACAGTATTGAACTTGCTGATAGCTCCAGAAGTCAATGGCAGACCTGCAAGTCAGGAAAGCTTTCCATTAAGTCAGCAGTTCTCTACTATACCAGGGAGGGGAAGAGAATACATTTTTACGTGGTACGTAAAGAACCTACTATACGAGACAGTTTAAGATAGACATGTAGGAAAATTCCAAAGCGGTATCAATTAAATTGAATTAAAAATTGAAAACACTTTTTCACGGAGAAGTAATTTCCTTTTCCACAATAGTAAGTGCGTTGGACTGTGAACACCGAAAATCTTGGTTCGTTACCCAGCCTCTGTCACCTGAAAACAATAAATGTTTTTTCCGGAGTAAGGCCTCCTGCGAGGAAGTGACAAATCCATCAAAAATTACCTTGTTTTTCTCATCTTACCCATTCGGGCCCTGTAGAAAATTGTAGATTTCCACTAAAAAACTGCAATATTTTGTGGATGCAGTATTTAAAAATAATTTATTGATCTTAGTTAAAAGATTACATTCATTTACTTCACTTTTAGACTGTGGCTTCAAATTTGCTATCACCATTCATTTGACAATAAAAAAGATTGCAATCTTTTTCACCTAATTCATCACCTAATTCACCAATCAAATGAATGCATTATTTTTGTATTCTTTTTTTCACAAGAAAAATTGTTAATAATTTTTTAAGCGCCCTCCCCGAAACGATGAAACAATTTGTCTCTAAAATCAACATAACCTACATATATACGTCTAAAGCTTGAGCATAGCTCCTATCTGCGTTGGTGCTCCAGTAACTTACTTAAGTCTCTTGGACAGTACTTAAAGAAGAGTTTTTAAAATGATTGGCTACATCAACATCACTAACTCATTTACGTCCCTCGAACATCGTCGCGTAATATTTTTTTGCCTCACCCTTTTTTATCGTTATTTTAACGGACTATGCTTTAGTGAAATAGCTAGCTGCATTCCTCCCCTTAAACAGTTCAACCGTAATACTCGCACTCTAGAAATGCCTATCAGTTTACCCTTGATCCCAACCTCGGCCGTCCTGTGAAGTACAGAGATTCGTTCTTTAGCCGTACTACGCGAATGTGGAATGCCTAACCACTCTCTGTCTTTCCCTGATATTGCAAAGTTCAAGAATTCAAAACCAATGCACACCGACACCTCTTTTCTAACCCCTCCCATTTTTCTCAATGCTCACACTGTGTCTCTGGCATATTAAGGGTTTGCTCAAAGCTTGTGAAATTTAAAATAATAGTATTGTAATTTCTAATTCCTTAAAACTTATTTGGGATGGTTTTTATATTTGTTAAACCTACGTCAGCCAACCAATCGAAGTTTTAAAACCAAAGAAATTTGATGAAACTTTGTATTAGTAAAATAATCTAAGTTCTTTTTAAAAAAAGTATGTTTTTTTTATAAATGAAGCATTTACAATAAATATTTAGAAGATGATTCTTTTTGTTTTTATCAAAAAAAGGAATCATTTCAATAATTTGTTAAAATTAAAAAATAAAATGACATTTTCATAACTATTAATTGTCTGTCCTACTACAAATTGTTCATTTCCTTTTATTTTCGCATATTTTTTTGTTTAACCCTCCTTAAAAATAAACACCCTATAAAACGAAAACGAAAGTTAACAACGCATCTAATCCATTCCCATAATCGAACTAACTTCGGTTACGGAACTATATTAATTAACACACCTTATACACCACATAGAATTCAAATTCAAATTAAAATTCAAAACAAAATATTAATATTAATAACATTTATATTTTATATACAAAAATGAATATTATAATATAATTATATATCTATGTACTTATAAAAAAAAATATTTGTACCTGAGTTACTAATTTATAAAAATTATTTTACATCTATTTTTTTATTTCTCCGGTGATTTGACATGAAAAAAAAATCAAAAAAAAAAAACTAAAAATTAAACAAAAATTGTAGAGCATTTGGGGCTATTGATACAAGGCCAAAAGCACTGTCAGCCGACGGTTTCTTTTAGGTATACAAAACAACAACAAAAAAAAAATAAAAATTTTAAGTTATTTTTTAAAATTTCATATAACTTTTTAGTTAATTCATGTTAATTAAAAAAAAAATAAAAATTAATAAACAAAAAGAAAAACATATCAACTCATTTATATCATTAACCCATCTAATTCTGTATTCAATCATTGAAATGGTGAACATCTCATCAACTGACCCAGAATCAAATCACTGCCTACTTCAGTCTTTAAAATCACACCATCATTTAGGTCATTTTCTAATGGAATTAATTGACATAAATAGTTTTAATGTTAAAATGCTTTTATTATTACAAAAAAAAACAAAAAAAAAATAACATTGATATTCTTAACATTTTTGTGTTTATAGTTGGATTGAAGTTGTTAATTTTGTTTTAACTTTAATTTTTGATGAACTGCACTAATTGACTAAAGCTTGAATTAAAACCTCATTAAACTGTTTTAAATGATCTTTTGAAACTTTAAAAACAATATCTGATAAAAACACCTTACGTTCTTAAATTTTAATTTATTTGATTATTGTACTATTTTTTTGTTTTTGGCAATTTGTCACTCAGAAGCCGAGAGGAAAAGCTTTAGAACGTTATTGGTCTTTAAGTGTTTTTCTTTTTAAAAAAAATTTGGTTTATAATTTTTAGAAAAAATCCTTAGGCTATTAAAATTATTTTAAAATTTGGTTATTCAGAGACAATAACTTCTTCAAACCTCAAGCCGGACCAAGCCAAAGAATTGGCAACAATAATGGCGCCTTTAGCCAAAGAATAAAACTAAGTAGGTAAAGTCCATTGAAAATAAGAAAAAAGAAAAAATATTAAAAGTTTTGAAAATAGTTCCAAAAGTTAAGTTCTTCTCTAAAAGCTTTAGCTACTTTTAGGCATAAATCGATCCTATAAAATACGAGTACACACTCGATGCTTTTCTTCGATCCCAAGGAGGTACTTTTGGAATTGATAACTTTTGTTGCCATATTAATTAGATTTCGAATGAATAAACTTGAATCGAATGAAAGTATCGTATATTGATTTGGAAAATGACATAAAAGTTTTATTTCAATTTTTTTTATATAAATTTTGAGTGCGTCAACGATGTCCAGAAAACTTTGGTTGCTGAACTGTATAGCAGACTTCATCCCGCAGAGTATAATACTCACAAATCATTGGCAATTATATTGGATCCGATGTTTAAGAACATTAGTTTTTTCAAGACCCCAATGCCTGTGGAAAACCAACTCAGTAACTGAGGAGGATGGTTGCTAAAGATTTTTTGAAACATCGCAAGGAACTTCTCATCAATTAAAATAGATATGTATAGAAGGCCAATGCCATTTATTGTCTTCAACTGTTTCTAATTTAAAATCCTATATTATAAAATTATGGTCTGTTAATTGGAAAAGATTATATCCGTCAAGTGGCTGCCGCCAGTGTTGATACACATTTGTGCCACCGACCGATTATTGGTGAAAAAAACTTCACACAATAATTATTTCACGCTCTTGCGGAGTATAGCGCTTTATTGCTTGTCTGTTTGTATACTGCAACTATGTATACAGTTCACAAATATGATTGACTTACGGCGCCATTTGCAAAAATAGGAACATAACAATTTCGTACTTTAATTTTGTTTTGTTTTTATGATGAGTCAATGTCAAATAAGTTAAGCTTCACATTTGACATTATGAAGTTTGACGAAAAAATATTATATAACACTTACTCCAATTTTAGTTCCTTATAATCTTCCAACCAGAGAGAATGAAGAATCTCTCAGTTCCCATTGTGTAGAATTTTTTGCATACTTTTCGGTAGTAAATGAATCAAATGCAAAAACTTCGAATGTGAAAATTGAAACTCTAAAAAAACAATATCAACAAAGGTTAACAAAATTGAATGGAAAGGACGGATCCATAAAGTTTTGTCTGAATTTTGAGACAAACATGAACAAGTCGATGAAAACCCAGATCGCTAATATTTTCTGAAGTTTAAAGTTTAAATACTGTAGCAAAACATTGTGATAAATTAAAGAAATACTTTTTAGCAGTCAGTTTTAACTGTCAGCCTAATTCGACATTTATATGTTTTCATCGTTCTTTTCATCCTAATAATCTGTTTGACATTTTATTAGTACTACTCTTTCAATTTTTTGAAGCACGAACTTGTCAAATTTGTCCGAAGCTCGAGAATGAAAAATTCAAAATAAAAAGTGACAGCCAAAAACTAATGTCGATTTCCTTTACACATGAGAAATCAATTTCTGTGTGAAGATTTTGATCTCTCGACAGATTTCACGTTCCTTTACACCAAAAAAATCGATTTTTTTTTTGACAGAGATCAAATCCCTCGAATCCGTATTTGAAGAAGGATTTACATGTATACGAAATACGCACACCAAAACAAAAAAAAATTGACAAGGGATCGAAATCCCTAGTGAGTAAAGGAAATCGACATAAGTTTTTCAGAATAATGTGTTAGAAAATGTGAGCGTTTTGGGCTTGTCAAATTTTGCTTGAAAATAATTAAATAAAACTATCTAAATAAAAATCAATTCCCGCATTTTGAAATAATATCACATAAGAACGTCCCGATTTGGCTGATTTTTTTTTGTTATGTTCGGAATTGTTAGAGAAAAAAATTTACGAAAGAAAATATTTAGAAAATCCACTGGAAACTCAGAAATTCGAATGACTTTTTGTATTTCAATAAAACAAAATATAACTTTCACTTTGATAGTTCTGCTGTCACGTTTTCATAACAAAAAAAAATGACGTTTGACAGTTCTGTTGTCACATGTTATCATAACTAATATTTTGGAAAAATTCGAAGAGTTAGGTGTCGAAATATCCGTCCGCCCGGCGTACACGAAGCCACGCATGATCCTTGAGTCAATTCGACTTACGAGGAACGTCGATGACTCCCAAGCAACGTATACATTCGAGTTCGATTCGCTCAGTTAAAGCTTTCCCATAAAATAGACTACCAAACCTGATATTTCGAAATGAACTTTTGGCTTTAGTCGATTTAATCGATGCTAAATTACCGCCTCCAGAGCCACTGTAGGTAATCATTGTTTTCTGACCAATAATCTTGATCGAAACATTTCTTGCAGAATATAGTTCTTTCAAAATGACAATTTTATCAGAGGACAAGGTTTTTACCCAACTGTTATACAATGGGCGTTTTTATTTTTTAGTTCAGAGTAGAACCTGAACTGTCAAACAAAAAATCGTGTTTCTTTTTTAGCTCAGAGTGTATAACAGTTCAAATTTGTGTTTCTTTTTTCGTTGAGAGCGTGTTCAGAGATTGTTCAGAACGCACTCTATGAGCTCGGTATAAAATAATGTCGTTTTCCATTGGTTTCACTCAAGGATCCACTCATTCTGAAATCCAATGGAACGGTGCTAACTTCTTCTACTCAACTTTAAAATTTTGCCTTTGTATTAGTTAATAGTCGTGTTGGTGAAAATCTGCGATAGTTGCTTTTGACATTTGGGTATGAGTATTAGTGCTTCTTCAGAGGATTCTGACTTGAAATCGAGAAGCGAAATTCTCTTCTCAGAAGAGTATTTTTTCCCCAATGGAATGGTTTGAGAAGACTTCTAGATTCATACGTTCGACTACTGCTAGGAACAATCAGTACGAGTTAATTATTATAATATATGTAATACTATATCTTTTGCCTAGCTCCAGAAAACGAAATCTAATGGCGACAAATCACACGATCTTTTTGGTCAGTTTACATCAGCAAAATGCGAAAGAAAAAAATTCGTCAAGGAATGACAGTCACCGCTGAATAAAATGTGGTGTGAAATTTGATCATCCAATCGCTGATGTTCAAAAAACTAATAGGAGTATGTTCCACCATTTCGAGGTCAGCTGACGTCAATTCTTAAGTAAGTTGAACTTTTTTAAGATGTTGATGCAAATCCAAATGCAACCTATGCTATAATGTGCCGTTAGAAAATCCCTAATGCTGTGCTCGCCGTGAAATCCATAGATTTGGATTTTCTTCAACACATTCACCAACATCAGCCATATTTTTTTGTAGACCGTGCATTTCAATTTGAGAGATTTGTAACAGAGCCAGTCTCGTTGAGTCGATTTTCGTGTACTACATAATCTGCTCGTTAAAAGCGAAACGAACCTACTACACAATCACAGTTTTTGTAGGTAGTTTTCACAATTTTAACACGTTCACCTATTGTTATACGATCCGTATTGTAAAATTGCAAACCTTAACGAAAGTTCGTTTTGGCGTTTGTGATTGAAACAGCGATATCAAATTTGGACAACGAATTGTTGAAACTCTAAGTCTTGAATCTTTTCAGACCTGGGAGATGTCGTGACTTAACCCTGAACATAACTTTTTGTCCCTCTAATATAACTTCCCGATTTCAATGGACAATTTCATAAATAAAATTAATGGTCAGTAATAGTTCTTCAATAGAGAGCTTTTGTATTAATTGCCAGGAGGGAAAATGTCTGTAAGATTTCATTTGGAAACATTATCAATTCTTTGACGGTCGATTGTTGTGGAATGTACAATTCGGCACTCTTGAGGAGCTGGGGTTAAGTTTTTACAGCTTTCCAAAGAGTTTCATTTGTATATCCTCTGCGAGATAAGAAGAAATCACCTGATTTCTTGATTTTCGAAATGCATTTTTGAGCTTAAAGGGCAAAATAATTAAATGAGGGTTTTTGTTTAAGAACGCAAGGTTGCCGAAATTTTTTTTTTGGGCTCTACTTTTCTCACCCAGCAGTTCTTTTATTTTGCTTCAACGAGATCTCTATCGGTTGGTTGGTATACTAAATGTTGTTTAAATTGCTAGCAACTTGTGTTTTTAGTTTTATCAAAAGTTAAGTTTCTCAATACCAAGCAACCACCAGAAAATTGAATTGCTTATAACTTATTCAAAGTTAATCTGCTAATTGTTCTCATTGGCATGTGTTCCTAAAAGCATCTTTGGGTTACAAAAATCCATTATGACATGAAGATGGCGACGTCCTTCTGTTTCTAGCTATCTTATAACGATGGAAAGTAACTATAGTTCTTGATTTTAAGTGACCTGTGGTATATAGATAACTGTGACAATTTTATTTTTGTATGCTAAAGCAAAACCCATTTTTTTTTCAATCTTTAGAAACCTTTTTGCCAAGTATGTGTTTTCAAACTCATATAACTCTTTTTTTATGATGGTGCAATTTCCAACTCAGCTATTTATAAATATGATTGTTCAAAACTGAAAATATTGTCTGTTTATTGTAAAAACTCACTAAGTACAAATTTTTAGATTTAATTCTAAAAACACAAAGTTGTGAATTTCGTTCATATGTATCTATACAATAACTTATAAAAGCATCAAATATCATATATCAAAAATGTTTTCAACAAGTTCACAATGTTTTGATTGAAGAGAAGATCCAATTCGATGATCTCAATTTTATTAAAATAATTACTTAGTGACTTTTCGCAATGGGCTTTTGATATATCCCTACAGATCAGTTGATTAAGAGTCACTTTTAATTTTTCCTTAATTTTTATTATTTGTTGTTTTCAATCATGATCAGCTACGCACAACGCATTCGTATCTACAGTGGCTCTCAGCTTAAATGATGCAGTGTTTTTATTTGCCTAAAAACTTACATTTTATAGACAAAATACGTCGAAAGTTTCCAAAAAGCGAGTGTAATAGAGTCTTTAGAAAGTAATTATTCATAAGCAACATAAATAGTCATCCATTATTCTTTGTACTCAGATCCTGAGGTAAAAAACTGTAACACTCTCATCAAATTTGCTCTCAGCTTAAATGATGCACTCAGCTTAAATGGTATATTGCAAACGGTTGTTTTTGTTTTAAGCATAAAATCGAAATAATTATTATTTGTTGTGATCAGTTTATCAATTTGTGACCTGAATTAAGTTAAAATTTTCTTTTTTCAAACATGGGCCCGCGTACGAGCTTAGAAAGTCGCGAGTTAGTTATTAAACACTACAAAGATGGGATTAGCCAAAGAAAAATTGCTGAAATGTTTAAAATTAAATCTTCAACCGTTCAGCACATCATTGAGCGATATGTACGCGAAAATCAAATCGTCAGTAAAGGAAGGAAAGCTCCAAATAAAATATTTTCTGACAGCAACCGAAGATGGATTGTAAGAAAAGTAAAGGAAGATCCGACTTTAAGTGCGCCTCAAATAGCTTAAGAAGCCGAAAATTATTTAAATAAAAAGAGCAGTGCCGAAACCAATCGAATTATACTCAGAGATGCCAATTTTCATGCAAGAAGTGCCCATAAAAAGCCGTTCATCAGTCCAAAAAAAAATTTCAAGGATGCAATTTGCTGGAGACCATTTTAACAAGGATAAAACGTTTTGGGATACGGTAATTTCCAAAGACGAAAGTAAATTTAACCTTCATGGATCGGATGGGAAGGCATACGTTTTGAGGCAGCCAAAAATTGAAGTATCCCAAAACGTTTTATCCTTTTTAATATGGTCTCCAGCAAATTGCATCCTTGAAATTTTTTTTTTGGACTGATGAACGGCTTTTTATGGGCACTTCTTGCATGAAAATTGGCATCTCTGAGTATAATTCGATTGGTTTCGGCACTGCTCTTTTTATTTAAATAATTTTCGGCTTCTTAAGCTATTTGAGGCGCACTTAAAGTCGGATCTTCCTTTACTTTTCTTACAATCCATCTTCGGTTGCTGTCAGAAAATATTTTATTTGGAGCTTTCCTTCCTTTACTGACGATTTGATTTTCGCGTACATATCGCTCAATGATGTGCTGAACGGTTGAAGATTTAATTTTAAACATTTCAGCAATTTTTCTTTGGCTAATCCCATCTTTGTAGTGTTTAATAACTAACTCGCGACTTTCTAAGCTCGTACGCGGGCCCATGTTTGAAAAAAGAAAATTTTAACTTAATTCAGGTCACAAATTGATAAACTGATCACAACAAATAATAATTATTTCGATTTTATGCTTAAAACAAAAACAACCGTTTGCAATATACCATTTAAGCTGAGTGCATCATTTAAGCTGAGAGCAAATTTGATGAGAGTATTACAGTTTTTTACCTCAGGATCTGAGTACAAAGAATAATGGGTGACTATTTATGTTGCTTATGAATAATTACTTTCTAAAGACTCTATTACACTCGCTTTTTGGAAACTTTCGACGTATTTTGTCTATAAAATGTAAGTTTTTAGGCAAATAAAAACACTGCATCATTTAAGCTGAGAGCCACTGTATATTGGTGGACATTATATTTGTTTTGTAAAATTATCAAAATTGGCTTAAATCTTATAAGACTTCCAATCCCCATTTAATATTTTTTATTTATCATTTCGAGTTTCCTTGGAAATTTCTAAAGAACCATCAAAACCTTATTTATTTTCAACTTCTGGTCTTGTATAAAATAACCATCAAATAACTCTTAATTTTCCAAATTGTATTCTATTCTTAAGTTCTAAAACTTATAAATTATTATAAAATAAAAAAAAAATAATTAAAATTGTGCTTTCAAAATTTGACGTGTGTATGTGTGTTTGTGTTGTTTTGTTCTGTGGTGCACCATAATAAACAAAAATAAAATATTATTAACAAAAGACACAGAATGTGTGTTGTGACGTGTTACTTTTAAAACAAAATTAACGTATCTGTTTTAATTTTCATTATTTTTAAGATTTGTTTTTTTTTTTTTTTGTTTTCTTCTATTTTTATTAAAAAACCGCCGAAATGATGAAGAGAGTGAAATTGTTGACTAAATTAAACATAAAATAGTGTCTGTATTAAAAATATGAAAATTTATATGTACTTTAATTTAAAAAAAATAGTGTTGCTTAATTCCAATTCTGCTCTGCCAACTGTTTTACTACTTTTTTCAAACTATCTTCTATCGACGACTCCTTTATACATGGTTGTAATTAATTCGTTACTTACAAAATTTCTTCCTCGACCCATTTCTCCATAGAAAAGAAGCAAAATCAACTTAATGAAGAGTTTACTCCCGGCCCCGATTGTATCCCCGCCTTATTTAACAAGAAACATTCTTCCACACATTTTGTTCCCCTCTCAAAAATCTTCAGTTTATCCTAATGGCAAGGAGAATTCCCTCAGTTATGGAAGAATTCTTGCATAACCCCAATACATAAAAAGGGTTCAAAGTGTGAAGTTCCGAACTATCGTCCAATTGCTAAAATTTCAAATATTTCCAAAATCCTTGAAAGCATTTTGTACGAAATGTTTAATTTTCATTGTAATTCTCTCATTTCCCTTAAACAACACGACTTTGTTAAAGGTTTGTCCATAAAGTCTTAGATCGTCGAACTCATACTCTTTAGCCTCTCAGCCTTAGAGAACGAAAATTAAGTCTGAAACGATTTCAGTAAGGCCTTTTACAAAGTTTCACATGCTTATTCCAGTCAAACTGTCCACCGTTGGGTCGCAATCTATCTTCTTAATATGGATTTCTTCTTACCTGGAAAACCGTTACTACAAAGCTCGATTCTCTTCTACTTTCGCCGATGATTTCTTCTCTACCTCTGGGATCCTACAAGACAACCACCTAGGACCTCTCCTTTTTATTCTTACTGTTAAGATTATTGAAATAGTCATCAAGTATTCTTAAATCTCACTCTAAGCCGACGATGCCAAATTTTTCAAAACCATTTCTTCGACGTATGATTCTACGCAGAAAGATCAAGGTCTATCAAATATAAAAAAATGCCCGTCAATTTTTGTAGATTTAGGTGTTTAAGTAAATACTTTATGACTGGCATTTTTATATTTGATATCCATACTTCTACGACCAAAGATTAATCCATGTTGAATAAGGCAGATAAATCCGTCGAATAATTTGTCGTGGCCACAATCTCATAATGATAAATTCGTTCACATTTTCTTGTACCCATAACTCCCAAAAATATCCTGCAAATCTGGAAATGTTTTATGTGTAAATGGTAAGGCCCCAACAGGTTTACATTTTTTACGAAAAAAGTGCAGATATCTACTGCACATTACTTCCAAAATTATGTATCATCCATTTTAAGAAGCCGTTTTTGGAGAACATTAGTTTACAAAATGTGAGCTTAACAGATCTCATTCTTACACACATACTTTATCGGATCGGCTCAAAAGTGTCATTTTTCAGGAAATGCAAAACAAAAAGTATATAATTATAATTATGTATTACTTACTGCCTGTAAAGGACATCTGTTTATGAAAAAGTGTATCAAAAACAAGTTCAGTGTGATACCGAAACTTCTCCTCTATAGCCGTCAATTTTTCAATTTTTATGCTCAACAGTATTCGGTGACTTTGGTTTTCTTTGGAAACTTCGCGTCGCGTCGTCGGTATTCTCCTATTCAAGTGAACGCACTGAATTGATATCAATATTAGAGATTTTGGAAAATTCGTTTGGAATCAATATTTCGAAATTGGTTCCTCATGCACAAAAGTTCCGAAGATCTTTTTTTAAAAGGAAATTTAAATATTCTTTATAACATTTATTTTTAGAAATTATATATTTAGATTGACAGTGCAATTTTAAACATTAAAATTAAAACCATAATAGAAAATAGAGTGATTTTTAATAGCTATCAGAAATAAAAAAAAAAAACACATACAATTCAGAAAAATGCATAAAATCTTTATTTAAAACTATAGTACGGTCGATATAAATTAATGTTTGAGGATTATTTCATGCAAATGTTGACCGCGGCCGCGCCTCAAATGGTCCATCCGCTAAGTCCAATTTTGGCATACTCCTTCTAGCATTTCTGCCGGTATCTAACGAATAAATGCTTCAATGTTGGCTTCCAGTACGTCAATCGAAGCGGACTTGTCGCTATAGACATGAGCCTTAAAATAGACCCACAAAAAATAGTCTAGAGGCGTAAAATCGCACGATCTAGGCGGCCAATTGACCGGCCCCAAACGTGAAACAAACTGTTCACCGAACTCGCCTCTTAATTGGTCCATTGTTACGCGTGCTGTGTGGTATGTGTCATGCAAGTCAAGCTCTTCCATTTTTCGCAAAAAGAGTTTGCTATCATCGCGGGGTAGCGCTCACCATTCACAGTAACGTTGCAATTCGCATCATCTTTGAAGAAATACGGCCCAATGATTTCGCCAGCCCATAATCCGCACCAAACAGTGACTTTTTCTGAATGCATTAGTACCTCTTGCAATGCTTCTGGTTGCTCTTCACTCCAAATACGACAGTTTTGCTTGTTCACGTATCCATTCAACCAGAAATGAGCTTCGTCGCTGAACACAATTTTTAGAAAAAAAAGAGGATCTTCGGGCAACTTTTCAAGAGCCCATTTACCAAAAATTCGGCATTGTGGTAGGTCGTTCAGCTTCAATTCTTGCACCAGCTGTATTTTGAAAGGCTTTATACCTAAATCCTTGCCCAAAATTTTCCACGTAGTGGAGTAACAGAGGCCCAATTCCTGCGAACGGCGCCGAATCGATAATACACGGTCATCACTAACACTGGCCGATACAGCTGCGATATTTTCCTCAGTTGGCACTCTACGTAAGCCCGTTGGTGCTTTAATGTCCAACAATGTAAATTTTGTGCGAAATTAAATCACAATAACCTGTGTAGCCGCCTCAGTAGGTCGATTAAACTGAC
The DNA here is from genome assembly GCA_911387755.1 of Chrysotoxum bicinctum. Taxonomy (NCBI): domain Eukaryota; kingdom Metazoa; phylum Arthropoda; class Insecta; order Diptera; family Syrphidae; genus Chrysotoxum; species Chrysotoxum bicinctum. The sequence continues at coordinate 184,293,096 of OU426989.1, read as the reverse complement.
CATAAAATGGATAATAAAATTTAATAACTTGCAAACGTTGTTCGTTTGTAAGACGATTCATGGTTAAATTATAGACCAAACTGAAGATGTTTGACAGTGACACAAAGCATGAGCTGTCAAAACCAGTGTTGCCAAAAAGAAAATAGCAAACAAATCACCCTTATAATTAATTAAATTTTATATATAAAAGATGTAAGAAACTGTTTTGTGTTTTTTCTCAAAATATATAGAACAAAACACGATTTTCAAAATGGCGGCTGAAGCTCGATTTTAATGAAAACTCAGGCCCAACCCGAATTTAATTCCAAAACTTGCTCTGTATAATGTTGCAAGAAAAAAAATGTCTGCACTGTTTTGTAGAATAGAGTCTGCTGCCAGTCCGAATTAGATTTTTAAATTTAAAAAAAGTAAGAGTTTTCTTCTTTTTGTCGATGAGAGGGTCAAAAGGAGTCTAAATTTAGGTCGTCTTAACATTTGAGATATATATCCATTGGCATAATGGTTAGTGCGTTAGTGTGTCACGCTGATAGTCTGGGTTCAACTCCCAGGCTTTGACATCTTAAATTAAATAATTTCAATGGTAATGTCTCTCGTCAAGAATGGCCGAAATCCTCCACGAGGATCTTTTATCATTAAAAATTGCTTTTTATCTAATCTGTTCATACTCAACAGACAACGATATATACACACAAGAATGGTAATGAGTTCTTACTTACTAGTCCCAGGTTCTTCGCAAGCTGTTAAGTTCGTCATATGAATGAATTATGAATTTATGATCTATCAATTCACTTACTTTTGATTAAAAATGCATAATTTTTGAAAATTAAATTCTTGTTTAAAGATTGATATATCCTTAAGTGAGCTTCAGTTAACTTAAGGAAATTTCATTATTTAAAAAAAAAAAGGTCACGAAAACAGGAAATATTTCTCGATTTCTTTTACTTAACCAAGTAAAAAATAATTATCACGCTGGTCTTAGTCTTATTAGCCCAGGCATTTAAAAATTCTTTAAAATCATTTGTCATGTATTTATTAGTGTTGAATGGAAAATCTATAGTTCCAAAGTTCCTAGTATTGCAAACCGTTCACCATCAACATTTTTGAAGATACACACCAAATGGTGCCTTTTTCTGGATGGTACAGTGTTTCGATAACAACTCGTGGATTATCATCGTTTGCCTCGGCTTTTCATTGTGAACTACTCAAACGTAAGTTTTATAGATGAAACTGACGAAATTAACCTCAAAACATGCTGCCATAGAAAATCCTAATTTAAAATTATCCGCCTCTAAAAAAACACTTATTATAAGCTTAAGTTTTGAGTCAAATGCTTCATAAAATTAGATATCTTTAAAAAAAAAAAAGAATTTTAATTAAGTTTCCGAAGAAGTAATGATTGATAGGTAAATATAAATATAAATAATATATAAATATTGTATAAAAACCAGTCAAACGTAGTGTGCTGGGCTTAAACAATCCATAGAAAAATTACAAAGAAAATTTTAAAGAACGGTACCCATCTAAATCCTTTCGAGCTTCTGATATTTGAAGCCATTCTACAAAGGATAAAAACAATCAAAATTTTAAAAAAAATGCATTTAATAAAAAAAATTTCCATGGATTTAATTTTTCGTTTATTTGCCAACAGTACTGAATTCATCTCAATCCAACATTACCCCTATTTGTATTAGCAAAAATGACAACTATCCGATTTTCGTCTTCAAATGTTAATATTTTTATTCGTAGAATTTCAACTTTCTACTACTCTCGATTTAGGAAATAGATTTTTGAACTAAGTGCACGTTTACACTAAGTTACCCTAACGACAATTGTGATTTCAGAAAATGACTCCTTCCTCTGCCATCACAAACTTTTTTTTTTTTCTAAAATATATTTCTAAACTTACCATAAAAGCTGTGCAACAAAGAGTCATTCATTTATTTATTCCAATAAATTATTTCAAAAATTGTCATCAAACGTCAAACTATTCATTAATTTTCTGAATGCTGTTTTGATTTTAACAAAAATTTGCACAATTCTTCGAACCTCTCAAAATTTCAATCTATTCTATTTTTCAAAATACAAAATATTCCAATCAACAATTTCACTCTCTAGAAACATTTCAAATCTTGTAAATATTTTTTTTTATTTCAACACATTTAACATTATTTAAAACATATTTTTCATATTCAAAAAAAAAAAAGATAAATTATATTAACCTTTATATTTTTATTTTTTCTTCAATTTTTTTTTTTCATAAGGCACTGGGATGGTGGACCACCAAGATATCAAAATCCTCCAATGGCACCACCAGCATCCGAATACGAACGCCCACCGCCATATTACTATCCCGGAGCGTCCGATCAGGATTAAATAAACAAAAAATTGATTTGCAATTAAAAGTCCTTAAAAAGCAAAATGGTATTAAAAAACCAATATAATATTAAATAAATAAATAAATAATAACAATTAATTTTCTAAATAATAATATTTCTATTAATAATGAATCCTTTCTTTTTTTAAAATTGTCCTACAAAAAAAAAGAAAGAAATGATGAGAGACTGTATTTTATTTCTTTTGTTTTGAATTATTTCATATATTATTTTTATTTAAATATAATTTCTATTGTTAATTAAAATTAAAAACTAAACAAATTATATATATTCCTTTTTTTTTGTTCCGATCTCTCTTTCTCTCAAGATCAAAAAGAAAAAATATTCGAATAAATCACAACCAAACGCCGAGAGAAATATAAATTTAGTAGAAAAAAAAAACTAAAAAAATTATATAAAATATTTTTGTTTTAAAAACAAACATTTTAAGAATTTATGTTAAACTTTAGTTTATATTTTCATTTTAATTACAAACAAAATGGTCCTAGTGACATCTGAATCAAAGTTGCATTTATAAAAAAACAGTGTGCACAGAATTTTTATTCAATGCTGGAGTTAGATATTAAATAATGTTTCTTTTTTTTAAATAAGAATAAGAGTTTTTGAATAAAGAATATAAGAGAACAATAAATATAAAAAAAACTTAAAACAATATGTCCAAGATTATTAATCGTAAGTCTATTAAGAGAAGAAAGAAACGACAGAAAAAGGAAAATAAAATGTTAAATTAAAAAAAAATAACTGTTTATATTATTTGTTTAAAGTAAAATAAATACAAAAAAAAAACTAAACTTATATAAACAACTCAAACAGAAAAAATGAACCATTTCCCCGTTTAATGAAATAAATAAACAATTACTATACATACATTAAACAAAATACGAGTTTCAATTATATTACACATTTATATTATACGATTTATCTGTATTTATGTATTTAGATCAAATTTTTTGAAACATTCAAACATCAAGTAAAATAATTTTACTGCTGATTCAAAAAAAAAAGTAAATATTTAAATAGCATACAAAATTATGTGACGCAAAGCACACATTATATTCCGAATTTCAATTGTAATCAAAAACATAAAAAAGGGAGAAAGTAAATAAACTGCCATTTAAATAAAATTAAAAAAAAAACTAAAATACAAAACACTTTTAATGAATCTACAAAAAATAAAATAAAAAATATTATTTTATTAGTAGTTAAAAAAATGACAACAGAAATATGTATTTATATGAAACACACCAGTTTTTATGTGTACCGTTGATATTCCGTTTACATAGGATAGTTTATTTTTTACAGATTTTTTATTAAGAATATTGGTCTTATTAGTTTCACTCACACAATCTCTTAAGGTTAAATAGCTTCCAGTAAAATGAGTTTAAGAGCCAGCTATAGATTAGAGCTAACTAACCGTAAAATAGTTAATACTGATAAATTTACTTATTTTTCTAAATTATGAAAGCCAGTGAAATTTTGAAAACTGAAAACAAATTCACTCGATTTGACGTTTTCGTTGCGATTTTACTTGATTTTTACGAGTAGAACCCGATTCTCGGATTTGTAGTGATCACGATACGATCTCGCCACCATAAAATATTATTCTCAAGAAACAATAAGAGGATCGAGAGCGATTGAGGTACTGTAGAGGTGATTGTACTCATTGCGATTGTATTGGTATCGGCTCTATAGTGTAAATCTAGCATCAAGGTTCAGTTTTTTATAACTAGAACTGAGGAATGACTTTTCTAATTGGAGGAAGAAGAGTTGATAATTTTATTTAACCAATTTTTAGGTACCTGAAGGATTTTTCAATAAGTATATAATATGAAATTCAGGATTTTCTTCAATTTTTCGCAGAGCCCAATCGGAGAAGTCTCGGTGCTTCAAATGATCAAGAGACTTCAGATCTTGTAAGGCTGTAGACCTTAGACGGTGGATTTCGAATTCCTGTGAACTGGGGCGTTGCGTGGAGTTGGCTACAATCGTTTCAAAATTTAGACCGGTTCGTTGACTCACTTGTACTAGTTCAACAGTGAATATAAAATAATTCCAAGTTCTGAGAGTTAGACATATATGTAAATATCCTTAAGTCATATAAATTAGTACGATACTAAAAATATGGCGATTTTCGAAAACGTCGTTTGCATCAAAAATACAATTGCAAGATGGTCTAAATGAAAACTGCAAAAGTCAACTGTTCGAAAGCTCAAAACGAAAATCAAATGAGTTTGCTAGAAAATTAACTGACGTTAATCAAACAGGTGCTATTGCATTTTTGATGGTAACAATATTTTCATCAAAAAAATTGATGATATAATTGACGTTTTCAAAAACAATAAAATAAAAAAAATTTAGAGACAATATGATACTATATTCTATTTGCAGAATCGTGTTGATTACCGAGTTTCATATTTCAATAGTTTATTTATTCGTCAAAAATTTTGGGACGTTTTTAAACGATTATGGTATTACATTTTTTCAAAACTTATTTGCAAATTTTCTTCCATAAGTACGCAGTCCGTTAATTTACGAGTATTGTTCGAAATATTTTCAAGGCATAAGTATAGATCAATATTATCGACTTTTGTATAACAGAAGGAATATCATTTATGAATTAAACAAACAAAACAAACATCAATGGATCAAGGTGACTCCCCTGAGGTATACCAGAAAAATAGTGAAACTTCGTTTTTTTGGCAATATATTTAAGAACGCAAGTCTTTATATTTAAAGCTTAATTTCAAAATAATAAATGTGCAATTAGATTTTCGTATGGACTAAGGAGATAGTTGATTTATCAATTTTTTGATTGTCATTTTGACTATAGCTGTCTCTATCATATTAATAAAGAATTATAGAGGGAGCGATTATCAAAACGATTATTTAACGATTAATTTAATCCATTAATTTAGTGATCTTACGCGATACAGGCCCTGGCTTTTGTTGGGCTTTCAGCTTTCACTATTTTATATTATTTGTGTATTATTTTTGTAAAGTTCAGGTATGTATCACATCATGATAATTAACAAAAAGTTATGTCTGTGAAAACAGTGTTATTATGTTTATTTTTAATGAATTTTGTTGTTTTTATTTTAAATTTATTTTTATTTATTATTTTTCATGTATTTAATTGTCTTCATCTGAGTACAAACACCATTTGCCCAAAAAAATAGCTATTTAACCAACAGATTTCATTTTTGTTGTGTTGGTATTTACATTTTAACCATTAAGCCTGGTCAGATCATGTCTATAATAAGATTAAGCTGCTGTTGTTTTAATGTACTGTACATATCATAGGCCCTTCATTTTAGATTTACCATCTCATGCTATGATGCTCTTTCCAAACGGAAATTCACCTTCGAAATTGGATTTTATATCAAAAAAATTCTTCGTTCTAAATGCATTTGTGCTCAATGTTGCTTAGAAGAGCTTTGATATGTCGATACCTATAATTATTCATTCCTAGGTTGAGTAAAATCAATCAGCAATGGGATTTATAAAATCTAAAAAATATCTCTACAAAATTGTAAGCAATCATCAATAAACTGATTTTGTTCACTCGGGCGTATGAGTACTTTTTTTAAATTTGGTAATTCTTGTTAATTATTGGTGCTAGTTAACTTGGATTGTAGAGGCTATAACTACCCTTAATATGTTAAAAACAGTGCTAGGATATGGTTCTGTTACCAATATATGTATGTATGTTGGTTTGGAATATCTGAATATCACAATGTGGGGTGAAAAATAGAGAAAAGTAAAATATTCCAAACGCGCTGTGTAGCTAAAGGAAAAATTAATGGAATAATGTAATTAAAACTAACATTGATCTTAAGGCCTCTCAAGAACAGATAAATTTCAAAGGAAACACCTCTACTCTTTACAGAATGTTTGAAATTTGATTAAATTGTTTCCTGGGGGAAATATTATTTCACTAGAACAATACTTGAAGGATTTAGGACGTTTTTTGAGAGACTCGAGTCTTAAGTTCTGATCATATCACCTATCACGTTTATAGCTTTTATCTGTATATAATCAAAAAGACTCAAGAAGCTTAAAGTAGCACTTATCCATATGTGAGTTGTACTCTATATTTTAACGGAGAAAAACTAAGCACTTAGTAACACTTCTGTCCACATCGAATGGTGGACAGTTCATTAAAGGTGGTATATGATGCAAATACCGAAAAATGACAACTGACTAATACTGACATGAAGGTGGGTTTTGATTTAACGAAAGAACGCAACAATGACTGGAATCAGCTACCATCATTTATAAAGCAAAAATACCAAATAAAGATCCAAAGTTAAATAAATTTTTTTAAATATTTTTTTAGACTAATTTCCTCATCAAAGTTCATAAATTGGATATATGTATGTGCATACATTTCCAGTTTTACCAGATTTAAAATTATTTCAATATTGTATACATTTCGCAATTTTTACTTATTTTATTTTTCTTTAAAACTAAATTTACAATAATTTACATCATTGGTTTTGGGTAGATATAAAACCTCGGTTTTGCTAAAATCCTGTTTTGGTCGAAGTGGAATGAATGATGAAATTATTCAACTTTTTATGTGTGTATATTTGAAAAATATCATTCCAAATAGCTCAATATTTTTTTACATTTTATTATTTGGTTCACAGTTCTCTTTTAGACCAAAGCAAATTGTCAAAATCGGTATTAACATGAACTAAAATAATTCTAATCTCGAAAAAAGTTGTTAACGATGAATCATTTAAGAAGAAAATCCGTGGAGCACCGAAACATAAAACTATTTTTTCTGAAAGTTTTATTTTTAAATTACGTCGATCCTTGCATATTCGTAATTCTTAACTGGCCAAAGTAATCAACAGGGCGTTCTTAATCAAAAAATATAAATAGGTATTCACATCAAAAAAAGCTTAACATTTAAACATTTCTAGATATGACAAAGTTATCTTAATACCAAGACATAACATTACGAATTATAATTTATTTAATTTTTTAACTAAACCTACATAAATTCCAAAGTAAAATTTTCTCAGATTTGACATAAAACAAAATTAATGATAAAAAAACCATTATTAAAAAAATCTATTAAAATTAGATCTAAATTTTACAACTTAATTTTTAAAACTATGAATAAGTGTAAAAAAAATATACATCGTTTTATCAATGTAAACTATAGGTGTTGAATGCAAAAAAAAAAAAATAATAATTGATACAGAATAATTATCGAGTAAATACTTAGTATTTTAGTGATAATAAGTCATTCTGACATAATAGCTGACAGGAAAAGTTTGTAGAAGGAAAATGGTGATCGTTTATGAAAAAAAAAAATAATAATAATAAATTTAATCTGCAAAAGAAAATAGTAATTTAGAAAAACAAAAGAAATAGAGATATTCTTGCATTAAGATTTCCAAGTAATCTAAATTGAGTGTGAACATTTCCTCACCCATCAAAACACGAAAACGAGATAAACTTAAAAAAAAAACTACATATTTTACTAAAAATCCCAATACCATGGGATTAATTCAATATAGAAATTTAAACATAAGAAGATTTTAACAAAGAATTTTCAATTTTATTGAAATTACTCTTTTATGTATAATTATAACAAAAAAAGAAATCAGATCTTAATGAAAGTAAAAAATAAAAAAAAAAATATTGTTTATAAAAAAGTGTTTCTGTTTAATTCAACTGAAAGAAATGATTGGTCATTTTGCCAAGTTCCAGAATCTTGTGCCCACATATCACTAAACGATCAAGATAAATACCAATAAAACGTAAGTAATCTTTAAGGGAAGATAAATACATCTTCTGAATGTTGTAAACATTTTTGCAAAATAGTCTTCATTCCCGAATAACATAGACTATTTTAGTCTTAAGATCGTATTAATTCATTTAACATTTTGGGTCATTGTTATATAAATGGTATTATTATTTCAAAAATGTTTGCAAATTTTGTTCCACATGTTCGCAGTCCGTTAAGTCCGTTAATTTATTGTTCAAAAAATTTTCAAAACAATATTTATAGATCAATGTTATGACAGAAGGAATATCATTTATGAATTAAGCAATCATCAGTGGACTAAGGTGACTCCCATGAGGTATACCAGACAAATAATGAGATTTGTCGTTATTTGAGTACGGCCACAAGTATTTCCCACTAAAATGGATATATTTTAAAATAACAATTATGGAACTAGATTTTTGTATCACAAAAATTCGATAGATCAAATAGAGCACAATGATGTATTGCAGTTAAACGAAGAGCACTTAATTTCCTGATGTTCAAGTGTGTTCTTGCTTTTATTGAGTTTTCAATATTTTATCTTGCTTGTTTTTTATTTTCGAAAAGTTCTAGTCCTTACCACATCGTTAATATTAATATTTTGTACCTAAGGTTTTTAGTGACAGTTATGTTTACCAAACTCCATAAATGAGATTAAATTTTAATTTTATAAAATGACAGTCACTAGTTGCGGACTTAAAAGGAGTAAAAGGTAAAACTTGTATCGCCAAATCGTTAAGATTGGAGTAAATATTAAAATATTTGGAGTGATTTACTTGCATGATTTAAAAAAAATAGGTCATGACGGCTCATGGAGAGCTTAAGCCTAGTGGTCTTACAACCCTCACCAATTTTTGGATGGATGTTACCAGGATTGGTAGGACCTATAATTTTCTGTCGATTCCAAATGGTTAATGGCAGCACTTTTCATGATGATAGATACTCTTGGAGGAATTGTCATTTCCTCGTAAGAGGTAGAACACTTCTGACAAACTTTTTTGCAACGGCTGAGAATCGAACCAATAGCTATTACAGGATATATAAAATCAGGACAATCAAGAATTTATGATTCAAATTTATAATGTACCTAAAAGAAATTTGCAAACACATCACAAATGTTGCTTAACTTATTGCTACTTCCACCGTTAAAACTCATTGTAGATAGTATTCCAACAGATTCCTTTTACATAACTCCAAAAGCCGATGAGATAATGAGTTATTTTTTATATTTTTGCTTCCACAAAATAAAAATCTTTTCAAAAATTAATTTTCCTTTATTAGGCGACAAAAATGAGTCCTAAGACTAACATCAAACTTGCTTCTGAAATGAGCATTTTATTAAGCCTGAAAAAAATGTTCAACAGTTGTGAGAAAAATTCGAGGATTTAATCTTCTACTTACTCGTAATACTCAATGTACATATGTCCTAACAATACTACTTTAAAATGTGAGAAATAATATACCATTTGAAATTTTCATCAAATATATATAAAGAAAAAATTCAGATAATAAATAATTTTCTTAGCACTTTTTTATTTTTTTTAATAATTAACATTAACTTTCTATATTTGACAACATTATATCTTATACCACAAGAATAAGTTCGTGCAATCCAGTTGCACACATTTTTACTAGCAATATATGATCCAAAATTTTGTTTACAAAAAATAATACTGACCTGACATGCAACCATTTATTTTATTTTCGACTATCTCATTTACGACAACAACGATTTCGATTAAATATTGTATATTCGAGCAGCTTAAGGATTGAAATAATATCGCACGGAAAACTTTTTGAAAAAAAGAAATTCAAATTTCATACTGTTTAAAATATTCTCTTATTGCTTTTTTTATTCTATTTGTTTTATATTTATACATATGTATGTATATTATATTTACATATTATATATTTAATCTTTTAAACTTGTAGTAAATGAAACTATATGAGAAAGTTCGTGGTACGTGCGATACAGCCGTGTATTTAATTTCTTACGGAAAATATATTTCTGTTAGAAATATTTGAAAATTCTAAATCCAGATTTTTAAATGATGCCCGTTTTTTTAGAATAAAATACTACAAAATTATTTGGTTCGTTTATACGATTCGTAAAGCATTGAGTTTTATAATTTTTTGTTCCTAAAAGTCATAAGTCCATTACATTTTAACACTTTATTTTGATTGCTTATTGTTAGCAATATGAAAAACATACTTTTTTTTTAAAATACTTGTATGTAAATACTTAAATTAAATCAAGTAGCTTTTGTAAAATAATTAGAAATATAAAATAGTTCAATATCTGATTTTGAATAATAAAGATATTATTTTTAAAAATATAACACTTATGTTGGTAATGATTGGTGCTCATCAGCAAAGGTAAAGGATATTCGGATTCCCCATCGGCATACAGGCCTCTGTGCATGCTAGACACCGCATGCTAGACTCTTGGAAAAGCTATTGAAACCACGGCTCACAGCGGCAGTACAAGCGTCGGGTGATCTTTCAGAGAGGCAGTACGGTTTACGGAGAGGCCGTTCTACGATCGGCGCAATACAAGAAGTAGTGCACGCCGCCCAAATCTCCCAACAAGGAAACCACTACTCGAGGAAGATCGTCTTGCTAGCAACGCTGGACGTACGAAATGCCTTCAACTCGGCCAGGTGGAGCGATATACTGGATGCGATCGAACGGAGATTCCACATTCCAGCATATCTCCTGCGGATGGTGAAGGACTATCTCTGGGATCGAGAGTTGCTTTACGAGACCAGTGAAAGCCAGAGAAGGAAGGAAGTCACATCTGGCGCAGCGCAGGGATCGATCTTAGGACCAGACCTCTGGAACATCTCCTACGACGATATCCTCCGCATGGAGATGCCTTTCTAGTTGGGTACGCTGACGAAATCGCCGCGGTGATTACGGCACGAGACACCGATGACGCGCAAAGAAAGTTGAATCAGGTCATGCGACGAGCAAACTCGTGGATGGAAGAACATGGACTCAGCCTAGCCACGGAGAAAACCGAGATAGTCCTTCTGACGAAGAAGAGTATTCCCACACAAATCGACTTCCAAATTGGGTCCGAAGTTATAAGAAGCAGCGTGGCGGTGAAATATTTGGCATTGAGACTCGACACAAGGCTTACGTACTGGCAACAAATAAAGGCAGCAACGGAAAGAGCCTCAAAAACAACTACATCACAGAGCAGACTGATGGCGAACGTGGGGGACCGACGGCCAGCAAGCGAAGGTTATTAATGGCGACAGCACATTCCATCCTTCTGTACGGTAGCGAAATCTAGACGGATGCACTTAAGCAGGAGAAGTACCGGAGACAGATGGCGGCAGTGCAAAGATGCGGAGCTCTACGTGTGGCCAGCTCTTATCGAACGGTGTCGGAACCAGCCGTCCTTGTAGTCGCTGGAGTGACTCCTATCGACCCCTTAGCGTCGGAAAGGAAGTACGTCTATGACAAAAAGGCGGGAATCGAAGCGGAAGCGGCGTCCGAGGAGGCTAAACAGCTGACTAAACAGAAGAGGTAAGAGCTTTGAAGATCGGAAATCAGAGGACGATGGACGGCGAGGCTGATTAGGAACGTGACTGAGTGGAAGGACCGGAAACACGGTGAGGTTAACTATTACGTCACCCAGTTACTCACCGGACACGGATACCTCAACGCCTTTCTTCACAGGATCGGCAAAACGAGTAGCCCAGCCTGCCAGTACGGTGACTCTCAAGAAGATGACGTGCAACATACCTTCTTTGCCTGAAGCAGATGGGAGTCCGAAAGAGAGGAACTGGAGGGAAACATCGGCATCATCACTTCAAATAACATTGTCGAAAAGATGCTAGCCAGTGAACAGAACTGGAACAAGATCTGTATTTACGCCACCCACCTTCTCAGAAGGAAGAAAAGAGAGGAAGAACAGTTCCGCGAAACAGCTTGAGCCCACTCTGGGTACTACAACAGGACCCCCCCCCCCCCCCCTTAAAGTAATACGAAAGTGGTCCCAAGGGGGTGATCGACACTTTTAGAGGTTTAGCCAGTATGCCGTTATAAGGTTGAAATCCCTTGGAGAGCCCGGCACACGGGGAGGTATGGATACCTCCTTATGGTGCATCAAGCATTCCTCCAAAAGTGAAAAAAAAAAATGTTGGTTATGAAAATTAGATACGCAAATTTCAATTTGCAATTCTGAACATTTATTGTTCTAGATCAAATCTAAATTAGATACTAATAACTAACCAAGAGTGTTGAAAAATGTACGTAACCATTCAACATTTTGATTTTGATAAGTTCTAATTTTCCTTATTTTAATAATAACTTGTACTTCCTATTGGTTTTTCTTTCTGATTCACATGCTTTTTTCGAAAATGATCCATTGTTACTCGAATTAATTGATCTGATGAACGATAATGAGACCCTTAACACAAGTAACACTCGATCTGTTTTTCGAATGGAATCGTAATTGTCAAAATAAATTTGAAAAAACTGCAAATGTTACTCCGGCGGCGCCCGGTGGCGTGAGGCTATTCATGATAAATTGTCAAACCAAACTAACCTCATAACAACTTTCAAATCTTCTGTCACAGAATATAGTGATGCCAATTAAAAATTTTTCGATTCTAAAAAAAACAAACACCCTTTACTTAACAATTTCCTAACTTCAAAACGGCTTACTAACTTTTAATAAACTTTAATCTTATTAGTATCTTGCTTAGATTATTATTATAGTTGACCGATTTTGACCAATGGCATACATTTTTCTACGAATATCCCATATGTTGAGTGCTTAAATCCCCGAGCCTGCACAAAAACTAAGTAAACAGACCTTTTTTGACAGTCGTAAATGCCAAAGAGTCATATGAAGTTAGCACGGTACTAAAACGATAAACAAGGTATTTGATGACTTTAACTTAAATGAAATGTTGGAGCAAGTATTATTCTGAATTCGATTAAAATTTACAAAATCCTCGTTTTAACCTAGTATCATACTAAAATAGTACTATTTCGACTAAAATTTGAGCCAATGTATTTATAAATCAAGCCATTAGGTATACCTACGCGATGACACTAAAAAAATACAGCAAATCCATCGCAATTTGAAATTTGAATTAATTCACATAGAAAGAAATCAAATGATATAATAAGAAATACCTGTGGCCATAGAAGGAGTCACAACAAAATTAACCCCAAAGGGAAAAATACCTTTATGGCTTATGAGCATACATTTTAATCAAACGGGAATATAGATCTTTTATTAAGATATCACCAGACATTATATTCTTGTTGCATGGTTGTGCGAATGCGAATAATTTTATTATTTTTCCTTTCACAAAGCAGCACCAAAGCTATGAATGTGAAAAAAATATTCTATTAACAGCGCCAACAATGTGACAATAGTCTCAAACAACTGACATAGTGACTGGCAGTAGCAGCTTTTTAACTCCCAACACGGAAAGACATTCGAAGCAGGTAAACTCATGAGTGCGCTAGCAATTTTCACATTGTAAATCATAAATCTTTCATCAACGAATACATTGTATTTGATTAGGCTTAAAAGAAAGAAACATTAGTTTATTAAGTCATAAAATGAGATTTCGTGTGAGCCATCTATCAGCCTGGTATAAAGCAAAAACCTTCATCCGAAACCACGACAATTAAAACGTCTGAAGAGGTGATCTTTTTTGATTTCCTGAATTTTACACTTTGCATTTTTACAATGCTCAAATTTCACCGCATAACCTTTATCATGGGTAAAAGTTCTTAAATTCGTTCTTCAGGTTGAAACCACAAATATGAATGTAATATGAGTTTCATTCGGAAGCCTCTTGGGGATCTGCTTTCAATTGAATTGTTTTATAGCAGCAGATCAAGTTTTCTCGTCAACTGAATACTGTTTCCACACATTTGAAGATACATAGCTGCTGTCTAATGTTCCAGTTGTTGGCTTCATACTCGCAACTGTCATATTACCAGGGTTATTCATCAATAATCGTGCTGCTTCCTCGATTATTCTTTAAATAAAGAAATAAGAGAATTACAAATTAAAGTGTACCGAAGAGTCACGCGAACTTGCCTAATTTTTAAATAACCTGAGTCGTTTGATTACTATACATTTTTGATCTTAATGTAATTTTAAAAGTTTTTGGACAAGTTTTTCGGATGAATTCTATCATAACTGGTCTTGATCTCACTGTTCGGTTTCAGCCTAAGCAGAAAGATCGATATCATGTTACCTTGCTACCAAGCGTGTTTTGATATTCCCTATTAGATATGTGTGTTAGTTTTTAGGGCCAAAAATAACGTTAATAGAAGACAACATTAGTGACAGCGCTGGTCCCAAAAATCAACATCCAGTAGAGAACATGGAGGTCTGCTGATGAATGAACCGTGTACACAAATATTCCGACTAAATCAAAAACAACGAAACTGATTATTTTCGACTTCTGTATGTCTACAATCGGAATGAATCTGTAAGTCATATGTCGTCATTGTCATGTATTAAGAACTGGTGGAAACTTCGCCAAGAAGCCATCAGTGATCCCGTCTCTGAAGTGCTGGGGGCCTTACACGACCACCGCAAGACGAAACCCCTTCCTTGGAGCTAGACAAGAAGCATACAAAACAGTGCTGAATAGTAGTTCGTGATCGAAGAAATAGAGAGACACCATATCAGAAAGAAGTTTGGAAGTATTACAAAAATATAAAAAGAACCTCTCAGGGTTACAAAGCCCAAACTGAAGACTGAAAGGACGACCAAGGGAAAATCGTAATGGATTTGTAGTTGATATTAGGTTTGGTAAGGTTGAAGTGGCGCCAGCGCAGCGTCACAGCTAACTAATTTGGACATTGTGATACCACATGAATCAAGATATTTCTCCTTACTTGTTGAACCATTTGGAGGGAATATAAATGTCTATATTAATAAGATCACTAAGTTCGTCGAAGAAAATATGTCCAAGATAGAGCCTTCGTCTAAAAAGCCTACGGGATAAAGCAATGGCATGTACATAGAACCTAAGGAATTGATTCTACCTCTCCCTCATCTATACACCATCATCATCATCATCGGCTCGACAACCGGGTTCCGGTCCTGGCCTCTTTCAACAAGTCTCTCCACCTATCCCGGTCTCTAGCCGACGCCATCCAGTTGCGCACCCCAAGGCTTCGGGCGTCCTGGTCTACGCCATCTCTCCAGCGCAAGCATGGTCTACCACGCTGTCGTCTACCATAGAATGTACCACAAAGAACTTTCCGAGCAGGTTCCTCTTCGCTCATGCGAGCTAGGTGCCCTGCCCACCGGAGTCTACCGAGCTTAATTTTTGTCACGATATCTGCTTCAAGGTAGATTGCGTACAGTTCATGATTGTACCGTCTCCGGAATCGTCCTTCCTCACATACGGGGCCAACAATTCTCCTTAAGACTTTTCTCTCGAACGCAGCTAAGAGGTCGGAGTGCCTTTTGCTAAGCACCCAAATCTCGGATCCATATGTGAGTACTGGCAGGACCATGGTCCTATACAGCAGCAGTTTTGAAGTTATGGTGAGATTTCTGGATTTGAAGAGCTTTGACAGACTATAGTAGGCTCTGTTGGATTTGAGAAGCCGCCCGCGTATTTCTTCTTCTATATTGTTATCGGCTGCTACTATTGACCCAAGGTATTTAAAGGATTGCACCACTTCAAATTCGTGCTCCGCAACCTTGATTGTTTGACCAACTGTTCCTCTCGCATTCGACGCCACCATGTACTTTGTTTTACCTTCACTAATGTTTTTTTTTTTTTTTTTTTTTTTTTCGTGGGTAGGTGAAGAATCTTCATAGACACTATGAGCCCGGTACTCATAGTAGTGTGAGATTTTTACTCACTAAAAAACACCTCCCTTTTGTTCTTGCGACTACAACTAAGTTACCTTATCAAGTAGTTTTAATTTCATTATATTATAATCACGTTTGGCAGGAAGCTCCCCGCTGAGAGGACCTGCGGATACCACATTTAAAGCGGATAATCCTTATGGCGCTAGGTCGAACGGTCTCGTTCTTTGAAGTCGGCGCACAAGGTTTGTCTCATCAATTGTTTGTCGAATAATTCTATTGCTATGGTTATTTAAGTGAGTTCGTAGCTTTCCAGCGAAAACTGCTATTTCATCTTCAACAGTTGGCAATCGTAAGTCTCTGTGTAAATCACTGTTTCTAATGTACCACGGAGCATTAACGATTTCTCTGAGAACTTTGCTCTGAAAAGATTGTAGTATTTGTCTATTGCTTGGTTTAGTACAACCCCAAAGTTGTATACCGTACGTCCATACTGGTTTTATCACTTGCTTATAGATAAGCAATTTATTGTAGATGCTGAGCTTGGAATATCTTCCAATAAGCCAATTCATTTCACGTAATTTATTTTCAAGTTGATCTCGTTTCTTTTTAACGTGAGTTTTCCATTTAAGCTTAGCGTCTAGTGTCATTCCTAGGTACTTTGCTTCATTAGCATATGGTATTTGCACCGAATTAATGTAGGTGGGCAGATTGGTAATTTTTTTGTAAGTAAAATTAACATGTGTTGATTTGGACTCATTAAGAACAATTCGCCATTTCTTAGTCCATACCGAAATTTTATCTAGAGCTCGTTGGAGCTTCTCGGTTGCAGATTCAACTGAATCGGATGTTGCAAGTATAGCCGTATCGTCGGCAAACGTACCTATTATGGTATCTTCTTCTTGAGGAATATCGCTAGTGTATAGTACGAACAGGATCGGACCGAGAACACTTCCCTGGGGAACACCAGCATTGATTTCCTTAAAATCCGAATATTCCTTCCCTTGCTTAACTCGAAATAGCCTATCTTCGAGGTACGACTCAAGAATGTAATATATTTGATCCGGAAAGACCTGTCTTAGTTTAAACTTTAGGCCATCGTGCCAGACCTTGTCGAAGGCTTGAGAGACGTCTAGAAATGCGCTTGAACATACATTTTTTCTCTCTAGCGATTTCTCAATTTCATTGGTTATCCTGTACACCTGATCAATTGTTGAGTGGCTTTTTCGGAAACCAAATTGATGGTCAGGAATAAGCCGCTTTTCTTCGATAATAGGAAGCAGTCGCTTTAATAAGATTTTCTCAAATACCTTCGAGATCAGTGGCAAGAGGGAAATCGGTCTATAAGATTTCTTTTCGTTTGGAGACTTTCCCGGTTTTGGAACCATTAAAACTTCACTAATGTGCAGCCCCAGATTTTGTGCCGCCTGCTCGATCTGGATGAAGGAATCGTGTACAGCTTGTTCGGTTCTTCCGATGATGTCGATGTCGTCTGCGTAAGCCAGTAACTGGCTGGACCTGTTGACGATGGTCCCTCTTGTTGCCGTGCCAGAGTCACGGATTGCTTTCTCCAACGCCAGGTTGAAGAGGAGGCAGGCCAAACCGTCCCCTTGTCGGAGTCCATTAAAGATGTTGATTGGTCTGGATAGCAATCTGGCTATTTTTACTTGGCTTGCTACGTTGGTCATGGTCATTATACATAGCCTGGTCAATTTATTTGGGATGCCGAATTCTCTCATGGCTTTGTTAAGTTCTACCCTGGCTATGCTATCATAGGCGGCCTTAAAGTCTATAAACAGATGGTATGTTGGGATGTTAAATTCTAGAAATTTTTCCATCGCCTGCCTAAGGGTAAATATCTGATCAGTTGTTGATTTGCCTGGAATGAAACCACACTGATATTGTCCGATAACGGTTTTAGCGTATGGGGTTATCCGGTCTTGTAGGATAGAGGAGAGTATCTTATAGGCGGTACTCAACAACGTGATACCTCTATAATTGCTGCACGTTGTGACATCTCCCTTCTTATGTATGGGGCATATTAAACCCCTCATCTATACAGCTTCTGCAAAAATCGTTTGAATAAACGCCAAGCCTCGTTGTGTGTTTTTTCCATTAAGACAGTGTCCAGTTATGACACCAATTACTGAGCTGATATGTAATCTGCTTAAGGATATCAAACTCGTGAAACGTCTTAGATCAAGCATTGACCAGATCTGTTTTGTCATCAGACAGTTAGTTATATTTAAGGTTTGTCTTCTCAATAGCATCTTGCTCCAGCATAAGTTTCTACCTGCGATGGGTAATATTGTTCCACTTTCACCGAATTCGTCATCCTTACAGTTCCCTGGAATTTCCCTATGCCGTTTAAAATTTGAAGAATCATTTCTCCAAACTGTATAGCTCCGATAATGATTCAAACTCAGCCGTTTGGCAAGTTGAATAGTACAATCTAGAAGATGAACGATGGACTAACAATTCGGTCTTTCCGATCTCAATACTGGAGCTAACGAGCTTTCTCGATCTTTTCCATTTAATTATTTGAACACATAAAGCTTTTCGTTAGCGACCTGATGGTTCCATATTCATATTAAGGCAGATCTTGGAAAAATAAATCAGAAACTTTAAATCGAGAGCACTTTTTTATTGATGACAGATGATGATGAAGAATGCAGACTGCTTTATGAAGGCAGCCGAAGATCTGATCGAAAATATTGATGTCAAAAAGAGTTTCGGACAAGACGATTTGACTTCTTAAGTATAGAATAACAATCTCTCAGACACAACATCAATATAGGCAGCTATCAGTCTTAGGGAATCGAGTGGCAATGTCGTATCTCCATCAACTCAAGTGTCCCTTTATAAAGCAGTAACTATCCCGGTTCTGACATATAGGATGCAGGTGCATAGACTCCGCCAAAAGTTCATGAGAACGCTGCTTGAAGTGTAACATTTCGGGGTGATTTTTGGAGTAGAAAATGCAATAATGAACTTCTCGAATTTTACAGCGACACCAACTGAGAGTAAAAAATCGAAGATTGAGGAGTCTGGGTCATTTAGAGGAAATGTTCACCTCACCAATACTTCGGCGAAGAAAATCTTAGAATCCAACTCCATGGATTAGAGCAGCAGTAGATGAAGGTGATTTGGGTGGCACATATACAAGTGGATGAGGTCCACAAACCAACTTGCCGTACAAAACTGGAGACAAATAACAAGGGGTTAAGGTAGTTGAAAAAAGCATGTTGGTTAAGACCCAGGTCCACTCCTAACCATTAGCCATTATATAAAATTCTACGTTTTCTTGAAACTGTTTCCTAAAATTGATTAAATCTAACAAAAAGACGTTATCTTATAACCTTTAAATTCCATAGAATTATTTGTTGATTACTAACTTTTTAATTATAGGCTAGACTAGTTCAATTCAAAAATTTTGAAAGCAGTTTTTTCAAAAACTACTCTAACAATTGAATTAAATTTTGGGCCTATCATGTTCCCGACCCCGTATCAAATTTTCGAAAAACTAATTTATATCGTTTCCCTTTAGTTGCTCATATTCACTTTTACTGAACATTGATGATGGATGAATGAATTAGCCTAAGAAATGATGATGATGGATGAATGAATTAGCCTAAGAAATGATGATGATCAAACGAAATTCTCATTTGCATATTGAATGCCTATTGTTAATGTTTATCTTGAATTAAGGCATAAATTTAAATGCCGGTTTGAGAAATGTTTTGGGAAATTTTCGACATTAAGTTACCCTTGGGCATTTTAAATGATTAACGAGTAGATATGAGATAGTTTCAACGACTTATTGTTAATTTTGAAAAGTATAAATCTTAAAGTTTGTTAATTTCGTTTTTTTCTTCACAGTTTGGGTGTCTTAAACTTAGATTTATTCGCTAAGTTCATGCAACAATTATATGGTTATGTTTGTACCTTAAACTTGTATTTCAATGTCAGCATTTTGCATAGCCGTTTTTTTTTTAATTTCCCGCTTAGAAAATTTTTGTAAGGATTGTGATTTATTGATATGGTAAAAAATTTTCAAAAAAATCTGACGATCACTTAGTCTAACAGCTCAAGTAGAGTATTTGTTGGTTCGATTTCCTTCTGTTTTGCAAAAAAGTTAAGTTCTTAATAAGAATTCATTTAAAAAAGGACTCCCTTAGCAATTAAACCTAAAAATAGAACGCCCATACGATTTTTTAAGCAAATATGAATTCTTCCAAGAACCCAATTTAAAAAACTCTGTAGCGGATTTTTCTTATTATATGTTCTTATGTATATAAAATTTTTAAAACTTTCTTAAGAAAAAAGGTTGGAAATCCAATTTAAAGTTTTTATTATCGTACAAATAATAAACAAAAAATAATCGACCATTTTTACTTGCGATATAGGTACTATAGGGCAAGTTCTGCATTTGGAAGAAAAAATCGAACTCGAGATTTTTATCAAAGTTGACATTACGATGATAGCGAAGACGAATAAAGTGGGTCCGACAATCCAGTCTGTCTATCTGTATGTCTTTATTTCTGTATGTCTGTACCTCGATCTAGAGCCGAAGCCACTGGACCTATTTTCTTCAAACTCGGTAGTTATGGGTCATCGGTGATTTCCAAGAGGAGAAATTGAAATTTTTTTTAAGCTCTAAAACTAACCCTTGAGCGGTATCTCCTTTCCAATCCTATCCTACTTTTCTAATTTCTTGCACTGTGTTTATCATTATAAAGGTATTCATAACCCCTTGAGTGCGCGTTTAATATAAAAAAAAACTGTACCCCACATACACTCTTAATGCATAATCTTATTAATCTCAAAAACGGCTCTAACGATTTTGATAAAAAAAATTAGGTGTAATATTATGGACATGGACTATATTTTTGTATTTTGGGGCAAAATGTAAATAATGGTACCTGTCATAGAACCTATTTTTTGATTTTCAACTTTCTCATTAACGCCTTTTACAATTTTAACCAAAAATTTTCAGTAATAGCCGTCTTAAATTTAAAATAATATTGTATATAAAAATATTCAAAAAATATTTTTTTGGGTTTCTTAAAAAAAATTCCAAAGATTTTTTTTGAAAAACAAATATTTTTAAAACGTGTGAACGATTAGTTTTTAAAATTATTTCCTAAAACCTATACTACTAAATACTTAAAATTTGCATCCCAAATTTTGTTCTCGAGCAATGTATTTTAAATTCGAAAGTACTTTTACATAAGAGCAAGTTCGTACGATCCAATTGTGCATTTTTTTTTATTAAATTAAAAAAAGAAAAAATTGACCAGCTATTGGAATTTGTATAGTCTCAAAAATGTGTCGGCGGAAAATCTAATTATGCTTTCTACCAAGCTTATAGAAAATCGGATGATCCGTTTCGACTGGTCTTCCAATATCTTCGTAATATCATGTTTATGATCCAAATCTGGAGTTATACTAATACTCGTACTAGTAAAAACGAAGTTACAATTTTTCTTTTGTAAGAGCCATTTTTTGAATTCAAATATCTATTTTCAAAACCATCAGATTTGGAAATTTAAATGTCATACAAACCTCAATGCGTACAAAAACAAATGCAAAAGAAAACAGTTTCTTTATGAAGCTCTATCAAAGAGTTTCAGGCCGGGACTTTCCAAATCCTTAAAAAATATTTATTATTAAAATCATTTTCGGTAATCCGCAGATCTGAAAAGTCCTGCGTAGGAATAGGAAGCCTGCTACAGGTATTGTTGTTAAATACCTGGGCGAGAAGCATTTATAATCGATAAGTAAAATAATAAAAAGTTAGATGTTCATTCTCATCAGCTATTTATTATGAAAATCTAAAAAGATTTTCGACATAATTATAATAAAAATTCATAATTCTTGGGGGATATCAAGGATCCCCAGAATTCATTTCAATAAAAAACTATACAAGATGCACAATATCTTATTTAAGAGCCTTTTTGAGCAGACAACAGTGATAAATTGAGAAAAATTAAAAATTTTCACACTGACAAACCTATTTAATTTTTCTAAGTGCAGATAAATATTTTAATTCCATGGCCATATTTTTCATAGAATATTTATTTTTCTAAAAAAAAATTGAGACATGAAAACATTATAATTGTTATTTTTTTGTACTTTCCTATGTAGTAAGTATCGATTAGACTAACTTCAAACATTTGAAATTTGCTCCAAATGTTGAAGCAGAAGTCAACATGAATGAAAGACATAAGCCAAATTAATTGACTCTACACTGATTCAATGTCAAATTAGTAAGCATATTGACTTGACCTTGAGAGAGTATCCATGCTAAAAATTTGAAAAGGTTGTGCTTAGCAAAATTTTGAAAATTCATCTTGTGCAAAAAATTCCAATCGTCCTTGAAATTCATAAAGATAGATGTTGACAGTCGTAGACAAACCGATTACTTTACTGCGATCTATCTTTTAATCAGTCATCATAATGATGAATTAATTTTAAAAAAAGCAAACATTCAACCTTCAGTATTATATAGTTATAGTAGTATAGTCTGACCAAGAACGTCATAATGGAAGGAAATGCAATTAATTTTGCAGAAACTTAATTGCTGGCTTTCGTCATATCAAGCATTATGTTTAGTATATTTAACAGACCGAGAAATATTTCAAAAATTTACTTCACTTGAAGTGGGGTCAGTTGAATACCTGTGGCATACTTCCGCATAATGTGCTTTAGTTTCTTGTGAACAAATTCATTTGGTAAAAAGATTTATACAGCTTTTTTTGCTTGGAGTTATTTTGTGTCATTTTGGATGGAGTATCATGAACCAATGAAAATAGCTTCATATACACCCAGAGAAAAACAACATCATAAAATTAAGTAGGAAAGTATTTAAAATTACGTTGCTATAACTTTTGATTTATACGCTTTAATTTAAATACGATCAACTTTGTTTCAAATAAGAAAAATGTTTAATTAATCACAGTATAGTTAAACACCATTGAATTAATGTTTTTCTATTTTGAAATGTAATCGAGGCATTTTCGTTGTTCATTTAAAGACGTTTGATATTTAATTTATTTGAATCAAACTTGAAACTTAATACATCAAAGTGGTAACTTATTTGATTTTCTTTCCTTTTTGAATCGTATACATAATTCACTTTGAACCAAAGTTAAAGTACTACAAATCAAAGTTGTAATCCTTTTGACTTGTGAACGATAACAGTAAACATTTTGTATAAGAAAGAAATCATATGTTCGCGGCTGTCGTTGTTGCGGGTCGAGGAAAATGTATCTGCCATTCTCTTTAGAGCTTGTGAGGTGTACTTATTGTGAACGTTATAACCTAAAAGTAATAAAATAAACTAAAATAATTCAAGTAGTGGACGAAAGCGGACAGCTTCGAAGTTTAATTTATTCTAATCCTGCTAACGAGAACAACCGCGACGATTCCGCAAAGCTGCATGAAGATCTGGAACTATACTTATTCAGAAATTTGAAGGTAACATTAAACTATCTCTTTTTTTTTTCTTATTATATAAATTTTATTCAAGTTTCGAATTGATGACGAAACCCTCTCAGAGATCTCCAAAGTGGCAAATTGGCAATGCCAAAATTGCAACAATTCTGATTCCCGTCACAACCAACCTCAAGTTTAAAATCATTTCTTAAAATTGTAAGTATACATACATACATTTTTTTCAATATAAAAATTATAATGTAATATATATTTTATAGGATATTTTAAAACTTTTTAACTCATCATCGAAAGGGAAATCATTGATCCAGTCTTTACAATCCCTCCACTACACTTGTATCAAATTAATAATGGCAAGACTTACATACATTATGTAAGACACAAATATTTGTAAATTTTGTTTGTTGTTTTGTTATGAGGTTAGTTTATAAGAATTTTTGTATTATTTTATTTACAATAAAAAGAAAATACTTTTGCAAAAATAATTGTTTTCAATCGATTTGAATATAGTGAGAATGGCTTTAAATCAATGAATGCTAGTAAATATTATTAAATTGTTTGTAATTGATTTATTCCCGATATCTATTTACTTTAAACGCAAAGCGTGTTTAAAATCAATTGATATTTTTTTGAATCAAATGCGAATCGTATTTGAAACTATAATGGCGCTTTTTAATTTAATGTTGCGTAGTAATTAATGTAAATATGTTTCTAATTGATTTGATTCCGATTTCTATTTACTTTAAACGCAAAGCGTGTTCAAAATTAATTGATATTTTTTTGAATCAAATGCGGATCGTATTTAAAACTATAATGCTACAACTTTAAATCATATTGGTTTCAAATTTGATTTGAAATGAAGTAGGGAATCACTTTTCATTGATTAACAACTTTGATTTAAATATTTTCGGCATTAGAGCCAAATCATTTTGGTTTTACTTTGATTCAAAGTTGTTTTTTTTTATTTTACGTGTTTTTTTCTCTGGGTGTACGGTGTGGCAGGAAATAAAAATAATAATTAACTATACGATATTTAATGAAGTAAATTTGTTAAGAGTAAATATAATCATATGTTCACAAATTAAGGTAGCTTTAAGTTCTTAAACTAAATCGTGCCACCCATTTGTGTAATTTCTTTTGGATTCCAGACTTGTTAACATGCTCATTAAAAATACATAAATAACTTGGCTATACACTATTGGGTCAGTTCATTATGCGAATGCGTTTTAATGTGATGGATAATTGTGAAAATTTATTCATTGCACAAAAATATTTAAGTCCATAATGAGACTTTTTACAGTCATAACCGGGATTAATCATATTATCTACTACTAATGTGTCCATGCAGCTACTATTGGTAATTTAGTGTTTTGATATTTTTGTTTGAGTGCAGAAAAAAGAAATATGAAATAATTTGTCTTTTATTAAGGAAGGTTTTTGCAGCACAGCGTCACGAAAAATATTTCTTAGGGGCCATACAGTACCCTCATCTCTTCTTTGATCAATTTGTCTGTCTACTTGTCTACGTGATGATCGACGCAATGCGTTAGAATACATTGGTTAGATCACAATGCACTTGTCACCTCTTGTCAATAAGTTGACTCGGGGACGGGGACTTTGAAAAATGGAGTCTCTTACAAGGCTAGGTTTCGGAAATAGCGCCAACCAAAGACATTATTTGGTAGTTGGGTCTCGAAAATCCACAAAATCACTTTGGACCGGCATATTTCGATAACCAGACCACCCAGGTGCTTTTCGTTTGGATGTGTATATAGGGATTGAATAGACCTTTCATTCGATATATGTCTCGATGTTTTTGGAGAACTATGAAAATTTGGTGATTTTTTTAGACAAGTGGTTAGTCCATGATTTTTTCAAAATTCTCAAAAATTCAGTAAAATCACTTTGGTTAGAAATATTTCGAGAACCAGAGCTCGCAGAAGCTTCCAGTTTCCATCTGTGGGTAGCTGTGGAAAATATAATTGGGGATTCCTAAAACTGGAGCCACTAACAAATCTTGGTTTCGGAAATAGCGCCAACCAAAGACATTATTAGGTAGTTGGGGCTCGAAAATCCACAAAATCAATTTGGACCGGCATATTTCGATAACCAGACCACCCAGAAGCTTTTCGTTTGGATGTGTATAATAGGGATTGAATAGACCTTTCATTCGATGTATGTCTCGATGTTTTTGGAGAACTATGAAAATTTGGTGATTTTTTTAGACAAGTGGTTAGTCCATGATTTTTTCAAAATTCTCAAAAATTCAGTAAAATCACTTTGGTTAGAAATATTTCGAGAACCAGAGCTCGCAGAAGCTTCCAGTATCCATCTGTGGGTAGCTGTGGAAAATATAACTGGGGATTCCTAAAACTGGAGCCACTTACAAATCTTGTTTTCGGAAATAGCGCCAACCAAAGATATTATTAGGTAGTTGGGGCTCGAAAATCCACAAAATCAATTTGGACCGGCATATTTCGATAACCAGACCACCCAGAAGCTTTTCGTTTGGATGTGTATATAGGGATTGAATAGACCTTTCATTCGATGTATGTCTCGATGTTTTTGGAGAACTATGAAAATTTGGTGATTTTTTTAGACAAGTGGTTAGTCCATGATTTTTTCAAAATTCTCAAAAATTCAGTAAAATCACTTTGGTTAGAAATATTTCGAGAACCAGAGCTCGCAGAAGCTTCCAGTTTTCATCTGTGGGTAGCTGTGGAAAATATAACTGTTGATTCTGAAAGCTGGAGCCACTTACAAATCTTGGTTTCGCAAATAGCGAAAACCAAAGACATTATTAGGTAGTTGGGACTCGAAAATCCACAATATCACTTTGGACCGGAATATTTCGATAACCAGACCACCCAGGAGCTTTTCGTTTGGATGTGTATATAGGGATTGAATAGACCTTTTATTCGATGTACGTCTCGATGTTTTTGGAGAACTATGAAAATTTGGTGATTTTTTTAGACAAGTGGTTAGTCCATGATTTTTTCAAAATTCTCATAAATTCAGTAAAATCACTTTGGTTAGAAATATTTCGAGAACCAGAGCTCGCAGAAGGTTCCAGTTTTCATCTGTGGATAGGTGTGGAAAATATAACTGGGGATTCCTAAAACTGGAGCCTCTTACAAGGCTTGGTTTCGGAAAAAGCATCAACCAAAGACATTATTAGGTAGTTGGGGCTCGAAAATCCACAAAATCAATTTGGACCGGCATATTTCGATAACCAGACCACCCAGGTGCTTTTCATTTGGATGTGTATATAGGGACTGAAAAGACCTTTCATTCGATGTATGTCTCGATGTTTTTGGAGAACTATGAAAATTTGGTGATTTTTTTAGACAAGTGGTTATCCATGATTTTTTCAAAATTCCCAAAAATTCAGTAAAATCACTTTGGTTAGAAATATTTCGAGAACCAGAGCTCGCAGAAGCTTCCAGTTTCCATCTGTGGGTAGCTGTGGAAAATATAACTGGGGATTCCTAAAACTGGAGCCACTTACAAATCTTGTTTTCGGAAATAGCGCCAACCAAAGATATTATTAGGTAGTTGGGGCTCGAAAATCCACAAAATCAATTTGGACCGGCATATTTCGATAACCAGACCACCCAGAAGCTTTTCGTTTGGATGTGTATATAGGGATTGAATAGACCTTTCATTCGATGTATGTCTCGATGTTTTTGGAGAACTATGAAAATTTGGTGATTTTTTTAGACAAGTGGTTAGTCCATGATTTTTTCAAAATTCTCAAAAATTCAGTAAAATCACTTTGGTTAGAAATATTTCGAGAACCAGAGCTCGCAGAAGCTTCCAGTTTTCATCTGTGGGTAGCTGTGGAAAATATAACTGTTGATTCTGAAAGCTGGAGCCACTTACAAATCTTGGTTTCGCAAATAGCGAAAACCAAAGACATTATTAGGTAGTTTGGACTCGAAAATCCACAATATCACTTTGGACCGGAATATTTCGATAACCAGACCACCCAGGAGCTTTTCGTTTGGATGTGTATATAGGGATTGAATAGACCTTTTATTCGATGTACGTCTCGATGTTTTTGGAGAACTATGAAAATTTGGTGATTTTTTTAGACAAGTGGTTAGTCCATGATTTTTTCAAAATTCTCATAAATTCAGTAAAATCACTTTGGTTAGAAATATTTCGAGAACCAGAGCTCGCAGAAGGTTCCAGTTTTCATCTGTGGATAGGTGTGGAAAATATAACCTGCAATTTTGAAAACTGGAGCCTCTTACAAGGCTTGGTTTCGGAAAAAGCATCAACCAAAGACATTATTAGGTAGTTGGGGCTCGAAAATCCACAAAATCAATTTGGACCGGCATATTTCGATAACCAGACCACCCAGGTGCTTTTCATTTGGATGTGTATATAGGGACTGAAAAGACCTTTCATTCGATGTATGTCTCGATGTTTTTGGAGAACTATGAAAATTTGGTGATTTTTTTAGACAAGTGGTTATCCATGATTTTTTCAAAATTCCCAAAAATTCAGTAAAATCACTTTGGTTAGAAATATTTCGAGAACCAGAGCTCGCAGAAGCTTCCAGTTTCCATCTGTGGGTAGCTGTGGAAAATATAACTGGGGATTCCTAAAACTGGAGCCACTTACAAATCTTGTTTTCGGAAATAGCGCCAACCAAAGACATTATTTGGTAGTTGGGTCTCGAAAATCCACAAAATCACTTTGGACCGGCATATTTCGATAACCAGACCACCCAGGTGCTTTTCATCTGGATGTGTCTATAGGGACCTTTCATTCGATGTATGTCTCGATGTTTTTGGAGAACTATGAAAATTTGGTGATTTTTTTCGACAAGTGGTTAGTCCATGATTTTTTCAAAATTCTCAAAAATTCAGTAAAATCACTTTGGTTAGAAATATTTCGAGAACCAGAGCTCGCAGAAGCTTCCAGTTTTCATCTGTGGGTAGCTGTGGAAAATATAACTGGGGATTCCTAAAACTGGAGCCACTAACAAATCTTGGTTTCGGAAATAGCGCCAACCAAAGACATTATTAGGTAGTTGGGGCTCGAAAATCCACAAAATCAATTTGGACCGGCATATTTCGATAACCAGACCACCCAGAAGCTTTTCGTTTGGATGTGTATATAGGGATTGAATAGACCTTTCATTCGATGTATGTCTCGATGTTTTTGGAGAACTATGAAAATTTGGTGATTTTTTTAGACAAGTGGTTAGTCCATGATTTTTTCAAAATTCTCAAAAATTCAGTAAAATCACTTTGGTTAGAAATATTTCGAGAACCAGAGCTCGCAGAAGCTTCCAGTTTTCATCTGTGGGTAGCTGTGGAAAATATAACTGGGGATTCCTAAAACTGGAGCCACTTACAAATCTTGGTTTCGGAAATAGCGCCAACCAAAGACATTATTTGGTAGTTGGGTCTCGAAAATCCACAAAATCACTTTGGACCGGCATATTTCGATAACCAGACCACCCAGGTGCTTTTCGTTTGGATGTGTCTATAGGGATTGAATAGACCTTTCATTCGATGTATGTCTCGATGTTTTTGGAGAACTATGAAAATTTGGTGATTTTTTTAGACAAGTGGTTAGTCCATGATTTTTTCAAAATTCCCAAAAATTCAGTAAAATCACTTTGGTTAGAAATATTTCGAGAACCAGAGCTCGCAGAAGGTTCCAGTTTTCATCTGTGGATAGGTGTGGAAAATATAACCTGCAATTTTGAAAACTGGAGCCACTTACAAATCTTGGTTTCGCAAATAGCGACAACCAAAGACATTATTAGGTAGTTGGGGCTCGAAAATCCACAAAATCAATTTGGACCGGCATATTTCGATAACCAGACCACCCAGAAGCTTTTCGTTTGGATGTGTATATAGGGATTGAATAGACCTTTCATTCGATGTATGTCTCGATGTTTTTGGAGAACTATGAAAATTTGGTGATTTTTTTAGACAAGTGGTTAGTCCATGATTTTTTCAAAATTCTCAAAAATTCAGTAAAATCACTTTGGTTAGAAATATTTCGAGAACCAGAGCTCGCAGAAGCTTCCAGTTTTCATCTGTGGATAGGTGTGGAAAATATAACCTGCAATTTTGAAAACTGGAGCCTCTTACAACGCTTGGTTTCGGGAAAGGCGCCAACCAAAGACATTATTAGGTAGTTGGGTCTCGAAAATCCACAAAATCACTTTGGACCGGCATATTTCGATAACCAGACCACCCAGAAGCTTTTCATTTTGATGTGTATATAGGGACTGAAAAGACCTTTCATTCGATGTATGTCTCGATGTTTTTGGAGAACTATGAAAATTTGGTGATTTTTTTAGACAAGTGGTTATCCATGATTTTTTCAAAATTCCCAAAAATTCAGTAAAATCACTTTGGTTAGAAATATTTCGAGAACCAGAGCTCGCAGAAGCTTCCAGTTTCCATCTGTGGGTAGCTGTGGAAAATATAACTGGGGATTCCTAAAACTGGAGCCACTTACAAATCTTGTTTTCGGAAATAGCGCCAACCAAAGACATTTATTTGGTAGTTGGGTCTCGAAAATCCACAAAATCACTTTGGACCGGCATGTTTCGATAACCAGACCACCCAGGTGCTTTTCGTTTGGATGTGTCTATAGGGATTGAATAGACCTTTCATTCGATGTATGTCTCGATGTTTTTGGAGAACTATGAAAATTTGGTGATTTTTTTTAGACAAGTGGTTAGTCCATGATTTTTTCAAAATTCTCATAAATTCAGTAAAATCACTTTGGTTAGAAATATTTCGAGAACCAGAGCTCGCAGAAGGTTCCAGTTTTCATCTGTGGATAGGTGTGGAAAATATAACCTGCAATTTTGAAAACTGGAGCCTCTTACAACGCTTGGTTTCGGGAAAGGCGCCAACCAAAGACATTATTAGGTAGTTGGGTCTCGAAAATCCACAAAATCACTTTGGACCGGCATATTTCGATAACCAGACCACCCAAAAGCTTTTCGTTTGGATGTGTATATAGGGATTGAATAGACCTTTCATTCGATGTATGTCTCGATGTTTTTGGAGAACTATGAAAATTTGGTGATTTTTTTAGACAAGTGGTTAGTCCATGATATTTTCAAAATTCCCAAAAATTCAGTAAAATCACTTTGGTTAGAAATATTTCGAGAACCAGAGCTCGCAGAAGGTTCCAGTTTTCATTTGTGGATAGGTGTGGAAAATATAACCTGCAATTTTGAAAACTGGAGCCTCTTACAACGCTTGGTTTCGGGAAAAGCGCCAACCAAAGACATTATTAGGTAGTTGGGTCTCGAAAATCCACAAAATCACTTTGGACCGGCATATTTCGATAACCAGACCACCAGGTTCATTTGGATGTGTATATAGGGACTGAAAAGACCTTTCATTCGATGTATGTCTCGATGTTTTTGGAGAACTATGAAAATTTGGTGATTTTTTTAGACAAGTGGTTAGTCCATGATTTTTTTCAAAATTCCCAAAAATTCAGTAAAATCACTTTGGTTAGAAATATTTCGAGAACCAGAGCTCGCAGAAGCTTCCAGTTTCCATCTGTGGGTAGCTGTGGAAAATATAACTGGGGATTCCTAAAACTGGAGCCACTTACAAATCTTGTTTTCGGAAATAGCGCCAACCAAAGACATTATTTGGTAGTTGGGTCTCGAAAATCCACAAAATCACTTTGGACCGGCATATTTCGATAACCAGACCACCCAGGTGCTTTTCATTTGGATGTGTCTATAGGGACTGAAAAGACCTTTCATTCGATGTATGTCTCGATGTTTTTGGAGAACTATGAAAATTTGGTGATTTTTTTAGACAAGTGGTTAGTCCATGATTTTTTCAAAATTCTCATAAATTCAGTAAAATCACTTTGGTTAGAAATATTTCGAGAACCAGAGCTCGCAGAAGCTTCCAGTTTTCATCTGTGGATAGGTGTGGAAAATATAACCTGCAATTTTGAAAACTGGAGCCTCTTACAAGGCTTGGTTTCGGAAATAGCGCCAACCAAAGACATTATTAGGTAGTTGGGGCTCGAAAATCCACAAAATCACTTTGGACCGGCATATTTCGATAACCAGACCACCCAGATGCTTTTCGTTTGGATGTGTTTATAGGGATTGAATAGACCTTTCATTCGATGTATGTCTCGATGTTTTTGGAGAACTATGAAAATTTGGTGATTTTTTTAGACAAGTGGTTAGTCCATGATTTTTTCAAAATTCTCATAAATTCAGTAAAATCACTTTGGTTAGAAATATTTCGAGAACCAGAGCTCGCAGAAGCTTCCAGTTTTCATCTGTGGATAGGTGTGGAAAATATAACCTGCAATTTTGAAAACTGGAGCCTCTTACAAGGCTTGGTTTCGGAAATAGCGCCAACCAAAGACATTATTAGGTAGTTGGGGCTCGAAAATCCACAAAATCACTTTGGACCGGCATATTTCGATAACCAGACCACCCAGATGGTTTTCGTTTGGATGTGTATATAGGGAATGAATAGACCTTTCAGTCGATGTATGTCTTGATGTTTTTGGAGAACTATGAAAATTTTGTGATTTTTTTAGACAAGTGGTTAGTCCATGATTTTTTCAAAATTCTCAAAAATTCAGTAAAATCACTTTGGTTAGAAATATTTCGAGAACCAGAGCTCGCAGAAGCTTCCAGTTTTCATCTGTGGATAGGTGGGGAAAATATAACCTGCAATTTTGAAAACTGGAGCCTCTTACAAGGCTTGGTTTCGGAAATAGCGCCAACCAAAGACATTATTAGGTAGTTGGGGCTCGAAAATCCACAAAATCACTTTGGACCGGCATATTTCAATAACCAGACCACCCAGGAGCATTTCGTTTGGATGTGTATATAGGGATTGAATAGACCTTTCATTCGATGTATGTCTCGATGTTTTTGGAGAACTATGAAAATTTGGTGATTTTTTTAGACAAGTGGTTAGTCCATGATTTTTTCAAAATTCTCATAAATTCAGTAAAATCACTTTGGTTAGAAATATTTCGAGAACCAGAGCTCGCAGAAGCTTCCAGTTTTCATCTGTGGATAGGTGTGAAAAATATAACCTGCAATTTTGAAAACTGGAGCCTCTTACAAGGCTTGGTTTCGGAAATAGCGCCAACCAAAGACATTATTAGGTAGTTGGGTCTCGAAAATCCACAAAATCACTTTGGACCGGCATATTTCGATAACCAGACCACCCAGATGGTTTTCGTTTGGATGTGTATATAGGGATTGAATAGACCTTTCATTCGATGTATGTCTCGATGTTTTTGGAGAACTATGAAAATTTGGTGATTTTTTTAGACAAGTGGTTAGTCCATGATTTTTTTCAAAATTCTCATTAATTCAGTAAAATCACTTTGGTTAGAAATATTTCGCGTACCAGAGCTCGCAGAAGCTTCCAGTTTTCATCTGTGGAGAGCTGTGGAAAATATAACTGGGGATTCCTAAAACTGGAGCCTCTTACAAGGCTTGGTTTCGGAAAAAGCATCAACCAAAGACATTATTAGGTAGTTGGGGCTCGAAAATCCACAAAATCACTTTGGACCGGCATATTTCAATAACCAGACCACCCAGGAGCATTTCGTTTGGATGTGTATATAGGGATTGAATAGACCTTTCATTCGATGTATGTCTCGATGTTTTTGGAGAACTATGAAAATTTGGTGATTTTTTTAGACAAGTGGTTAGTCCATGATTTTTTCAAAATTCTCATAAATTCAGTAAAATCACTTTGGTTAGAAATATTTCGAGAACCAGAGCTCGCAGAAGCTTCCAGTTTTCATCTGTGGATAGGTGTGGAAAATATAACCTGCAATTTTGAAAACTGGAGCCTCTTACAAGGCTTGGTTTCGGAAAAAGCATCAACCAAAGACATTATTAGGTAGTTGGGGCTCGAAAATCCACAAAATCACTTTGGACCGGCATATTTAGATAACCAGACCACCCAGATGGTTTTCGTTTGGATGTGTATATAGGGATTGAATAGACCTTTCATTCGATGTATGTCTCGATGTTTTTGGAGAACTATGAAAATTTGGTGATTTTTTTAGACAAGTGGTTAGTCCATGATTTTTTCAAAATTCTCATAAATTCAGTAAAATCACTTTGGTTAGAAATATTTCGCGTACCAGAGCTCGCAGAAGCTTCTAGTTTTCATCTGTGGAGAGCTGTGGAAAATATAACTGGGGATTCTGAAAACTGGAGCCTCTTACAAGTCTTGGTTTCGGAAAAAGCATCAACCAAAGACATTATTAGGTAGTTGGGGCTCGAAAATCCACAAAATCACTTTGGACCGGCATATTTCGATAACCAGACCACCCAGATGGTTTTCGTTTGGATGTGTATATAGGGATTGAATAGACCTTTCATTCGATGTATGTCTCGATGTTTTTGGAGAACTATGAAAATTTGGTGATTTTTTTAGACAAGTGGTTAGTCCATGATTTTTTTCAAAATTCTCATTAATTCAGTAAAATCACTTTGGTTAGAAATATTTCGCGTACCAGAGCTCGCAGAAGCTTCCAGTTTTCATCTGTGGAGAGCTGTGGAAAATATAACTGGGGATTCTGAAAACTGGAGCCTCTTACAAGGCTTGGTTTCGGAAAAAGCATCAACCAAAGACATTATTAGGTAGTTGGGGCTCGAAAATCCACAAAATCACTTTGGACCGGCATATTTCGATAACCAGACCACCCAGATGGTTTTCGTTTGGATGTGTATATAGGGATTGAATAGACCTTTCATTCGATGTATGTCTCGATGTTTTTGGAGAACTATGAAAATTTGGTGATTTTTTTAGACAAGTGGTTAGTCCATGATTTTTTCAAAATTCTCATAAATTCAGTAAAATCACTTTGGTTAGAAATATTTCGAGAACCAGAGCTCGCAGAAGCTTCCAGTTTTCATCTGTGGATAGGTGTGGAAAATATAACCTGCAATTTTGAAAACTGGAGCCTCTTACAAGGCTTGGTTTCGGAAATAGCGCCAACCAAAGACATTATTAGGTAGTTGGGGCTCGAAAATCCACAAAATCACTTTGGACCGGCATATTTCGATAACCAGACCACCCAGATGCTTTTCGTTTGGATGTGTTTATAGGGATTGAATAGACCTTTCATTCGATGTATGTCTCGATGTTTTTGGAGAACTATGAAAATTTGGTGATTTTTTTAGACAAGTGGTTAGTCCATGATTTTTTCAAAATTCTCATAAATTCAGTAAAATCACTTTGGTTAGAAATATTTCGCGTACCAGAGCTTGCAGAAGCTTCCAGTTTTCATCTGTGGATAGGTGTGGAAAATATAACCTGCAATTTGAAAACTGGAGCTTCTTACAAGGCTTATTTTCGGAAATAGCGCCAACCAAAGACATTATTAGGTAGTTGGGACTCGAAAATCCACAAAATCACTTTGGACCGGCATATTTCGATAACCAGACCACCCAGGAGCATTTCGTTTGGATGTGTATATAAGGATTGAATAGACCTTTCATTCGATGTATGTCTCGATGTTTTTGGAGAACTATGAAAATTTGGTGATTTTTTTAGACAAGTGGTTAGTCCATGATTTTTTCAAAATTCTCATAAATTCAGTAAAATCACTTTGGTTAGAAATATTTCGAGAACCAGAGCTCGCAGAAGCTTCCAGTTTTCATCTGTGGATAGGTGTGGAAAATATAACCTGCAATTTTGAAAACTGGAGCCTCTTACAAGGCTTGGTTTCGGAAAAAGCATCAACCAAAGACATTATTAGGTAGTTGGGGCTCGAAAATCCACAAAATCACTTTGGACCGGCATATTTAGATAACCAGACCACCCAGATGGTTTTCGTTTGGATGTGTATATAGGGATTGAATAGACCTTTCATTCGATGTATGTCTCGATGTTTTTGGAGAACTATGAAAATTTGGTGATTTTTTTAGACAAGTGGTTAGTCCATGATTTTTTCAAAATTCTCATAAATTCAGTAAAATCACTTTGGTTAGAAATATTTCGCGTACCAGAGCTCGCAGAAGCTTCTAGTTTTCATCTGTGGAGAGCTGTGGAAAATATAACTGGGGATTCTGAAAACTGGAGCCTCTTACAAGTCTTGGTTTCGGAAAAAGCATCAACCAAAGACATTATTAGGTAGTTGGGGCTCGAAAATCCACAAAATCACTTTGGACCGGCATATTTCGATAACCAGACCACCCAGATGGTTTTCGTTTGGATGTGTATATAGGGATTGAATAGACCTTTCATTCGATGTATGTCTCGATGTTTTTGGAGAACTATGAAAATTTGGTGATTTTTTTAGACAAGTGGTT
Source organism: Chrysotoxum bicinctum (assembly GCA_911387755.1). Classification (NCBI taxonomy): domain Eukaryota; kingdom Metazoa; phylum Arthropoda; class Insecta; order Diptera; family Syrphidae; genus Chrysotoxum; species Chrysotoxum bicinctum. The sequence continues at coordinate 184,257,334 of OU426989.1, read as the reverse complement.
AGTCCATGATTTTTTTCAAAATTCTCATTAATTCAGTAAAATCACTTTGGTTAGAAATATTTCGCGTACCAGAGCTCGCAGAAGCTTCCAGTTTTCATCTGTGGAGAGCTGTGGAAAATATAACTGGGGATTCTGAAAACTGGAGCCTCTTACAAGGCTTGGTTTCGGAAAAAGCATCAACCAAAGACATTATTAGGTAGTTGGGGCTCGAAAATCCACAAAATCACTTTGGACCGGCATATTTCGATAACCAGACCACCCAGATGGTTTTCGTTTGGATGTGTATATAAGGATTGAATAGACCTTTCATTCGATGTATGTCTCGATGTTTTTGGAGAACTATGAAAATTTGGTGATTTTTTTAGACAAGTGGTTAGTCCATGATTTTTTCAAAATTCTCATAAATTCAGTAAAATCACTTTGGTTAGAAATATTTCGAGAACCAGAGCTCGCAGAAGCTTCCAGTTTTCATCTGTGGATAGGTGTGGAAAATATAACCTGCAATTTTGAAAACTGGAGCCTCTTACAAGGCTTGGTTTCGGAAATAGCGCCAACCAAAGACATTATTAGGTAGTTGGGGCTCGAAAATCCACAAAATCACTTTGGACCGGCATATTTCGATAACCAGACCACCCAGATGCTTTTCGTTTGGATGTGTTTATAGGGATTGAATAGACCTTTCATTCGATGTATGTCTCGATGTTTTTGGAGAACTATGAAAATTTGGTGATTTTTTTAGACAAGTGGTTAGTCCATGATTTTTTCAAAATTCTCATAAATTCAGTAAAATCACTTTGGTTAGAAATATTTCGAGAACCAGAGCTCGCAGAAGCTTCCAGTTTTCATCTGTGGATAGGTGTGGAAAATATAACCTGCAATTTGAAAACTGGAGCCTCTTACAAGGCTTATTTTCGGAAATAGCGCCAACCAAAGACATTATTAGGTAGTTGGGACTCGAAAATCCACAAAATCACTTTGGACCGGCATATTTCGATAACCAGACCACCCAGGAGCATTTCGTTTGGATGTGTATATAAGGATTGAATAGACCTTTCATTCGATGTATGTCTCGATGTTTTTGGAGAACTATGAAAATTTGGTGATTTTTTTAGACAAGTGGTTAGTCCATGATTTTTTCAAAATTCTCATAAATTCAGTAAAATCACTTTGGTTAGAAATATTTCGAGAACCAGAGCTCGCAGAAGCTTCCAGTTTTCATCTGTGGATAGGTGTGGAAAATATAACCTGCAATTTTGAAAACTGAACCTCTTACAAGGCTTGGTTTCGGAAATAGCGCCAACCAAAGACATTATTAGGTAGTTGGGGCTCGAAAATCCACAAAATCACTTTGGACCGGCATATTTCGATAACCAGACCACCCAGATGGTTTTCGTTTGGATATGTATATAGGGATTGAATAGACCTTTCATTCGATGTATGTCTCGATGTTTTTGGAGAACTATGAAAATTTGGTGATTTTTTTAGACAAGTGGTTAGTCCATGATTTTTTCAAAATTCTCATAAATTCAGTAAAATCACTCTGGTTAGAAATATTTCGAGAACCAGAGCTCGCAGAAGCTTCCAGTTTTCATCTGTGGATAGGTGTGGAAAATATAACCTGCAATTTTGAAAACTGGAGCCTCTTACAAGGCTTGGTTTCGGAAATAGCGCCAACCAAAGACATTATTAGGTAGTTGGGGCTCGAAAATCCACAAAATCACTTTGGACCGGCATATTTCAATAACCAGACCACCCAGGAGCATTTCGTTTGGATGTGTATATAGGGATTGAATAGACCTTTCATTCGATGTATGTCTCGATGTTTTTGGAGAACTATGAAAATTTGGTGATTTTTTTAGACAAGTGGTTAGTCCATGATTTTTTCAAAATTCTCATAAATTCAGTAAAATCACTTTGGTTAGAAATATTTCGAAAACCAGAGCTCGCAGAAGCTTCCAGTTTTCATCTGTGGATAGGTGTGGAAAATATAACCTGCAATTTTGAAAACTGGAGCCTCTTACAAGGCTTGGTTTCGGAAATAGCGCCAACCAAAGACATTATTAGGTAGTTGGGGCTCGAAAATCCACAAAATCACTTTGGACCGGCATATTTCGATAACCAGACCACCCAGATGGTTTTCGTTTGGATGTGTATATAGGGATTGAATAGACCTTTCATTCGATGTATGTCTCGATGTTTTTGGAGAACTATGAAAATTTGGTGATTTTTTTAAACAAGTGGTTAGTCCATGATTTTTTTCAAAATTCTCATTAATTCAGTAAAATCACTTTGGTTAGAAATATTTCGCGTACCAGAGTTCGCAGAAGCTTCCAGTTTTCATCTGTGGAGAGCTGTGGAAAATATAACTGGGGATTCTGAAAACTGGAGCCTCTTACAAGGCTTGGTTTCGAAAAAAGCATCAACCAAAGACATTATTAGGTAGTTGGGGCTCGAAAATCCACAAAATCACTTTGGACCGGCATATTTCGATAACCAGACCACCCAGATGGTTTTCGTTTGGATGTGTATATATAGGGATTGAATAGACCTTTCATTCGATGTATGTCTCGATGTTTTTGGAGAACTATGAAAATTTGGTGATTTTTTTAGACAAGTGGTTAGTCCATGATTTTTTCAAAATTCTCATAAATTCAGTAAAATCACTTTGGTTAGAAATATTTCGAGAACCAGAGCTCGCAGAAGCTTCCAGTTTTCATCTGTGGATAGGTGTGGAAAATATAACCTGCAATTTTGAAAACTGGAGCCTCTTACAAGGCTTGGTTTCGGAAATAGCGCCAACCAAAGACATTATTAGGTAGTTGGGGCTCAAAAATCCACAAAATCACTTTGGACCGGCATATTTCGATAACCAGACCACCCAGGAGCTTTTCGTTTGGATGTGTTTATAGGGATTGAATAGACCTTGCATTCGATGTATGTCTCGATGCTTTTGGAGAACTATGAAAATTTGGTGATTTTTTTAGACAAGTGGTTAGTCCATGATTTTTTCAAAATTCTCATAAATTCAGTAAAATCACTTTGGTTAGAAATATTTCGCGTACCAGAGCTCGCAGAAGCTTCCAGTTTTCATCTGTGGATAGGTGTGGAAAATATAACTGGGGATTCTGAAAACTGGAGCCTCTTACAAGGCTTGGTTTCGAAAAAAGCATCAACCAAAGACATTATTAGGTAGTTGGGGCTCGAAAATCCACAAAATCACTTTGGACCGGCATATTTCGATAACCAGACCACCCAGATGGTTTTCGTTTGGATGTGTATATAGGGATTGAATAGACCTTTCATTCGATGTATGTCTCGATGTTTTTGGAGAACTATGAAAATTTGGTGATTTTTTTAGACAATGTATGTCTCGATGTTTTTGGAGAACTATGAAAATTTGGTGATTTTTTTAGACAAGTGGTTAGTCCATGATTTTTTCAAAATTCTCATTAATTCAGTAAAATCACTTTGGTTAGAAATATTTCGAGAACCAGAGCTCGCAGAAGCTTCCAGTTTTCATCTGTGGATAGGTGTGGAAAATATAACCTGCAATTTTGAAAACTGGAGCCTCTTACAAGGCTTGGTTTCGGAAATAGCGCCAACCAAAGACATTATTAGGTAGTTGGGGCTCGAAAATCCACAAAATCACTTTGGACCGGCATATTTCGATAACCAGACCACCCAGGAGCTTTTCGTTTGGATGTGTTTATAGGGATTGAATAGACCTTTCATTCGATGTATGTCTCGATGCTTTTGGAGAACTATGAAAATTTGGTGATTTTTTTAGACAAGTGGTTAGTCCATGATTTTTTCAAAATTCTCATAAATTCAGTAAAATCACTTTGGTTAGAAATATTTCGCGTACCAGAGCTCGCAGAAGCTTCCAGTTTTCATCTGTGGATAGGTGTGGAAAATATAACTGGGGATTCTGAAAACTGGAGCCTCTTACAAGGCTTGGTTTCGAAAAAAGCATCAACCAAAGACATTATTAGGTAGTTGGGGCTCGAAAATCCACAAAATCACTTTGGACCGGCATATTTCGATAACCAGACCACCCATATGGTTTTCGTTTGGATGTGTATATAGGGATTGAATAGACCTTTCATTCGATGTATGTCTCGATGTTTTTGGAGAACTATGAAAATTTGGTGATTTTTTTAGACAAGTGGTTAGTCCATGATTTTTTCAAAATTCTCATAAATTCAGTAAAATCACTTTGGTTAGAAATAGTTGGAGAACCAGAGCTCGCAGAAGCTTCCAGTTTTCATCTGTGGATAGGTGTGGAAAATATAACCTGCAATTTTGAAAACTGAAGCCTCTTACAAGGCTTGGTTTCGGAAATAGCGCCAACCAAAGACATTATTAGGTAGTTGGGGCTCGAAAATCCACAAAATCACTTTGGACCGGCATATTTCGATAACCAGACCACCCAGGAGCTTTTCGTTTGGATGTGTATGTAGGGATTGAATAGACCTTTCATTCGATGTATGTCTCGATGCTTTTGGAGAACTATGAAAATTTGGTGATTTTTTTAGACAAATGGTTAGTCCATGATTTTTTCAAAATTCTCATTAATTCAGTAAAATCACTTTGGTTAGAAATATTTCGCATACCAGAGTTCGCAGAAGCTTCCAGTTTTCATCTGTGGAGAGCTGTGGAAAATATAACTGGGGATTCTGAAAACTGGAGCCTCTTACAAGGCTTTGTTTCGAAAAAAGCATCAACCAAAGACATTATTAGGTAGTTGGGGCTCGAAAATCCACAAAATCACTTTGGACCGGCATATTTCGATAACCAGACCACCCAGATGGTTTTCGTTTGGATGTGTATATAGGGATTGAATAGACCTTTCATTCGATGTATGTCTCGATGTTTTTGGAGAACTATGAAAATTTGGTGATTTTTTTAGACAAGTGGTTAGTCCATGATTTTTTCAAAATTCTCATAAATTCAGTAAAATCACTTTGGTTAGAAATAGTTGGAGAACCAGAGCTCGCAGAAGCTTCCAGTTTTCATCTGTGGATAGGTGTGGAAAATATAACCTGCAATTTTGAAAACTGAAGCCTCTTACAAGGCTTGGTTTCGGAAATAGCGCCAACCAAAGACATTATTAGGTAGTTGGGGCTCGAAAATCCACAAAATCACTTTGGACCGGCATATTTCGATAACCAGACCACCCAGGAGCTTTTCGTTTGGATGTGTATGTAGGGATTGAATAGACCTTTCATTCGATGTATGTCTCGATGCTTTTGGAGAACTATGAAAATTTGGTGATTTTTTTAGACAAATGGTTAGTCCATGATTTTTTCAAAATTCTCATTAATTCAGTAAAATCACTTTGGTTAGAAATATTTCGAGAACCAGAACTCGCAGAAGCTTCCAGTTTTCATCTGTGGATAGGTGTAGAAAACATAACCTGCAATTTTGAAAACTGGAGCCTCTTACAAGGCTTGGTTTCGGAAAAAGCATCAAGCAAAGACATTATTAGGTAGTTGGGTCTCAAAAATCCACAAAATCACTTTGGACCGGCATATTTCGATAACCAGACCACCCAGGAGCTTTCCGTTTGGATGTGTATATAGGGATTGAATAGACCTTTCATTCGATGTATGTCTCGATGCTTTCGGAGAACTATGAAAATTTGGTGATTTTTTTAGACAAGTGGTTATCCATGATTTTTTCAAAATTCTCATAAATTCAGTAAAATCACTTTGGACCGGCATATTTCGATAACCAGACCACCCAGTAGCTTTTCGTTTGGATGTGTATATAGGGATTGAATAGACCTTTCATTCGATGTATGTCTCGATGTTTTTGGAGAACTATGAAAATTTGGTGATTTTTTTAGACAAGTGGTTAGTCCATGATTTTTTCAAAATTCTCATTAATTCAGTAAAATCACTTTGGTTAGAAATATTTCGCGTACCAGAGCTCGCAGAAGCTTCCAGTATTCATCTGTGGATAGGTGTGGAAAATATAACCTGTAATTTTGAAAACTGGAGCCTCTTACAAGGCTTATTTTCGGAAATAGCGCCAATCAAAGACATTATTAGGTAGTTGGGGCTCGAAAATCCACAAAATCACTTTGGACCGGCATATTTCGATAACCAGACCACCCAGATGGTTTTCGTTTGGATGTGTATATAGGGATTGAATAGACCTTTCATTTGATATATATATCGGTGGGATTGGTGAACTTTGAAAAAATAATGATTTTTGTAGACAAGTGGTTAGTCCAGGATTTTCTTCAAAAATTAAACATTTCCAGTAAAATAACTTTGGATAGCCATATTTCGATGACTAGACCTCGCAGAATCTTCGGGTTTGCACTGGTGAATAGCTCTAATAAAGCTTCTAACGATGTTGCGAACCACAACCTCTTTCGAGTACTAATTTCGGAACTATTGACACCCAAAGACCTTGTAAGGTATTTTTGAGTCAAAAATCGTCAAAAATCACTTTGGATGGTCATATTTCGATGATCAGACCCGGCAGAACATTTTGGCTTGCGTGTGTATATAGGTATTGAACAGACCTTTCATTTGATATAAACGGTGATTTTTTAAGAGCTTGAGAACTTTTAAAAAAAAAAAACGCATAAAATTTGCAAAATCTCATCGATTCTTTATTTGAAACGTTAGATTGGTCCATGACATTTACTTTTTGAAGATAATTTCATTTAAATGTTGACCGCGGCTGCGTCTTAGGTGGTCCATTCGGAAAGTCCAATTTTGGGTAACTTTTTCGAGCATTTTGGCCGGAATAGCCCGAATTTCTTCGGAAATGTTGTCTTCCAAAGCTGGAATAGTTGCTGGCTTATTTGTGTAGACTTTAGACTTGACGTAGCCCCACAAAAAATAGTCTAAAGGCGTCAAATCGCATGATCTTGGTGGCCAACTTACCGGTCCATTCCTTGAGATGAATTGTTCTCCGAAGTTTTCCCTCAAAATGGCCATAGAATCGCGAGCTGTGTGGCATGTAGCACCATCTTGTTGAAACCACATGTCAACCAAGTTCAGTTCTTCCATTTTTGGCAACAAAAATTTTGTTAGCATTGAACGATAGCGATCGCCATTCACCGTAACGTTGCGTCCAACAGCATCTTTGAAAAAATACGGTCCAATGATTCCAGCAGCGTACAAACCACACCAAACAGTGCATTTTTCGGGATGCATGGGCAGTTCTTGAACGGCTTCTGGTTGCTCTTCACTCCAAATGCGGCAATTTTGCTTATTTACGTAGCCATTCAACCAGAAATGAGCCTCATCGCTGAACAAAATTTGTCGATAAAAAAGCGGATTTTCTGCCAACTTTTCTAGGGCCCATTCACTGAAAATTCGACGTTGTGGCAGATCGTTCGGCTTCAGTTCTTGCACGAGCTGTATTTTATACGGTTTTACACCAAGATCTTTGCGTAAAATCTTCCATGTGGTCGAATAACACAAACCCAATTGCTGTGAACGGCGACGAATCGACATTTCACGGTCTTCAGCAACACTCTCAGAAACAGACGCAATATTCTCTTCTGTACGCACTGTACGCATTCGTGTGGTTGGTTTAATGTCCAATAAAGTAAACTGAGTGCGAAACTTGGTCACAATCGCATTAATTGTTTGCTCACTTGGTCGATTATGTAGACCATAAATCGGACGTAAAGCGCGAAACACATTTCGAACCGAACACTGATTTTGGTAATAAAATTCAATGATTTGCAAGCGTTGCTCGTTAGTAAGTCTATTCATGATAAAATGTCAAAGCATACTGAGCATCTTTCTCTTTGACACCATGTCTGAAATCCCGCGTGATCTGTCAAATACTAATGCATGAAAATCCTAACCTCAAAAAAATCACCCGTTAGTTGGGGCTCGAAAATCCACAAAATCACTTTGGACCGGCATATTTCGATAACCAGACCACCCAGGAGCTTTTCGTTTGGATGTGTATATAGGGATTGAATAGACCTTTCATTCGATGTATGTCTCGATGTTTTTGGAGAACTATGAAAATTTGGTGATTTTTTTAGACAAGTGGTTAGTCCATGATTTTTTCAAAATTCTCATTAATTCAGTAAAATCACTTTGGTTAGAAATATTTCGAGAACCAGAACTCGCAGAAGCTTCCAGTTTTCATCTGTGGAGAGCTGTGGAAAATATAACTGGGGATTCTGAAAACTGGAGCCTCTTACAAGGCTTGGTTTCGGAAATAGCGCCAACCAAATACATTATTAGGTAGTGGGGGCTCGAAAATCCACAAAATCACTTTGGACCGGCATATTTCGATAACCAGACCACCCAGGAGCTTTTCGTTTGGATGTGTATATAGGGATTGAATAGACCTTTCATTCGATGTATGTATCGATGTTTTTGGAGAACTATGAAAATTTGGTGATTTTTTTAGACAAGTGGTTAGTCCATGATTTTTTCAAAATTCTCATTAATTCAGTAAAATCACTTTGGTTAGAAATATTTGGAGAACCAGAGCTCGCAGAAGCTTCCAGTATTCATCTGTGGATAGGTGTGGAAAATATAACCTGTAATTTTGAAAACTGGAGCCTCTTACAAGGCTTATTTTCGGAAATAGCGCCAATCAAAGACATTATTAGGTAGTTGGGGCTCGAAAATCCACAAAATCACTTTGGACCGGCATATTTCGATAACCAGACCACCCAGGAGCTTTTCGTTTGGATGTGTATATAGGGATTGAATAGACCTTTCATTCGATGTATGTCTCGATGTTTTTGGAGAACTATGAAAATTTGGTGATTTTTTTAGACAAGTGGTTAGTCCATGATTTTTTCAAAATTCTCATAAATTCAGTAAAATCACTTTGGTTAGAAATAGTTGGAGAACCAGAGCTCGCAGAAGCTTCCAGTTTTCATCTGTGGATAGGTGTGGAAAATATAACCTGCAATTTTGAAAACTGGCTTGGTTTCGGAAATAGCGCCAACCAAAGACATTATTAGGTAGTTGGGGCTCGAAAATCCACAAAATCACTTTGGACCGGCATATTTCGATAACCAGACCACCCAGATGGTTTTCGTTTGGATGTGTATATAGGGATTGAATAGACCTTTCATTCGATGTATGTCTCGATGTTTTTGGAGAACTATGAAAATTTGGTGATTTTTTTAGACAAGTGGTTAGTCCATGATTTTTTCAAAATTCTCATAAATTCAGTAAAATCACTTTGGTTAGAAATATTTCGAGAACCAGAACTCGCAGAAGCTTTTAGTTTTCATCTGTGGAGAGCTGTGGAAAATATAACTGGGGATTCTGAAAACTGGAGCCTCTTACAAGGCTTGGTTTCGGAAAAAGCATCAAGCAAAGACATTATTAGGTAGTTGGGTCTCAAAAATCCACAAAATCATTTTGGACCGGCATATTTCGATAACCAGACCACCCAGATGGTTCTCGTTTGAATGTGTATATAGGGATTGAATAGACCTTTCATTCGATGTATGTATCGATGTTTTTGGAGAACTATGAAAATTTGGTGATTTTTTTAGACAAGTGGTTAGTCCATGATTTTTTCAAAATTCTCATTAATTCAGTAAAATCACTTTGGTTAGAAATATTTGGAGAACCAGAGCTCGCAGAAGCTTCCAGTATTCATCTGTGGATAGGTGTGGAAAATATAACCTGTAATTTTGAAAACTGGAGCCTCTTACAAGGCTTATTTTCGGAAATAGCGCCAATCAAAGACATTATTAGGTAGTTGGGGCTCGAAAATCCACAAAATCACTTTGGACCGGCATATTTCGATAACCAGACCACCCAGGAGCTTTTCGTTTGGATGTGTATATAGGGATTGAATAGACCTTTCATTCGATGTATGTCTCGATGTTTTTGGAGAACTATGAAAATTTGGTGATTTTTTTAGACAAGTGGTTAGTCCATGATTTTTTCAAAATTCTCATAAATTCAGTAAAATCACTTTGGTTAGAAATAGTTGGAGAACCAGAGCTCGCAGAAGCTTCCAGTTTTCATCTGTGGATAGGTGTGGAAAATATAACCTGCAATTTTGAAAACTGGCTTGGTTTCGGAAATAGCGCCAACCAAAGACATTATTAGGTAGTTGGGGCTCGAAAATCCACAAAATCACTTTGGACCGGCATATTTCGATAACCAGACCACCCAGATGGTTTTCGTTTGGATGTGTATATAGGGATTGAATAGACCTTTCATTCGATGTATGTCTCGATGTTTTTGGAGAACTATGAAAATTTGGTGATTTTTTTAGACAAGTGGTTAGTCCATGATTTTTTCAAAATTCTCATAAATTCAGTAAAATCACTTTGGTTAGAAATATTTCGAGAACCAGAACTCGCAGAAGCTTTTAGTTTTCATCTGTGGAGAGCTGTGGAAAATATAACTGGGGATTCTGAAAACTGGAGCCTCTTACAAGGCTTGGTTTCGGAAAAAGCATCAACCAAAGACATTATTAGGTAGTTGGGTCTCAAAAATCCACAAAATCACTTTAGACCGGCATATTTCGATAACCAGACCACCCAGATGGTTTTCGTTTGGATGCGTATATAGGGATTGAATAGACCTTTGATTCGATGTATGTCTCGATGTTTTTGGAGAACTATGAAAATTTGGTGATTTTTTTAGACAAGTGGTTAGTCCATGATTTTTTCAATATTCTCATAAATTCAGTAAAATCACTTTGGACCGGCATATTTCGATAACCAGACCACCCAGATGGTTTTCGTTTGGATGTGTATATAGGGATTGAATAGACCTTTCATTCGATGTATGTCTCGATGTTTTTGGAGAACTATGAAAATTTGGTGATTTTTTTAGACAAGTGGTTAGTCCATGATTTTTTCAAAATTCTCATAAATTCAGTAAAATCACTTTGGTTAGAAATATTTCGAGAACCAGAACTCGCAGAAGCTTTTAGTTTTCATCTGTGGAGAGCTGTGGAAAATATAACTGGGGATTCTGAAAACTGGAGCCTCTTACAAGGCTTGGTTTCGGAAAAAGCATCAACCAAAGACATTATTAGGTAGTTGGGTCTCAAAAATCCACAAAATCACTTTGGACCGGCATATTTCGATAACCAGACCACCCAGATGGTTTTCGTTTGAATGCGTATATAGGGATTGAATAGACCTTTCATTCGATGTATGTCTCGATGTTTTTGGAGAACTATGAAAATTTGGTGATTTTTTTAGACAAGCGGTTAGTCCATGATTTTTTCAAAATTCTCATAAATTCAGTAAAATCACTTTGGTTAGAAATATTTCGAGAACCAGAACTCGCAGAAGCTTTTAGTTTTCATCTGTGGAGAGCTGTGGAAAATATAACTGGGGATTCTGAAAACTGGAGCCTCTTACAAGGCTTGGTTTCGGAAATAGCGCCAACCAAATACATTATTAGGTAGTTGGGGCTCGAAAATCCACAAAATCACTTTGGACCGGCATATTTCGATAACCAGACCACCCAGATGGTTCTCGTTTGAATGTGTATATAGGGATTGAATAGACCTTTCATTCGATGTATGTCTCGATGTTTTTGGAGAACTATGAAAATTTGGTGATTTTTTTAGACAAGTGGTTAGTCCATGATTTTTTCAAAATTCTCATTAATTCAGTAAAATCACTTTGGTTAGAAATATTTGGAGAACCAGAGCTCGCAGAAGCTTCCAGTATTCATCTGTGGATAGGTGTGGAAAATATAACCTGTAATTTTGAAAACTGGAGCCTCTTACAAGGCTTATTTTCGGAAATAGCGCCAATCAAAGACATTATTAGGTAGTTGGTGCTCGAAAATCCACAAAATCACTTTGGACCGGCATATTTCGATAACCAGACCACCCAGGAGCTTTTCGTTTGGATGTGTATATAGGGATTGAATAGACCTTTCATTCGATGTATGTCTCGATGTTTTTGGAGAACTATGAAAATTTGGTGATTTTTTTAGACAAGTGGTTAGTCCATGATTTTTTCAAAATTCTCATAAATTCAGTAAAATCACTTTGGTTAGAAATATTTCGAGAACCAGAGCTCGCAAAAGCTTCCACCCAAGTAACATCGTTGGAGCTAAATGTTATTTAAATGTTCTTAAATAGCTCTGAAAGAGTTAAATACAAAGCCATAGCTCTATTTCAAAACAGATTGCAGCTCTTGGTAAGCGAATTTAAAAATTTAGTTCTACAATAGAGTTTCTTAACAATCTTTAGCTCTGTTACGTGTAAAAGCTTTCTGCTCGATAAATATGCTCCATAATAATGTTTTTATCAGCTGTCGGAAAGCATATAAGCATTTTGATACTGCACTCTTTAAAATAGCTCTTTAACAGCAAAAGAATTTTTTAAAGTGTTATTTAAGAGCTACAAGCTATATCTTCGTGGATGTTTAAGAAAATGGCGAAAATTTAAGAATTTTTATAAAATAGAAAAAGAAAACTATTAACAGTGCTGTGATGACTGCATTTTGAAAAGAATCATGAAAAACACAGAAGATGTATCCAAAAAAGTGCACGAGCAAAATAAATATTTTTTTCTCAAGTTCAAAGTTGAAAATAAAAAAAAATTATTATCCACTTAAAACAAATTATTTTAGAAGGGCGTTGTAATATTTCGAAGTACAGTATCAACATTTCTGATAAAAATGAAATCGCACTTAGAAATCACCCCACATTGAACGTATTATGGCTTTTAATTATTGCCTTCACTCATTGTTCTATGTAAATAGACTCTGATGCTAAGATGATTTACAAATACAAATAATGATTTCTTTTCGTCTTCAATAGTATGATTTGTATTTACTAATACTAATAGAAAATATAGTTTATAACTCCACGTAAAAGCACGCGGTTCTATGGCAGTTTTATAGTGTATATTAAAGCTTTCAGCTGACAGAAGATACTTACAAGCACTATTAAGGAGCTAAAAAGTGCTCTCAAACTCAATGAATTAGCTGCAAGTCGGCTCCATGTTTGCTCTAAAGGCGCATCTAGAGCGTGTTTTTGAATAAACGAGCTCTAAGATAAGCTCTCAAAGCGCTTTTCAAGCATTAATACAGCTAAAAATGTTTCTTGGGCAGTTTACATCTGTGGATAGGTGTGGAAAATATAACCTGCAATTTTGAAAACTGGAGCCTCTTACAAGGCTTGGTTTCGGAAAAAGCATCAACCAAAGACATTATTAGGTAGTTGGGGCTCGAAAATCCACAAAATCACTTTGGACCGGCATATTTCGATAACCAGACCACCCAGGAGCTTTTCGTTTGGATGTGTATGTAGGGATTGAATAGACCTTTCATTCGATGTATGTCTCGATGTTTTTGGAGAACTATGAAAATTCGGTGTTTTTTTTAGACAAGTGGTTAGTCCATGATTTTTTCAAAATTCTCATAAATTCAGTAAAATCACTTTGGTTAGAAATAGTTGGAGAACCAGAGCTCGCAGAAGCTTCCAGTTTTCATCTGTGGCTTGGTTTTGGAAAAAGCATCAACCAAAGACATTATTATGTAGTTGGGTCTCGAAAATCCACCAAATCACTTTGGACCGGCATATTTCGATAACCAGACCACCCAGATGGTTTTCGTTTAGATGTGTATATAGGGATTGAATAGACCTTTCATTCGATGTATGTCTCGATGTTTTTGGAGAACTATGAAAATTTGGTGATTTTTTTAGACAAGTGGTTAGTCCATGATTTTTGTAAAATTCTCATAAATTCAGTAAAATTAATTTGATTAGAAATATTTCCAGAACCAGAGCTCGCAGAAGCTTCCAGTTTTCATCTGTGGATAGCTGTGAATAATATAACGGGGATATTGAAAACTGGAGCCTCTTACAATGCTGAGTTTTGGAAATAGCGCCAACTATTTTGAAATTTTCAGTTTAAATTCATTTTGTTTTGACGTAAAAAAAAATACTTTCAAAAAATCCCATTAACCTCATTTCAACATAAACAATAATTATGTACGTATATGAATTTTTAATGAAATATTTATAACAATTTTTTTAATTAACTGTGCAAAGTTTGCTTCAAGGTTCTTAAAAAAAATAATAATACCAAGATATTATTAGACCAAGCTGCCAAAAACATATCAGATTAATACTGCCCCACATTACCCAATTATGTGCCACAGCTAAGTCGTTAATTAAAAAGATCAAAAATAAAAATGAGTGTGAAAATAACAAACCCATGATTAATTAACCTTCCTGCCAAAATAAATGCAGATCCGCTTAAATTGGAAACCAATTACCGGATTTTTCAAAAGACTCAACAAAACAAACAAAAAAAAGCCAAACAATTTATATAAAACCAAAATTATATCAAATCGTGCGTACGAAATGGACAAGTAAGTACCGGAGCTTACCACATTTTCATCTCACACTTATTTTACCCACAACAACAACAACTTCTGTGCCAATCCAAGGCTACGCATAAAAGTAAGTGCATTGCACCTAGAGCCGATTCCGTTCGTTAAAACTTTCAAACAACAACAACAACATCAAAAATCATTCCCCCCAGTCTAATGTCCAAATTAAACAATAACACCTAAGATTACGTACACGAAACTTGTTTTGTGTCGGCCGGCAGCGGAGCTCAAGTAGGTAGTCTCAAAATTAGTCAGATACCAAAACAAGCTTTATCCGACTCCTGGAATGTTTGATGCATATTATAGATCATTCTAGCAATCGCAGGTTTTTTCTTTAACTTTGACAGACACTTTAGTTGTCTGACGACTATCTTTCATAATTATGTATGTCCCAGGGCCGTACCAGCGAGTGCTCAACAAAACTTTGAATCATTTATGGGTCTCAATATTTAATGATTTTAGTGTAGTGCTACAATGGATAAAAATATCTATTTCGACGTCCGGTTGACTTCTTTGAATCATGGAAGATCCGTCACTGTACGGCGAATGCCATAGCTTATTGTAAGCCCTCGTTGCCATTACTTTAATTCACTTCCTCTCAACGGTTTTTATTTTTGTAAAAAACAGGCTTCAAGAGTTAACAACCATAAGTTTATAAAACTTGCCAACACCGCACAGCTTCGATGATTGCTCAAAGCTTAAAAACCAATCTAACCGCTTGCAGTTAAAAGTATATCTATTCTCTGTGAAGTAGTTAACCTAGCAACAGATGCGAATTCTGTGTTCTGTTATGATGGGGAGGTGAATAAGAGCAACCCAACCGAGCGAGATATAGCTCTATGCTACCGCCCGTCTCCAACTTCGACTCTGACCACGACGAAGTTTACCTAGGCAGTTGTACTAGTATTTCATTTGCCATATCGAATGGGTTCCGCTTCATTGCCGGAGGTTTAGGTGGCCATTTATATTAAAACAAGGTTCGGTTTCGGGCTTGAAACTTTATCCCAGTCGAAAGGCTTTGTGTGCAATACCATTGCGTCTGAGAAATGGAGATCTTTTTACACATTCGCCTGCGTGAAGCCGCAGATCATCGTCTCTGTTGTAAAGTTGTCGTCGTCATTGAGGCTTGCAAACGAGGAAGTCATACATAGCACTGATGGGGCCCTTTTACAAGTTTTATTTCAGTAATAAATCAATCTGACTTTATGTACATACGTATAGAAGGTATCAGGCTTAAGCAATGCTCCTTTTGCTTTTTATGTCCATTTGTCAAGGTGTATGTGGTGTGAAATAACAATGCTTGTCTACTTGTCATTTGTTGACAATCTGTTGTTCTCTGGTTGCGTTTTTGTTGTCTGTTTGTGTTAAGGAAACAAACTTAAGGAACTTTCTTGATTTGGTATTTGGTCAGATGACTCATAAATCGGGTGAGTCATTGAGTCAATTGGGCAAAATAGGTTGGCTTATTTGCTTCTCAGTTCTCCCTAAAAGTAAAACCTTTTAAACTTTTGTTCATTTTTATGTTAATTTAATTGCCGACCCATTCTGATTTTCATGTCGAATTAATTTATTATTTAAAAATATAGCGGAACCCTGTGATAACTTACCTACATAGTGCTCACCAGACCTTCAGTGATATACTTTGAAGAAGACCCCTCGAAGATATATCGACTAACACAGTCGCAAAAAACAATTCGCTTTGATTTAGAATTGTGTTGTGTCGGACGTTTTAAGTGTCGCTAAACCCAAAAAAGAGGACCGTTTCGGTATCTAATCTTTTTGCCCAATATTTTAAATAGGTTTATACCCGTGATTTGTTTTCAGGTAATCTTCCTAATGTGGCAGACAGATTCAGTTTGGGATGTCCCTGAATCAATTCGGATGAAATAATTACTATATTAAAGCTTATAGATACATACAATTAGATTGTGTATTTACTGATTT
The DNA here is from genome assembly GCA_911387755.1 of Chrysotoxum bicinctum. Taxonomy (NCBI): domain Eukaryota; kingdom Metazoa; phylum Arthropoda; class Insecta; order Diptera; family Syrphidae; genus Chrysotoxum; species Chrysotoxum bicinctum. Next base: position 184,241,052 of record OU426989.1, on the reverse strand, counting down.
CAGTAAAGCCTTTGACAAACTGTCATATCGACATTAAGAAAATTAGGATTTAGCGAATATTTTGTAAGATGGCTTCAAACATATTTATTCAATAGGTCTTATTCGGAGTTATTTAACGGTTGCTAATTAAATAAGTTTAAAATAAATTCAAGAATCCCACAGGGTAGTCATTTAGGGTCTATCCTTTTTATTTTATTTACAAACGACTTAAAATCTGTGTTAAAGACTCCAAGTGCCTCTTTTACGCCGAGGATGTGGCAATGTTCAAAACTATTTCATATAGTCGTGATTGTGAAGAATTACAATGTGATCTTAGTTCATTTTTCGACTGGTGCACTCGTTATTGTTTGCTTCTTAATATCGATAAATATAAAACTATGTTTTTTACAAGAAATTTTGCTTTTATTTCGTTCAACTAGTTGCTTATATCAATATCTCGTAAAATATTTATGTGTATTCTTGGTGTCACATTTGATCGTTAGCTCGAATTTATTCAACATATAAACTCTATTTCAAATAACTTACTTACTTATCCGGCTCCCGATCCATGGAGGATCTCTGCCTGAGATAATACGGTCTTCCATCGGTTGCGATCCCTCCAGTCGTCGGGACCAAGCGCTCTTGCGTCTGTAACTGCCTGGTCCCTGTAGCGGAGGTTCGGTCTTTCTCTTCGCCGTCGTCTCGAACCTGGGGGCTGGGATTCGAAGATTTTCTTGGCTGGAGCGTTGTTGTCCATTCGCTCGATGTGACCGAGCCAGTGAAGTCGACGTGTTTTGGCTCTTTGGACTACATCCACATCTTGGTACAGCAAGTATAATTCACGATTGAATCTTCTCCTCCATTCGCCCTCTTCGCATATAGGACCAAATATCCGCCGAAGAATTTTTCTCTCGAAAGTGCCCAGTATCAATTCCCCCTTTTTACTTATCGTCCAGCACTCGGCGCCGTAGAGTAGGACTGGTAAAATTAGGGTTTTGTAAATATATGGTGCATTTAGTCTTTCGAGAAAGGAGTTTTGAACCCATTTGTTTGGCCAAACCGAAGTAGAAGCGGTTCGCTAGGGTAATTCTTCGTTAGACACTCACATAGTAGGATCTTGTAGGCAACATTAAGCAGGGATATGCCCCTGTAATTTTTGCAGGACATAGGATTGCCTTTTTTGTAGATTGGGCATATAGAGCTATTTGACCAGTCATCGGGCATACTTTTCTCATCCCACACTTGGTTGATGAGCTGATGCATGCACCCTATCAGGACATCTTCTCTATACTTAAAGAGTTCCGCAGGTAGGCCATCCGAGCCTGCGGATTTGTTGTTCTTAAGCTTGTGGGTTGCTTTCTTAACCTCTTCAGTACTGGGTACTGGGATTGGATCTTCATTGACTGGTCTTATGCTTCCTTGCTCTCCTGTGGTTTCCTCTAAATAATGCTAAGCAGCTGCTGGAAATGCTGCTTAAACACGTCTACAATTCCCTGTGCTTCAGTGACTAGGTTCCCTTCGCTGTTTCGAAGAGCTTGCGTGCCGGTCCTACAACCTATTTCAAATAAAGCTAATTCAATTCTTGTTTGGATAAAAAGAGAGTCGAAATAATTTTCCCACCATTTCGTGACAAAGCAGCTTTTTATATCTTTTGTTCGACCCATTCTAGAATACGCTTATCAGGTATGGTGACCTCATTACGAATGCCATTAAAATAGACTACACCAAGTGCAAAAAAGTTTTAATAGTTTTGCGCTCTAAGGACTAGGTTGGGATAAACCTTATAACTAAGACTTATTGATATAACCAGTCTCGAAAACAGACGTTTCTATTTATGTTTGGTTTTCATTGTTAAATTATTCAACGGTAACATAGACTCTTTGCACCTTCTGTCTCGTATTAACTTTAATATTCCTCAAAGATATTTGAGGAACATACCGGAGAGTATACTTATTTCAAACTACGAGTATCGTCCCAATTATGAAATTTTTTTTCCTTTAAATAAAATGTTTATACTATTTAATTCTTGCAATCTTAAATATAACAATTTGTTTGAAAAAATAATAATTAATTCATGTAAATTTAAATCAAAATTTTTCCTTGTAATTGTTTAAAATCCTAATAGGTATACATATTTGTAAGAATTTTTGTAAAACTAGCAATTTAGTAATGTAAATAAATAAATCATGTAGACCATTTCTCATCAATATTTTTAAAAAATGCGGCCGAATCTTTAGCTGAGCCACTTACGTTTTTATTTAAACTTTCGTTGGAAAACGGGACATCTTTAAATAAGTAGGAAGTTTCCTATATTACTCCTATATTTAAAGAGGGATCCAGACAATTAACCTCTAATTTCAGACCAATCCGCAAGATCTTAATCGTTCCTAAAATATTCGAACAAAATTTTAGTGATAAAATTCTCTTTGTTGTTCGAGAGCACATATCGGATTTTCATGGGAGAGTAACGCCGCACAAAATCCCGAATCACGAAATCCCACCGAAAATAAAAATAAAAATCCCGCCGACAGATATTTTTGGAAATATTTGGCGGGATTTTCAATACTATTTTAGTACTATTAATAAAATATTTTATTTTGATTTATTTTTAAACAAATGGAAAGTATTTAAGGAACTGTTGGTTCGGGAAAAATTCAGTTCTGTTAGAACTCCGAGGAGGTAAGACCTCCTCCATCTTTAGACATAAGATGGAGGACAATTCTTTTTGGACATTTGGTCAAAAATATTTTTTTAACAAACTTTTTTTCAACAATTTTTTTTTTGGAAGAAATTTTGATTTTTCATACTTTTTTTCTGGACATTTTGTTCAAAAATATTTTTTGACACAAATTTGCCACTCAAGGTACTTTTAATCAAAAAAAACTGTTTACATTGACGCCTGCCATGCGACTTAACATACCCTAAGCGAAGCGACGGAGTCGCGTGAGCGGGTGTGTCCCCGAAAAAGGGTGTTAAAATCCGTAACTGCAAGCACGTATCGCATGAAACGAAAAACAAATTTTTATCTTTAAACTCGATTTGCGGCTAAACGAAGCTTTGTAGGCCCTCCAAAGTTGATATTTTCATTTCTGGCTAAACTAGACATCTCAGCGAGTTAAAAATTGCATATTCGTGATGTAGGGAGTGATGAACCAAATGATATTTTTTTTTAAACTTTCTTGGAATTTTTTTTTGTAATTTTGTATCTATTTATTTTATTTTTTTCACTTAAGATATTTTCAAGACTTCATACTTATACTTTTTTTGGACTTGTCTTCAACTTTAAGCCAATCAGAGCTCGTTAAAAATTAACGAAATCAGAGCGGTCTTCTTCGTATTGAATATTCCAGTACAGTAGTAGGAAACTTCGTTCTCATTGCTTCTCATTGATTCGAGTCACCATTACTATGGAAATAAAAATCCATACTGTGCTGTCAATTTAGTATTGAAACGGCACGATTTCATGATTCGGGATTCGGTGATTCGGGATTTTGTGATGCGGGATTTCGTAGCCAGCGCGATCGGTTTGTACCTGAGAGGTCACCGGCTACTAATCTTTTATTCTTTATCAATTATGTTATTTCTAATTACGAAAAGAACCTTGAAATTGATATTATTTTCACCAATTTTGCTAAATCATTTGATAGAGTACCATATCATACCATTCTTCTTAATAAATGAGCATACCTTGGTGTTCATTCCAATTTATTTAAATGGATTGAATCTTATATCTAACTGACCGTGTTCAAATTGTTAAAATTTGTACATATTTATTAAATCAAATTCTTGTTCCATCGGCTGTACCTCAGGGTAGCCATATTGGACCATTGCTCTTTCTTCTATTTACTGATAAAAGAAGATTTTATAATCCTATAGGAATGGTGCGAAACTAACTACCTTCATCTTAGTATAGCCAAATGCTTAGTATTAACTAGAGCATGGTCTAAATCCAGATATAGTTTGTCCAATGTATCTTTAGAAAGGGTCTCTCAAAAGAAATATTGAGAAGTTATTTTATACGTGAAATTATGTTTTAAACCTTATATAGATTGGATAATAAGTAAAAGTAACTCTATGCTTGGGTTTATTAAAAGAAACGCTCGTGAGTTTTCGACTTTTTTTTATAATAAAAACCCTTTATTTCTCGTTGGTTAGAATAATTTAAGAATATTGCTTAGTTATATGGAACCCATTTTATTCAACTGAGTCTGAAAGAATTGAAAGTGTGCAACGAAGAAACACGAGATACACCTTTTTAGGACTCAATTATTGGAATAGTGATAATCCTTGCTATAATGCTAGGTGCTTATTATAAGAATTCAAACTCTCGCTCTTCGAAGAAGTTCGTGATATTTTAAATTTTCGTGGTAAATGCTCATTTCTTTTAAATTAATTTGGTTTTCATGTTCCTCTAAGAAATACTAGTATTTTTAGTACGCCATCATTGAGCTAATTATGGTTGCAATGAACCAATTTCAAGGTGCGCCAAAGAAGCTAATTCTGTCTGCAGTTAAATTTGCAGTAGTTTATTGAGTTTTGGAAAAATGATCAAATATACTATATTAATTTTCTATTATTTATTTATTTGTAATTATATTAGTTATTATTTATTATGAAACATTGTAATCATTCAATTATTTTTTCAATTATTATATGTAAACACGTTTGTAAGAATAATTCTGATTAAAAAACTTAACTAAACTAAAACGTAAATTCATATTCAAAGTGTTTTTTGCTTAAGTTCATATATCTAATATGAAGGTATTGAACAGATCTTTTGTTTGATATATATCTCAATGGGGTTGGTGAACTTTGAAAAAATTATGATTTTTGTTCACAAGTATTTAATGCATGATTTTTTCAAAAAAATTAATTTTTTTTCGAGAATGGCACATCCATTGAAAGGTCCGTCGATTCTCTATTCGGTATTGAAAACTACAAACACTTGCGAGCCTTGGTTACCGAAATATTCCAATCCGCATCCGATGACTTTTTTAGATTTGGGTCAATTTTCAGTAAAATCAGTTTGGATGGACATATTTCGACAACCACACCTCGCAGAACCTTCCAGTTTTCACCAGTAGATAGACCCGCAGATTTTGAAAACTGCAACCTCTTACAAGGTTTGGGTTCAGAAATATCGCACTCCAAAGACATTGCTAGGTGTGTAGAGGTCAAAAATCATTGACATGAGTGAAATGATCTTGGGCGGCCATATTTCGGTGACCAGAACACGCAGATCGTTTTGGGTTACATGTGTATATATGTACCATACATTAGACTGGGCCAAAAAAATTGACTATTTTTTTTTTTGAAAGAGATATCGAGAATATCATTCAGAATGACAAAATAAAATTTTCGTAAAAGTTTGAGCCCTTAATATCAATTTTAAGAGGGCTATCATCGCTAATTTTGATTTTTAGTCATAATTTCATGTTTTGCGTCAGAACTGACAAAACATTGAAGTAAAAAAAAATCATTTTGACTTACTTTTATATAAAATTAAATTCCCTACAAAAAAGGTCTGATTGAAAATTTTCGTCAGACAAGCCGTTTTTGAGTAATTAAGCTTAATAAATTGTTATTTTTCGTTAGTTACAAAATTCCAAATTAAAAAAGTAAAATCGAAGAAAAATAACAATTTATTAAGCTTAATTACTCAAAAACGGCTTGTCTGACGAAAATTTTCAATCAGACCTTTTTTGTAGGGAATTTAATTTTATATAAAAGTAAGTCAAAATGATTTTTTTTTACTTCAATGTTTTGTCAGTTCTGACGCAAAACATGAAATTATGACTAAAAATCAAAATTAGCGATGATAGCCCTCTTAAAATTGATATTAAGGGCTCAAACTTTTACGAAAATTTTTTTTTGTCATTCTGAATGATATTCTCGATATATCTTTCAAAAAAAAAAATAGTCAATTTTTTTGGTCTAATGTACATACATATGTACTACAAATGGTTAAACTAACTAAACAAAAGTTTTGGAAAATCATCGTTTTCAATTACGTTCCCCTTGCTCCATCGACAAATAATTCCGTCAGACGAATAAACTCCAAATCTGGTCTTTATATCTCCAAACCCAAAATTTGCAGTTGGTTTTCGGTTTAATAGTTTAGCTATATTTGATTCTCCTACAATATGAGAACTCCTTGATCATGGGGCTTACGTATCACCGAACATAATTTGTTACACTCCATGGGATTAGCTTTGATGCAGTGGCGGCGAATTACCGTGTCTCCTATGATGAAACCTAGAGCTGCAATCAGCTGAAAACGAGATGATGATCAATGAACCCTTTACATACCCGTAGTAGATTATTGGCACCAGATAATCCTGTCTGCTGTCCTGTAATATGGAATCTGTCCTCACGTGGTATAAGGCAAATCTCCCTGCAAGCCGGATATACGGTGGGTAGAGCATTTATTACATCTGCGATAAAAGATTGTACATGGAAGAATGCGAATTCGTGCTTCGGAAATCAGCTAAGCAACAAAATATAAATGAAAACCTTGCTATAATCAGGATTGAAACCGTTCTCCAAATAAAACCTAATATTTGCTTTCCGATGAAGCTATGTAAGAAATCCATGAAGGAGAGCCTTATGACCTGGCGGACAGTGTCTGTCAGAAGTATGCTGTCAAAATTTAAATCGGGGACTTCAATGTTAAAGTCCAAGCAGACCACATCTTCGACAGATTTGTTGGAAAGCACCGCTTCCACGAAACGACAATAGATGACAGATTCTGACTAACGGACTTTGAAGCAGCTCGTAATATAGTGATAAGTAGCACTAATTAGGCTAGAAACCCACAAACTAGCCTCGCGCTCTTACCACGGTTAAATCACCAATTAAATCGATCAATTGTTAATAGACGTAAGACACGTATCCGACATTTTATAAGTGCATGCACTTTGAAGGGCAAAGTTCAACACTCAAAATATATTGTGTACGAGCAAGGAGAAGAAGATCCTGCATAGAAAAGAGGGACGTAGGCAGCCTACCAGCTCAAGGAGATCGAAAAGTCTGACCACCGAAACAACATCCAAAAATTTAATATAAATGCCAAGCAACTTGCTGCTGGCCTATCGAGACCGAGACGCAGGCCATTTTAAATACCAAGCAACGAGAGGTAGCGGATTTATTGAAACAGCATCAACATCAACAGCTGTTAAATGGGCATCATGTGGAGCGAGTAATAGAATCTAAGATATTTAACTTTCAGTCAATCAAGACCCCTATCAGCACTCAGTTTGGGTTATCTATAAAAAAAATGCCGAAGAGCTACAAAAGCTCATGATTTTATATTTTACCCGCAGAGCTCTTCAAAATGGAAAGTGAGGATTTTATAAGGTGCTTGTATAAAATATATCAACTTTCAACTAGTTGGAAGGAAGCATGTCCGATGACTCGAATAAGAGTTCCATATATTCTGTCTGATTTTGAGCATGCACACGTCGATACTTACAACCAGGATTTTGTGAATTAAAGCATTATGGAAGTACTCGTTCAAAATGACACTACCCCGCCAGGCACTACCATTGTTACACATGGTACTGATCCTGGACCGAGCAGCAATGCTCGGGTCAGAGCTAGACGGATTCCGGGGGCTAGTAAAGTAATGCCGCAGATTATACAAAATCTGAGAGTTGCGAGTTGGAACGTTGGCAGTATGACAGGTCGAAGCTTCGAGCTGGAAGAGATGATGAAAAGAAGGCGAGTGGACATCTTATGTGTTCAAGAAACAAAATGGCGAATCACGGGAAACAGGGCCCGTTTCTTGGATACGAGGACAAAAAACTATAAGATGTTCTACTATGGAACGGAAAAGGGTAAAAACGGAATCGGAATCATCCTTGCAAAACATCTATTAGGCAGCGTATTGACCATTTCGAAATCCAGCGACCGTTTGATGTCCCTTAAATTGGTGATTAAAGGAAAGTTGTGGAATATTGTCACTGCATATGCTCCCCAAATTGGATGTGAGCAGGTGCAAAAAGATGCATTTTGGCTAGACTTTCACAATCTACTTAAGGACATCCCAAAGGAAGAGTTTTTGTTCGTGGGCGGCGATTTGAACGGACATGTCGGGAAGACAAACGAAGACTATGAAGATTGCCATGGAGGCCTCGGATACGGCACCAGGAACCCTCCTGGTGAAGACATCCTGAGCATGTGCAAAACATACGGTCTTATCGTACTAAATACCATGTTCTTCAAACAAAGCCGACACCTGGTCACTTACAGCAGTGGTGGAAATGAAACCCAGATTGATTACCATTTGGTATCTAGTTTCATGAAACCCCGGGTAAAAGATTGCAAAGTGATACTAGGAGAAGCGATCGCCCACCAACACCGTCTCCTACTGACAGAATTTTTTATGGAGACAGTGAACGACAACAAACATACAAAAACTTTTGGGAAAATCAAATGGTATAATCTGGATAAGGAAAAAGGCGAAGCTTTTATTTCGAATATGCAAAACGTTCTGTATAACAACACCGATATAGTTCGAAATGAAGAGAGTACAGCACAAAGTATGTGGGATCTCCTACAGAGAACTTGCAAAGAAAAAGCCAAAACACTGTTAGGGGTTTCAAAAGGACACAACCAACAAGGCAAAGAAACATGGTGGTGGAATGATGAAGCTAAATCAGTTATAAGTAAAAAGAAAATGGCTTTCAAGGCTTGGTCGAAGTGCCCCTCTAATAATACAGAGCAAAAGTCACGCCTCGAAGTGGAATATAGAAACTGCAAGAAAGAAGCGAAGAAGAAGTGCGCCCAAATTCAAGCAAAGAATACAGAAAACCTGTATCGGGAGCTGGATGAAATTTCTACCCCGACAGCTGGTGCTATTCAAGAGCTACGGCAAAACACGAATAAGGGCGCAACTATCTTCAAAATAGCCGCTCAAAGAAGAAGAAATGCCCAGGAGATTTGTTCGCCAAAGTTCATTAACAATGCTCAAGGCCAACTACTTGTGGAAGACAACGAAATTCTTCACAGGTGGCGACAGTATTGTGACGGACTTCTAAACGAACAATTTCCAAGGCTATACTTTCCAATAGCTTCACCTAACTTAAGCGAAGTATCCGACGTCACAGTCGAAGAAGTTAGTGAGGCGGTAAAATACTCCAAAAAGGGAAAAGCTGTTGGCCCAGACGAAATACCCTCAGAGTTTTGGAAAAAGATGGGAGACATCGGGTTTAGATGGCTCATGATTCTTGTCTCCAAACTTATACGAGGTGATCGCATGCCTAATCAATGGAGGGAAAGTTACCTTCTTCCAATTTATAAAGGAAAGGGTGATACTCGAAGCTGTGATAATTACCGTTCGATTAAGCTGATGTCACACACCATGAAGATCGTTGAGCGAGTCTTGGGTAGCCGACTGCGAAAAATAATTAGGCTATCTGATGACCAGTGCGGGTTTGTCGGGGGAAAGTCAACCACGGATGCAATCCAGAGTATAAGAATAATTATGGAAAAGCATCGGGATTCTTTGGAGGATTTGCATGTCGTATTGGTTGATTTTGAAAAAGCATTCGATCGGCAACCACGAGATCTAATATTGGTGGCCCTCAGGCAACGAGGAGTTCCAGAAACCTATGTGCGGATAATTAGATAATTATGGACATGTATGATGGAGCAGTTACTAAAGTAAGATGCGCAGCTGGAGTCACCGAAGAATTCGAAATCACAGTAGGTGTACACCAGGGAAGTGTCTTGAGTCCCCTGCTCTTTATTACAGTTCTTGATTACCTGCTTGAAGGCAAAGTGACGGATCCAAAAGTGCATCAGTTATTCTTTGCTGACGATGGAGCCATCATAAGTGAAGACCCGATATTCCTACAACGAGCACTTGACGTATGGGTGGATGTTCTAGAAGGAAGTGGGTACCGCATAAGCGCGAAAAAGACAGAATACCTATGCTGCCCATTTTCTGATCCACACAGGCCTATTCCAGGCATTTATTTGAATGGAGTAGTGCTTCCCAAGTGTGAAAAGTTTAAATATCTGGGGTCTATGATAAATAACGAAGCTACTTGTGATGACGATATCAATCATCGCGTAAGCGTAGGGTGGATGAAGTGGCGGGAAAATTCTGCTATCTTCTGTGACCGAAAAATGCCCCCTAAGCTGAAAGGAAAGCTCTACACTTCAGTTGTGCGTCCAGCACTCACATACGGTTCACAATGTTGGACAATGTATAAAAAGTATGAGAGTAAGCTAACGGCAGCTGATATGAAGATGCTTCGTATGACAGCAGGAGTTACAAAGCTTGATCGAATTAGAAGTACGAAGATCCGAGGAAGCCTTCATGTTAAGAATACCATTTCCCAAAAAATTGAACACGACCGACTCAGTTGGTATTGCCATGTTCAAAGGAGAGATCCTGAGAACCCCGTCAAAAAGGCAATATCATACAACGTTCGGATTTAGGCAAATCTTAGAAAAGACAAATTTGTACAATTCGAGACTCATTATCTTCTCAAAAATCCATTTGATAGCATTCATCATCGGGAGTTCGGGAGCCAAACACAATGCCCTTGACAAACAAATCCAAATTTGTCGCGTAACATTAGACAATATGCAATGTTTAACGAAGGAATAGCTCTTTTGAACATTTAGTTAAAAATATGTCATAAAATGTTGTTTTTCTATTATTAATAAATTATATTGAAAATTGTATTCATTAACAATAAACTAATATTTTGTTTGCTTAACAACTTGATTAAATAACAAATTGGTTTTCCATATCTATCAAGCCATTAATTCGAAACTGAATCTAAAATATTTAAAAATATTAACATCATAAGTAACTTCCGTTTAAAACTTCATCCAATTAACTGCATTATTATTCATCCAATACGGATAGTGATCGTATATTAATACCATATCATCATATAACTTCAAAAATATAATAGCAGAAACACCGTTACAGCTTGCATCTTAATTACACCATTAAATAAATCAAATAAACAATGAAAAATTACTCAAATCCAACAATGAATAGCCTTCGATACAAAAGTAATTCAAAAATTTAAATAAAATTAAAAACCAAAATATTATGATCTTTCATAATAATTTTGCCGATATGATATTTTGTCTATTGAAATGCAAATAAAATAAACTCAACAAAAAGGAGCAACTATTTAGCAATTAATCTATCTAACACCCAAGATTATAATCATTTCATTCCCACAGGCGAGTTTTACTTCCACAGTAAAAACACATCTACATTTTTGTGTGAAATCTTAAACTTATTTACAATAATCCAAAGAAACAAAATCGTAAATAATATCTTTTTTCATTTTCACTTTAAATTTATGAAGAAAAAAAATCAATCAAAAATACAGACGTAGAAAAAAGAAGTGTGTCATGTTGTTGGAAATAAAAGCGAAAGTTCATATTGGTCCATAAATGAATTCAAAGTTGAACAAAAAAAATAACAAGAAACACAAAACGAAACAAGAACTCATAACATAACAAACAGCTGGACTGGCCACGAGCTTAAATATCAGACACACACACATATTTTCACGCAGATACACACAATGCAATAATCAAAACAACGAGTATGAGATACGAGTACAGATAGATTTTTCTCACAAAATCTCGCAAACTTGATGGACATACTCTAATTATACAATTTCGATCAACTTATTGCACACACAAACTCAATCCAACTGTCCAGCTGTAATTGCATTAGAAAAAGTTTAAAAAAAAGTAGATAGATGTATGTTAAGGAAAAGACTAGAAAAAATATTCAACTTTAAGACCCAACCTCAAAAACAAATATATGGGCGTTTATGTGCTAGCAAGAAAAATATTAGAAACACCATAAGCAGCAATTTTAAGTAACACAAACAAAAGAGCTGAGGTAAAAACTTGCAGCACAATACCTCAACAATTGATTGGAAATTAGTTGTGGTTCGGTTGTGTTTTGGCGTTTTAGTCGGAGATTTTGGTTTGCAATTTGTGGTTTGCAGAATATGGTGTGCGTCTATGCATACAGATTTGATTAAATGGAATGTGGACGAATATACTGGTTGGTCAACAGGGTGCCTTTTTGCCTTGAATTTTCTCTTGTTTTAAGTTTTCTTTAGGGGAATGGGAACTAGATTTATATACATCTTGGATACTGTGTGAAACTGTTGACCGATATTATTCTTATATTCGAGGGTTAGATGACTCTATATAACACCTTGTAAATATGACTTATATTTTTGAGGTTCTTGATCAAAATTGAATGTTATGAGAGACTTATCATATATATCTGCTCAAAACAATCCGTCGTTTTCTTATGTCGATATTAAATTATGTTTCTATATTCTTAAGATAAAAGTGCCTTCATTATATCCTATCAAAGACGAAACACGTTGGCTTCATAAAAAAAAATAAAGACATATTTTTTTTTGTAAATTGTGAAAAAACAACAAGTGTTCCTATTTTTTATTTTTGTATTTGACAAAATGTTGGTAAAAATTAATCTCTGCAATGTGCTTTATTCTCACTCTACATACAAAATAAAAATAAATTTATTTTTTTTTGAAAGGGGATATTCTATAACTAAATTTATATTCAAATACAAAATAATTCAACAAAATGTTTATATAGAAAAACTATCAAATTTATTTGTCTTTTACTATGATTTTCTTTAATTTTTTAATTTTAAATAAAATGTAGACAAACATATCCCATATTCCCCTAAAATAAGTGCGATCGATATAAATTAATTTTGTAGCTTCTAGTACATTTATTATCAACAAAAACAATATAGTTATTTAGATTACGAAACAATATTTATTCAAATATAATGTAGATTACGAGACAATAGAAGCTCTTGAGCCATTAATTAAACTTGCTGCTGAAAATGTTGGATGGTTGATTAAGATTTTCAGGGTAATATATTTTAAAGCTAAAAGAAATTAATCAATTACGAGTATGAATTTCACAAAAAATGTGAAACAAAATTTATATGACTTTCATGAATGAAATGAATACGAAAGATAGGACCATTAGAGAGATGAGAGTATTTTAAATTATTTGACTTGCTCTTGAAGCAAGTATTGGTTTTTTCTAAGAAATAAATTACATGACTAAATCAGACATATTTAATCTTATAAAATCTTGAATGTTATTAGAAAAAAATATTCAAAATCATGAAATTCATTCTTTTAAGTTCCTAAAGTTTTTTTTTTTTAGAAAACAAAAGCAACTATGCAAACAAAATTTAGTTTATTGTTTTACAATTATATACAAAAATTCTTTTACAGTTTTTCTTAATAATTTGGCATGTGGCAATATTGAGTATATAAGTAGATTTTCAATTAGATTACATTTCATATAACTTATACAAAATCCTTACAGTATGGCGAATTGCCGTCTGCTAGATTGACAACGGAATATTTTTTATTACATATTTGCAAAAAGTTATGCTATCATTTTAAATTTACATAACTTTTACCAAATTATTTTAAACAATGTTTAAAATATTTTTAATTTGTGAATTATGTACTAGAAATATAACAGGTATTAATGTGTATTTATTTTTTAAAATCATCATTAAGTATTCGCTCCCTATACTTCAATGAAATTTTGCAGTGCTTATACATTTTTGGTACAGCCATCTCATTAAGCTTCGTAAGCACTTGCTACTCCGATAAAAAATCACATCCAAAAATACATCTCTTAGTTTCCCTGAGACTTGGGCTCCTTCCGACGAAATAAATCATGTCTTCCCGTTCCGCTAAGTTACATATACTGCATTCCAATGATAGATCAGGTCTATGGGGAATAAAGTTTAAGTTTAGCAAATCACTTTGAAGCCTGACCATTGTGGCAATGATGTGTACACTATTTGTATATCGAAAATAATTCTTTTTTTTTTTCAATAAATTGTGATTGAACCTACTGTTGATTGACCTTCACAGCGAACCAGATGCTTCAGCTACATATATATTCCGCTCTACATTGCTCATCTACTTTTTTAATTATTTCGTAAAGATGACTTTTACTGAATACATGTATGTATGTTCAACGTTAATGCTCAAACTCGTATCACAATTCCAACCAATCTCCATACCAACTTTTTCTATCCTGGATCTCAAAGACTTAGGGGCCAGTTATAGCTCATCAGAAAAGTCCATCAGAAAAAATTTTGTCTTCCAAATTTGACCATATTACAACTCGATTTTGAGTAAAATTTTAATGCAATTAGACGAATATTTGCTTGGACTAATTTTTACAAAAAGAATTACAACATTTTGTTGCTAAATTTACTCAGAAAATGGATTTAAATATTTTTTCTGATGGAATTTAGTTTTTCTGAACAGCTGATTGCCAAAACTCAAAATATATTTCATCGGTGATTCCCTAGAGGAAAAATTGATTTTTTTTTTTTAGCTCCAAAACTAACGGTACCCCCCATACACCCGTAATGCAAAATCTTATTTATCTCGAAAACGGCTCTAACGATTTTGATAAAAAAATTAGGTGTGATATTATGAACATAGGCTACATTTTGGTCAAAAAAAATTTTGGGGCAAAATGTTATTAGGGGTACCTGCTATAGACCCGTTTTTTTTTCGACTTTCTCATCAACGGCTCTAAGGATTTTAACCCAAAATTTTCAGCAGGAGTCCCCTTAAGTTTAGAATAATATTGCATATAAAAATATTCAAAAAAATATTTGTTGGGTTTTTTTGGAATTTTTTTTTTTTTAATTCAATATCTTCAAAACCTATGATCGATTATTTTTTGAAATTATTTCCTAAAATCAATATTATTTAATACTTAAAATTCGCATCCCACATTTTTTTCTTGAAAAATTTTAGAGAAATTTCTTTTATAAAAAATTTATTTATTAATAAAACGATTTTTTAAGGTTTATTTGCATAAATTCATACTTTTCCGGAAACCAGACGGCAATTTTATGCATTTGAACATTATTATCTCATTAAATCCATGTTTTATATTTATAAAATGTATCTTAAATTCCAAAGTACTTTTACATAAGAAGAAGTTCGTGCGATCCAGTCGTGCATTTTATTTTTTTTCGAATTTAGAATGTTCCACTATCGGCCAAATCATTTTTAGTGAACATTTTTTTATAGAGAAGCAATTTTTTTTTTTGAAAATTTAATATCTCAAAAACGGGTCAACAGTTTTTGTTGAAATTGAATTTTTATTCGTACAATAATAAAAATTTAAAGTTGGAGTACCATTTTTTTTTTTTCTTAAAAATGTTGTATATAAAAGCTTAACGACTAATAATTTTTGTCCTTGCATAAATAAAAAGGCATTACTTTTTAGTTTAAAACCTAGTACGCAGAACGCACTAAATTTTATCTATCACATTTATCTACAAACAACAGCTAAAATTCAAGATGAAGTTGGGGGGTATTATGTCTCAGAAAACAGCTGTTCTCGAATTTTTTTTCAAACATTTAAAAAAATTTGGGTTAAAGTGTGATTTTTTAAGAATTATGAATGAGTGATTTTTGGTGTGGAAAATCTTGTAAGATTTCCGTCACCAAATATTTTTCTAAATATTCTTCCATTGCAAATCGAAATAAATTTACCACACAATTAATTCGTACGCTAAATTTTGACAGGTAAGTTATGTAAAATTCGAAGAGAAATTTTGATTTTTAAGCTAGCTTGGCTATATTGTGGAAAGAAATTTATATGGGAGATAAAATTTAGCGTGATCTGCGTAGTAGGCTTAAACTGAAAAATGATTTAGGTTAGCCATTTAAAAACGAATTTCATACTTTTGAACATTCCATGTTTTTAAAGCTGTCTCTTAAATGCAGTTGTGCATTTTATAAAATGATAGTTCATCGAAACTAACCTATATTTTATTTTATTTACGTGTAAATCGCCCCTTAAACCAATCAAAAACAAATTGAAATCGTTGGTTCGAGAACTAAATTTTCAACATTGATTTACAATTTTTTACAATTTATTTACATTTTCTTCAACGGTTTTCTTGGCATTTATCAGTTCTTTCTTTGAACTGACTGACACGTGTGCTTTTAAAAATACAAAATCAAATGAAAAACCATGAACATGAAAAACAATTTATAACATCTTTTATTTTTAATTAAACTTTTCCATAATAATATTTTATGCATGGTGATAAATTCGATTTTTTTATTTTCATCCCAAAGTAAATTGAAGCTCTAGAAGAGATCATGCGCCATACTACTCCCTGGGTTCCTTTCATATGCTTAGAGACGAATAGAGGCGAGTCCAATGCACCTATCGCGCCGCCGCCGCCTTCGTTCTTGTAAGTCTGATGAACATTCGATGCATATTGATTTCATTTGGAAACTTAATTTGATTTTGTTTCAGCTTTGGTTGCCACCTTTCATGGGAGAAAGAAAAAGTCTTTTTTTTTTCCTTTTAGTTTCACTTTTTTTGGTTTTACTCCATTGGCGTGTCTTTTCTAGAAATAAATGGTCTGATTAATATGTAGACCGGCTGTTGTTGTAAATGAAATTCCGTCAAACTGACAGACAATTTATTTAGTCCAATCAAGATAAGATGGAGTTATTTTGTTTTTATTTATTTAAATTTTTTTTTTTGATCTGAAGTGTTATCTGTTTTGGCAAATGCATTTGAATGTCATGAGTCCAAATGTCAACGTCCGACATTGTCCAGCTTTCTGCTTAATGCATATCTAAATAGCAGTCATTAACCTTCGACAAATTCCATCATCGCTGTTAATCTCTTACGTTTGGCAAAAAAAGAAAGAAATGCCACTGGTTTATGGCAAGGCAGGGCGTTGGGCTTGGACTAAGTCTATTTGATGAAGAATGTGATAGAGAGTATAGAAAGAAACACATGGGAGTGGAAGCAGGGCTTTCACTTTTAAACATAGCCGCAACGACAAACATGCCTGGGAGATAGCTTGGAAAGCATTTTGATTGAAAATGTAAGTGGGTGTTGTAAATTTTTGTTTTTCTAATTAAAATCAATTGTTTTTCAATTAAAGAAAAAAAAAGGATCTTTTTTCGAAATAAGCTAATTACTCGTATCTGTATCTTATTTATTTATGCGTTCGACTCATTTACAAAAAATATAAGGACTGTCAAGTACATAGTCTTATGTTTGATTCTCAGCCGCTGCAAAAAAGTTGTTCAGAAATGTACTTCCTCTTGCGAGGAATAGAGAAATCTTCCCAAAGTATCTCTTGTCATGAAAAGATCTTTTCATTAGCCTCTCGGAATCGGCAGAAAATTGTAGGTGCGTTCCATTTCTCCCAACACGCACAAAAAAAAGGTTGAGAGTCTTAAGTCATTAGGCTTGGGTTGTCTAAGAGCCATCATGGCCTTTAATTTATTTTTGTGTTGATTAAAAATTATGAGAAAAATCCTAAGAGAAAAACATTGCAATTACAACCACATTTAAGTTAAATAAAAATACATTTCGATCACCGAATCCATCGACCGGAATCAGTCTCACTTTTGCTTAATTCAAAATCACTGAATCTGTTAATCTGCGGACCATCTGCAATACATAGGGAAAGATAGGGAAGTTTTGATCAAGTTTTTTTAAGTTAAATTTTTGTCAAGAATATGTCTATAACATCAACACTCTTTGTTACCATCTGATAAGGTAAGTGTTCCTTCCTCTCAATTGTCTCTAGATATAAACTTGATATAACTTGATGTCATAGGGCTTATATGGAAGATGAAAAAAGTGGGTGTCTGTTTGACTACTGCCTAAATGGCTTGGCCGATTTTTGGTAATCTTGGTTGAAACTAGCATTTTTAAATTCAACCCCCATCGTGGCACCAGAACACGTTTGTGTGTTTTACTTGCGACTTATAAGTACTTTAAGGCAAGTTATGCATTCGTAAAAAAAATCGAACTCGTGATTTTGATCAAAGTTGACATTACGACTAAAAAAGTGGGTCTCGCAATTCTGTCTGTCTGTCGGTTCGACTACATAGTCCAGTCAAAGCGTCATTTGACCTTGCGCGCAGAGGCATGGTCTATTTTTTTTTCATGGATCGATGGGTGTTTATGAGAAAAGCTTAAAACCAAATTTGCACCACATGACAACTTTTTTTACCAAAGTTATTGGTAAAAATGTATTTTGTGTCATTTTTTGGTCATTTGCGAATATCTCGGCTCTACTATCTCGCACAAACAAAAATTAAACATGATTTTATTCCTTATAACATTATCTATTATGTTCTAAAAAAAACATTTGTTTAAACAAATTAAAAAAAAGTTATAGTAAGTTAAACAAATTTTTTGTTGTTTAAAAATCACTTTTTCGTGATTATTAAGAAAAAAGCTCATTTAACGATGAAATTTTTATTTTTTATTATTAAAGTTCTTGTAATTTTTTACAATTTAAAAAAAAAATCAACACTCTACGATGAACCAAAGCCGAGTAATAAATTATTGAACATGGGTAAGTCAGCGCACCCACGCATTTTATGATTTTATGTTTTAATTAATATCTCAGCCCCAGTATGTCGCAAAGTGAAAATAAAAAACTGTATTGCTAATAACAATATTTTCTATCAACTTGCATTTAATTTAATATGTTTGAGCAAAAACATAAAAAGTTACCGTTGGTTTCAACGTTTTTTTCTTGTTTTTAATACATTTTTTTCATAGTTATTGAGAAAAAAACTGTATTTCACGGTAAATATTTTTCAGTTTTGGATTTTTGTTTTATAGTCCTGCTAATTTACTTCAAATTAAAAAAAAAAAATTAGTCCATTACGACAAACGGGAGTCAAGATATTCATGATTTAAAAACTTAGGAAAGCTTACAATTTAGTATTTTAACCTTGTAGCTTGGAATTTTGGTGTCGCCAGCAACAAGAAGCAACAAATATGTGTAAGTATGTGTGGGGTGTTTGAAGGATACCAATATATCTTGTTGCTGGCGACACCAAAATTCCAAGCTACAAGGTTAAAATACTAAATTGTAAGCTTTCCTAAGTTTTTAAATCATGAATATCTTGGCTCCCGTTTGTCGTAATGGACTAATTTTTTTTTTTAATTTGAAGTAAATTAGCAGGACTATAAAACAAAAATCCAAAACTGAAAAATATTTACCGTGAAATACAGTTTTTTTCTCAATAACTATGAAAAAAATGTATTAAAAACAAGAAAAAAACGTTGAAACCAACGGTAACTTTTTATGTTTTTGCTCAAACATATTAAATTAAATGCAAGTTGATAGAAAATATTGTTATTAGCAATACAGTTTTTTATTTTCACTTTGCGACATACTGGGGCTGAGATATTAATTAAAACATAAAATCATAAAATGCGTGGGTGCGCTGACTTACCCATGTTCAATAATTTATTACTCGGCTTTGGTTCATCGTAGAGTGTTGATTTTTTTTTTAAATTGTAGGAAATTACAAGAACTTTAATAATAAAAAATAAAAATTTCATCGTTAAATGAGCTTTTTTCTTAATAATCACGAAAAAGTGATTTTTAAACAACAAAAAATTTGTTTAACTTACTATAACTTTTTTTTAATTTGTTTAAACAAATGTTTTTTTTAGAACATAATAGATAATGTTATAAGGAATAAAATCATGTTTAATTTTTGTTTGTGCGAGATAGTAGAGCCGAGATATTCGCAAATGACCAAAAAATGACACAAAATACATTTTTACCAATAACTTTGGTAAAAAAAGTTGTCATGTGGTGCAAATTTGGTTTTAAGCTTTTCTCATAAACACCCATCGATCCATGAAAAAAAAATAGACCATGCCTCTGCGCGCAAGGTCAGGCCCTTTTTCATGACGCTTTGACTGGACTAACAGCCTAAACAGCTCGGCCGATTTTCTTCAAATTTAGTAGATGTGGGTTTTGATTTTTTCCCCTCACAAGTTTTTTTCTTTTTTATTAAGACCAAAAATAACGGTACCTGCGATACGAATTTTTTTTTCGAAATTTTATATTCATTTCATTTAGTTAAAGCTAGGTAAAGGTTTAAAAAAAAATTCAAAAAAAATGGTTATTTTTGGTATCCCCCTTGGAACCATTTTTTTGTTTTTGATTTTCTCATAAACGGTACCACTGATTTCGATCATTTTTGTTTATGTTAAGCCTCGCCAGCAGTTTTAATATTATTGTGTATTCAAATTTTCAAAAAAATTTTTTTTTGGATTGTTATAAAAATTAAAATTTTTTTTTTTGAAAACTCAATATTTCGAGAACTTTATGCTCGATTTTCTTAAAACTTGATAAATAAAATGTTTTTCATATAAATTATAAGATGTAAGAAAAAAAAATATTTTACCTAAAAATAACGGTACCCTCCATACAAATGTTAAAAAATGGTTTTCAAAAATCGTATTTTTCTCGAAAACGGTTCCGAGAAATTTGCTAAAATTTTTTCAAATAAAAAAAATTTTAAATCAAGATATTACTGACTGCACCTACCATAGAACCATTTTTTCAAATTTAGAATTTCTCGTTAGCGACAAAACTGATTTTAATGAAATTTTTTTAGAGAGATAGAGAGAAGCTTCTAAAAAGTTTAAAAAACATTGCTTTTCAAAACTTTAAGAAAAATAATTTTTGAGTTTTTGAAAAAAAAATCTATTTTTTTTTTGAAAATTCGATATCTCAGAAACGGCTTAATATTTTGTCAATTTAATTTTTATTTGAAAAATAATAAAAACTTTAAATTGGCGTACCAAAATTTTTTCTTATAAACGTTTTAAAAATTTTATATATAAAAGCTTATTTTTTTAAGAAACCAGTTAAGACTTATAGTTTTTGTTCTTGCATAAGCTATTTGCTTGAATCACATGGCATCCTGTTTTTAAATAGTTCCAACTACAACTGTTTTAGTCTATGGAAAAATGAATTTTATGCTTATGAACAATTTTTCTCTAATAACAATAATTTTTGAAATTCTTAGTCGTTTACATAAGAGCAAGTTCGGGCGACCCAGTCGTGCATTTTATTTGTTTGTGTGTTTAGATTAAACAGAACGGTTTATGCTTGTTGCTTGAATAACATAAAATTTTGGAAAATATTTTTTTTTTCTGAAAAAGTAAACAGATATAAAAAATATTTCATTAAGTAGCAGCTAGTTAATTGTTGAAAAAGGATTTTTCAAAAAATGGTTATTAGTGGTACGTCCATTATTTTGTTTTAGATTTTCTGCAGAACGGTGAAATTGATTCTAATAAAATGTTTTCCATTCTAAAGCATCCTATAAGTTTTTAATTACTGGACTTAAGAACAATTTTTTTTTTTTTTGAAAACTCAATATTTCCAAAAAAAAACATGCTTGAATTTTTGAAAACATACTTTTTTAATACTCAAAATAATGGTACCCACCGTACGAATTATAAAAATGGTTTCTTCTTTCGTATTCTTCTTTAAAACCGACACCAGAATAATTATGAAACATTTTTTTCTTCACACTTTATATTTAAGACCTTAAATTCAATCAAACTTAAAAATTGAGACATTACTGAGAGTACCTGCTGTAGAACCATGTTTTTTAATTTTTTGTACTCACAATATCAGCAGAACAGATTTGAATGAAATTTTGTTTTACAGAAGCTTCTAAAAAAACTTATAAAACATTGCACATCAAAACTTTAAGTTTTTTTTTGGAGATTATAGAAGAAAACAAAATACACGTCTCGGTCCCACGAACTTGCTCTTATGTCAAGAACTAGGAATTTTAAAAATGAATTTTATTAGAGAAAACTGTACTCATAAACATAATATTCACTTTTTAAATTCTATTACCAAAAAGTAAGAGATAAAAACAGAATGCTATCTGATTTCGTAAGGAAATATAAATGTATGCAAGAACAAAAATCATAAGTCGTTGTAGCGGTTTCTTAAAATCAAAAAAAAAAATTGGAACGCCAACCTTAAGTTTTTATTATTGTACGAATTAAAATTGAATTTCCAATACAAAATTTGGACCCGTTTTTAAGATATCGAATTTACAAAAAAAAATGATTTTTTTCCAAAAAATAAAAAAAAGAAGTTTTTTAAATTTTGAAATGCAACTTTTTTCAAACATTTTTTTTTTTTTTTTTTTTTTTTTCAACAACTTTATTTCATTTAACAAACTTAAAGCTAATATTCTTATAAATCAATAATACTTCAATATAAAAACAAAAAATAGCCTAAGTTCATTATATAAAATAGTTAGGAACATTCAATTACCAAATGGTAAGAGACGAATGCACCATTAAATTAATGATTTATTTTGAAAATTAAATTGATGGGGATCAATTGTTATAAATTCAATTTTCGTTTGTATTCTTAAAAATTAATAAGTAGGAAAAATATAAAGCAAGATATAAAGTAATATTCGTTCAATAAAGCTATTCAAAAAGATGACAATAAAGTACGAGTATAATAGATTATGTATATTAAGTATGTACATGTACATGTTTATTTATAATATATTAATTCAAACTGTTATATTAACTAACAAATTTATATCATTATGATCAAATGTGAAGAGCCAGTTTTTAATATTTGTCAAAAACACCGATTTAACTCTCTCGCATCTTAGATTTTCAGGAAGATTATTAAATAGGCGAGCAGAAGTTATTTTATAGAAAAGCGTATAGTGCGATTTTTTAATAGCAGGCACAGTTAACAGATTACGATTATATACGAATGAGAATTTTAGAAGCTTCTCAATAAAAATTGTCATTAGATGCTCTACCTTAAAAAATTTCATTAATATCCTTCGTGCCGATAGTGAGAAATTCAAAATTCACAAAAATTGTACTTTCGAGGGTACAGTCAGTAATAACTTAATATCAATTTTTTCATTGAATTGTAGATCGCAAAAAATTAATCGAGAGAGGTGAAATAAATTTTTTTTTCTCACATCTTATTGAATGTATTAAGAAACTTTTAACTGTCAAATTTAACAAAAATCGACAATGCGGTATTTTAAAATATTGAGTTTTGAAAAACATATTTTGAATTTTTTTTTTAAATCCAAACAAAATTTTCTTCAAAATTTGAATGCACATGCGCAATACTATTCAGACTTATTGGGACCCTTAGCATAAAAAAAATATCAAAATCAGTTGTACGGTTTTTGATAAAATATCAAAAAAATGGTCTTAGTTAATGGTTAATAACAATTTTGTGGAAAAATTTTGTCAAGCATTACTTAGCTTAAGCTAAATGAAATTTTTGTTTTTTTTTTAAATCTGTCGAACAGTTTTTGCGAAAAAAATTATTTATCAAATTAAAAAAAAAATCGTATGGCAGGTACTGTCTTAAAACAAAAAAAAACAAGTGTGGAGGGAAAAATTTTACTATGGTATCTACCAAGTTTAAAGAAAATCGGCCGAGGCGCTTGGGCTGTAGTCGAACAGACAGACCGATAGACTGAATTGCGAGACTCAGCTTTGATCAAGATCTCGAGAACGATTTCTTAACTTGCCTTATTGTACCTTTAAGTCACAATTAAAAATGCATGCATGCAAATTTATTTAAAAAAAAAAACTCTTAAAATTTTAGTTCTTCCTTAAGTCATGTTTTGCAATTTTTTATTCTGTTCTTACCTTCAACTAATAAAGAAGTTGCTAAGCCCTTTAAAAATTAATTTTTTACTTATGAAAATTTTTCTCTAATATAATTAATTTTTAAAATTCGAAGGCTCTTTAATATAAGAACAAATTCTTATGATTAAGATAGGATACTTTTTCGAGAAAAGGTTTATTGAAATAGTTCGAAAAAAAGTCTTAGAATAATTAGAAAACGAACTAACATGGCGCTTAAACATGATTTAAATAACCTAAAGACTCTAACATCTAGATATCTTGTAGGTAGATCCTATGTAGGTATGAAAGTTAACAAGCCCATTTTGATGCCAATACATCATGAATACCATTGAGCAGTTAGTCTCATGACAGCCAAGAAGAACAAGAACTAGATTTTCCCTGGAAGCATGAGTTAATGGTTTGTTTTTCTGAGCTGCTTTAACAAATCGCTATCGCTGTTCATACAATTACTTGGAACTTTTACAATGAGCCTTTCTTTAGGTGCACTTACGCAAAAGTTTTCTTTACAATATACGGAAATACTCGTATGAAGATATGAGGATGGCATTTCAATTCGCTGTCAACACAGTGCTGGATGCGCCGCTTCATGAATGCCTGCATCCATTCCAACTCAGCAAATTCCTCTTGATTTGTTTCTTGATCCAGGAAAAATTATCGGGTGATGTTTCTCGAAATCTTTAGTAAGATGTTATAGTCAGCTTACATTTCGAATGTTGTTGAAAAACAGGTTTTTTGTTTCAGGTATCACATGCCTCATTTTTTATAACTTATGTAATATAGTTCATGCTTTTTTGTTTAGAAACGTCTTCTTAATAATTGAAATGTCATGATTTATTTCAACTCCTATAGATGTTTAAGATTATACGATTTGACGTGTACTACATCCTCTCCGTTATATTTACATTTTTTCAACTCTAACTAAGCGATCTTTCCATTTTCGAAATACAAGTACTTTTGACTTCACTATTTAGATCTGGCTGAATTTGAGCGATGACCTGGGCTATGTTGAATTTGTAGCCATTCCTTTGTTACGGATTACTTGCATAATCCTGCGACTCTGAAATTCCCACAAGAAATAGACAAACGGGACCAAATCAAACGAAATTAATGGTCAATTCGCCTCTACTGATGTGGCGTTTCTTTGATGTACGGGTATTGGCTGATTGCTTACCACATTATTTCTCTCAAATTTGGCCCCTTAACATTGGATATTCGACTTCAAAGACCCAATTCGTCTGTACTAACGATCACTCATTGTGATAATAAAGAAGAAGCATAGTGATTCGACATCAGTGACAAATCAGGAAGAGGCTGGAAGATATCTAACCTAGGCCTGACACATTTAAAAATACTAATTTGATTCATGAAAGATCGAACTCAATACCATCCTTTACCGACAAGAAGTTTTGACAACCTCTGCTGACAAAGCTGAAGCTCTTACCAACCACTCTTAGGATAGTTTCGAAAGCCACCCTCCAGACTTCATCGAAGTAGTAGAAAATCGCTTTGAAGGAATATCAGCTACCACCAACAGGATAATCTCATTCAACTCGTAAAACCGCTGATGTTTTCACATCTCCTGAAGAAGTGACTGACATTATCATTACGCAAAACTCAAAAAAAATAGGTTTCTAAACACGTGTTCAATAAATGCTTCGTACTTTGGCATGACTGTCTGAATATCAGCTATTTTACTGCAGCATGGAAACGGCAGAAGTTGTTTCCGTTCCAAAGAAGACAAACCACCAAAATATAAAAAGAATTCTGCCAATTTCACTTCTGTGTTGTATGAATAAGATCTAACTGGATGACTCCGAGAATGTCCACATTTCCACATATCAATTCCATCCACATGTTTAAAAGAGTTATTGTATCAAAATGGCATTCTTGAGAGCTAGGTAAGCCAGATGTCACCATTTCTACCTACCTACCCGTGAACAAGGCAATGGGGGCGTTAATATTGAAAAACTCAACGTTTTCTGCAGATAAAGCTATGTCATACTGATGCTTCAATATGGCTTTCGGAATAAAAACTGTACTATGCAACCACTCCTCGGACTTCATAATTCATCAGAAATTAATGCCAGAAGATTGCAGAAGCATCATAACAATCTATGGGAGTACTATCTCAAATAAGGACTGATAATAACCAGTAAAGGATCGAACTCATCTCCTTCCGAACACCAGTGGCTGTCATTCAAAGACATGAGTGTTTGCAATACGCTGTGATGCCCTCAAAGTCAAAGTTCCAGATGAAACTGATGTAGCAGTAAAATCTTCAACGAAATACTTGAGAATTAACACCAAGAACCATGCAGACTTGATTTTGAAGAGAGGCAACCTTTCCTTGCATTTAGTCCACCCGCTACTCAGAAGGCGAAATGGACTTAGTAAGAAGACAAAGCTGCTTGTCTAAAAACAACTTATCTGACCTGCTCTGGCCTACGCCTTTCCCAAATGGATAATTGCGAATATGTCACCCACAGCAATGAGGAAGATGAATCGTTTTGAAAGAAAGATGCTATGCTTTCGCATACCACTAACATGCAACCTATTGACGAAGATGTAGACACCAACTGAGAAGCTGTGTCAGGAAATAAAATTAATACCATTGGGTAAATATTTGCTGCAGCTTTCCTGAGAAATAATCAGAAACCTGGAAGATCAACTGAACTAAGAAACTTGTCTAGAGACAGGTCCATAAAAATGGGTTTCCCTAACTTAATGAATATTATGGAATTTTGAAACTCTTCGGTTACCTTTATCTCATTGTAGATAGAGAACGCTCGTATTACACAAATGTGGAATGCTTTATCCAATTCCACTAAAACTTCCCATTGCAATATTTAAATTCAGAGCTTATGGCAGCTTCTATTATGTTCGAGGCTATTTTCTATTATAACTCGCATATTGAAAATATAATATAATTAAAATTTGAAATATTGTTCCATCCTTCGCCAGGTGCTATATTTATAAAAATATATGTTATTCAACCGTCATTAACGATTGAATAAGTCCAAATTTGGCTAAAATACTTTATTGCGTATACAGTTGTCTTAAATGAGCCTTGAGGCTTTCTTATTGCACTCTTCATATTTTTTTTTGTTTCAACATAATCAAAATAATTGATATTATGTTAAAAAAAATATTTTGTATAAAAAAACAAAATCAACACGCATAAATAATTTTTCGGCCCAACATTTAATTAATTAAATCGAACCTCGACTTATCCAAATCAAACTTGCAACTTCCCCTTTTTTAGCTTCGCAGCTGATTTGATCCATTAAATTGCATCTACCATTCACTTTTTCCCACACACTTGAAGCACAAGAGTGGTCTATGCTTTGCATACATGTGTAAAAGTGTTAAAATGTTCAATACTATAAAATGTTGTGGAGTGGTGTTGCCAATGTGGTACATTGAAACAAAAAGTACCAATTAAACTACGAATATCTATGCTCCTCAGAAATGTCAAAAACTCCGCTACCAACAAGATGCAATCTGAATACAAATCATATCGTCGATTGCGGTACCTTTTCAATATTCTGAACTTACCATAAAATCGCCACTAAGAAGCACAACAACTTCCCCGCCATCGATCGGCGTAGCGTCGGCGTCGTCATTGCCGTCGTCGTCTTTGTCGATTGCCTGACAGTTTCGCCTGCCAAAGAGTAGTTCTTGTACTCAAAAGTGTCTGTGGGTATCTGAAGATTATAATAAGTGATGTGTGGTAGGGGCAGCAGTTTTATGGGTAAATTCTTGAAAAGTTTCTTCAAGTTTGTGTCGGTCTTTCGTCTCGTATGGGTTAGCAATACGGTACCTGGTCGTATAGTCTTAATCGTCATAGTAGACGGCTCTCTTATTTTCTACCATTAGTTAGTTTGACGTTGTTATGCTGTATTGCTGTGCCCCATCGATCGATGGTTGTTGGAAGTTGTAGACTATCAAGTCGAGACGAGAGACACTGTTTTATGATAGTGTGTCGTTTGGAGTAGGAGGAGGTTTGGATTTTGAATTTGTTACCATTTTGGTTGTCGGCATCTACAACTAACTAAATCAGTATCAGTAACCTAGTCCATCGAGTGACAACGTTGAACGGCCTAGTGATTTGGATTAAGTGAGAAAGAAAAAATAAAAAAAACACACATTAAGGTACCTACTGTGTTCTTGTTACAATCAAGCTAAAGAAAAAAGGGACCAGCGAAACGAAATCGAAAGTGGGACAAAGTATTATAGAAAAATAAATAAATAAAAAAAAATAATACAGGACCTTAGATACTCTCTTGTGGAACTCCAGCTAATTCAACCGTGTGTGTAGATTTGAGTGGTTTTTTTTATGCTACGGCAGTTAGCTGTCTTCAGCCATTAAAATATAAGATTAGTGCAGTTTTTAAATTTGTCTCTATCTATCTTTTCTTTTTCTTATAAAAAAATTGAAGAAAATATAAAAATCGAACCAATTATTGATTGAATGTAAGAGAAAAAAGATTTCCAATCTAGTGATCTGGTCTCTAGTTGAAACACAAGTAAGAAAAAGGAAAGTTGAAAAGAAAATCCAATAACTAGTGCGAGAAAATTAATTAGAGATCTTTTAAGTAGAAATCATCGTTACTTTGTGACTGTGAGCACGGATTTCTAATTTTATTTATTTTTTTTTTTCTATTGCAATTTTACATATAATTTGTGCTGTGAAGAAGATTATTTTTTCTTGTGAACTAACAACACAATTTTATCTTGTGGATATACCAGTTTTGCTGAAGACTTGAATCGAAGCTTTCTTGTGGAATCGGGATTGAGAAATTAATTCTTTGAAAATGGTAAGTGTTGTTTTTAGTTATTGAAGAAACAAAAAATACTAATGTGGGACGGTTGGATTTAGTAATGAAAAATAATATTGGTTGAAAGAGAATGTTGTTTTAAAAAATACATAGTTAGTTTATAACATGGAAGTATAGGTAAAAAAAAACATTAAAATTTGTATAATTTTGAATTCAAGTTGTGAGTGACATTTTTAAGTATCAGGTTTTCAACATATAAATATTTTGAACGATTTTTTTTAAGAAACTTTTTTTAAAGAAAAATATGATTATGAGAAAATAGTAAAATTTGTGTTTCTGACATTTTTGAAGTAAAATGTATGATGCCTTATGTCTGTTTGACGTAATAAAAATTAAGTTCTAAATACTTATATTTCGAGATAAAAAATAAACACAGAAAAAAAGCAATTTTTGGTGGATTTTGAGGGGTCATCCCATGGATGAATTGCCCAAAAAATTGATTTTTACTCCCCCAATAAGCCACTTCTGTAACTTGTTAATAACATTTATGCAAAAAGATAGGTGTGTAAAATAATGAAAAAAAAAGTACAGAAAAAAGTAAGGAAAGTGATGTCCTCGATCTATTAAGCACATTAAACATCCAGACGTGTTTTTCTCGTTAGAATTGACTGTCATGATGTCACTCACGATAAAACAAAAATTACTGGACCGATTGAGCTTCAATTTGTATGGCATATTAAAAATATAGAAAGCCCTTTCCAAAAATGATTGTGTTGATTTTTTCCGGTTTCAAATGTCGACAAAATTACGAAAGATGTAATTTTTGTATTTGAAATTGTGCCAAAAATCTAATTTTTAATATTTTGACTTTATTTTAAATGCAGCAGTAAAATCACTAATAGTAAATAGATATTTTTAGAATGTAAATTATACAAATTTTTAAATACTAAGATATCAAAATTATAAAAAAAAGGTTGTGTGTTCTGACGTATGCGCGGTAGAAGTAAAACTGCTTTTCCCTCAAGAAAAGCTTCTGTAAGATTCTAACCTATAAACGTACAAACATTTTGTATTCTAAAAACATTTCGCTGTCTTTGAAGGATAACGTGTCGTTTTGATATGTCACTGACAGGTGCATAGAAAATTTTTTAACCCCAACGCCAACGCCAACGCCGGAAAAGAAGTTTTACTTAAAAAATGACGACCTTCTTAAGTTCATAATGCTGCAGTTTATTTTTTGTTAACCTGTGTTTTTTGTTGTCTAACGAGCTGCCTTGCTTAGACAGCTCAATTGGTTATCCAAATCTCGACTAAAATTCGATTTTCTTGATTACCATGTATCATTTTTTTTACTAACTATACGAATGTTGTAAGGAAATCTAATAAATACGACAGTATTTAGTAAAAAATGTTTCTATTTTAAATTATGACACACAAAAACTTGCGGAAAAAAATCCTAGTGATCTAAGAAATTCCGACACTCACTGTGTCAAACGCTTCATTGTTAGCACCAAATGTTTTAACGAGTAAGGGTGATTTTTGGAATCCTGTGGTATCACAACGGATTAAATATTGTTGGCTCTTCCGGCCAGCAGCCACCTAAACCTAACCTAACCTAGTTGAAAATTGTTCGATTCGGGCTGAACAATATTCAGTCTACTTATTTTTTTTTAATGCCACACAAGACATTCCCGAACGGACACAGTTTTACTAAACTGAAGGCGCTCAGCTCCACGTTTTTCGAGGATATTTCGCGATGTGACACCAAATCGGCTTTAGCAAAAAATAATCAATTCTGTTTATGTTTGGAATAATATAATATTTGTGCTCTGACTCTGGTGTTCTGTGTAATCCAAGTCAAAGTTTAAGACACCTCTCAAACACCAGAGTCTTTTTCATTTTAGATGAGGAAATTATCGGCCGAATGAGGGCAATGTAGCTTACCCCGCTATCAAGCCGTCCTTAAGTGGGATTTAGGGCAATTTAGTTAATGTGGAATATACATGTTTGTTGAAATACAAATACTGATCCAACTATACACCAAGTTACTTACTATTCTTTTGCTCGCCAATGGCTGTCCATTTGGTCCTATGATCACTAGCTTGAGCAAGTTCGTTCTTAGTTCCGTTGAGACTCTTAAAACGGAGTCCTAAACAAAATAGTTTCAGATTTCTGAAAGTTGATTTTCAATTTCCAGTCATTTCAATATCGATCAACCTTGTCGAAGCCACGCTGCAAAAGAATTCTGATGACCTTAAATTTTCAAGCTTGTACTCTGTACAATATTAGATCGTCGGCATAAGCAATTGTCTGAGTTAAGACTACGTATCAGAATCGCTGATATCTACCTATGCAAATGAATTGGCGAGTTGACCGCTCCCTGCTAAAGACCATTTTTTGGTTGCGTTATAAGTTATATTTCCACTTTTGACAATGGTTTATGACGAGTTTGGTCAGTTTTAAATAGGGACCCTTTAACTAGATTGTGTCGAAAGTATTCTCCAATTCAACCGAACAAGCACCAGTGCACTGCCTTTTAATTTTGTTCCATCGAATATAAGAGACTAACCTAGAAGCGTCATGAATTTCATCATGTTCCTCCTTAAGATCGAACTGAGTATCCGGTATGATATTGTTGCCCTCCGCCTTTTTCGATTATCTTACTAATACTCAGAAGAAGACTTATTGACCGGAGTTTCACCGGAATGGATTTGTCTTTTCCTTTTTCGAAAGGCGATGTGCCTTAGCTGTCTTCCACCCTACTGGAA
Organism: Chrysotoxum bicinctum; assembly: GCA_911387755.1. Lineage (NCBI taxonomy): Eukaryota > Metazoa > Arthropoda > Insecta > Diptera > Syrphidae > Chrysotoxum > Chrysotoxum bicinctum. The sequence continues at coordinate 184,209,962 of OU426989.1, read as the reverse complement.
AATATGCAATATTCAGTTCATTCATAAACAGTGTTGTATAAATGTTTACTGACTCCGAAGGTAGCTGCCATAGCTTAATTTTGAATACGCCATCGACTTCTGCTAATTTCTTCTTTTATTTAATGAGTCGAAGATGAGTTGAATCTGCATCGTTGAATCTAAAAGGGAACTAGACCCGTTTCACTCGGCGATGATAGCATTTGCCAAATGATCATCATTGAACACCGGGTTTTCCAATCGCTACTTGGCCATTTTATCTCAGGATGAATGCTAGCATTTATCTTTAACCGTTACTGAAAAGTAACGCCCACCATCTCTACTCCCTTCTGCGTTTATTATACAGAAAAGAGATAATCGTTCAAAACGGCGCGCGTCCTCCGGATCTACATCTACTGTCAGAAGTAAATCTTTTTTTTCTGTCGTCTTCTGAAGCTGCCCAACATAGTTGTCAAAGAAGTAAAGAAGTATGGGCCCAGGATGCCGCCAGTGCAAAATGCACACCAAACCGTCAATTCGTCATATTCTTATTGATAAGTCCATTTATCCAGAAATGGACCTATTTGATGCTGAATATGATTTCTTGCTCTGCGCGCACGCAATTCTAATCGAATAGAAGACCAAGTTTCATAAAACAATTTAATCATTTACACATCTCCTTGCAGATTTGGCAAAGCATATTTAATAAACTAAAGCCTACTAGACAGACGTCATTTCAATAACACAACCGCAATAACCTTTCAAAATTTAAAAATTCCTGTTGGAAATATTCGAATAAATATTGGATTCTGAGTGATATCGATATCGATGAGGTCTCTATCTAAATCGTGTTTCTTGAAGACCCACGTTGATTTATAAATTTTCTTTAAATTTAAGGGAATATTTTCCAAAATTGTGATTGATCTTGAAGTATTTTTAGTTTTGCAAATACCTTTGATTGTTTCGATTTCTTACGCGTAAAGACTTTTAAAAATATTAATCTAAGAAAAGCGAATGACTTAATTTTACCCTTAATGCAAGTGCTGCAATGAAAACATTTTTCCATGACCACAATCTATAGCAAATTTTTTTTTAAATTCTCCAAATGCATTTAAAAAATTTAAGTATAAAATCATTTTTAAGAAATATTAGAAACTATTCTATGTCATCGATTCTAGCACTCCTTCACAATAATGCTCTTGTTGTCAGTTTGCTAAAAAAAGCAAATCTTGCAGCGCAGTTCAGTGCAAATTTGACTTTGCCATACAAGAGTTATGTCTCCTGTTAACTTTAAAGTGTTAATGGTTCTATGGGATAATATTTAATATTTTTTCTGCAAGGTCGAATATTTTACCAATAATAATGTCAATAAATTTTATCGATCCTTTAATGGGAAATTCTTCCGTAAAAATGTACTGGATTGAACAGCACACAGTTCGATATGTGATTTGACGAAAACAGTTTGAACTTTGTTTTATACAGCAAGTAAAAACTAACCATATACTTTACACTCCAGGGAAGTGATAGTTATACGCAAAATTAATATTCGAGCTATGAAAAAAGTTTAAGAATTTGATTAGATCTGCAAAATGGCGAATTTCTAATGAATATAACATCTCCTTATTTGTTTTTGTGAAAAACCTTGCTTGTATTTTTATATTTGTGAAATATGAAACACAAGTTTTATCTTGAAACTAAAACAACAAATATGAAAACGTGCCTAATCAGAATTCTTCTAAATAAAAATGTTAAAGTTCAGCACAAAAACATTCATCTTATTTGGCTTAATTCGTTTTTAAAGAGTGTGCTTGCATAGAAAATGGATATACGTCGTTGTCATCGATTTTTGTTTTTTGTAGGAAGAATTTATTATAGTTGTCCAATTTTATTCATACTCAAAAATAAAATTCAAATTTTATAAGGTCCCAAAGAATTATACTAAATAAGGTAAACTGGTTTTAATTCAATATTTTTTTATTGAATTGATGACCAATTAAGTTAAGTTGAACATACATATTTCTATAATTTCTATTCAAAGTCAAAATTATTCCTCATAATAAAATTTAATTACTTGCCAAAATTATAACACTCCCTTGATTTGGTAATTTCCTCCATTCAAATTCACTCATCCATACAATTTAAGAAAAATAATAATTGTATCCAAATTATAAGGTTCGGTGCTCAGCTCTTTTGTTTGTACAATATGTAATACCATTTAAATTTTTATTTCCCTCTTTTATCCGAAATTCATCCTACTTTGATAAAAGCCCATGTTTATGTTGTTCAAAATATTATGTAAATTGTGTCAAATTATTCCACATTAAGCAATCATATACAGAACAGAACATTCCCTTTCTATTGTCCTCAGGACAGATATACAAGTTTGCACGTTGCTTCTCATAGCCGCAGGGCAATCAATTTTTTCAGACATTCAAGAACAAGCAAAAAAAAGTGAAAAAGAAATGAGACACAAGAAACTGTATATACATATGTATGTATGTACATACTTGGCAAAAATCTATAACGTGAAACCAACTTGAATCAAAAGGAGGAAAACCACTTTACAATCGAACTTATACGATACAAACATTCAAAAAATAAAATAAAAACAAAATAGCATAAAACTGTACTGCCTTGAAAAAGCACAACCAGCTCGGGCGGTGGATAGCTTAGCTCTATCTATGTATATAATGATATATTCATATCTTAAGTTAACTAATGGACTGCACCTGTATTCATATAATTTAATTTGTTGCTGCATGTTGGTGTGTTTGTGTTAGTGGATTTCAGTGACCAATATCTATAATAATTTTAACCATAACATCGTTCGTCCACGGTGACGGCAATATAAGTTTATTTTTTTTTTTTCTGTTAACAAACTCAAAAAGCCTGCCTCACAGGTATTTTTAATATTTATTTTCTGTATGACAACTTGAACTGATTTTCTTAGGTGACAATATGAGAGAGAGGTTTTAAAATTTTAATAAAAATTATTATTGGTCAATTTTCAGTTTTTTTTTTTTTAATTGTGTTAATGTAATAAGGAAGACTTTTAATGGGAAATAACATATTCTTGACAGGTTCTTTTGTCACATTTTTTAATTATTGCTTAATAAATAACAAATGGTTTAATGTGCAAAAAAAGACAGGGTGTCTCAAAAAAAAACATGCAATTCTCAGAATTAAAAAAAAACATACAAATTTTGGATTCGAAATATCCTACACAAATTGGGTTTGTTATTAACTAGTATCCCATATATGTATAAATCCATAATTTAAATTACTTAAATATTCCAGTTCTCTAAGAAAAATAAAAATAGTTGATGCTTTTTTGGTACGAGGTTCAATCCGGAAAGAATATTTTAGTAATTCAACTCTATTATAATGGTGTAGATACTATGGACTTATTTTTATATCGTAGCTCATTAAGATTAGTACTCTTGGATTGTCAAATTTTATAGTCACAACAATATTACGGAGTTGATTCCAATAGAGATGTTTTCGACTCCCACTACTGCACTCCTAAATTGAGCGTCAGTAAAGATTTTAATATTATTTTCCCAACTAAAGACTTTTAGACATCTATTTTTACTGATAGTTCAGAGATGGGGTCTTTTCTGAGCCTCTGAATATATCAAGGACTTTTTGACTACCCGCCCTTGTAAGTGTTTTTCATGCTGAATAACTGGCTATCAGGGAAGCATGCAAGGTATTCAAACAAGATCAAAACCTGAACCAGAAAACGACTATTAAGACAAACAGTCAGGCGGCTGTCAAATACATTAATTCTAGTACATCATCTTCTAAACTGGTCCAGCAATACCGGAATAAACTTGCTAGTCTGAATATTAACCTCAGTGTAACTCTTATCTCTTGATTCCGGGTCATGATAAGAATGAACGGGTGAATGAGTTGGTCAGGCAAGGATCAACCCTTCATAACTCAATTGGGGCAAGAATCAACATTCTGCTATGGTGCTGGAGGGCCAGTTGATCACTCAATGAAATTTAGCTAACGCCTTAGCATCTGTAAACAAGTTGTCTACCTATGACACAGTGTAAATGGATAAATGTGTTTGTCGGGTGGAGTGAAAGATCCGAGGTCCAAAAGATTGTTAAAGAACAAACACACATTAAGTCATATTAATACCTATTACATGTTTTTTTTGCAATTTAAACTGGACGTCTGGGAAAATAGTATCGGCCCAAAATAGCGAAACTCGGCCTCACAAAATATCATTAGGAAAGATTTTTCACAGAATACACATTTTACCCAAATAAATATAACTCACACTTTTTAAGCATTAAATATTCTGTGTGTCTTACTGCTCTTATATTTTTTAGCTTAATTTTACTTAGTTTATTTTTTAAATATTTTTTTTACTATGTTATTTGAAACAAGTTCCGACTTCTGAACTCTAGATACTTGTGTTTTTGATCATATTAGATCTTTTCTAAGATCATCAATCCTACCATAAATTTAATGTGTCTGTATCAAGGCTGAATTTTTTGGGTTCTTGGTCCCTTGGATAGTTTACAATTCTATTTATAAATTCTGTAAATAATAAAAAAGATAGTTTAAAAGGAAAAAAGTGCATAATTTGTTTGTTTCTTTATCAAAAACAAAAATTGTCAATCATTTACAGAATTTTGAAAAACCGAATTTTGGTACATGTAGAATTATAAACCCAACCGAAATCTGTTAAGAAATTCTTCATTGAACTTCATGAATCAGAATTTAAAATACTTTTACTAATATAGGTATAAGATTTATTTTTTCTCCTTAAAAAAGCCGCAGATCCAACAAAAAAAATTAAAAATGTTATCATTTATAATCAAATCTTTAAGAAGAATTGTGATAGAGATTCTACTACATATTTGAATTTTTGTACATAATGACGTGAGTCATATTGCTAACAAAAGAAATTGTTTAAAATATAAATTATTGTCAAGACCAATTGCTATTGGAATAACCCTTAACTTTTTATCAAAATCCTGTGTAGCGCTTAGCAAATAAACTTTTACTTAAAAAAATAATTAAAGCCTATGCAGAGTCTAATGTCTATGTTAGCCTATGCCTTAATTTCTTAAGTGAATTGACTTTTTATGAATTATTTGGATTATTCCTATTCTTTTAATTAACTTTAAAATCCCAAAATTCACACTGTCTAAACTAAAAAACTTCCAATTTGTTTCTTCCTCTTTTAATGTAGTGTTTTCAACTGAGCTTTTTTTTGTTTTGGATGTGCAAAACAGCAGAACTAAGCCATAATAAAAACCAATGCAATAGCAAAATTAATTTTAGTAATCTTATCCTCCAGAATAAAGTATCCCACAGGATTTAAATGGAATTAAAAATGTTCATATTTATGTATCTAGTTATTTATATATTGATCTAAAAGCGTTTACAACTAACAGATTGTGAAATAAAAATGTCTTAAAATATTTACATGTATTTGCAAAATGTACATATATATAAATATTATTAAAAAGTATATATCGAACTAGATTAGCTTTAAACAAATCTCTAGAGCTGCTTATGTACTTCAATAAATTGGCAAACTTTATTGAAATGTTTTATTGCTCTACACATTTATTACTACAATAGCTTGTTCTGTGATATTGCTCAAAAAGCATATTTCTGGAACGTAAAGATCTTAACGGCGCAAAAATTGGAATCATAAAAAGTAGAGCAGGGCATCTTATATCATAACATACAATATCCTTCACAAGCATTATACCCAGAATAGTTCGTCTTGATTCAAGAGATTTAATTCCAAGGAATAATCATCTTGCTTTATAATCCGGAATGAAACTCCATTTCATTTTATAAAATATGAATCTCGTAAAACGTCTCTGGATTTTCTCAATACGGAGAAAGTCTTAAAAATCGGATCCCATGTAACGTCTGCATAATTAAGTATATATTTTACGAGAGCCGTATAAATGGATAACAACGCGTAAGGATCACTAAAATCACCACAATTTCGCTTGATAAATCCTGCAAGTGAATTTGCACTTCCAACCACATAATCAACATGAGTTTTCAAGGAGAAAGTTGATTCAAGCATAATGCCTAAGTCCTTAATTTTGTCCACACGTGAGAGTGAGTTAGACTCAATTATATAATCAAAGCTTATGTGAGTATTAGACTTAAAAATATATATATAGCCCGACATTTTTTTATGTTTTATTTTAAGAAATTTAAATTGCACCATTCAGGGACTTGATTAATATCAGATTGTATGAGATAGCAATCTTCTACACTGTAAATTTCTAAAAATAGTTTAAGATCATCTGCATAAAGAAGGCACTGGGAATATTTTATTACAGATGTATGTAGTATCATTAATAAAAATATTAAAAAGAAGGGGGCCCAAATGGCTACCCTGAGCTACACCCGAACTACATTCAATAGATCTCGAAAAATATTATTAATAATAACTTTTGAGAGGTATGATGATATCCAATTCAAAAATGAAGAGTGGAATCTGGATAGCTTTAGCTTACGCAATAGGATGGAGTGGTTTACCGAGTCAAAAACTTTACTAAAATCTGTGTAAATTGCATCTACTTGACTCTTTTTTTTCAATGGATTTTATGGCATAAGCTGAAAATAGAGTCATGTTTGTTGTGGTAGAGCCCCCTGAAATAAAACCATGCTGCACTTCGGATATAGATTCCCTAGTTAAGAATTCTAATTTGGATTTCGCAACACTCTCGAACAACTTAGGAATTGCTGATAGTTTGGAAATGCCTCTGTAATTTTTTATTAGATTCTTAGACCCAGATTTATGAATAGGCACAAGATAAGAGATTTTCCACTCATTAAGAAAGTTTCCTTCCGAAAGGGATTTGTTGAATAAGCAAAGCAAAGGAAAGCAAAGCGATGTCGAGCAATTCCTTAGAAATATAGCTGGTATACCGTCGGCACCGGGGATTTAGGTTTAGGCTTTATTGATTAAAGCTCCAGCAGACCTTCGTTACCACTTAACTGTAATGCACCAATATTAACCTTACTTGGTATATTGGGCATACATGTAAATTTATCGTCACCGGATATCGAGTAAACGGATTGGAAAAAATCGGCGAATAAGTCCAGTGTAGAGGTAATGTTTGAAGCTTCGGTGTTCCTAAACGACATGGTTTTTGGATAACCAGAATATTTTCTGTTCGTATTGATGAATGACCAGAACGAGTTACTGTTTGACCTGATGTTTTTTTTTAATATTCATTATATAGCCCCTATGAAGGAACTTATTAAGAACAAAAAAGTCTTTTCGTAATTTTTTGAAATAAGCTTAATATGAATCACTATTTGATTGCTTGTATTTGTTAAAAGCTTTACGTTTCACATTTCTAAGGTTGATCAGATGCTTATTGTACCACGGAAGCTTTGGTAGTAGGTTTGATTTTGGCTTTCGAGTCAGAGGTTTACATTAGAAAAAGCTTTCAAATATGACTGAGGTAAATCGCATGTACATTTGCTCAATGTTAAGATTTAAAAATTCATTAGACCAGTTGAAAGTAAAGAGAAAATTGTTAAGCTCAATGAAATTTGCCTTTTAAAAATTAAAACATTGTGAACATTGAACATATTGATCGCATTAGACTTGGCAAAAACGATCTAATCTTATGTTTCTGGGCTTGAGGGGTGTAATACACACTTTAAAAACTTTAAGGTCATTTCTTCCAGCCTTTCGATGTGATTGGCATCTGATGTTCACAAGACCTGAAAAACTAAATTTTAACTAGGCGGAATAGACTGTATCTAAAAAAATTACGTACATGTTTGTCGTACTTAATGTTCAAATCAATTAAATGAGATATTAGAAAATTAGGCGTGGTAAGGTGGATTTTCATTAAAAAAAAAGAACTTTGTCACACTTTTAATTCAAAAGAGCTTCATTTACTAATTTACAGCTCTCTAGAGACGTTAAGTAAGGACAAAACTTAGAACCAGTTGGTTGACTAAAAATTTGGTTGGAAAATTTTAATTGTAAAAATTGTTAAATATCTATCTGGTTCAATTATGTTTGATTTCAATAAGAAACTATCCAGAACAATTAGATGAAATCCATTTGGAATATAGTACAATGTTTTGGAATCACTTTTATAAATTAGGGACTAATACTCTTCCCACAAAATATTTCATTTTTAAATTATGTTCTTACTTTTGTTGTAATTTTTGTTAAATAATAATTAGAATAATAATAATAATAATAAAAATCTTTATTGTTTCCATTTAATTAAGTATGCAAACTTATAATATACATAAAGATTTACAAGCATGGTTCATAGGCCATCTGCCTCCCTTAACATCTAACATGGGCCAAATACAAGTTTCTTTTTCAAAATGCAATAAATTGAACAAAATTAAAATTTGTCCATATATTATGGCTTCATTAGTAAGAGCAAACATTCCCATTCATTACGAAACACAACATCGTTTTAGTAGTTATCTCGTCTAGTTTCCCAGTAGCGCACTCTGTCACTCCAATTTTCTAAGACCTTGTTGATGATTATGGACTGTAGCTCACAGATTTCTTGAATGATATTGGCCTTAAGTACTTGAATCGTTTCCGGATTCTTGGCATAATATCCGTCCTTGACGGTTCCTCACAAGAAAAAAATAACACGATTTGGGAATTTGGTACCTTGTAAGCGAATAATCCGAGATCTTTGTGCAGAATTAGACTAGTGTGCGTGATATGATGTTGTTTTTTTTTTTCATTTTACCTATTAACGTAAATTGTAAATCAAATCATAGTTAACTTATATTTTTTCAACAACGATATAATGGATTTTAATCAATTTTTATATAATACTTGGAAGCTTCTTGCAAATTTAATTTAAATTTTTGTAAAGATTTTCTAATTTTTTGAAATTTTAAAAATCGTTTTAAGATTTGATATGCATAGTATTTTCAAGATAGCAGATGATATTCTTTATTTTAGTTAAAACTAATTAGTCAGTTGATTTAGCAATTTAAAAAATAATGTATACTCTCATTCATATTGCGGTAATAACATCTATGGCGCAAAAGTTTAGTTAAGTTAGTACGTTGTTAAAGCTTACTTAGTATGAAACTAGGTTAAAAAAAAACTCATTTTTCAAATTTTAATCAAATATAGCGTCATACTTTCTCTACTCTTTTATTAAAGTTAAAATCATCGAATACCTATTTTATTATTTAAGTATCGTGCTATTTATAAACGATACAAAAGGTCTATTTACTTAGTTTTTTGCACGAACTGTCATTGTTTAGAAGCAATTTATTAAGAAAATTGATTCAGTACGATACTAGTTAGAAAATGTTTAAAATTATGAATGAGTTAGTAAACTACTTTTAAGTTAGCAAATTGTTAAGTAGTATCATACGAGTACTTATACCTTAATAATAGATATGCCAAATTTTTAAAAACATATTTTTTTTTTTGGATTTTTATATAAAAAAATTTAAAATTTTCTTCGTGAACATTTGTGATCTAGTTATTTTTTTATTCAACAGTGAATTTATATTTAGTCAGTTTCATTAAGTAAATTAATTGATACAAAATTCATGGATAAATGCCACATGTCTAATTTTGTTTTAAATTTAACCCAATTTTTCAGTAGAGCATAATTCATATAATCGGAGTCGACTGTTTGCACGTTCATAAAATCAGTTCATGCATTATTTTCTTCAAAAAATTCATCAAATAAAAAATTCATAAAACTTGAAAAATAAAAAAAAAAACTTTTGACTTCTTGGAAAGCGTAGGAAAGTCACAGAGAAACTTCCCCGATTAAATATTATTGAAACGTCTAATTAGCTTGCAGTGAATCGCAAAATTAATGGTAAATTCATTAAAAACTCATTTTGTTTTTTTTTTTCGTTTTCTTTTATTTATAATGTCTCTCATGCAATTGGAACAACTTTCTTTGATAAGACAACCATCAATCCATGAAATACATGCGATTTTGAGAAAGTCAAATAAAATTACTAGTTTACCTTTTCTATTGGTTTTATGTATTTTTTTTTTTTTAATTTGCTTTGTTTTAAAAGGGAAATAAAAATGAAAACAATACTCATTAACTAATCGATAGTTTATTTTTTTTTTTTAATTTTATTTTTGGCCACAATAGTCTCACTGAAGTCTACCTGATGCCAATTTTGGAAATTTCTTACATAACACATTATGTATTTGTATTTAAAATTCGACTAATTCATTTGAATAATTAAGTTAATAACTGAAAGCGTGAAAAAAAATTATATGAATAAATAAAAGTTATCAAATAAACATTGATTAACATGAATTTACTAATTTTTGATCTTTTGTTTATTTCTTTTGTGTTTGAAGAAAGTAATACAAAATTAAAGACAAAGAGAGCATATGGAATTTGAATATGGAAGGTGTAAGGCAGGGGTTAGGTGAGACACGTAATCGCTTGGGAGTTTCAACATTTTAAATCTTTCTACAAAATATTATCATTTAAACCTAAGAACTTCTATAATTAAGTCATTCTTTAAACGGAACAATAAAGTATTAAATATCAGCTTTTTTGTTGCCAAGATTTAATATGAGATGATAAATTCTTTTGTAGAAATAAAACGTCATTCAAAGAAATGCCGCCGCCGGCCGCCGCTTCAGTGTCTGGAAAATCACTTGGTCATTATCACAGTTCGTCATCAATAAACCAAACAATGCACATACAAATGTCAGTGCAGGTTCACACAATTACTGGTTAGGCAGGGTGTTTCGAAATAACATCATCAATAATTTTAATCAGAAATAAAAATCAAAATATAAATATAAATGGTGATATTTGCTGACAAAAATCGTTTCCCACGACAATTCTTAATGAATATTTTAGAAACTTGGCACACGTAAAGTTCTGAGGATGAATTATTTAAAAATTTGTATAAAATATTTTTGCATATAAACAGAAAAAATTTTAACGAAGTCGGAAATGCAGTCATTTAAATTAATGTAATTTTAATAATAATTGTAATTTCAAAATTTAAAATAAACAATTTAAATAAAAAAACAACTAAGCAATATCTGTAAAGTCACTGAATCGTAAAAATGAAACAAGGACAGTTTTAATCTTGTGGAAGTCATATAATATTCAATACACATATTTAAAAGTCAAAACTAAATAAAATAAAATGCACGACTGAAAGAAAAAAAATTTTATCAAAATTCTAGGCGCCGTTTTTGAGAAACAATACGATTTTTGAAAACCATTTTTTTAACATTTGTATGGTGGGTTCCTTTATTTTTAGGTAACATAAAAATTTTTTTTCACATCTTGTAGATTATATTGAGAAACTTTTATTTATGAAGTTTAAAAAAAATCTAGCATGAGGTTTTCGAAATATTGAGTTTAAAAAAAAAATGATTTTTTTTTTAATCAAAAAAAAATTAAGTATAAAATACAATACTATTTAAATTTTTGACTAGCTTTAGCAAAAAAAAAAATACTAAACTCGGTTGTACCGTTTTTGAGAAATAAAAAAAATTCTTCCAAACATTAAACAATAAACATTTTTCGGAACATTATTTTCAACCATTACCTAGCTTTAAAAAAATGATTTTTTTTGTATTTTAATTTTTAAAATCCGTCGAACATTTTTGAAAAAACTATTTATAAAATTTCGAAAAAAATTCGTATGGCAGGTACCGTTAGTTTTGGTCCTAAGAAAATGGGGGAAAATGATATATAATGATATCTACCAAGTTTAAAGAAAATCGGCAGAGCCGTTTAGGCTGTAGTCGAACAGACAGACAGACAGACAGACAGACAGACCCACCCTTTTAGTCTTCGCCATCATCGTAATGTCAACTTTGATCAAAATCTCGAGTTCGATTTTTTTTTCGGAATCCATAACTTGCCTTAGGCTTCGGCCACGCACTGAGCGACGAGCGACTGAGCGATTGAGCGACGAGTCGCTGAGCGACGCAAAAAACTTAAAACACATGAAATTGTATGGAGGTGGCCACGTACACCCTGAGCGACTTGTCATTGTTTTAAGCGACAGAGCGACGTCGCTCAATCGCTCAGTCGCTCGTCGCTCAGTGCTTGGCTGAGGCCTTATAGTACCTATAAGTCGCAAGTAAAAATCAATCGGGCTTTGGACGCATTTCCATGTAGTTTGTCATCCTTAGTGAGCCGTTCGTACTCAGCCCTTAATGCAGATAAGTTGAAGGTGCAAGAAAAAAAACTTCAATAAAAAAAAATTACAACAAAGTAATATAATTAATAGAAAATGTCATCGTGTGATGTGAACAGTGCCTCAACCAAAATTTGTGTCTGAAATTTTTTTAAATGTGTCCCAAGGTGTTGCCAGGATATTGTGGAATGGATTAGATTCAAATCTAATTGAACCAGTTAGAAATTTAACTATTTTGACAGTTACAAGTTTTTAACAAAATTTATAAAGAGTTGTTCAATTCGAGCGGCTAGGTATTGGCGGCCAGTGGCGGCCATGTTGTTTTGGTGGGAGTCAATCCCTCGCCCTGCCATCCACAAGAACTTAGCTTTTTGCACACTTCAACTTGATGAATTCTGCGTTAGCACTTAGGCCTACACCCGCACAAGACACACTCTGATACAGCGGACGCCACGATTGACATCAGATGACGTGAATTGGCCACCAAGCTTATGCGATTTGATCCCGCTAGACTTTTTCTTGTGGAATTTCCCAAAGTCATAGGTCTATGCGAATAAATCAAAGTTGACCGATGCACTTCGAGTGAACAACGCTACTCGTATCACTCAAGCGGTCGGATGTATGCGGAAGAGTCAATGAAGTTTGGACCACTCGGATCTATGCCGATGCGGGAAATGTCACATTTCATAGATAATGGCATACATTACACAACTTGTGATATTTTATTTCAAGGTCTACCCGCCGTTATTGAAAAACGTTTTATTTTGAAATTAGTTACAAGAAAGTCTTCTTAAGTATTCGTTTTCAAAATAGTATGAACGCTTTAAAAAAATTGATGTTTGATAAATAATTTTCTTTAGTCAGTTTGAATACTAGGCCACAAAATAAAGTTGTGAGGAAATCTCAAATAAAGTAGTGTTGAGAATTTTTGAACTGATTTTCTTAGTAAATTTGGGAGAATTTTGCAAAATTTGAAATTTTGTTTGATACTAAAGGATTTACAACCCTACTTCAGTTCGTTTTTCTTTCTTTTTCCTTTGTGAAACAGAAAAAACTCATACAAAATTGTCTTGAGACAATTATTTACCATCAGTGGTGACAGTAATAAAATTCTAGAAATTGAATTTAAAATGATAGTTTTCGCAAAAACTGGCCATATCCGCATACAAGAAAGGGTTAAAATACATAAAGTAAAAATGTGTGCCTAAATTGTCCTATTCTTTACATATTCTTTTCAATGAATCCCTAAAATGGCCAACCTTTCCTATTTTGTGGAAAAGTGTTTATATTACACCAGCTCATAAAAAAGGTTTGAAAAAATGAAATCATAAGCTAGCGGTTTTGAGTTCATAATTTGTTATATCTTGTTAGTCCAGTCAAAGCGTCATGAAAAAGGGCCTGACCTTGCGCGCAGAGGCATGGTCAATTTTTTTTTCATGGATCGATAGGTGCTTATGAGAAAAGCTTAAAATTAAATTTGCACCACATGACAACTTTTTTTACCAAAGTTATTGGTAAAAATGTGTTTTGTGTCATTTTTTGGTCATTTGCGAATATCTCGGCTCCACTATCTCGTACAAACAAAAGTTTAACATATATTTATTCCTAATAACATTATCTATTATGTTCTCAAAAAAAGCATTTGTTTAAACAAATTAAAAAAAGTTATAGTAAGTTAAACAAATTTTTTGTTGTTTAAAAATTACTTTTTCGTGATTATTAAGAAAAAAGCTCATTTAACTATGAAATTTTTATGTTTTATTATTAAAGTTCTTGTAATTCCCTATAATTTAAAAAAAAAATCAACACTCTACGATGAACGAAAGCCGAGTAATAAATTATTGAACATAGGTAAGTCAGCGCACCCACGGATTTTATGATTTTATGTTTTAATTAATATCTCAGCCCCAGTATGTCGCAAAGTGAAAATAAAAAACTGTATTGCTAATAACAATATTTTCTATCAAATTGCATTTAATTTAATATGTTTGAGCAAAAACATAAAAAGTTACCGCTGGTTTCAACGTTTTTTTTCTTGTTTTTAATACCTTTTTTTCATAGTTATTGAGAAAAAAACTGTATTTCACGGTAAATTCTTTTCAGTTTTGGATTTTGTTTTATAGTCCTGCTAATTTTCTTCAAATTAAAAAAAAAATTAGTCCATTACGACAAACGGGAGCCAAGATATTCATGATTTAAAAACTTAGGAAAGCTTACAATTTAGTATCTTAACCTTGTAGCTTGTGTCGCCAGCAACAAGATATATTGGTATGCTTCAAGCACTCCACACATACTTACACATATTTGTTGCTTCTTGTTGCTGGCGACACCAAAATTACAAGCTACAAAGTTAAGATACTAAATTGTAAGCTTTCCTAAGTTTTTAAATCATGAATATCTTGGCTCCCGTTTGTCGTAATGGACTAATTTTTTTTTTAATTTGAAGAAAATTAGCAGGACTATAAAACAAAAATCCAAAACTGAAAAGAATTTACCGTGAAATACAGTTTTTTTCTCAATAACTATGAAAAAAAGGTATTAAAAACAAGAAAAAAAACGTTGAAACCAGCGGTAACTTTTTATGTTTTTGCTCAAACATATTAAATTAAATGCAATTTGATAGAAAATATTGTTATTAGCAATACAGTTTTTTATTTTCACTTTGCGACATACTGGGGCTGAGATATTAATTAAAACATAAAATCATAAAATCCGTGGGTGCGCTGACTTACCTATGTTCAATAATTTATTACTCGGCTTTCGTTCATCGTAGAGTGTTGATTTTTTTTTTAAATTATAGGGAATTACAAGAACTTTAATAATAAAACATAAAAATTTCATAGTTAAATGAGCTTTTTTCTTAATAATCACGAAAAAGTAATTTTTAAACAACAAAAAATTTGTTTAACTTACTATAACTTTTTTTAATTTGTTTAAACAAATGCTTTTTTTGAGAACATAATAGATAATGTTATTAGGAATAAATATATGTTAAACTTTTGTTTGTACGAGATAGTGGAGCCGAGATATTCGCAAATGACCAAAAAATGACACAAAACACATTTTTACCAATAACTTTGGTAAAAAAAGTTGTCATGTGGTGCAAATTTGGTTTTAAGCTTTTCTCATAAGTACCTATCGATCCATGAAAAAAAAATTGACCATGCCTCTGCGCGCAAGGTCAAATGACGCTTTGACTGGACTATGTCTTTTAATTATTGTAAGTCTATTATTTGTGACAACAAAACATGGAATCTTCAAAAACAAGTCAATTTTTGAAACTTGATTTATTTTACTTCCTCTTGTCTTGATTCCTTTGAAGATATCGAAAACAAGTAGATTGTATTTCTACTGATTTCAGTAAAGCTTTTGATAAGTTGTGTCATAAGTCTCTAACCAATAAACTGAAGGCTTTAGGATTCAAGGAAAGTTTGTTTTTTAAGTGGATCTGTTCCTATTTGGAGAATAGATATTAGTGTTTATTTTCGAAATGAGCACTATGATGATTTTATTGTAAGTTCTGGTATTCCACAAGGTAGTCATTTAGGTCCTTTATTATTCATTTTATATATTAATGGATGGACTTCGATTATTCAAAACTCCTCTATTCTTATATATTCCGATGAAATTAAAACTTTTAACGAAAAATAATCTCCACAAATGACTGCTCACTTCTTCAAGACGATCTGTATAGGTTTAGGGCATGGAGCAAAATACAAACCGTTTTCTGCTGAGTATTTAAAAATGTAAGACGATTTTTTTCACACGCAAAAAAAATATAACAACTTATAATTATATAAAAGATTCTTTTCCTTAATGTAGATTATGCGTTTTTGCTTGACACAAAATTAACCTTTGTCGACCACTATAACTATATTATAAAAAAATGCCAGGACAATTCTGGGCTTCATAAAATGATTCTAATTTTTAGCAGAAAACCCTATTGTTTGAATAGTCCACTAAATCAATTGATTTCAGTTTTCAATAAATTACAATTTTAAA
Organism: Chrysotoxum bicinctum; assembly: GCA_911387755.1. Taxonomy (NCBI): domain Eukaryota; kingdom Metazoa; phylum Arthropoda; class Insecta; order Diptera; family Syrphidae; genus Chrysotoxum; species Chrysotoxum bicinctum. The sequence goes on along the minus strand of OU426989.1, from coordinate 184,193,828 downwards.
AGAAGTAAATATTTCTTAACTCTTGATTGTAGTTGACTATATTATATATTGTAATATAAGGTAGTTTTGTAAGCTTTTATATAGTTAGTGAAATTAAAATAAATACTCAAAAAAGGTTGAGGTAATTTATTAAAATAAAAAAAAAAAAAAAAAAACAAATAAAAAAAAAAACAAATTGTGTCAAAAATATGATAAAAAACTCATACTAAAAAAACATATTTTTAAAATTCGATTCTTAGCGTTTTAATTTCAAATGGTGATGCGAAATTTCCGCATTTTTTTAAAATAATCATATCCACTAATATTTCCCCAAAATAATGCAAGTATCTCTTTCAAAATGTATTCACTAGCACCGACGGTAAAATTAGGCTGATTGGTCCCTTTACAAAAAATAGATTTTAATTTAAAAAAACATAAAATTGTTTTAAGCAACTATTGAATTTTTGTTTAATTTTATCACAAAAATGATACTGATAGTTTAATTTTATAATTTTCATAATTATATTTATGAAAAAATTTAACAATCGCAGTAAGTTAGTAAATTGGTTCTTATATACTATAAATTGGCTCGGTCCTACAGTTGGTTTCAAAAAAAAGTCCAGCTAAATATGGCATGATGCTAGTGTGTTTAGTTCTACCTGGAACACAAAGGCAAACTACTGCATTTCATGTACCATTACAAACTGAAAAAAATTCAAAAAAAAAATCAGTTTATTTCAAACGGCAGCCTAAATAATAACAATGGATTCAATAATAGACAGTACTCTCCAAATGACAGTTTGTTTTTGCCATCGGGATAAAATTCGAAATTATTCCAATTCTTCCGATATGGTTATTCTGATGGTCCTTAAGTTTAGAACAAGTTATCGTCCCCCATATCTACTATATCCCAAATAAGCTTTTAGTTAAACTTGTTGTTAATTAAAATTAAATACTATCAAATGAAATAACGGTTTCAATCTATATTTCAACAATATTATGACATATTTTTTCAAACCGACTGGTTTTTTCTTATTTTTTTTCCGCTGTTTTATTCGTGTGCGTCTCTTTTTCTTGTCAACTTTTTGCGAAGTTTATTTGTTGAAATCGTCATTCGTCTGAGCAACCGGCTGACCTTGTTACGATAAAAGTTTATTGCTTTGGCCATATGAAGCAACGGTCTTGTATTGTCTTGTGCAGTAAAAATAATAATACAACCTGGTTAAAGACAGTTGGCAACTTCCTTTCGAATGGCTTGTCTGTGCGTATTTATAAGGGAAATATTAAAACAAATAAAAAAGAAGCCAAGAGTAACTACTTCCTGTTTTATTATTTTTTTTATTTACCCGCAGGAGGCAAAGGCAAACTTTAATAAAAACAGATATAACTAAATCTACACACGGACCTCCTTTGCTGTGACTGAAATACTACATATGTGGGTTTTATTTCTTTTCTATTTTTTTAAATGCAAGTTTTGAGTCTTTTGATTGAATTCAGTTCATGGATTAATTCATATCTATTGATTTTTCATGAAATATTTATGAAACTTTATGTTGTCAGAATTGATTTTAGAAAGTTTTGTCAATTTTTGTATCCACTTTTCAATTTTTTTTAATTGTAATAGGAATGTGTTCCTAAAGAAATAAAGAAACAATTTTTTTTTTTTGAATTTTGGATATCGAGTTTTTTTCTCAAAAGTGCTAAAAAGCTCAATAACCTTTAGATAGATTTATTTATCGAACGGCTTCTTTGAGAGTGTAGGTGGTAATTGTCTGCTAAGATTTTCAGTTAAATGCCTTATGACTATTTTGGGCTTAAAATAACGGAACCAATTTGTAATTTATTTGTTTTGAGCAATATCTAATTTAAACAGACTGATTAGAAGTTTGAAACTTGAACTGAATCCACTTTTTATAAGTCCTGTTAGTGGATGTGACATTTATGTACTTCTTTATGTCGTTAAAACTGTTTTATGTTTGTAGTTGCTTGGTCTGGTACGCAAATCGCACTTATTTTCTATTTTAGGCTGAAATTTGTCCAAGGATGTAGATCCAACTAAATAATCAAAGTTTTGTTCTTCACTGTACATCATCAATATAGTGTACAAAATAAATGTTCGGCATATTGATCAAATGCTTTTTGACAGATTCTGCTTATACAGGGTGGCGCACAAGTAATATTATGATTTATTTAATGAATAACATTTTTCTTTCTGATTTTATTTTACTTTTTCGTTTATTAAAATTTAGATTATGCTTTTTAAATATTATGTGTTATACAAAAAATAAAATACGAGGCCATTACGGCTCGTAGATGCCTTAAACCTAGTGACTTACAAATTTCAACCAGTTCTCTGTGTGTGTTACCAGAAATGGAGGCAACCTACGAGTACAATGAGCTAATGAGCAGAACTTTTCAAGATATACTCTTAAAGGATTTGTTAATTCCCCGCAATATGCCGTACACTCCTGAAAAAACATTTTTTCAAAGGCTGAGAATCGAACCCCATATCTCTCAAATGGTGCCCATTTTTTCCTTTGACCTGACGTGCTCTTCTTAGATCATTTTCCATTACTTTTCCTAGAATTTCAAGTTCCAGCTTCCTCCATTGGCCGTACGCTGTGGCATGGTTCTTGGCTTATTGACATACACCTTACTTTTTAAAGACTCCCAAAAGAGGTCAAATAAAATCAAAAAAACACGATGTTATTTGATCACCAAAAATTTCTCTCAGGACAGGAAAAACATAGTTGAGTGAGCTGTGGTTCCGTTTTGTTGGAACCACAACTCTGAATTTTTCTCTGCATCTGGCCTTAAATTTTTTTTTGTCTTATTTCCGGAAGAGTATGAATTTAAACAAAAAAAGCTTCAAAATCGTTTTATTATTAAAGTATTTTTTCAAAAATTTTCGAGAACAAAATTTAGGATGCCAATTTTAAGCATTTAGTAGTATAGATTTAAGGAAATAATTTTAAAAAATAATCGGTGCCACGTTTTAAAGATATTGATTTTTCAAAAACAAAACTTGGAATTTTTTTTCACAAATCCCAAAAAAAATATTTTTTCTAATATTTGTTTTATGGCAGGTACCAAAATTTTTTTTGACCAAAATGTAGTTCATGTCCATAATAGCACATTTAATTTTTGTTTTTATCAACATCGTTAGAGCCGTTTTCGAGATAAATAAGATTTTGATTTGGTATGGGGGGTACCGTTAGTCTTGGAGCTAAACAAATTTCAATGTTCCTTCTAGGAAATCACCGAAGACCCTTAAAAACCGAGTTTGAAGAAAATAGCTCTAGTGGCTTAGGCTATAGATCGAGGTACAGCAGAAGCGGATCGTGAATTTGTGGGGTCCTGGGCTGAAACTATTTAGTGGCCTACCTAAGTACTCAACTAATAGCCATGTCAAAAAACTGTGTCTAGAGTGATATATTATTATTACATATATTATATTCTTTATTGCACAAAAAAAACATAAATGTTACTTAAATTTACGCAAGCATTAGTTGTGCAAACGGTGACCTTATTGCTGTGGTAGCAATCTCTTCCAGGCAACCTTTGGGTGAGAATGAAAACGAAATAGTGATATATATAAGAATATAAAAAAACAATAAAAACATTTTATTTATTTATTATGAATTAGTAAATGAAATTGACAGATTATGTGTATGACATGTTATATAAATTATAATTTATAAATCAACCTTTCTGCATTTCTGTGCTGCAAATTCCTTAATTTGGTCATCACATTGCAAGTGTTTTGTTAGATCACAATTTATCGAAAGAAGTGATAAATTATTTAGTCGATGGTTCGACATTGTTGTCCTGTATTTATTTTCTACATAGGACATCTTGGAGAAACAGCGCTCTGCTTCACAGCTGGTAATTGGCAAAGTTAAAAAATCTTTGAAATGGTATAGCAGTTAGGGAACACGTTAATAAGTTTATTTTCATACATGAGCTTAAAATTGTCACTGGAAGAGGTGTACGATTCTGGCTTAGATTGGAGTAAGTACAATTTTAATTGAATGCACTCATTCACTAAATGCTCATCTACGTCTTCTGGATAATAATCAATAATATGACGCGCACTTTCCAAATCTATGTTTTCGATATTTTTGTTTTGCAAATCCGTTAAAAATTTGAATTTTTTGCTATATGTCTCTTTCTATTGATATATTATCACACAGTGACATTAGCAAACCTTATTAAAATGACTCTGATTAAAAAAAATACTTTTGCACAACTGTTTTTTCGCTCATAATTACACCATCCTATCAAATTTCACCTAATTTCGTCCAGTCAAATGTCACTTATTTAGACATAACTTTTAAGCTATCACTTACTCATTAGTAAACTGACTCATTAAACACAGTTCTAACAATTAACACAGTCAGTTTGTCACTTTGATGACGAGAACAGAAGTGCGGAAGAAAAAACAAAATCACGTCAGGCTTTACGTAAAGCAGCGCGGCGGGAAGTCCCTCGTAAGAGTAGATAAAAAGGTAGTAGCCTATATGCTGATGATCTTGCGTTATTAGCGACAGGTAAATTCTTACCCAATATCAGCGAACAGATCGAATACGCCCTTTCTAAAATTAGTAGATGGACTAGAAAGTGCGGCCTGATGGTTAACCCGTCAAAAACAGAATTAGTCCTTTTTACAAATAAGAGGAAAATACCAAGCTTCAGAATACCTTCAATTGAAGGCACCCCACTGTAGATTTCAGATCATGCAAAGTATCTTGGTAGATAGGAAATTAAACTGGATTCTTAACACTAAGGAAAGAGCAAAAAAAGGAATGATGTATTTGGCGATAGTCAGACCAATACTAACTTATGGTAATTTGGTATGGTTTAATGCAACGGAAAAAAGCACGAACCTCAAAACTCTGACAAAAGTACAGAGACTTGCGTGCATTGGAATTACGAGTACCATGAGATCCACACCAACAGCAGGGTTAGAGGCGATACTCAACCTGATACCCCTAGACCTTTTCGTACAAGAATCCGCAGCATATAGCGCCTTAAGGTTAAGCCAGACTAATACCTGGAAAAACAGTGCAATAGGACATGCTCAAATTCTTCAGAAATATTTGGGTGATAGTATCATTACAGATACTTGACTTTTATAAACCATTCCAAACTGCCTTTCCAAGCAGAGAAGAATGGCTGAACAACCAACCCTACGCCAGTGAATCAGAAATAGCAATCTATACTGATGGCTCCAAAATGGACACAGGTGTTGGTGCAGGCTTTTTCTCAGAACCTCTTTAGCTAAACAACTCACTTAGGCTCCCAGATCATAGCAGTGTCTTCCAAGCGGAGGTCCTGGCAGTGACAACAGCTGCTAGACAAATATCAATGATGGCGATACCACAGGCTGATATCACCTTTTACATTGACGCGATTTCTACCACTGTGATAAAATCGAAGCTTGTCTGTTGATGTCGCGAAGAGCTTAAGGTTCTTGGCACGCAGCACAATATTAGACCCTGCTGGGTACCGGGTCACAGCTGCATACCAGGCAATGAAAATGCCGATGAGTTGGCAAGACAGATGATAAGTATCCCACTCTGCAACATTAAACAGAAAATTTCATATTTAATCGTAAAGAAATCTAATGAAAGGTGGAGTCTACTTGACCCCTGTGATACCACTAGGAAAGTATGGCCTTGCTTTAACAAGCAGAGGACTGACAAAATTATGCAACTTAGTAAGAAGTCCCTTCGCTCTCTTACGACCATAATCACCGGACAGAATTTACTAAAATATCATAAATTTAAAATGAAACTAAGTACAGATGACCTATGTAGAGGATATGGTGATGAAGAGGTACATGAAGACACATCACATTTTCTCTGTCATTGCCCGTCAATATGCCACCAAAGAAGGAAATGGCTTGTTACTTCTTTGACAATTTAGAAGATCTTTCTAATATTCAGGAATTCACATATTGAACTTCGTCAATGCCTCAAAATGGCTTGACTGATTAACAGAACACATAGGTTTTTATCAGAAAAGAATGATTACACTCACGGGTATCACAATGGCTCTACATTGATCTAAGTGTGACGATAGTTACATCAATTGTCAGCCCAACAACCTAACCTAACCTGACAGTAGAAAAAATACACCGATCAACAACAAACGACAGGGAATCCCCGTACCGTTCCATAGACGAGCACATACACTATTCGGCATCAAACTGAGCACGATTTTAAAGAGAGAGAGAGAGAGAGAGAGAGAGAGAGAGAGAGAGAGAGAGAGAGAGAGTAAGTTCGCGCAGCGCTTTTTCCAGGTAAAAGCGACGCGCGAATTTACTCTCTCTCTCTAAAATAGTGCCATCTAGCTTGCCGGGGACTATACATTAGTAGATTGATCTCAGGGTTGCCATTGCCATCCTTATGGTAGGTTTTTTAATTTTAATTTTTTTTTAATTCAAATTAACGCCTATTGTTTTCAACGGGGTCTGGAGGCCCCTTGTGACCTCGGGGCCCTGGGCTGCAGCCCATACAGCCCTTAGGTAGATCCGGCCCTGAGGTACAGGCATACAGGCATACAGACATACAGACATACAAAAAGTGAGACAGAATATAGGGAACTGATCAAGTGATTTGTAATAAATTTTTTTATTCCAGTAAATTTTTCAATAAGGGACTAATAGTCCGGGAGGCAGCGACAGAAATTTCCGTCTCATTTTCGCAAGCCTTATATTTTGTGTATAAGTCATTCAAGTGGTAAGTTATAGTTACATAGACGTCTTCCACCGCACCTTTACAACGCGGGGTTACAGGAGTGTTTCAAACCCCGCAAAAAAATCATGAAAAAAATTCATAGCCGCAAACGTGAAACTTTTTCGACGCATTATATGACACATAAGAAGTTTGAAAAATATAGTCTTCCACCTGTATCCCACAACAAAATACGTCTTCCACCCACGCAAAAACCGCAAAACTTTTTTGAAAAAAATTCATTCCCGCGAAGATGAAATTTCTATATATGCTAACTCTTAATGTAATAAACATAAAATAAATAGTCTTCCACCTATAACATACAACAAAAGTCGTCTTCCAAGGCTTTAAAGTTGCACACCGCACTTTGGTCTTTTTTTCTTATTTTTAAATGCAACCCTCGGGGAGAGTACGATAACTTGGCCGCCAAGATTTGATAACGGGTTTTTGTAGAGGGGTCAAAAACAAGCACTTTTTACTATGGGAGGGGGGGTCTATCTCCCCCCGTTTAGGAGGTAGGGGCACTTTTAGAAAAAATAATTTAAATTGAAAAAAAAAAAAAATATTAAAAAACCACGGCAACACTTACAATATACTGCATTTGAAGGCCGGAAATTTGTTCTATAGTCGTGCATTTAAATTAAATTACTTATGCCAATGGTTTTTGAAAAATTCGCATTTAAAGTCCAAATTTTGATAAAAAAAACGTGAAAAAAAAACTTTAGACCGATTGTTTTCAAAATTTTGAAATCAAATTGTAAATTAACTTATATGTATGTGATCCATGTAAATATCAGTTCTTAATCGAACACAAAACACCGCATGATTCTATGTCATACAGATTTGGTATGAATTTGGCAAAAAAAGAACATACCGTTATTTTTTTAAATAAAAAAAACTGAAAAAAAAAATTTCATAACCCAGATATTCTAAGAACGGAAAACAATTTGAAACTGGTGAAAATTTCAAAAAAAATCAGTTTACAGTTTTTTTCCAAAAAATAAAAAACTATATAAAATTCTATTGAAAATTGGTAAAAATTGTTTTTCGACTCAAATTTCTCGAGAACTAGTAGTGACATTGACTTCTAATTTAGTTTATTTTATACATAGTATAATTTTGAACAATTGGTAAAATGTTGACAAATATTGAATTAATAGTTGTTTTTTAAATAAAAAAACTATTAAAAATTCTAGTGAAAACTAGCTAAAATTGTATTTCAAGTCGAATTTCTTGGGAATTAACACCGATAGTGCCTTCTAAAGTATGTTGTCTTATACATCGATACCTTCCCGTAAGAATGTATACTAAGCGACATTTCTAAAATTGTTTAGGAAAAAAAAGCGAAGAAAGTTCTAGTTGAATCATAGTGTGCTAAGAGACAATTTTGGTTAAACTAAGTGACATCTAACAAATTTTGTTGTTGCTCACGACAATGAGATCTTTATTAATGTCGCTTAGCATAATTTTTTTGGCGGATAATACAGATTTCAGGGGCAACATTATTTTAATGAAAAACCAGGGCAGTTGATAAATTTTTTTATGTGTACTCTAGTTTCCTTTTCATGCATAAATAGGTTGGCGAAACCCAGGCCAAAACGTGGCCCTTAACATATAGTATATTTCCTCATCAAAAAGTCATTTTCGAAAAAAGTGCCGCTTAGTACATTCTTACGGGAAGGTATCGATATAATACAATTATTAACATATGGTTAAATTTTGACAAGTATCGAATTGACAGTTTTAACAAAAATAAGTATAAAAAAAATCTACTAAAAAGTGGTAATATTTGTTTTTCGACTAGAATATCTTGAGAACGAGCAATGATATTGATTTGCCATTATTTAATTTTATACATAATACAATTTCTAACAAATGGTTTATATTTGACATATATCTAATTTTAGAGCGGATATATTTTGTAAGTACCCTTTCATTAATAACCAAACCATATCTTTTATATTTGAATATTTCGTTTTTAAATTTTTTTAATTAAAATGTTTGGAACCGAAATAATAAAGTAATTTCTATATTATATAATTTTATAATTTTATTATCAACTTAGTTTTTAGAAGAATGTATGTACTGTACATACGTATATGAATAAGGTTGTTCAGTTGTACCCAAGTCCCACATATTCAAATTCCATTAATAGCTATGGTAAAATTGAAGAAAACGTCACAATATGTTTTTATCTTTTTGTCCATGAAAAATATGTAAAATTCTACTCAAGGTTTTCTTAGGTGTAGGAACACAGATATATTAAAAAATACGGAAATCTATAATTCAGTATTTGTATAATATGTAAGTACCTACCAACCTTCGTAATTACGAGTATTACAAGAAATTTTCGGTAAAAAAAAAACATAAAATAAGCGACTAAGTATCCTCATCATCAACAAAACAAAGCAAATTTCCTAATATCATAGTAGGTGTGTTTTTTTGCAAGTCCATATAGAATTGTAAAAAAAAACGACATCGGGATTTAGGAGTTTTTTTTCCACATAGCTGGAAGCACTGTGTACGCTATGATATTTGTCAGCTTATTGACGACTAGCATCAACCAATCCAAAAACTTCACTTTTGACGTCTCTAAGCAAATTATCGATAACATATAGATAATACTATTTTGGCATCACCATTTTTATCGGGTCTTAGATTAACTCTCGATAATTATCTGGTCTTAGCTAACTCTGTATAGATTTAAGTATTTGTTGCATTTGCATGTAAAGCGCTTAGTCCCGATGTCGTTTTTTTTTACAATTCTATATGGACTTGCAAAAAAAACACACCTAGTATGCCACAAGCATCATCGATTTTAAAACAGGAGTCATTGTATATCCAGTGCAGATCACAGCCTTTCAATCCGGAAAAACCGCGAACACAATTACACTATGAAACCATCTACTTGGATCTTCCACCTACTGCTCTATGATCGATATTATATATATTGATCAATTCGATATAATATTGTTTCGCTGAAAATTTGGTTATTTGAAAAAAAATAAATATAAAGTTTTCAAGACCACAAATGGGAAGTTATCAGTGTGGGTCGCACCCAGCCTCTTTTATATTGTAATGTTGGAAGCTAGCACTGATTTATTCATGTAAGCAAGCAAAAAATATCAAACATTTTATAGAAAAGTAGTTTTAGTTAATTTCAATTTCTTCAAAAACTAGAAGCCATAGAACCATGCGGTTTTTTGTGTTCGATTAAGAACTAATAGGTTCATGGAACGCATATAAGCTTATTTACAATTTCATTTCACAATTTTGAAAACAATCGGTCTAAACTTTTTTTTTCACGTTTTTTTATCAAAATTTGGACTTTGAATGCAAATTTCTCAAAATTTTGGCAAAAGTAAATTAATTTAAATGGAGAATTATAGAACAAATTTTTGGCTTTCAAATGCGGTACAGCACTTTATTGTAAGTAATGCCGTTGTTTTTTAATATTTTTTTTTTCAATTTAAATTATTTTTTCTAAAAGTGCCCCTACCTCCTAAACGGGGGGAGATAGACCCCCCCACCCATAGTAAAAATTGCTTGTTTTTTACCCCTCTACAAAAACCTGTTATCAAATCTTGGCGGCCAAGTTATCGTACTCTCCCCGAGGGTTGCATTTAAAAATAAGAAAAAAAGACCAAAGTGCGGTGTGCAACTTTAAAGCCTTGGAAGACGACTTTTGTTGTATGTTATAGGTGGAAGACTATTTATTTTATGTTTATTACATTAAGAGTTAGCATATATAGAAATTTCATCTTCGCGGGAATGAATTTTTTTCAAAAAAGTTTTGCGGTTTTTGCGTGGGTGGAAGACGTATTTTGTTGTGGGATACAGGTGGAAGACTATATTTTTCAAACTTCTTATGTGTCAGATAATGCGTCAAAAAAGTTTCACGTTTGCGACTATGAATTTTTTTCATGATTTTTTTGCGGGGTTTGAAACCCTCCTGTAACCCCCCGTTGTACTCTTGAGATGGAAGACCATGAAATTATTGTTAGTTATAACACGAATAATTCATATACGAAAAATTAAGCTTGCGAAAATGGTGTAATGAAATCTGTCGCTGCCTCCCGGACTATAAGGTTCAAGTGAAATTTGAATGGAAGAAAAGGAAAAATCACCAGATCACTTCCTTTAATTTTCCGTCTTGGACTTAACAAGGAGTGACGAATATCTTAAATTTTATTAACTACAAGGTTAAAATTTAATTATCTCGGCAAAAAATTAGTTTAATGTGAAGAAATATTTTAGAAAAATTCTATAAAGACAATATTTTAACAACTTTTGTTTGAAACTTTTTTGAAAATATTTGTAGTTCAGTAAAATTCCGACCAAAATTTAATGTTTTACTGGAGACATTAGAAAATTTTTTTTAACCATCTTAAGAGTACCTTTTGTAAATTTCAAAAATTTTAGTTTCGGCCATCGAGCGTAATTCGTTATTTTTTTAAAAAGTAGAGAAACATTTTTTTTTCTGGTCGACAGAATTTTTAACTTCCTACGATTATGTATGTATATGTTAACAAAAATGTCGGAAAAACCCAAGTCTTTAAATCTCAAAAACAGGAATCTAGAGTTTCAATATAGGGTTAAATTGAAGGTTCGTTATTGGAAAGAAAATAGAAAAATATTATATTCCTGTTTGAGAAATTTTTGATTCATTTTTTTTTGTGCTTAGATAATTGAAAAAAAAAAACAAATTTCAAATTAAGTTTGTGGAAGTTTTTAAATTTTATCTTTTAAGAAATTTAAAAATTGCAATTGGATGATGAGTTGATGGAAAGAATTAATTTTAAATGATAAATTTGAATTTCAAAATAAAGTTTCAGCTCAGAAAATTCATGTTGCTCATAAATCGTATCCCCTTATTATCGCTGGTGAGTCGAACAGATAAACATTTGAGTGTGAGAGTATTACGGTTGGCGAATCGAGAACCTTTGATTCGAGTTAAATGTCATATACTCGTGTTTGATATTTTTAATAAACAATCAAATTTCGAACTCGAATTGTAAAGTTCGCCAACCGTAGTATGTCGAATGTGTAGTTCGGTAATGATAAAATCTCACCTCGAACGTTCGATTCGTAAACCGTAATGGGAGGTTAATTCTTAAAAATCTAATTCAATTGAAATGAAAATTCAAATGACCTTAATTCCAAAGTGTTGTTTACTCAAGTGCGATGGTAGGCCCGTCAGTTAGATGCTGTCGTACGTTTCTAAGACGTTGATGCTTGAAGATTCTTATGAAATTGACAGCATTGATTTCCTAAGTAAGACGATGTTTCCATTTAACAACTAATTTATCAATTGAGGCAAATAATTGATATGGAAGTCTTAGTGACCTAAGATTTTGAAAAATAGTAACCTAAGATTTTGAAAATTGTAGCTAATACATGAAATTCCATAAATAATTTTTGACTTGTCCATTCGGCAAAAAATCAAAAATATTTTCGGTACGATAAGTTTAAATTTTACAAGTTTAACTTTTATATATTTTTGAAAGATATTCCAGACAAAATTTTGTTGCAAATTTTGTTGTGAAGAATTTTTTTTCAAACCATTTTTCAACATCTGATTATTTTTACTGCGATAGTTAACTTCACCTATAAAATTATAAAATTCAAGATCAAGATCAATCAATCTTTGCGGCACACACGAATTTTTTTCGTCAGGAAAATCATAAATATGAACAGAATTTCTCAAATTAAATTCAAAACAATTCCTTATCAGTTTATATTTCAGAACAATAGAGCAACCAATCTCAAAATTTTGAAGAAAAGGGAAATTTAATCAGTTAACTGTCAAAACCTGAAGAAATTTCTCTTTTCTCCTAGTTTGATTCAATAAAAAAATAAACCGAAGGCTTTTGATTCTCATTTGCTGACAACCAAAGTGAAAAATTCTAATCTTTCAAAGTTAAGTCCGAGTTCTGTCAAAGCTCATGGAAAAAATAAAATTCGTAGAAACTAGCAGTTATTATTAAAGTAAACAGACTATTTGGTTTTAAAAAATCTCAACAGTTTCTTTTAGATTTAAACATTTATTGCATTTTGGATATTTGACTACTTTATGTCAGTTCCTTTTATGTTCTTCTTGCATTTTACGATAAAATTTATTGAACTGTCATACTATCTCAAAAATTACCAGGAAACTCAAGTAAACCACCGACTGCACTTTTCTTCTCTGTGCTTATCTGGAAAGTGCCCGAAGCCATTTCTGTCACACACAAAATACTTAATGACTCCTACTTCAACCCGCCCGCCAGCAGCCAAGCTCATTCACTTTCATTTGATTTCATATCGTCGAAGACTTTCTCTCTCCCTTATGCCTGCCCACAATTTGCAACAGATGGTTGCCGATTTAGCATGTACACTGGCTTGAGCAAGCGCTATCTTAAGTCCTCAAAGTATCTTTTTTATTTTTCTCTGCAACGAAAGTTATATTGCGGATTTGGTTTTTTTTTCTCTCCATACTCATATTCGAGTTTATCTGTGATTCCGTGTAACCTTATATGAGCATTAAGGTGTACGTTCGTAGATAAATATGTAAGTGTAAGACCATATTTATGTTGGATAAAGAGTGCGACTGACTACCTTTCACTATGTATGGTCAATATGCTACCACAACTCCGGCTTCAAGTCGATTAAACTGAAGAAAGATATTGTATCTGTAATCTCGCACTACATAATTTTTTCTGCGCAAAGCGCGTTCAATATCGATTCGCGAAAAGTTTGCGGTGTTGATACGTATACCTACTTCATAAAAGACAGAGTAGAGGTTTAATCTTTAAATCGTAATTCCATCTGGTTATTGAACTCTTTAGTTGGCAAATGAAGAATAAAAGACAAAAAAAAAAAATTAGCTCTTAAGAGATGGATTGATGCGATGTGTCTATGGTTGGCGGTGGTGGCAAGTGATATTATTTGATGTATCAGTTTTCAAATGGCTACTGTGTGTGGAGCGGCTTTCAAATGTATATGAGACTCTAAGTAACTGTGACAGTTTTGTGTAGGTGACATATTGATGGATGCTTAAGAAATCATATTTTTGTTGGCTGATTTGTGATGTGTGGTTTGGTGTAGTATGTGAAACGAAAGAGTTGAGCAACGAACTTTGAATTGTCTGTGGTTGAGGCTAGTGAACTGTTAAGCACCAAAGAGTGTCATAATCGTTTTTGAATCGGTTTTGAACTCATAAGCGACTTGTTAAGGAAGTTTATTAGTTATATATCATAACTAAGTGCCTACAGCTCTTGCTTTTTTGGTTATAAGTCACAGGATTAAATGAATTGATTTATTTCAAAAGCACAATAAAGTGAGTTGCGCCGAAAAAAAAACCCGAACCCACTTAAAAATTAGGAAACCGGAAATTACTGTGTTTGCCCGAGTTCTTAGTTAAGTAATATATCCAGCCAGGGAGTTGCTCGAAAGAATAAAAAGACCGTAATTGTCTCTGAATATTAAAAACTATTACCAGTTCACAAATGAAAAAAATGTTTACATAAAATTCAGGCAGGTACGCTTTAAACCACCACTTGACCTTTGAATGGGATTCAAATATTTGACATTAATGTTCTTTTTAAATCAATTAACCAAAAACAAAAACAGTCATTTATTACCAAACAGAAAATGATGACCGTAAAAGAACATGTTTGTCCTCAATTGTGTGACCCTCACTTCTTAATGGCGGTATTTTCCCATTGTCATAACTGTAATTACCTATACAAAAATAATTATTTACCGCAATACTACGAGTACTAAAACAATAACAATAAAACAAAAACAATCAAATTGATTAACAAAAAAAAAAAACTTAACAAATCAGACAGTCTTGGCTGGGAAACCGTTCATTGGAATTAAAAATAATTAATTAAAACTCAGAGCACGTGCGATTGCATATTTTTATAATTTTTTTTTTGTATCTTTATGATAAATTCATAGTGCCATGTTGCACTGTGAATTCTTTCGTTCAAAGAAAATTTCACATGAAACAATTTTACCGATGAGTTGTGTTGGTTAATATGAAAGAAAACAGACTTAATGAATAATATGTGGCGAAAGCTTATTTTGATTATGAGTGAGATTATTTCTGACGAATAACACAGATAAAAGCCAATTATATTTTAATTCTATTAAATTTATTAAATGTTGTTTTATGTAGATTATTTAATATCTCAGACACAAAATAGAAAGGTCAGTTTGATGATAGAGAGAGCATCGTTTTGGAGTTCATAAAATACTTACACGTGCCGTATCAGAATCGGGTAGATAGTGAGACAAATTATTAAATTTTTTAAACAGAAAAGCTTAGCCAACTAAGTAACTTACTTCTATATTTGTATAAATTGCTATAAAGTTTTTAACTTTCTAATCATCATAGTGCTTTTTTTGGCTTAGAATTCATTAAAAGGTAGCCAAGTGTCAGAAATTGCATCATCGTGATGCAAAGGTCATCAATTGGTCTGTGATTCATATTAAATTTATACTGAATCGAATTGTGAGTCAGGAAATCTTTTTTTATCCTAAAACACGACATTAGTTTGGATAATGTCAAGTTTCAAGTTTTTAAAAACAGCTTTAATGATTTTGAATTAACTTTGGATTGCATGTATTGTTTGAAAGTGATTTTTTTAAAATTACCTTTAAGAATTTGAAAAAGCGTTGACGTTCTTTTAAATGAATTTTAGTAATTTATTAGAAGCGTTCGAACATTTTTCAAGAATGTGCTTCATCATCATCATCATGTCCTGTAACCCTACTCGAAGCATAGAGAGGGCGCCAACAAATCGTCTCCATCCTTCGCGGCCTGCAGCTAGATATTTGAATCACGTCTTTCTCTGGGAATCCGCTTCTGCTAAGACTGTTGATTTCCATGTTGTCCTTTTTCTTTTTTTAACCCACCGTGCACCTTGATGATTCCATTCGCAGGATTACTTTGTAATATTATCGTTTGGTTTCCTAAGTGTGTATCAAATAAATTGCCATTTTCGCTTTCTTATATGTTGACGTTCAGCCAATCTTGACTTGTCCTACGAGACAGTTCCTGGTTTGAAATAGTTTGTGATCAGCGAAACTTTAGGATGTAATGTAGATAGCGATTCACAAGCCTGCATTTTCCAGAAGATGAGAGACGATACTTTTTAGGATTCTCATGCATATAAAAGCATTTAGCATTAGATTTAAAGAATCTCAACTTAGTGCATAAAGAGACTTGATTAGAATTTAAAAATTTGAGACAGAAAGAAAAGCAACACAAGCTTTATTTATTCCACTTTTTAAGTCCAGATCTGTTACACCATTTGCTGGTATAATACTTTCAAGGTTATTAAACTGTTTGACTTCTTCAATGGTAGTCTCCTTTAGAACAAAACGCTGATATGTCGAGCAGCCTGTGAGAATTGTTTTTGTCTTTTTGTTATTTATTTTTAAACCGATTGACTCTGCTTTCACATGCAGTGTTTGAAACATCGCGTCTAGTCCACTGATGTTATTTGCCAGGATGCATATGTACATATATCATATCATCGGCATAGTCTTAATGGCTAACACTTTCACGGCCTCCATTGAATGCCCTGTCTCCCAGCTGTACCTGGCCGTCAAACTTCGTTTATCACGAGGAGAAAAAGTTTTAGCGATAGAAATTCCTCTTGTCAAGCACCCTATTGCACTTCGAAACAGGCGGTTAGCTGACCACCGACACCTTGCGTTGTTGTCAGACTTTTATGCGAAATAATATGTGATCAATGTTTAATTTAGGTTAAGGTTAGGAGGTACTTTTGATTTTTTAAATATTTTAAAATTTTCTCATAAATTTGTCTACAAATTCTGATTGAATTTCCCTATTTTAAACTGCTCATAAGAAAACTACTGAACATCTCCAGTTCTTGACTTAGTAATTAAATAACAGAAGTGTCGGCCTTTCAAAAAACGAGGAATACATGATCACATTAAGAAAAGTGATTTTCTTTTTTATGTAAGAAAGGCTATATTTTCAGTTTCCTCCCCTCAAATGATTTCGCCATAATTCTGGTCTAGTTATGAATCTTCATCAGTTTACCCTTGACCATAATTACAGAAGATTCTTAAAATGTCTCAAAGGTCACGGTAGTGCCGAGGAGAGTTCGCAGCAATACAATCTTTTTACAGGAACAAACTCAAATGATTTTCGACCTTCAGTAACAATAAATTCGGAAAGTTATAATTCACAGTATGTACTGGCTGATCAAATACAGGCGCCTCAACAAATTTTAGGTCTTTAGCATTAGTAGTTTCTGCGATATACAACTTCAAAAGTCGCTAAGACCGTAATTGACTGACTAACTGACAGATCATCATAATTATAGAGCACTTCTTGACAGTGAAGCACCTTTTGATTTCTGAAAACTGTAGGTTCATAAAAAGGAAACAAAAATTATTTGGAGAGTGGCATCCACCCACTTTCTAAAAATTCGTATACCTTATATGAAGCACTTAAAATTGCTGTTCGACTAAGAACGTTGGAAGATCGGTAAGATTCGAAGTACGTACTAAAAATAATTAAATTGAAAATTTTTAATTTTCCATTCAGAGGGCGTGTCAAACTATTTTTAACTAACTATTTTTGGATCTAATATCAAGCATGACCAAACAAGACATCGCATACAAAAATGGTAAAATAAAATTATCAAAATCTACTACTACGGCTTCTGTGGCAAAATTGACAAGAAAAATTGTAAAAATGACAACTTGTTAAAGCTTAACCTGTACTTTTGTCTATGTGTCTTCCATTTTTATCAACTTCTGTAAAAACAAACAAGTGGGATTGATAAAATACAAGTTAGAAACTTAAAATTACACGAGTTCACTCGGTTACGAAAAATTATTTAAGTATACACACTGTGTCCGTAAAAGTGTACTTAATTTAATTAAACTTTTTCTCTGTATTCTATTTCCGCTTCAAAAAAGGTTTTCATTTTAGCCGATCGGAATCGAAAGAAAATTGTAGGTCCCCTCCATTCCTGGTAACACGCACACAGGAATAGTTGAGAGTTGTAATTCACTAGGTACTGGTTCTATTCAAGCCTTGCATCACCAAATTTATTTATTTATTATTTCTCTGTAAGTGTCATCTAAATCAAAGTAGGTGCAATAACCGAATAAGTTAGTTAAAATAACCTTATAAATCGTTTTATTTTTAATTATTATTAACGTATTCAGTTTTTTGGCTTGCATTTGATAGACTTACTATGTTGGGGGATCCGATCTAGTCGGAAATCGTAGTGAGTACAAAATTGGAATAACTAAGCTACTTGACAGCTATATTATTGAAGGAAACGGCTTAATCAAATGATGTAAGCAATTCACTCGGTTGCAGTAGGCAACGTACTTATTAAAAGTTGCCCATATATTCGGTAGTTGAATAGTTATATTTATTATTGAGATACAATTGGAGTAAATAATTTACTCGGTTTGGTTAATTCGACTAATTTGCAACTGACAATCTACTCGGTTGGAGAAGCCTTTTCATTCGGTTGCTTAAGACAACTTACATTGAATTAGAAAATTTAATATACTTATTTGAAGAAGCTAACTTAATCCATCGGTTTAATTAACTTTGACAACTTTCATAAGCCAGTCAACTCGGACGTATTAAATATTATAATGTTATATAAGCAAGTTACTCGTTTAACATTGAAAATTCAAAAACAGCAACTCATATCAAAGTTTTTTCGCTCAATATATTTTTGTTTAAAATAATTCAATTGACTTCATTAATTATGCACTTAATAGTTTTTAAATGAGACTACGTAAATGTAAATCGATATTCGTTTAAAAATGTGAATATAATGTGAATGATATCGAGTACATTGTACAAATGTTAATCTAACAAAAGTCTTGTTAAATGTATGCCCGAAATTTTTCACTCAGTATAATGTACGTCTATTATAAGGAATGTATGTTTCCTAATATCTTTTAAATCCTAGAAAGCAGTTCAATTTTACAGCTTAAACAACAAAAACAGTAGATATGATAATTTCCACTTCTGACCAAATAAATTTCAGAATCATAAGCAGAAGAACGCAAAAAAAACGATCAAACCATATCAATCTGTAATTCTTAAACAAGCACAGTAATGAAAATTAGACAACTTAAAGTTTTACATTGAGACTATTTTTGTATGTGTTTAAGAATAATTGCATTTAAAACGTAAGCTCTCCATGCCTGGACAGGAATAGATGCCTCTTGCCTAGAAAAGTTAAAGTGGAGTGGCAGATAACGAACTTATCCACACGGAACTCCCTTAAAAATTTACTTTTATAAAAAAGAATTCCCTTTACCCTTAGGGGTTCTGCTTTGAGTAAATCTAGATTAAAAAAATAATGAACTGGGTAACAGCCATTGATATAAGTCAATGAAAACAATATTTGATAAATTGGTTGAACAGCCACTGATAGCCTGTGAAACACTGTTCGATAAGTCGGTTCAGAGTTATTGATAAGCCTTTGGTAAAACTATTTGAAAAACCGGATAAAACGCATTCTCAAATTGCGGAAACAATAAATGATGACTATAAAACGAGTTATTGAATACAGGGAAGCTTGAAAAACTAAGACCTGTATATTGTAGCTAGCAGACTATTGACCTAAAAATCATCAATAAAATCGAACAAGTCGATTTAAATTTATCTAATGTTAATTCTTTTGTAAAATATAAGAATTTATGATTAAACTAATTATTGGATGGTAATAAAGAAAGATCTTCAAACTAAAGTCTTAGTCAACCTTCCCAACATTTTAAGTAAGGCCTTGACTGTGGAAATATTATGCAACAAAAAAGACGACCATAAGCTTACTTCTATTTCTGTTACTAGAGTGAGACTGATAAGTATGATGGTTGACATAATCATCTAAGAAAAAGTCTCTCTGTCTTGAGCTCAACTAAGCAGCTTTATTTAATTAGAATTCTTGCACATCAGCTTTGAATAAATTGTTAAACATTCAGCTAAAAATCAGTGATTTATCTACCATTATGATAGTCATTTGCAAGTTGTCACTCTATGTACTTCTGACATTTACCACATACAGAAGCTATCAAAGCATCCATATAGGATACACTTAACAAGATACACAACAACTTCATGAGCATCACTTTTATTCAGAATAATAAATGAACATGATTTACAGCAGGTACTTCATCAAATTCAAAAACTAACCTTAATCTGATGTCTTTCGCATGTGCAGGACATTTTAATGGAATTTGCAAAATGTATGTAAATCAGCTGGATGACCAGTGTTTCAAACTTGTCGCTGCCATCACTGCTATGGTCAGACGCTTTGCTGATTGTCCTATGCATTGAAGTTGAAGTGGTCTTGCAGTGACAGTGATAAAATGTCATCAAGCCAGACCTCCAACACAAATCATGGATTTGTGAAATAGCTTTCCCTTTTGCGGATGTCGTTAGTAGACGACAGAAAAAAAAAAGTGAAATTTACATTTTCTTCCTAATACTCACAGTTTTGTTACTTATCCGGCTAAGTGGAAATCAGGAATGTTTACATCGACGAGGCGGTAGTTATGTCATGTAATATTAGCTGGCCCAAAAGGAAGTAATGATATACGTTTGTACATACTCGTATTTCAAACAATGTGGCTTTGAAAATAAGTAGATCTTTTCGATTCAATATTAATATTAATATTAATATTATGTGGGTATTAAGATATGTTTGCTTATAAGGAATGATCTAGAGCAAACAGAAGTGAATGTACCCTTAAACAATAAAAATTCAATTTCAACGTTGGACGTTTTCTTCGATTTATACTCAATGTAAATATTTTCAAGCTCTAAGTCAGCTTAAATTATTGATTGATTAATCCTTTTCACGATAGCTATCTCTATCCAATCTCAAGGGAAATTTAGGGAGATGCATGGTAATCGCCAAGACTATGATCCTTCAATCGAGAGATTGGTTTAGTACAACTCTTACAACTCTTAAATCATAAGCTCATCAAATGTTATAAAACAAATCGTATAAATAAAATTATTTATCATAAATATTTCTATAGGAAAAAATACAGATTTTGTAGCTAAAAAGAGTGGAGCTATCTATTATTGCTTAACCGTATTGTCACTGTAAAAAGGTTGGAGGTAGAACATACTGGATATGAACCCAGACCCCGGACACAGACTTTTTAAGCGATTCTTATGCATATACCATGCTGATGGTGGAAATCATATTTGTTGTCCTTGCTTAGTAGCCAATGCCATGGCACAGTGACACAGCTTAAGTCGGAATTAAAAATTTAAATCTCAACCATAAACTGCTCAATGTCCATATCCTCTGCTCCGGCATTTTTATATGCTTGCAATACATACATACATGGTTATGTATATGCTCGTAAAAAAATATTGATCAACCTATATACTATGATGATAACGTAATTCTGTATGTCCGTCTGTTCGGTTACAACCTAAACGCCAGGGTTGATTATGTTTAAACTTTGTATTAGACGTTTTTAATGGTTCTTCCCCTGATAAGTTTTCGATATACATATAAACATCTAAGCCGGCGGTAGGGTGAACCAAAACCGTGGGTCTGACGTTAACTTTCGTGTAACCCGTTAAGGTTACACTTCCATATAACCTGTCACGATAACAAATTCTGTGTAGTACGTTCACTTACGAAAGATTGCATTAAGAACCCTATTTACTTGCGTAGTTACTACATCGTGTTTACATTGAAAACTTTGAGGTGCCTCGAAAAGAGTTCGCTTATGGTGCCAATGGATTGGTATCTCGGATTTAAGTGATTATTATTTATATCTAGAACTAAATATCTGCATTGCTCCCAAAATTTCTTCACCTCTCACCATGTCAAAAAGACGACAAAACAGCTGTTGTCAAATTTTATTTTCAAGGCAATCAGTTGACATTTGTAACGAAATATTCTCGATACGTCAAAATTTAATTTGTCCCTTATCTGTCAAACCACATTATGCAAAATTACATTAAAATAAAAACCGTACCCCATATATGTCAAGCCATGAACAGGATGATGACTCAGATGCTAATTGATAAAAAATTTAGTTTTTTTCGCCTAGATTTACTTTGACAATTTCCATTAAGATTGGAATCATGTCAATCGGCTTATGAATCTCTGACAGAGGGAATGAGATAAAGTACAGAAACGTCAAAAAAGTCAGAGGATTTAGTTCAGTGTAAGCACCGTCTTTAGCAGAAAAAAGACATCAAGAGTCTGATTATACGATGCCTTTTTTCAATTGTTTCGTTCTTCGTCTTTTTGGCGTTTTTGGTGTGAGGTGAAGAAGTTTAGTGTTTCTACACCCCTCACCCAAAACTAACGAAAGACAAAACGAACGAAAAAAAATCGTATAATCAGGCTACAAGAGCCAAGCTGAAGTATCAAATATGCTTAACAATCACGGCGTGATTGGCTTGATTTTGATAACATGAACACTTCATTCAGCGGTTTTGTCAAGCATACTAGATGAATTTAAAAATGTTTTGATATTTTGGCATATTTGATAATATCTGGTAACGCATGCTTTTCGTTTTCAAGCCTGAAGCAAATTTCATTTTCCATGAAGTTCTCGAGCTGTGCACATCACAAGAAAATATATCAACATGAGTTTTATAAGAGTAAGTTTTATTAGATTAATATAAGTCTTATGCAGACTTAAAAATCATCTAAAAAATTTTATCTATGCTCTGAGTTGGTCCGCCATGGTCAAAATTCTAATGAAAAGTAATTTTTACGAATGTGAAAGCTAATGTTTTGCATCCATTAAATAATCATCATGCCGTGCTTGTTAAACAAATTTGAGAACGTGAACGCCCTTATTAATGCTCCGAAGAAATAGCTGTAGTATTTTGTATCAGATAACATCACTGTTTCAATAAAGGTGGACAAATTTAATGTTGTATCAAATAACTACTATGTTCAAACAAAAGTCTAACAAACTTTATGTTACGTAGCGGAGTCCAATAGAACGTTTCTTTTTCTAACAATATTTAACTTTTGGAATAAATTGAATCGATCTTTTACCTAGGGAATCTGTGATTTTCTTTCAATTTCAGTCGAAAGTTCTGTCAAAGTTCACATAAAAACAAATTAAACAATGTTGACCTTACAATTGAACCGCTGAGAAGAAAAAGGAAAACATTCCACAAAAATGGGAAATTGAAGTAATGATGCAAAAACGTAGCTATTTTTATAGCGCACATTTTAAGCCTAAAAACTATTCCGTGTAAACCTACTTTTTAAATGCGATTATAAAATATCATTGAGTGGAAAAAGGAAAAGATTCCAGGAATATTTTTCTTTTTCCTTTCCTTTTTGAGGTAAAATGTGATTAACGGTACCTGTCATAGAACCGTTTTTTGATTTTTTGCCTTTCTCATCAACGGCTTTAACGATTTTAACCAAAAATTTTCAGCAGGAGGCCCCTTAAGTTTAAAATAATATTGTATATAAAAATATTCGAAAAAATATGTTTTGGAATAAAAAATAAAAAATTCCAAGTTTTTTTTTGAAAAACCAATATCTTTAAAACATGTGAACGATTATTTTTTGAAACTATTTCTAACATCTATACCACTAAATACTTAAAATTTGGCAGCCCAAATTTTGTTCTCGAAAAATTTTAAGGAAATTTGTTATATAAAAAATTACTTTAATATTAAAAGGATTAATCAGACAGCAATTCCATACATTTGAACATTTTTAACTCATTTATATTTTTATATTATTATATCATTATAAAATGTATTTTAAATTCCAAAGTACTTTAACATAAAAGCGAGTTCGTGCGATCCAGTCGTGCATTTTATTTCTGTTTATTTTTATTCGCTTGAATTATTATTAAAATATTGTTTTCGTTTTCATTTTGCAGAATTATTTAATATTAAATAAATAAAATGTTTTGAACCCATTATTTATATTATTTGAATAAAAAAACTTAATTTAAAATAATTTATTTGATTTTTTTTCTCAATTAGTGGAAAAAGGAAAACATTCCACTCACTTTAACAGGAATTATTAAGCCAGAGCTTAAAGTTTTTAATTTCAATTGTTTTGTATGTTACTCTTCTTTACTAGCTTTACATTTGTCCTTCAGAATGTTTTGAAGAATAACTTTCAGTTTCAGAAATAAACAGTTTTCTTCGATTTCCCAAAAACTATGATTAGTGGAATGTTTTCCTTTTTCTTCTCAGCGGTGCAATTGCATTATTAGATATGTATGTTTTTCTGATAAGTTCGATAGCAAAAATTCCGCACACGGACGAACGTTGATCTTTACACATCTTTACTAAGAGTTCCGACACTCAAACTTTTTTAATTTTTGTAAGATAAAAATAATGACATACACATTTTTTGAAAACAAATTAATTCTTTTACTTTATAAAAACTGGATATAAAAAAAAAATCAATAAAATTAGGATTTTTAAGTAAAAGTAGTTTAAGTAGGAGTTAAGGTAGGTTTTGCATGATTAAAAATAAGCTTATATTCAGCTGTAGTAAAAATATCGCCGAGTTCATACGCGTGTGACAGCGAAAGAGAATCATCAGAAATTTGTGAAGATATACATATGTATGTATACATAGTTTATTTCGGTTCTCAAAAGGAAATATTCAGTCGCTTTCTGATCAAACCTTTTTAGGGGAATCAATAGTACGCACAGGAGGTGCACGGACCTCTTATCAGAGGATGCAGATATTTTTGAAATATATGAATAAACCTGGACAAGATGTTGGAGCACTAGAGTAGGAAAAGCAATTTGTTAAGCAAGTAACCAACAAGATTATGGAATTGGATCACATTTATACTTCCGTCAAGTCGTAGGAAAACCGAAACATAAATGGCAAAATGGACGGAAAAATATTCGTTTCCTTGAGCTATCAACTGCACCCATATTGCTATTATCAAAACCTCTAAGATTTTCTGATGAATATATTAATTGTAAACCGTCTACAGCCTTAATGCACAAGCGACATGCAATGCAGTTAAAGAATCCACAAGTGTGGACGTTCAGTAGCGAGGCTCAGTTCATAAGTCGCAGGTCTTGAAAAGATCATTAATTTGTTCACCAATGAATGAGAATTTCCAGAAAAATGCTATAATTCTTGGAGGTTCTGTATTTGGCTTCAAACGGCTTGCAGAAATCTTCTAATTGTTTTATTGGAACTACTCGTCCTCGATAAGCTTGGATAACATTTGGAACTTTTCATCTAGAGAATGACACAAAAATGTTCTGTACCAAATTTGAAGCCAGTTTGACTATCCATTTAGGCTATTTAGGCTCGATGTACATTCGACTTAAAAATGTTAATCAATTTTCTTATGCAGACTCTTATAAGAAGTTTAAATAGTATTATGTATCAATACTTATAATTTTTACATTATATTGCAAAATTTTAATTATTTTTTCAAAGCTCAATATTTTGAAAAGTAGCTGAAATTGACACCCACCGAGTTTTAATATTGTCTAAAATATTTAAAAAAGAAACACTGTGATTTTATCAAAAAGCTAACTAAAATCATGATTTTCTGGAAACTGTTGTTTCAATAAACTCCAAGCCGCATTGCTTGCTTGCCTATCACGCTTCAGTAATTGGGAAGACAAAACTACATACTTAAAATTGGTCTCTTGGAGTACAAAAATCTAAGTGTGGTTTTTGAATTTATTGTTCGGATTACATTATTTTATAAATTACCCCCTGTGACTACAAAATTAATTTCCGAATATTCCAAAATTTGCACAAATCACTCGAGATATAAACCACTTCTTCACTGTTAACATTTTGTTTCTAATTGCCAAAGAGGAGGCTACCATCAACTCCTCAAGTCAAAATGCCATTTAAAAAAATAAAATGCATTAAACTAAACTGACGATAATCTAAATCACATTCAAATGTTCTGACATAAATACGACATCAAATCGTTTACCATGACATCGATTAAAATATCTTCAACTTCAGGAAAATGTTGAAATAGGTTAGTTGTTTGTTTTACAGCAAAACATGTTCCACATGAATCATAACACAAAAACAAAAAGTTAACAAGAGCCAAAGATCATACGAAAATTAGCAAATAATATGAAAAAAAAGAAACATGTTTCCACAATAATTATTATTGCCTTAGCGATGGAACATCAAAAATGCATCTTTATGTCGACTTTGCCACTTCAATGAGCAACTCATCTTCTTCTTCTGATGCCATAGTGATCTTTTCATGGTTGACTGATTGTATTTGTTTTATTTTTTGTATAAAAAAAAAGGAAATAAATATAAATATTTCCAACAATTTTTTACGATTGTTGTGATGTTCTTTATTTTGCAGACAAGACAAAAAGTCTGTTATAATTTGTGGTCAACAAGATTTTATCCCACAACTTGGACGTATTAACTTGCTTTGTGGGTTGTGGATAGTGGAAAAATACTTCCAATAAATCCAGCATCAAATATAGAAGAATTTTGGTAAAATTATAAATTTAGAAGTTTAGAAATTTACGAGTATCTAGACTCCACTGAAACAGCCACTTCTGTTATAATTGAATTGATTTCAGCGTTATGGAAATTATGACAGTTCGTCAGTTTTTTTAAAACCGACACAACTCATCTTCATTTGAACAAAAGATTTTTTTCTGAAAAACCAATATTTCTGGGATATCGTAAAAAAAATCTTACGAAGCATCAACATATCTACTCAAGGACTTGCAAGAATACTCGTGTACCCGTATAACACAATCTATTTTTATGAATCGTAGTTTATATTTTATTGTGTAACCCTGTGAGAGATGCTAAGATTTTTTTTAATTTAATTTTTGAAAATTCGTTATCGTCCGAAACAATCAGATTCAGTGTAAGACAATTGTCTTCTTGTGGTTATGGTTGGGGTTATGAGATGCCTGAAAAATTTAGATACCTACCTCACTATAACATAGCAGACTGTTGTTGTGGTTTGTTTGATGGAGCTTAATAAACCCCAAGGTTGTTACATGTTCAAAATGTTAAAAATATGATAATTTTATTGTACAGCTAACCTAGTTCTCTATGGATTGTGGGTTGGATGCCTATAGGGACAGATATACAAACTTTGGATGTTGCAAAGTTGATTTGTTTTTAAAGCAGATCAAATGGATAAATATTTCATATTTTTTTGAGGAATGTCTTATTGATGATATAAATTAAATGAATTATTTTATATTTTATGATATGTTACGCTTTTTAATTTCTAATTGAAAGTTTACCCAAGATAAAATAAAAGTTAAATCTTTGAACTTTTTAAACAATAAAAAGGCTTTTTTCATTGCCCAACAAATCATGGCTGAATAATGAAATTTAGGCATAAAATTGAGTTCACCTTGTAGGCTAGGCCTTAGGCGCGATTTTGGTCAAACTTCAAATTACGAAAGTAATGAAGAATGGGAATTTTATATATCTATAAATCTGCCTGTTCTGATAATGCCTAAATGGCGTTCTCAATTTTTTTTAAATCTTGCTTGTTAGCAATTTTAAATTATTCCCTCGAAAAGTTTTTTTTTTTCTTTTATGTAAACCAGAAAATAATAGTATCTGTCATACAGTGTTTTTTGAAATTCAAGAAAATATTTTTCCTTCAAAAATTTTTCTACAGCTTTTTTTACAAAATTTCAAAAACATCTTTAGTTAAAAATAGAAGTCCGAAAAATCATTTCCAATGATACCTCCCATAGAACTATTTTTGTTGTTCACGCTTTTATCAAGAATTGAACAATTGGGCTCGACCATTTTTGTTCTTTTTTGCTCAAGCTACCAAAACGTTTAAATAAGTATTGTGTATTAAATTTTTTCTAAAAATCAAAAGTTAAAAAATCACTGATGAAAATCTTATTTATCTCGAAAATGACTCCTAGAATTTTAATATAAATTTTGATTAAGTTTAAAATTAATGCACATCAAAACTTTATAAGCAATATTTATAAGATTTTTAAGATTTCGTTCATTAAATTTTCGTTTGGAATATTGATTTTGAGAATTTTGAATTATTAATTTTTCTTTGAAGTTTTAAGATTTTGATTTTGAGAGTAGGGTACTCATGATTCATTTATTTTTTCAAAAGTGTTTAAAATATACTGCGTTTTGGGGTTATTGCTGGTACAGAAAAATTTTTTCGCTTCTGAGTGGTGTCTGATTTTGAAAATTTTATAAAAAAATGTAAAGTTCAAGCAAAAGGCATATACATATCCAATATGGAAAGACAGGAAAAAGGAGGATTATAATAGATCAGGATTTTGAACAAGCGGAATTTTAGAAGACGGGATTTTAAAAAAGCAGTATTTTAGCAGACGGCATTTTAAAACTTTTTTGCGGGATTTTTGGAAAGCGGGATTCTGATACGCTCCCGAAAGACAGGACCTTAGATATTATTACCAGTGGCTCTAAAGTGTCCTACGAACAAACTTCCAAGACAGTTCACTTGCCCACTAAAATGAACTAAATCCCACCAAATTTTGCTAGTTAGACTTAAGTTAGAAATTTGGGAGTTGATTCAATTTAAACTTAATCCCCAAGAACAAAGACCTATCTTTAAACAAAATGAGGGTTCATTTTTATTTTTTCGACGAAGCAACAAAATGAATAAAAATGAAAAACACCAGTCGTCACTCGCATCCGTACGTCAAAATTTTTCTTGAACACCAGTTCCTTGGGTGGCCCGCTTGGGTGGTCGTCAGTCTAGAACCTACATATATGTCATCCATCGAGACGGACTAATAATGGCTTTCTTAGACCTTAAGGACACTAGTATTGTAGTGTTGGAGCCAATAATATAATGCCCCATTAACCATTATATGGCTTTACAAACTTGAATCAAGATATCTTCTACCAGTTTATATTTTACATGAAAATATTTCTGAAAATCGAGGGCATATATAAAACATGGCCGACTCAATAGCAGAATATTGGTATTGTAGTCAAAAGATATAATTTGGCATTGGGTGCATAAGGTAGAGGGCTATTAGTATTTTCGCCTTATTTAAGTACCAAAAGCATATTTTTGACGGAAAGTTATGGATTCGTGGAAACTTGAACTGAAAATGTTGATCAAATTGTTGCGCCCCGATGCGGTAGAGAAAACGAAAAAATTGTGTCTCTGTCTATTTTTTATGGTTGTTAGCATTTTTTAGTAAGTGCCAGACATATTTTATTAATTTTTTTAAGAATTAAGAGAATGATAGTTTTTATACCAATAAGGACATATTTCTTTCTCCTCGAAAACGTGTGAACATAGTTTTTAAAAATTCAATAAATTTATTTTATTAAAGCCCAATTTTTTACTCCAATATAATTAATTTTATTATTTTCTACTATCTCAAAAATTCTTATAAAGTTCAAAGAGTAAGAAAATATGCACACAAAAATATAAACCAAAATTTGTATTTGATTTTTCTTAAACTAGGCCTATATCTGATTCTTAATATAGGGGTCATTTAAAAAGATGTTTAATTTTTGATCATTCAAAACACTAAATTTTGTTTAGAAATCTGATAATATTTTTACTGATAATATTTTTATTTATATCTTATGCTATTAATAATTGAATACAATATGTCTCGAGTGAACACTCTGTCTGACTAGTTAAAAATTGTGATTCTTTCGATGAGATTTTCATCACTCTTTCGCATAAAGCGAATAACAACTCTGATGATTTCTGTGAATAATTTTTTTGTGAAACATTAAAGCAGACTTTGTCTTTTACATCTTCCAAAAAAAAAAAAAAATGCACGACTGGGGGAGAGTACGATAACTTGGCCGCCAAGATTTGATTACGGCTTTTTGTAGAAGGGTCAAAAACAAGCACTTTTTACTACGGAAGGGGGGGGGGGGGGGGTCTATCTCCCCCCGTTTAGGAGGTAGGGGCACTTTTAGAAAAAATGGGCTAAATTGAAAAAAAAATTAAAAAACAACGGCAACACCTACAATAAAGTGCTATACTGCGTTTGAAAGCCAGAAGATTGTTCTGTAATCCTGTATTTAAATTAAATTACTCATGTCAATGGTTTTTGAGAAATTCGCATTTAAAGTCCAAATTTTGATAAAATAACGTGAAAAAAAAAGTTTAGACCGATTGTTTTCAAAATTGTGAAATGAAATTGTAAGTTAGCTTATATGTGTTCCATGTATCTATCAGTTTTTAATCGAACACAAAAAACCGCATGGTTCTATGTCTTCTAGTTTTTGAGAAAATCGAAAATTACCAAAACTGCTTTTTTTGATTTTTGGTGGTGACGGTGATTCCATTTTAAGGATTAATGTTAATAAACATAATGAATCTTTGTTAGTTCAGTACCGCAATTCATTTAGCGTTACCCAGAATGCACCATAAGGAGGTAGAATTGCATCTGGGTCAGTTATTTTGTCAGTTAGTCAGGAGTTAGTCATTCATAGTTAGTTAAAAAAGGTCAAAATGTATTAAAAAGGTGTGTAAGTCTCGTCAATAAAGTTTTGGCGGTAAAACACTTTCTAAATTTTCGCTCTGAAGGGTGGGAGTATCGATGTCTTTTAACTGTAAACCCTCACATATATCACCATCGGTATAACAAGGGTAAACTTTTTTTACATCTGATAAAAACTCTATTATTTGCGAACCCCAGTCGTCCTTATATTTCCTTTCTAGGCAGTATTTTCGATAGAAAAATAGTGCCATGTATTGGTGAACATGGTCGGAAGTTTGTTTTGGTTTTCAAGATCGTTTATTGTATTTTATATGTATTTAGTGGACATTGGATAAATAGAATAAATTTGATTTTTTTTAAATACAGATTCTGTGAATGCAAAAGAAACTTTGCATGCACCCAACCTCGCACCTACCCCAAATCCTATAGTGTGCCCAAGCAGGGGGGTTGCAGGGGGGCAGCATGCCCCCCCATACATACTTTACTGTTTATACGACCCAAACGCAAAATAGTTGGCCTACTCATCAATTAACAAATTAACATTTTTTATGTGCCTATGTTTTCTGATCCCCAAGCAGTTGTTTCTTAATTTTTTTTTGTCGATGTAATAAATTACATTTAATAAGTAAATTAGACCAAACAGAACTAAATTCGAGAAAGCACATATGGCTCCAGTTTGCATTCTCTCAAACAAAGATAGTGCATAATAGTTGGACTACTCTTTTTGGGATGCAAAATAGTTGGCCTATGAGGATTTAAATAGATTTTCCGTTAACCGTTATTAAAAAAATGACATGCACTTGTTTTGTTGTTTATTGATCTCCTGTTTTATGCAAGCCAGCAACAGTTTAATGTCAACCATGGTGCGTGCCGTTGCATTATCAAGAGACCTTAGGGAATCCATAAATAAAGCCTTCGAAACGGGATTATCGAGCTATAAAATCGCAAAACAATTCAATTTACCGCGCTCATCAATTCGAAACATTATCTCAAAGTTCAAAAATAGTGGAAATGTGGAGATCGGTTAAAAAACGGTACGCCCACCAATTGCAAAACCTCGAGATTGCCGAGTTTTAAAAAAAAATAATAAAAGAAAATCGACGTCAAACGGCCGCTGCAATAACTGTTCAATGGAGGGAAAGAATAAAAAAAAGTGTTTAGGTCGACACTTGCAAACGGACTATGAAAAAAATTGGATACAAATTTTATAAGGTTTGTTTTGGATTTATTTAAATTAGAGCAATTTTAATTCGTTAAAAACATAGGCCAAAGAAAAACCACTTTTAACACCTAAACAAAAGAAAAAGCGGCTAGAGTGGGCCAAACAACGTAAAAACTGGACTTTAAGTCAATGGCGGTCCGTTATTTGGAGTGATGAGTCCAGGTTTGAAGTTTGCGTGGGCGACGAACGAAAACGAGTCATTAGAAATTCAAGAGGTTTTTCACAAAGATTGCCTTAAAAAAACGGTCAAGTTTCCAGCATCTCTAATGATATGGGAATGCATGTCGGGGCGGGGTTTGGGCAATTTACATTTTGTAAATGGAATTGTCAATGCTGCCAAGTACAGGATATTTTGGAAAATGAGCTTCTCCCATCAATACCACGACTTCAAACTAGTGATGGAGACTATATTTTCCAACAGGATGGAGCTTCTTGTCATACTGCAAGGTCTACAATGGCGTAGTTATCTGCTGAAGCTATTCCTTTTCTGGAATGGCCTTCCAGCAGCCCTGATCTTTCACCAATTGAAACTGGCTGGCATAAAATGAATCAAAAACTGCGAAAAGAACCATGCCGGACTCTTCAAGGCCTTAAAGCTAAAATCATAAATATTTGGGAGTCTTTTGGTACGAAGAATGTCAAAAATTAGTTGACACAATGCCACGACGCATAGAAGCAGTTATCAAGGCCAAAGGCGACGTAACACCATGGTAAAATAAAAATTAAGAGCCATAGGCCAACTATTTTGCACTTAAAAAAATGTTTAAATCGTTATTTTATTTTGTTAGATTGCTCTATACCGTTATTTAATTGAAGTCATTTTGTTTTTGTTACTTATTCCTATTCAAAATAAGTATATCTTAAGAAAAATGCCAAAATATTGATTTTATTTCCGATGGAATTTAAGAATCAGAATATTTTTGTTTTTTATCATAGGTAGTCCAACTATTTTGCGTTTGGGCTCGTATATTGTAATGTTGGAAGCTAGCACTGATTTATTTATGTAAGGAAGCAAAAAATATCAAACATTTTGTAGGAAAGTAGTTTTAGTTATTTTCGATTTTCTCAAAAACCAGAAGACATAGAACCATGCGGTTTTTTGTGTTCGATTAAGAACTGATAGATACATGGAAGACATATAAGCTAACTTACAATTTCATTTCACAATTTTGAAAACGATCGGTCTAAACTTTTTTTTTCATGTTATTTTATCAAAATTTGGATTTAAATACGAATTTCTCAAAAACCATTGACATGAGTAATTTAATTTAAATACAGGATTATAGAACAATCTTCTGGCTTTCAAACGCAGTATAGCACTTTGTTTTTTTATATTTTTTTTTTTCAATTTAAACCATTTTTTATAAAAGTGCCCCTACCTCCTAAACGGAGGTTTTCTCAAAAACCAGAAGACAAAGAACCATGCGGTTTTTTGTGTTCGATTACGAACTTATAGGTACATGAAACACATATTAGCTAATTTACAATTTCATTTCATAATTTTGAAAACAATCGGTCTAAAGTTTTTTTCACGTTTTTTTTATCAAAATTTGGAATTTAAATGCGAATTTCTCAAAAACTATTGATATGAGTAATTTAATTTAAATGTAGGATTATAGAACAATCTTCTGGCTTTTAAACGCAGTATAGCACTTAGTTGTAGGTGTTGCCGTTGTTTTTTAATATTTTTTTTTTTCAATTTAGCCCATTTTTTCTAAAAGTGCCCCTACCTCCTAAACGCGGGGAGATAGACCCCCCCCTCCCGTAGTAAAAAGTGCTTATTTTTAACCCTTCGAAAAAAATCCGTCATCAAATCTTGGCGGCCAAGTTATCGTACTCGTGCCCACGACTGGGTCGCACGAACTTGCTCCTAAGTAATAGACTAAGAATTTCAAAAATGAATGTTATTAGAGAAAAACTGTTCATAAGCATAAAATTATTTTTTTTTAAATGATTAAAACAACTTCTTTAGTAGTTGGAGGTAAAATAGGATGCCATGTGATTCAAGCAAATATAGGTTTATGCAAGAACAAAAATTATAAATTGTAGTGGTTTCTTAAAAAAATAAGCTTTTATATAAAAAATTTTTAAAACATTTTTTAGAAAAAATGTTGGTACGCAAATTTAAAGTTTTTCTTATTGTTCAAATAAAAATCAAATTAACAAAAAAATATTGATCCGTTTTCGAGATATTGAATTTTCCAAAAAAAAATTATTTTTTTTTTTTCAAAATTCAAACAAAATATTTTTCTTAAAGTTTTGAAATGCAATGTTTTTCAAACTTTTTAGAAGCTTCCCTCTAAAAAATTTCATTAAAATCCGTTATGCCGATAATGAGATATTCAAAATTCGAAAAAATCGTTCTATGGTAGGTACAGTCAGTAATAGCAAAATTCTCGGAACCGTTTTCGAGAAAAATACGATTTTCGAAAACCATTTTTTGGGGGTAACCGTTATTTTTAGGTAAAATAATTTTTTTTCTCATATCTTGTAGATTATTTTAAGAAACTTTTATTTATTAAGATTTAAAAAAATCGAGTTTTCAAAATACATATGTATTGAGTTTTCAAAAAAAAAATTTGAAATTTTTTTTAAAAATCAAAAAAAAAATTTTTTTGAAAATTTGAATTCACAATAATATTGAAAATGCTGGGGAGCCCTAGCATAAAAAAATATCAAAATCGGTTGTACCGTTTTTGAGAAAATCAAAAACAAAAAAATGGTTCCAAGGGAGGTGCCAAAAATAATAATTTTTTGTTATTTATTTTTTTTCAACCATTACCTAGGTTTAACTAAATGAAATTTTTTGATTTTTTTTTTAAATTCTGTGGGACAGATTTTAAAAATTCGTATAGCAGGTACAGATATTTTTCGTCTTAAAACAAAAAAGAAAACAACATTCGGGGGTAAAAAATTAAATCCCATATCTACCAAGTTTGAAGAAAGTCGGCCGAACCGTTTAGCTGCAGTCGAACGGACAGACAGACAGACAGAATTGCGAGACCCACTTTTTTGGTCTTCGCTATCATCGTAATTTCAACTTTGATCGAAATCTCGAGTTCGATTTTTTTTTACGAATGCATAACTTGCCTTATAGTACCTATAAGTCGCAGGTAAAAAATGTAATGGTGCCAAACCCCATGACAATTGAGAAATTTCGAGAAATCACTCCTCCAGGAATTTTCACATGGAATGTAGCCATTGTTTTACAAGTTATATAATTGTTTTTTTTTTTTTTAAGTAGTAGTCACTTTCTTCCATAGCGTGAATTAAAGGTAAAAATAGTTCTGTCAACATTGTTCGAAAATGCAACATATATATGATGCACCTGCGTTCTTCTCGGAAGATATGGCCAGTAGCCCCAAAACTGCACCAAACTGTAATTCGTTGTAGAAGAAAAGGTTGTTCTTTTATTGAAATTTAATTTTCAAAGCTCTGTATGCGACGGTTTTATTTGGAAATGAGCCTTATCGCTTAGAATAATTTTGTGTAAGAAATCGTGATCTTAAACATTAATTTCCAGCATGAATTTTATGCGAATTTCAATGATTATAACCACCTAGTTTTTGCAAAGAAGTCTCCTTGGCATACTGTCATCCGCTGCAAAAATGTTTTCAGAGGCGTACAGCCACTATAGTCTTCAAAATTGTAGGTCCCCTCTATTCTTGATATCAAGCACACTAGAATGGTTGGTAGCCGCAAATCACCTGACTTAAGCTTTCTCCGAGCCGTAATAATAAATTTTATTACATAACATTACATATTACACTACTCTGTAGATGAATCTTAGAAGTAGAGACACTGTAAACACTGGCAACTGAGACCATCGGCTTAGACATTACAACAGAGAGAGAGACAAAAGAAAGAACAACAGAAGAAACACATGTCAACATCACGCGGTTGTTATTGAACGGTCCCCCATCCAAGTACTAATCACGCACAAAATGACGCTTGATTTCGCCGATCGATGGGAAGCGATGCTTTCATCAAAGCCTAGGCCGCTGACCTATAAATTATTTATTTATATTTTAGTTTTTACAAATGAAAATTCATCAAAATGTTAGTTCAATGTTGGTAGTCAAAAAATGGCCCAAAAATTAAAATGAAACCTCTTGTTGGAAGATCTTTTACTTTGCAAGTTCATACACTTTTTCAGTTATTTTCTTAAATCTGTCTGGCTATGCTTTAAAAAAATTCACTATACATACGAGTACATATAGATTTATTCAATAAAGTTTAAAAATCATTTCCCATTCTTTTAATATATACAATTTCCGATCATGAATTTCCATCAACACTGATCATGTCATAAACAATTTAAAAAACAGTGAGTAGGTATAAAGGTATTAAGGAATATTTAAATTTAATTCAACTTAACTTGTGTTTGTTTGGTTTTACCTTTCGTTGAAGAAAAAGAAAAAAACTAATAAGAAGTCTGTAAGTAATGCAAATCTCAGATCAATATGTTGCTAGCAAACAACTCAAAGCTTACAAATCACCCATATGTCCACACGTATTACAAGGCCAACAAGATACTTATCATTGTTCGGTCTGACCAAGGGTTGTTCTGTAATATAAGCTAGCTATTTTTCCGACATGAGTTTTTCTTCAAGACAAAATAGTCGAACAAACCAATGCGGTTAGACTACATTCAAATGTCGGTTTGTGATTCTGAATTAGTTATGAATATTACCATTATAGGTATGTGGCTCAGAATGGTGTTGGTCGTATTAATATTATGCACAATCCCCTGACCGGTAACGCCCATATCTGTTTGAGCTGTTAATATAAAAGTTTCATTAAAACAAACAGGGTTCGACATAGACATATCAAAATGTTGATCTTGAATTAAAAGGTAGGTTAAAACATTCTGTGTTTTGTTTTTTTTTTCTACACAATGGGAAATTTTTTGTTTAACTGACAGAGTTTCAGTAGTTTAAGGTTAGCTTCGAAGTCTTCGTTTGTCACCTTTTTGAATTTAATATATAGTTAAGTCTAAATCTCCGTCATAAAATTTGTTGGGATATCAATAAGCGAACCCTTAACATACTAGTGGTCTATGCAGTCTTTATTTTGTTCAAGCAATCCGTAATCAGATATTTATCTTAAAATTGAAATTTGATATCGTAAACAGTTTTTTTTTTCAATTCAATCTTCCTCAACAAAACGAATTTAATTTATTTATTAAGCTATTGAAATAAATCGACAAAGGGGAACTAAGAACTATTTTGTT
This sequence comes from Chrysotoxum bicinctum, assembly GCA_911387755.1. Classification (NCBI taxonomy): domain Eukaryota; kingdom Metazoa; phylum Arthropoda; class Insecta; order Diptera; family Syrphidae; genus Chrysotoxum; species Chrysotoxum bicinctum. The sequence goes on along the minus strand of OU426989.1, from coordinate 184,157,220 downwards.
TGTTAAATCAAATTTACGACGAATACCAATTTTTGTTTTATGTTTCCATGGCATTTCCTGTTTTGCAAAAACCCCTTCACTCATAAATATTCAAAAAAAAAAAAAAAAAATCTGCATCAATTAAACTTTAAATTTTAATTAAAACTACTAAATCTACTTCAATGTGCGCTTCATAAATTTCTCCAAAATCATGTTAAACAGAACTACATCAACACAAAAAAAAAGACTCAATATTTTATGCAAACAAAAATTATTATGCACCACGCGGGAACCTGCCCAATTTAAACTTCCTCAAAAATTATTTTAATTTGCGTCAACGGGTATGTTAATTTGGAGAAATTTTCTCTTAAATCACGAATTTGCCAATGGGCAAAAAGATAAAAGTAATATTTCTTGAGAATTTCCATGTGGAAGCAGTTTCGCTGCATCGTACCATAAAATTAAACATCGATCGATCGGAATTAATACTTTCAGATCTATATTTAGTTCCGGACTTGGAGCTTGAATGGGAGTCAACAACGAGCACAGGTGGTCGTGGTGTATATATCTTTTGCCGCAAATCTTGATGAGAGACCATGGCATTGCAGCACACAATTATACGAGTCACAATCGAATACCTATATATTTGTAGAATGGCATTGAAATATTAACATTTTCGATACACGAGCAATGGATTAGATGTTTGGAATACATATAAACATAGACGTTATTTTTTTTTAATTAATTTCATTGAATTCAAGATCACTTTCTCAATTAATTTTCAAAACATGTTCCTTTCTACGCAACCGTGTTGGCAGTGAATAAAATTAATTTATTTGAAATACGTGTGCAGTTCAATGAACACTTCACATTTAAATAAATTAATTGAAGTATTTAATAAATTTTCATTGCTCAATGCAGTGAAGTGAGAGTCTTCCAATTAGAAAGAAAATCAAATTTCGTTTTTAATTAATTTTTTTGGTCGAATTCATACTTGGTTTTACATTTTCCATTAAATAAACAAATTACTACAGAAAAATATATTCCACATACGCCACAGTGAACCTAGCGATGATTTACTGATTTGTGATCAATAGAGCAATTTATTTCATATTTTCTTAAATTTTACGCCTGAATAAAAGGAACAAATCTTATCATATTGTTGCGAACAGAGCTTTATACTCCTACAGCGCCATCTATTGAGAATTACATATCTACTTTATGGAAGGAACAAAAAAAGCTCTTTATCAATGTCATATGTATTTCCCCTTATTCCAAACAACTAGAACATTCCAAGACAAGACCCTTCGAGAACAATTAATTTGAGTATATAAATGAGTGTTCACGGTGAGTGGGACACAGTTTATTTTCGATTATGAAAGTGTGCAAAGCTGAATTATTAGATTTTGGAAAGTGTAATTAAAGAAGTGTGATTTAAGTTTGAATAAAAGTATTGGAGTTGATTATAAGTTGAGATTTATTGTTTTGATTTGAAACGTGTAAATAAAGAAGAGATTCTAAAAGGAGTAATAAGTTTTATTTAAAGAACCCTGACAAAAATATTACAATATAATAAAACGGCGAACATGTTTTTTGTGGTACACTTTTCGCGGCTCACAAAAACTGAAGGGGCATAAATTACATATTAAACGAAAGACTTTTTTGCATAGATGTGCAGAATGCCAAAATTAAATATACTACACAGAAATTGTTTAAAACAATAAATAAAAATTGCAAAAAAATGCACTCAAAAAATTTCGTGTGTAAATATTACTAATTCATGCGTACATTCTACGAATTTTATTCGTGGTTTTCAGCCACGAATAGTATTCGTAGAATGGAGGTTTATTAGTACATATTACTAATATTTTATTAGTATTCGTAGAAAATCAAACGTATATTGTACGAATACTATTGGTACAATGTACGAATATTATTCTAATATTTACCAATGCCATTCGTAAATTGTACGAATACCATTAGTACAATGTACGAATTTTTACCAATGCCATTCGTATATTGTACGAATATCATTGTAATATTTACTAATGCCCTTGTAATTCATTCGTAAATTATACAGCTCCATTTGTATATTGTACGAATATTATTGTAGAACTTACTACCATTAAATATGTTCTCTGAAATTTCCTTAAATACCTATTGTAAGAAATAATAACAAAAGATATTTATGTTGTAAGTTAAAAATAGTTTTTTAATTCATTTTATTGTCATATATATAAATAAATTTAAAAATTAATTAATTCATTAAAAATATAATTAAAAATCAATTGAATATTTAAAAACTCCTCATTTTATGTACTAAGGGCCACTGAAAATAAATTAATCATTTAAAATATTGAAAACTTCGGAAAAAAATTGTACTTACATTGAACTTCTTTTAGGAATAAAATTCCCACATGTATGTATGCTCTGCTGCTTCTAGATGCTGTATATTAAATATAAAATAAGCTTTAAAGCATATGTATGTACATATGTCTAGGTACTTACCTCATCTTTTCGAAAAAAGCAGATGTTAGTCTGATCCACCACTGCAGCACTTTATAAATAATATCACGTTTCAACGTGTTGACTAATGGAATACATTTAATTTTTATAACTGAACACATATTATTTTTCTTACTCATGATTAGTAAACAATACTAATGCACTTCATGAAAATACGAAGTTATTAGTACATTCTACGCATAATGCGTACGGTCAACCTACGAATGAATTCTGTCTACTAATATTAGTTTTACTTAGTAAATAGTACGAATTTATTAGTAAATACTACGAATGCAAAAGGTTAAAGTACGAAGTCATTCGTACGAGAAATTAACGAATGTTATTAGTTATATGTACACAATAATTCGTACAATCTACTCAAACAATTTGTTTACTTCTTGTTAACGAATGAAATTAGTATATTAAACGAATAGATTCGTAGATAGTACGACAGTTATTAGTAAAATTTTACGAATGCATTCGTAGATATACCACTGTACAAATACTTCGTACATCTTACGAATATTCGTACAATGCACGAATATTTTCTTTACGAATATCATTCGTAGCCATTTTACTAATAAATTTTTTGAGTGTGCCCGGAAAACAAAAACAATTAGAAATTTCAGATCAACTAGCGACATCTGTTGCTGAATAGAGCATACATTTACACTATACTGTCATACAGTTTAAGCACAGATAATTATATACAGATGTCTCACCTCCATACAAAATTCTGTCATCGAAAATTTTCTCGAGCAGACAATCTCGAGCAGACAAAAGCTTTTTTAAGAAGGTTTCATAAGAAGAAGAGAATGTTATAATCGCCGTAAGAAAGCAACAGACGAAATAGATTTTATTCGTGAATTCAGAGAGCACACATTTTAAAGAGAAAAAGCACTTCTCACATAATCTTAAAATAATAAATTGGAAACAGCTTTCTTAAAAGCTCTTTCAAATGAAGATTTTCATTTTCATATGTCAGTTTTTTCTATGGGCATGCGACATCTGTGTATAATTATCTGTGGTTTAAGTTTAGTAAGAGTTAAAACCATTTTAACTTTTGCTTTTGTTGTTGTTTGGAAAAATACAGCACATTTTGTTCACTTTTCACTCTTTGAAGTTGAATATAGTAAAGTCTTAAATCATCTATCTATCATCTATCGGGCAATTTCTGTGTTGGTTTTCAAAAAGTGAAAAAGTGAAATTTAGAACCATTCCAACTTTTACTTTTTGTATTTTTCGAGATGGAAGAACGTCACTGCAACGACGTGGGTTCGAGTCCCAATAAAATGATATATATTTTTTTTATTGCCGTGATATCAAAAAATTATGAGAGTGAAATTTTTAGATGTAACACAAAATTCACAGGTTGACGTAACTGCAACGACGCGACGCGACGTGGGTTCGAGTCCCAATAGAATGATAAATATTTTTGAAGTAAAACTTCTTTTCCGGAGATGAGGGTAAAACATTTTTTATGCAGCTGTCAGTGACATGTCAAAAGGACACGCTATCAGCGACATGCTTTTAGAATACAAAATGTGTGTACGCCTGAAGGGTAGAATCTTATGGAGGCTGAGGGAAAAAAAGTTTTACTTCTACCACGCGTACGTCAGTACACACAACCTTTTTTTAAAATTGCCGCGATATGAAAAAATGATGAGGGTGAAAGTTTTAGATGTAACACAAAATTCACAGGTTTACGTCACTCCGGCGACGTGGGTTCGATTCCAATATTATGGCCATAACAACAGCTGAAAGACAATGACGTGAAAGAATCGAAACAAAAATTGTTAATGTGCCCAAAATGTGTATAGGTTTGTTTATCAATAACTGTTTTCCTTTGGACTCCAGGATTGAGTGCTTAGTAGGTACTTCTCATTGCATTCAACAATTTAAAAAAAAATCATGAATTCTCTGTCTTTTATTGAATGATAATGAATTTAATAAATAAATTAGAACCCGAATTTCGAGAGCTGGGTCGAATAGTTTTTCTTAAACGCTGTGCATACATACATGTAAAGGGTGGGCCATCTAGTAGTTTCTTTTTAAATCCTAGTTTATTTTGACACTGTAACGAATTTATAATTCTTTAATTTTATATAACCAATGTATAGCAGTTGTTTTAAAAGGAGGTTATCAACCCATAATAAAAGAAAATGAATTAATAGACAGATACTTCCTACTAGTACAACTCCTATACCTACACAAGAGGAGAGAGAGTTTGAGAAAAAAAAAAACTGTTTAAAAATGTCCCTAAGTCCCTTAATAAAAAGAAAGTTCACCAACAAACAACTCTACATAAACCTACAACTCTTGTGAAAGAACCCTTTCAACCTTGACCTACCTCAACGACCGATTGTTACAGGCCGTTCGAACCGTCTAGGCAGAGGTACGAAAGGGGTGTCCAATTTCTATATAGCGGTAGGCCTGCTAGCACACGCTCATCCTAGCTCGTCGGTGGGGTGGGATCTTGCTACTAGATAAAAGGACAGTGTTACGTTGTTTCAGGCCTGATGATCGCGGAGATGTTATGCGATAAAAAAAAATTTTAGTGATGCGGAACCCGAAATTTAGTCTCTTTATTTTTACCGAATGTCATACGCTTAGATGGAGAACATAGGTGTCCGTGTCCTCTGAGTATATTTCCCTCCCGCTTGCGTCCCGAAAGAGATAATCTCCCTTCAGAACACACCTTGGTTATCGCGGTCACTCGGCTTTAGCAATAACCCCTAAAATAAAACTGAAATTAAAAAGGAATAGAGGCTTAAAACCTCTCTTTACTTTCTAATGAAGGTCCTCGTCCGCTCTCTTACTCTCGTATCTCACATCCTTAACTAAAAATTTTTAACCGCGTACAAACATTATACACCTTCTAAGATCAAAAACTAAACAAAAATATGTAAATGTTGCTGACAAAAATCTGCTTGCAGCATTAAACGAAGTATCCACTGAAACGGAAAGTAATAACTGAAATAGTAACCAATTATGCCCTTGACTTCATAAAAATAGTTTCCAAAAATCTTTAAAAACAAAACAAATCTCTTAGAAATGAAAACAATTTAAAAAGTTTCAAGTCCAAAATTTATAATGCGTACACTCGCAAAAATGTTTATTGAATACAAAAAAAAATCGTTAATTTCTTAAGCAAAAATCCAAAAAAAAAAAAAAATGCATTAAAAACAAAATTTAAATCTAACACAACTTCAATTAAAAATTTGAATCACGACAAAAAAAAATATATGTATGACGTATGTCTCAAATTGTAATTTGTGAATCGCTTACTCTTTAATTGACATTATTTCTCTTAAAAATTATTACTCTTCTCTCAGTTAAAATTTGAATATAAAAAAAGATTTTTTTTTTTTGTAATATTAAGGATATTGAATAAAAAAAAATTCAAAAAAATGTAGGTAGAAGATTAAAATCTTCAAACAAAATAAGAATAGGACTTCAGTCCCCAATTGTTCCTTTGGATATCTCACGTTCAAATCAAAATATATCTAAATAAGGACTTACCCTGTCAACTTTCAGATTTAACCAAATATATGTATATCTTTCTGTATACCAGATAGTTATTAATTTTCTCTTAACGTTTCGAGATCTTGGTGGAATCTGTGCACAGCTTCTACTGGACCGTCGTTTTCATTAAATGTTGCTTTCTTTTGCTAAAACTTTGAGAAAAAAGAAAAATTTAAATCTTAATTTGAACGTTTGATATTTACATTTATATTTTTTTTTTTTTTTTAACTTAGCTTTAATTCCATAAATTTTGGTAATTCTTTTGGGTTTTTCTTATAATGACGTATTTTAAGTTGAAGGGAGAGGAAGAGGATAGAAGGAAAAGAGATCGGTGTTGAGATGAGATGCTGCTGATGATGCTGTTGATCACGTGGTTTCTCCGCTTAAGCACCTGGTGACGAAGTTACGGGTAGATGGAGACGAAGATTATGATTTCCACTTAAGCCGCATAAACTTGGAAGCTAGATTGGTGGTGCTCTCCTAGGAGACCTGTTGGTGATGGCACTTGGGTTTGGTGGGTATCTACCTTGTCGTCAGTCTTGAGCTTCATAGGAATATATGCCTGCTGTTGAAAGCTGGGGACTCTACCTCGCTGATGATAGGAATCGTCGGTTGCGAGTAATATTCGTCGGTCTATTCTCTTTTTTTTTTGCTGCCGTGTAAATTGATAAGCCACGGCGATCTATGTGGTTTTTGTAGTTTTGTAGAATAGATTTTGGACGCCTGTACTCGGCGGTGCGCTCGTTTACCTTTTCTCTGACAGGGCAACTTTCAAGAACTCCAGTGGCTCTAAATGATTATCCCGCGATAGAACCACTTTCCTGTGTGTACAATCAAAACGTACGGTTCGGTACGCTGGTACTGGCACTTTTAATACGTCTTAAGGCGGATTATTTTTAACAAAATAATATCGATACTTATATTTGATGAAACACTTATTTTATTTGAGTCCGACTTATGTAATATTCTTAAACTTTCGATCTTCGATGGAAATAGTCGTTTTGGTTAGACCGCCTTATATAAGTAGTGTTTTATATTTCTTTTTTTTTTTTACTCTTGTGTCCAACTCAATGAGAGTCCAGGTACCGACTGACTTTCCTGCGGATATTTTCTTTGCTGCCAGCTCAACTTTTTTTGTTATTACCAAGAAAAGAGTGTACTGATTAAACGGATTAATCTTAATGCAGTATTCCATTTTCGGTCGTTTCACTGCAGATCTCCGATATCATCGTTTTCGCAGCTACTTGTTTTCGGGTATAAAGGGATTATAGGAAATACGAATTATCGATCATAGAGATAGGAATGATAGGAGAGTAAACTCTACAATATGAACTCGATATACTATTTGAAACTAGCGATAGTGTTATGAGACGTTCAATTATTTTAAGATTTGTTTTCATTTCTATTATTAGTTTACAAAAAAAAAATGTTTTTGCTTTCATTTTTTTTTTTTAGTTTATTTTACTAGGGTGTAAGGTTAGGTTTTCTACAAATCTTATTGTTTTAACAAGGGCAACCGAGTTAAAAGAATAAGAGGATACAAACTTTACCTTAATCAAAAATCTGCTAAAATTAATAATACTTTCCAAGAAAATGTGTCTCATGCACAGCTGAGGTGGCCGGGTTTACATGAATCTAGTTTAAAGTAGTTTTATTTCTTTAAATCCTTAGAATGTGTTACTGATGTATAACCTTTGGAATCTATTACCTCATACAAATTATTTCCAATGATTTTCTTGACCGTCACCTTAACAAACTTTGGGCATAGTTTGGCATTGAGGTGTTTTGAGGCGTCACTAAGCACACAATTACGTTTATACAATTGGTCACCTACCTGATATGCCACAATTCTACTTCTTAAGTTGTAAGTTTTCTCGTAAGATTCATGAGCCTTTTCTAATGCATTCTTGAGATATGAATGCAGTATGTTCATTTTTGCTGCTTTTGGGAGCCAATCTATCTCTGAATTGTTTAACCCACCTAAGTCTTTTAGAAGCTTATAATCTGCCCCATGCTCAATCATGCGCTGACCGAAAAGAGCTTCATATGGTGACATGCCAAGAGCTGAGTGAACTGTTGTTCGAAGAGCACTACTAATGGAAGACAGATGAGCATCCCAGTTTGTCTGTTTTGGATTCACGTATGAACGAACAGCAGCGAGAATAGATCGGTTTACGCGTTCGCTCGCATTTGACTGCGGCGAATAAACGGCCGTTCGGTAATGCTTAACACCAAAATTATCTACCATTTTCGAGAATTCACGGCCAATGAACTGCGTCCCATTATCAGAAAGGATACTTTCTGGAACCCCGAAAACTAAAAATATTTCCTCTTGGAGGAACTTTAACACCGCTTCAGCTGTCGCTCTTTTAAGTGGTTTGATCAGGACAAACTTTGTCAACTGATCAAGAGCTATGACAATCTGAGTGTTTCCACTTCTTGACCGTGGATAGGGTCCAATAAAATCAATGTAGAGGTGCTGAAAGGGTCTCTCAACTGTAAAAGTTTTTCCCATTTCAGATCTCAAGGTCACGTTAGGTGCTTTTGTCGTTTTGCAAACTTCACATTTTGCAACGAAATTTTTGACTTGGGTAGCCATATTTGGCCAGAAACATTGTTGTCGAAGGCGATATAGGGTCTTCGTTATACCACCATGTGAAGCTCGTGGTGGGCAATGAGCAAGAGAAATCAAACGTTCAGTCAGCGCAGATGGAATCCATAGTTTCCAAACCAAGTCGTCTTGGAGTGGGTTACCTGTGCAAAATCTGACCTTCTTATATACGAAACAGTTCGAAACTTGAAGGTCAGGAAGCTGTTGTTTATTTTGCCTGATGTGTTCTATGATTTGGCGATACTCCTCAGACTTGAAACTAGGATCATCCAAATCGATGTGAAGCACATCGGAGGGATCTATCAAATGTGATTCGGCCACGGGAACGATGTCTCCTGAACGCAGTGCATCCACTTGATACACTCTGGAAAGGGCGTCAGGTACTACATTCAGGGTACCCTTCCGATGCTCGATAACAAAATCAAATCCCTGTAATTTAAGACTCCAACGCGCCAACCTGCCCGTAGGATCCTTCAAGCTCATTAGCCACTTTAAACTTGAGTGGTCCGTGATTACTCTGAACCTATATCCTTCCACATAAGGCCTAAACTTTTGAATACCTTTCACGGCAGCTAAGCATTCACGCTCCGTCACCGAATAATTACGTTGAGCGGCATTTAGTTTTTGTGAAAAGTAATAAATTGGACGTTCAGCCCCCTCCTCATCCTTCTGGCAAAGAACACATCCGATGCCTGTTGCCGACGCATCGCAGAGAATAATAAATTCTTTCGAAAAATCAGGATTTATGAGTACAGGTGCTGAAGTCAATTCCTTTTTTATCGCGTTAAGTGCTTCAATAGCTTTTTCGTCAAAAATAAATTTCTTATTTTTCTTCAGCGTGTCAGAAAGAGGAGTTGCAAGAGAAGAAAAGTCCTTCACGAACCTCCTGTACCATCCAGCCATGCCAAGGAATCTTCTGACTTGTCTTGGTGTTTTTGGCACAGGGAAATCGACTATTGCAGAAATCTTGGCGGGGTCCGCTTTAAGACAGCCTTGTCCAACAACATAACCTAAATACTGAAGCTCCCTAAAACAAAACTTCGATTTCTCGACGTTGATTGTTAAACCAGCGTCAAGTAGTCTTTTTGCAATGATGCCCAGAATTTTGATGTGTTCCTCGAATGTCCGTGAGATAACCAACAGATCATCCAGGTATACAAAAACTTGGTCTCTTAACTCATGGGGAACAACCAGGTTCATTAGATATGTGAGACTCTGTGCAGCATTTGAAAGGCCAAAGGGCATCACTTTAAACTGATACAATGGTCTCCCGGGGACGGTAAAAGCGGTCTTTTCCCGTGAACCTTTCTCCAGCGGTATCTGCCAGTACGCATCTTTCAGATCCACACTCGATATGAAGTGTGTATCCGAAAGTCGCGCTAGCAGTCCCTCTATATGCGCAATTGGATTTGCATTTTTCTTGGTCACATTGTTAACTTTTCGAAAGTCTAGACATAGGCGGTTTTTTCCCGGTTTCCGCACGAGTACCACTGGGGAACTCCAGGGACTAGAACTTTCCTCAATTATTCCCAAGGATAACATGCGATCCAATTCCGCATACATCATGGCCTGTACCGCTGGAGATATAGGGTAATGACGTTGCTTTATTGGTACCGCGTCCCCGGTTTCTATCACATGTTCTATTAAGCTTGTTTTCCCGAGCCCTTTCGTTGCAAAAGAGGGAAATAACATAATGGTATCTTGGAGTATTTTGGACTCTTGAAGAGTCAAATCGCATTCATTTGAGGGTTTTGAAGTTTTTGGTGGCGGAGAAATTTCGGAGATGAGGTTTGGGGCGAGTTGAAAACTCCTCCAAAAATCAACGCCAAGATACAACTGCTGCGCTAGTGATGGGACAATGAAAATGTCTATATCTTTTTCTACCCCCTTGTATACGACAGGAGTCGTAATCATACCCACAATGGTTTGTTTTTGCCCATCCGCTGTAGAAACAAAAGATGAAAATTTTTTGAACGGTATTTTGTTTTCCTGAAGATATTTCAAACATTCCGCACCGAGACAGCTTATGCTTGCTCCAGAATCGAGTAAGCCAAGCCAGTTCTTCCCAAACATATTGACCGAAACATATGGGCGGGGATCATCAGAGGAACAATTTAAAGTAGCAGAGGATACGGACTTGTGAAGTTTCTTCACTTTACAAAATTTTTCTCTGAGTTTCCGAATTTTTGTTGATATTTGAGGTAATTTCATGATTCTTTTTCGAGCTTCATAATAATCTACCTGACGCTCGTGGAGTGTTTTCCTATGAGGAGCTGGATTAGCTTCAAAATTTTCTTTAGAAATAATATCGAAATTGTCAGATGGACGTCGAAGAATGGTGATTTGTTTTGGTATTTCTAGTTTCTCGGTATTTCCGGGTTTCTGACTCTCGAGCAATTCTCCCCGGTTGAAGGATTGCTCTGGTAACGGTTTCCCGAACATTTGTCGCAGTTCGGAGTAATAACGTTCTCGAGCCCACATTTAAAACAAAAAAGGTTTCGTCGCGGGTCAGTACATTCGCGGAACGAATGACCTACACCCTTGCAGTTCCAGCATTTAAGTATGCTAGGATTCCTATGGAAGGCTTCAACTTGTGCTAGAGCTGAAAGTGGATCTTCTAGCGAAACATCCAGTTCATTGACGAATCGTCGTATAGGAGGGTTTGAAGCGGCTTGTGGAAATCTTGCTCGGGCTTCATTTCCGTTTAGGAATTTTTCTATGGTTCGGCATACATATACCATTTCCGGTAGACTATGAGTATTAAATGTTATTAACAGTTCTCCGATTCTTCGTCGAACATTTTGTTTTATGAGCTCAATTATCTCTTTGGTAGGTTTTGGATTGCGTAGCCTAGAATTAAGCTGGATTAAGTCGTCATAAAACGTATTGAAGCTCTCAGTAGGAAGCTGTTTGCGGTCAGACATCTTTCTTGAGAGCTCGGAGTCTGTCTCAATACTCCGGTACTGTTCAAGAAGAGCAAATCGAAGTGTTGACCAGGTTGTTCTTGGATTGTTCTTCAAAAACATCCAAAACCATGTCTCTACTGGCCCGCTGACAAAATGATGGAAGTTAAGAACAACTTCCGGCCAAGTTACGTTGTAACTATCTTTGACTCTTTCAAGACGGAATAGGAAGTCGTCCACCGACATGTTTTTACTGTCAAATCGAATTCCCCATTTATGGTAGTTCGGAAATTTGACGAAGGAACCAGACGGGGACGGGGCTGGATTTTGTTGATTAGAAGCCGGAGGTGATTCATTGAGGTTTAAGCTACTCAATTGAGCAAGAAAATTATCTACATTGGACCCGCGGGTCATATTGACTGGATGAACGGTTTGTTCAATTGGTTGAAAATTATTCTGAGAAGGATTTATTATAGATGGTCTATTTGGCCCCTCTTCGTTTTGTCTATTCGCCGAGTGTGCGGTGTCTGCACTGCGAACATCATTGGCTGTTAATTGACGGTTAGGCGTTAAACTTGCTAGAGTCTCGCGTACAATTGCACCTACTTGAGTTAACAGATGCGCTTGGCTTTTTTCGAGTTCCTCTCGGATAAAGCGTTGATCTTCCGTACGTTTAAGGCCTACAGTAGCTGTTACAACTTCTTGAACGTACGTCTCAAAGTGTTCTGCTTCTTTTGAAGCGTTAACGTCACTCGGACTTGAACTTGCTGCGGATTTTTAGAATTCTGAATGCCACTATTACCAGCTAAACAAATTTCCGCTTCATTAGGATGTGGATCCCTATTTTCACCGGTTGAATTGTTTGACTCGGACATATTATCTAGATCCAGTTGGTTCTGTGTTCTATTAAAACGTTTATTTCTAATATTATATGAACTTATTCTTGGAGGGCGACCACGTCCTTTCCCAGTCATTATACCTGAATCTTTTCAAAGATTCAACAAAAACAAAATCAAAATATTCAATCAATTAGTTAATTCCAATAATTGTTTGTATACTAAACTTTCATATAATTTATATAAGGATGTGAGTACGAGATTGAAAGTAGACGACCTTCAAAAAAAATAAAATAAAATTTAAATTTAATTTAAAAATGTAAGTTTTACATAAAAGAATTTCTTTCAATAACAAGCGTGAATGACTTAATAATATTTTCTTCCCAAGAAAGTATACCAATCCGAATCATAAAATTTTATATCGCTACAACAAAGAAAGTCAGATTACTTGATATGTCTAACTGGATAACGCAAAAAAAAAATTCTGAAACTGATGGTCTTAATCTTAATATTATTTTTTTGTCGAATTGAATTTAACTTTGTGCTATCGTTTTATGGAATAAAATCTCTTGCTACAGTCATAGATCAAGAAAAGGCGACTAATCTACCGGACAAGAGTAGTTTACCCTAAAAGAAACCAAAAAGTTTTGTATCTTCCAACTCTAAGCGACTGACAAATAGGAGATATACATCACTCCAATTCCGGACATAGAAGAAATGGAATCAAAACTTTTTTGCAAGAATATATCAGTTTTCGGTCGCTACAACGAACAAAAGTCGGGAGAGATCTTAACCTTTTGGATAACGACTACGAAAAACTTCATAACTTGGTGAAAATTGCAATGAGAATGTTCAATCCAGATACAAAAAAAAATAAAATGAAAATTTCGGTAAAAATCCTAACTATTTCGGGCCCCACGTTGGGCGCCACCTGTAACGAATTTATAATTCTTTAATTTTATATAACCAATGTATAGCAGTTGTTTTAAAAGGAGGTTATCAACCCATAATAAAAGAAAATGAATTAATAGACAGATACTTCCTACTAGTACAACTCCTATACCTACACAAGAGGAGAGAGAGTTTGAGAAAAAAAAAAACTGTTTAAAAATGTCCCTAAGTCCCTTAATAAAAAGAAAGTTCACCAACAAACAACTCTACATAAACCTACAACTCTTGTGAAAGAACCCTTTCAACCTTGACCTACCTCAACGACCGATTGTTACAGGCCGTTCGAACCGTCTAGGCAGAGGTACGAAAGGGGTGTCCAATTTCTATATAGCGGTAGGCCTGCTAGCACACGCTCATCCTAGCTCGTCGGTGGGGTGGGATCTTGCTACTAGATAAAAGGACAGTGTTACGTTGTTTCAGGCCTGATGATCGCGGAGATGTTATGCGATAAAAAAAAATTTTAGTGATGCGGAACCCGAAATTTAGTCTCTTTATTTTTACCGAATGTCATACGCTTAGATGGAGAACATAGGTGTCCGTGTCCTCTGAGTATATTTCCCTCCCGCTTGCGTCCCGAAAGAGATAATCTCCCTTCAGAACACACCTTGGTTATCGCGGTCACTCGGCTTTAGCAATAACCCCTAAAATAAAACTGAAATTAAAAAGGAATAGAGGCTTAAAACCTCTCTTTACTTTCTAATGAAGGTCCTCGTCCGCTCTCTTACTCTCGTATCTCACATCCTTAACTAAAAATTTTTAACCGCGTACAAACATTATACACCTTCTAAGATCAAAAACTAAACAAAAATATGTAAATGTTGCTGACAAAAATCTGCTTGCAGCATTAAACGAAGTATCCACTGAAACGGAAAGTAATAACTGAAATAGTAACCAATTATGCCCTTGACTTCATAAAAATAGTTTCCAAAAATCTTTAAAAACAAAACAAATCTCTTAGAAATGAAAACAATTTAAAAAGTTTCAAGTCCAAAATTTATAATGCGTACACTCGCAAAAATGTTTATTGAATACAAAAAAAAATCGTTAATTTCTTAAGCAAAAATCCAAAAAAAAAAAAAAATGCATTAAAAACAAAATTTAAATCTAACACAACTTCAATTAAAAATTTGAATCACGACAAAAAAAAATATATGTATGACGTATGTCTCAAATTGTAATTTGTGAATCGCTTACTCTTTAATTGACATTATTTCTCTTAAAAATTATTACTCTTCTCTCAGTTAAAATTTGAATATAAAAAAAGATTTTTTTTTTTTGTAATATTAAGGATATTGAATAAAAAAAAATTCAAAAAAATGTAGGTAGAAGATTAAAATCTTCAAACAAAATAAGAATAGGACTTCAGTCCCCAATTGTTCCTTTGGATATCTCACGTTCAAATCAAAATATATCTAAATAAGGACTTACCCTGTCAACTTTCAGATTTAACCAAATATATGTATATCTTTCTGTATACCAGATAGTTATTAATTTTCTCTTAACGTTTCGAGATCTTGGTGGAATCTGTGCACAGCTTCTACTGGACCGTCGTTTTCATTAAATGTTGCTTTCTTTTGCTAAAACTTTGAGAAAAAAGAAAAATTTAAATCTTAATTTGAACGTTTGATATTTACATTTATATTTTTTTTTTTTTTTTAACTTAGCTTTAATTCCATAAATTTTGGTAATTCTTTTGGGTTTTTCTTATAATGACGTATTTTAAGTTGAAGGGAGAGGAAGAGGATAGAAGGAAAAGAGATCGGTGTTGAGATGAGATGCTGCTGATGATGCTGTTGATCACGTGGTTTCTCCGCTTAAGCACCTGGTGACGAAGTTACGGGTAGATGGAGACGAAGATTATGATTTCCACTTAAGCCGCATAAACTTGGAAGCTAGATTGGTGGTGCTCTCCTAGGAGACCTGTTGGTGATGGCACTTGGGTTTGGTGGGTATCTACCTTGTCGTCAGTCTTGAGCTTCATAGGAATATATGCCTGCTGTTGAAAGCTGGGGACTCTACCTCGCTGATGATAGGAATCGTCGGTTGCGAGTAATATTCGTCGGTCTATTCTCTTTTTTTTTTGCTGCCGTGTAAATTGATAAGCCACGGCGATCTATGTGGTTTTTGTAGTTTTGTAGAATAGATTTTGGACGCCTGTACTCGGCGGTGCGCTCGTTTACCTTTTCTCTGACAGGGCAACTTTCAAGAACTCCAGTGGCTCTAAATGATTATCCCGCGATAGAACCACTTTCCTGTGTGTACAATCAAAACGTACGGTTCGGTACGCTGGTACTGGCACTTTTAATACGTCTTAAGGCGGATTATTTTTAACAAAATAATATCGATACTTATATTTGATGAAACACTTATTTTATTTGAGTCCGACTTATGTAATATTCTTAAACTTTCGATCTTCGATGGAAATAGTCGTTTTGGTTAGACCGCCTTATATAAGTAGTGTTTTATATTTCTTTTTTTTTTTTACTCTTGTGTCCAACTCAATGAGAGTCCAGGTACCGACTGACTTTCCTGCGGATATTTTCTTTGCTGCCAGCTCAACTTTTTTTGTTATTACCAAGAAAAGAGTGTACTGATTAAACGGATTAATCTTAATGCAGTATTCCATTTTCGGTCGTTTCACTGCAGATCTCCGATATCATCGTTTTCGCAGCTACTTGTTTTCGGGTATAAAGGGATTATAGGAAATACGAATTATCGATCATAGAGATAGGAATGATAGGAGAGTAAACTCTACAATATGAACTCGATATACTATTTGAAACTAGCGATAGTGTTATGAGACGTTCAATTATTTTAAGATTTGTTTTCATTTCTATTATTAGTTTACAAAAAAAAAATGTTTTTGCTTTCATTTTTTTTTTTAGTTTATTTTACTAGGGTGTAAGGTTAGGTTTTCTACAACACTTACAGCTGTTTCTCGATCGAAATCTTGACAGAAAGTTTGTATCATACTCGTACCTCCGAGGAACTAAATGAGTCGCTTTATGATTGAACAACGTTGGGAGAAATTGAAAACTTATTTTCAAAGTCCGTGCAGTCTAGCCCAAAAAGTTCTTTTTTTAAAAGAAGTTTTGACCCAAATGAAGCACCCACCGCGCCTGCTGTACGCAAGTGTTTATGCAAAAAGTTCGTTAGACTGGTGTAGACGAGAGTGACACAATTCATGAACATCAACTCGCCATCGATCTCAACAGCTCAACATTTCACGCACTAGTCTGGAGAGAATTCTGCACAAAGATATCGGATTATTCACTTACAATGTCCAATAGTCTCAGCAATTTAAGGGTCACGCTCACGATCATGCACTTTGTTATTGCTTCGCAGTTTGGGCCTTGGCGCAGCTTGAATTAGGCTACGATTTTGGGGGAAAAATCATCTTTCCTGACGAGGCACAATTTAATCTCGAACAAAATTGCCACAACTGGGACTCGGAAAACCCCAGTTTGGTGCGGATTGGACCGTTTTTCTTCGAAAATGAGGCTGGGAACAGCGTTACAGAAATTGAAGACATGTATTTAGATGATCTCTGGTTCATGCAGGATGGTGCACCATGCCATTCAGCCTGTCACAATCGATGTTTTGCACACCAAATTCCCAAATCGTGTTATCAACCGTCTTGGCGATGTCAATTGCCCGCTTCGGAGCTGCGAATTGACCCCTTTGGACGTTTTTTTTTTGTGGGGAATCAAGAAGGACCGATATTATGCCAACAATATGGAAACCCTTTATAAATAAATAAAACGATAAATTAGGGGACCTGTCATACTGTTTTTTTTTTCGAAATTTTATAAAGTACATATTATTTTACTCAAAAAATATTAAACAGATTTAACAAAAAAATTCAATTAGTAATATATAGTTTAGGGTTGAAAAAATCCGAAAAATGGTTATGAACGATATCCCCTTTAGAATTATTTTATTTTTTTTCGATTTTCTAAAAATTAGTGAGTTTAATAAATATTTGTATGTTAAAGTTTGAATAAAATTGGCTGATTTAAAAAAAAATGAAAACCGCATAAACGATTTTTTGGATATTGACAATTAACAGTTTTTTAATTCTATCAACAAGATGAAGGAAAAAAATGTTCATCCAAACTATTTTTTATTTTAGGCATTATGTGTGATATCGCTATTTCGTTAGGTGGATTGCATCAGAAAGTTTGTTGAATTTTTGATGATTCTGCCCTGATCTTTCAGATTGCCCAATCTGACATCAGCTGTGTGGCACTAAGGACCGTCCATTTCATTCAATTCAATCGAAACGAAATCGATTATTGTTTATCGGAAAAGCTCTCCATTGATGGTGAGGGCAATATATCATCGTCGTTTTAAGAAGAAATGTAAACCAATGATGCCCACTGTCCCTAATGCATACCAAAGAGAGACTTTCTTGGGACACAATTCCCCTTTATGAACCTCGTATTGATTTTATCGTCCCAAGTCCGGAAGTTGTGCTTCATGACTCACCCGTTCTTTTAAAAATGAGCTGAAATCGCAATCCGCCTCCAACTGGACTAAAATCTAGTCTTTTATAATTTATATATTTTGCCCGAAGCTATCACTTGACACAATGAGTTGTTTTAGTTTCTTTAAATTTTTTGCTGATTCTGATAAGGTTAATTTTTTTCACACAGTTTTAAAATATGTTGAGTAAAAATAAAAATCTCCCAAAATGTATTTTTAAGAGTACAATTTTGTTAGGATTCTGTCTGATATTCAGAATTCTTTTCTGTGGTTGAACGACTAAGATGAGAAGCACTTTTCACGACAAGTGCTACTCTTTGAGAATTATCAACTTCCTCCCAGGAGGCAGTACCTCAATAAAGAATGAATTTCTTTTTTTTTTTAGTTTTAGGAGGCAGCAATTGATTATTGATCTCAGACATTTGGCTTGGTAGACTAAACTAATAGAATAAGCCACGAGATACTACACTTTCAAATATGATTTAAGTAAAAATAAAAGATAATTAAATTTTCTTTTGACTTTCATATACGGTGAGCTATTCTCCAGATAACTGTTAACACGCGTCTTTCAAAATGGCGGGTCACGCACAACATTTGCAGCTACTTCACAATTTGATCAGTATTTTCTTTTTTTGTGCAATGGGAAATCTATCTTGTTTACACTTAATGATTCTTTTTGATGGCCTGCATGCAGTCCTAACTTTGGTGGTTGATGTTGGTAATATTAGTATTATTCTCTAAGAATTACTGGATATACGATCGCAAAAAGTTTCTACCAGTTTGTTGTGAATATAGCCTCTCGATGTATATTTTGAAGTCAAAAGGTTTTGATTTATTTATTTTTGAATAAAACTTCATATTTCTAAAAGCTATTTTAAAACTTATTTAATAAGTTATTATTTTAAAATGGAAGTTCACTTTTATTTTAAGACATTTTAGTCAGAAAAGTATTTCAAATACAACTTAGTACCTCACCTATCGACTCATTGCTGACCTTTAAAGTACACGAATTAAGCTCATCTTCTCTTTTCTTTCTTTTATCTTAAACAAAGACTTAACAAAAAAAAAAGAAGAACAAAAAAAACCGTGACAATATGTCACGATGCAATTGAACCAAACGGATAAAAAGCATTGGCTCTTCATAACCCCTCAAAGTGCATCTTCAATTTATATTAACCCACAAAGCACATAAACCAGCAACATCGGATGCAATCTTTTAAATTGGTAAGCAGATGTGGTAATACCTATAGTCATCATATACATATGTACATATCTACGCAATGTGAACCTGTCTTCACATTTTTTATGTGCTACTTTATGATATTTGATTTCGATAAAATAATATTGACTCAATTCTCTGCTGCAATGTTAAATTTATTTTATAACTTTATGCCCTGAGTCTAAAAAATTGTGACAGCTCTTTTGTTTCAATCTGGCCATCAGGCCATATGTTGGAATAACTATGGATACCTTTTATAGAAAATCGATCTAGTTGTGCGGCGGCGGCTGAAAACAAATGAAAACCACACTCCATGTGGCGTTGTTTGTTTCGAGATCATACAGATTAGCAAACTAAGAAAAGGCTTGTAGTCAAACAGCCGGTTTTTTATGTTTTTTTTTTTTTTGAATAAAAACCACGAGCATAACCAATGAAATAATCTATAGAAATCTAAACTATCAAAACTTTATTTGTGATTTGAAAAATGATTCATTGTGGCGACATAAAGATGGAGGAAAAAAATAAATGAAATAGGTTCGAAGGTATGCGGAATTCAGCTTGGACCTGGCCAAAATTAATTATCTTAGGCAGCAAGAAATAAAAAAAAACATGCGGAAATATTTTGTTATTTTGGTTTCGAGCCAAAATTTTACTCAATATATCAGGGCAATAAGTCAGTCTATTGGAGAGTATTTGGAATGAAGTTAAAACCGTAATATGTATTATGTTTTTTTTTTTGTATAACACAGTGCAATATTCCTGCTTTTACAGTTGAAGTTACTTAAAATCGTTAAGAATATTAGTAAGTGTAATACACAAAATGCAATAGTTCAAAAATAGTTTTAAACTTTCCAGAAAATATTTTCAATAGATTTGTCTTGGGAACAATAAATACTACCCTGTAATATTCATTAATAAAATTATACTTTTGATTTTTTTTAAATTCCTTATAAAAGTTTTGTTTTTCAATATATTGTTTATGTATGATTTAAATTCTTAAATATTTACCAATACAAATCCAGATCCGAAGTATTAATGAATATTTTAGTGGTCTGCGCAAAATTGAAAAAAAAAATTAACTCGCGGCTTCAAAATCCATCTAGCTGTGCATAATTTTTGTCCATAATTCTACATTTAAAAAATTCGTTAACGCATAATGACTTTTTTTTAATTAAAAACATGTTCTTAAGTTGGATTTAGGTCAATATTCAATATTAGTTTTCAATAGAGCTGTAACGGTTCGGGAGTGTTTACAGCCTACTTTTGATTTTTTTTAAAATTTTTAATTTTATTAATTTATCAAACGTTTTAAAGATCAGAAAGAATCATTCAAAAGAAAAAATAAATAAATAGTACATATTTGCACATAGAAAAACCTAAGAACTAAAACTTAAACCACCAGGTTATGCAGTTACAAAAACTAAAATGTTTTTTTTTTTTATAAAAGAATCACGACTTTGGTAAATACAAATTTTACTAGCCCCTCTGAAACACCGGGTTAGAGGTTTATTTAAACCACATTTAGTATAATGATGAGGTTCATTAAAAAGGACACTTGATGGAGCCAGAAAACTACAGAAAAATATTTACGACGGTTATATAAAGAATGGAGGCAATGAAGTTGACAGGAATTGGGATATTCCAGTTTAACCGATAAACAGCAACTCGTCAGAATTTGTTTGGATGTTTTGTTTTTGGATGATTAAATTTGATAAAAAGGATCACACAGGAATATTGTAACGAAGATCTCAAATATGCATAGAAGAGAAGGCTAAGAGTTAAGGGATCCTAAAACTCTTTGGAATTCCTTAGTATGAATCCTAAGATTTAATAATTAAATTAGCTTTGGCTACCAAGAAGACTATATGGGACTTGAAACTGAATTTATAATCAAAGATAACCCTAAGAAAGATCTTTCTTTTCTTTTAACCTAATTAGATCCGTGCCATCTATTGAATAATTTAAAGTAATTAGCGAAGAGCCCCTAGAAATATTTAGATATTGATACTTAGAAACATTTAAGAACAGTTGATTTGAAGAACACCATTTGGATAAGCACAGAAGGTCATATTAAAGCAAAAACCAATCCTGAGGAAACTTTCTACAACGATATATTTGTATGTCATCAGCAAACATCAAACAAGAGAAATTATTTAGGAAATCGAGGATATCGTTGATGAGGAGAAGGAACAAAAGGGGTTCCAAGTGACTTCCTTTGGGTACACCAGGCGTAACATAAATAGCGTCAGAACACACATTAATAATCCGAACAAATTGTTTTCTCCTTTTAAGATAGGATTCAAACCATTTCAAAATATCAGAGTAAAAGCCAAAGGATTCCAGATTTTTAATTAAAACTTGGTGGTTAACTCTGTTAAATATCTTGGCAAAGTTGGTGAATATTACATCTGTTTGAAAACCATTTTCAATGTTATTGATTATTTGATTGCTAAATAAAATTGAATTAGTAATAGTTGATCGGCCAGCTATAAAGCCATGTTGATATGGTGAAATAATTTCTTTGAGAGTGAAGGTGAACTTCTCATAAGCAATTTTTTCAAACATTTTTGGAATGGTTGAAAATTTGCTTATTGAGTGATAATTGGACACATTTTGCTTAGAACCGGATTAATTAATAGGTATGACATAAAATAACCAATTAAACAAAAAGATTATTGGTGTCAAGAGGCAACTTAAGGACATATAATTATATATTGAAATATGATGTCGGTCAATTCAAATGGGCGCCCTAGTGCAAGGGCGAGCTCATTTTGAATTATTAGCAAATATAATGAAGACATTTCCAATTCTTGTAATCAGCGTCGATGAGAAGTATCAGGACATTCAGCAACACTCTGTTTCACTGCATCAATAAATTCTGGCAAACTGTGGCTTACTTGTCCCCCAGTCATTACTTTATGCCCTACGTATTTTGATTTAAACAATTATTTAAATAAATTGTTTTATAATTTCAACACGTTGTTTCAACGTTAGATAATTCATGATAAATCGTTATCGACCACTCTCTACAACTGTCAAATGCCAATCGACAAATTTCATTCACACAAAAATGACAACCAAACGAAATTGATCTGGAACATAAAACGCACCCTATACTTAAAAAAAAATCATTTATATAATTTTTGCATGTGCCACGAGAGCACTTGAAAAGCACCAAAATTATAGTTTTCACTCTTTTACTCAAAATTCAAATTGATAAATTGTTCAAATTGATAAATATCTTAAAACATGGCACTAAGTAATAATATTTGCAATATTTACCCGGATAAAAGCAACAATAAGTAATCCCAAGAAATATTTTATCCAAAATTTCGTTATGCAATATTAATAATTTTATTCAAGAATCTCATAAGAATCGGTACAGGTCAAAACGAAAAGGTGGGAAATAAAATGCACGTACCACACATGTCGTGCTCATGTTATATTTAAAACGTTTGGAATTTGTATGGATGTCAAAGAATTTCATTTTTTTAAATTCAT
Source organism: Chrysotoxum bicinctum (assembly GCA_911387755.1). Classification (NCBI taxonomy): domain Eukaryota; kingdom Metazoa; phylum Arthropoda; class Insecta; order Diptera; family Syrphidae; genus Chrysotoxum; species Chrysotoxum bicinctum. Next base: position 184,134,705 of record OU426989.1, on the reverse strand, counting down.
AACCCAACTACACTAATATATTGAGCTAAAAACAAGAATGCCATCTAATTTTTGAACTTTATGAAAAAAAAATATAAAATTCGTTGAAGGGCTTCCTTATTTTTTTTTTGCATATTTTAAATCATTTTCCACTTAAGTTTCTTATAATTTACAGATAAAAATTAATTAAAAAAATATCAAACTGTTTTTGAAACAAACAGTATTAAAAAAAAAATATTTTTTTAAGTTTTAGTATTGAATACTATTTACACTTTTAAGAAAGAAGCTTATACACAGCAAAAATATAATTTAAATCGGTTAAGCTGATAATGAGATAGTTGAAGATGAAAAACTAAATAGTTTTGTAGGGTGTACTTGTTTATAAGGCTTGTTGGTAATTTTTGTTCTGTATTTAATAGTAGATCGGTTTAGTTCTAACACAAATTTTTTATAAACATTTTTTTATAAAAATCTTTGGAGGCGGTTTCGAGAAAACTTAGAATTTCTTTAGTGGTTCTTAGGAGTTGTACTATAGAAAAGATTATTTTTTTCTGTAAGAACACTTTTTTCTAAATATTCTGAACAACATTTAATGTCCTTTTCGAAATCTTGAGTTTAAGAAAAAAATATTTTTTTCTTAAATCCAAAAAATAATTTGTTTGTTGAAATTGTTCAGGAATAACAAAAGAAGATTATTGATTTTTTTTAAACTGTTGGCACGTTCAAAAATCGAACTTTCCCCAATGTTTAAAAAAATAATGCATATATTGGCGCGGGAAGATTTTGACGGCCTCTGGCGGCTATGTTGTTTTGTTGACATCTATCAATTCTATGGCTTTTTATTCAGTTCCTGATGCCAATTCACCGTGGCAAATTTTACGATTGAACAGCATGTCCAAATAATAAGACGTTATTATCAAAATGTGTTTTATTTTTAGTGCAAACCATGCACGCTTTTTGTGTCCATTTTACGATAAACCGGGTGGCCCTACATAGTCGACTCTTTCACGTTTGGGGGCCAAATTTGAGACATCTGGATCTGTAATCTGTAATCCGCCAGTATTCGTATGTCAAAAGAATGCCCGTGAAAGTGATGCAGACACCGACCTTTCGCAAACTTCAACTCGGTAAATTTTACCTAGAGACTTGAACCTATACCCATGCAAGATCTGACTGACCCAGTTGCTCAAAATTTATGAGCATAGATAATGCCGTTTCTTTACTGACTGGTCTTCGGAGCGTTTGGAAGAGGACCCCAATTTTATCTGAAAAATCACCTTTAGCGTCGCATATGTTATGACACGAACCGACATGAGGTTCAATAGGTGACAATGCATCCTTAAAAAGTTAAAAGTGGATTTTAGGTCACCGACGTCATTGGTCAGTACTTTTTCGAAAACAACGTTGGTGAAGTGCTCACCGTCAATGACGATGATAACCAATTTCTTATGACCTAAATTGAACCATATAGACATAAAATACATGTGGCTCTTTCAAGACGGTGCAACGTGTCACGATTGACATTCTGCATTAACGATTTGAGGGTAAGGTTATCTCTTGCAGAGGTGACGTGAATTGGCAACCAAGGTAGTGTGATTTGACCCGCTAGACTTTTTCTTGTGGGTTTTTTGAAGTCGTAGATCTATGCGAATAAACCACAATCCACCAAGAACCATAAAGTGAACGTAACACAGGCCATAGCTAAAATTCAGTCAGATCTATACAAAAGAGAGGATGCAAATTGGACCATTCTGGTTCGTGCCACCTTAATAAGCCGAAGCGGGTACTTGAACGATATCATATTTCATGCGTTATAGCATAGAATTTTGTTAATAACTCACCGACAGCTTTTCTTATTCCATTTCAACATCTACCCTCCTCTATCGCAAAACTTTTTTAATGAATGTTTTTTATAAAACTTAAGTAGACCTTTTAGAACTATTTAGTTAAATGTCTTAAATCATTGATTCATTGAATCAAAATAGCTTTTTTCTTGCATTTAGCCTTTTTGCCCTTCAAAAATTCAACGTGACGAAAAAAATCCTGCTTTTAATTCCCCTTCCGGTAATTTAACACCCACAATCACGTAGGTACATAAAGTCCCCAAACTCACTAATGATACCAACTTTTTCAGATAATTTATTTTTTTAAAAACCATCACAATTCTTTGTTAATTTTATTTTGCTGAATTAATAACTCTATATCTAATCTTATTCAAAATCTTAACTTTTCTTACACTATTTTTAAGATTTATGACTTTTCAAGTTTTTATTTGCCATTTTCTTAAATTTTCAATTTTTTTTAAATAAAAGAAAAAAAAATAAAATCTATCAACTGCAAAATAAAATTTGAATTCTTACTTACTCATACGAAGCCCAATTTAAACTACTTAAAATTCTTATTTGCGAAAAATATCGTGGAAATTCTCATATTCATACAATTACATTGTAATGATGTGCACTGATGAGTCAAATGAATAGATGGTAACTGAAGTCTATTTTATGGATATCAAAGTCGGTACGTTAATCCAGTGATCTTTAGAAAAATAATGTTTCTAATTCATCTTTTCTCCTAATTGCATAATAAATTTTCTCACACACCTTAATTAATTGTCAAATCAAAATGATTAAAATTACGCAAGCAGTATCCACTTCTTACACGATAATTGATGATAAATAATAACGAAATCCTTACCCATAAATCACAAACACTTTCCATTATATAAACAGATGTCTCATTATAATATTTATAGTCAGGGAAATGTCGTTATGAATAATCAATTAATTTTACACTAACTCATTTTTACCGATAATTAATTTTACTCAAAATAAAGCTAACCGTTTTGTTTCTAATATTTAAGCTCCTTTCACAAAAACCAATTTTAGTATCTCTAGGCACTTTAAAAAAGCACTTTCTATAATAGACATATGTGAATGTATGTATTTTAAGAAATATATATATTCACTTATTTTTTCCTCGACACCTTCATTACAATTTAAATCTGTGCTTATTCACTTCCCTAAACATTAAGCCCTCTATCAAACGACAGTTGAAGTCTTATGTATTTGATATCGGCCTTCTTGGGTAATGAGGCAAAACTGAATAATTAAATGAAGAAAAATCTATGCCCCATTACCATTCACGTACTGTTATGCAATTCTTTGAAGCGATAAAAATTCAATTAAATTTCCCATAGTCACCAATTTTCCTTGATTTAATTTGTTACGAAAAAAAAAATTTAAAAAAAAAATAAACTGTGAGAGAAATTTATCGGCCTAGGCATTACTTTGTCTACCAGGAATGGCGTGTCTCAGCCGTACGCTGATATAGACACACAATTTAGAAGAATAAATAAAAATACTTACGGCACAAATATCTTCCCAATTTGAAAGCTGCAATAGGACAGATTGACATACCAATCAGACGAGAAAAAGAAAATTTTATTCAAACACTGTTCGCTCGGAAAAAAATCATTACAATGTTGAGGAAGAAAAAATAAACGAAAGAGCTGAGCTGCAAACTTCGTTTTGGAAAATGTGTTTTCTTTTATCGCCTCTCGGGCGCTTGTTTGTTTGAATTTGCTTTATTTTCCTTTGTAAAATAACTTCATGAGCACATGACAGACAGAAACAACGACAAGAAAGCCGTTCACTTGTGTTTTAATTTTTTTTTTGCAATTAGCTTTGTAAACCGCATACTGGCGAGTTGGTGCGCGCCCATTGAAAGCTGCAAACATAACATTTTACCTGGTTACAGTGGATTAGGTACTCTTGGTGCGATGGTGTCTTTAGTCTCACAGTGAAATAAAAATGTTTGTGCATTGCTGTTGATTGCGTCAGAATAATGCAATAATAGTATGTTTACACAATTGCAACCCGCGCACATGCTAAATTATATTTAAACATTTGCATTACAAAATTAAACAAACAAACATTTCCTTAAACTTTCTAATTTATTTTATTTGACTTTAATCAGACTATCAAAGTAATAAAAGTTTTTTTTTTTCTTTTTTTTTTAGGTAAGATATGAGAAGATCATACAAGTTAAAATTTGCAACATATCACAGCAAAAATAAATTGTAGCACAATAATTAGAGGCCAACATTTTTAACCTCATTTAAAGTGGTCTTAATCAGGTGAGTGTTACCAGCTACCACTCCCAGTTCAAAATTGATTTATAATTGGTCTGGTTATTTGTTTTTTTTTTCTTACTTTTGTTGAATTACGTAGCAATGAAGTCCAATTACTATGCTATATTATATTACGTCGTGGTAACAATGGAATTATTTTCAAACGAGTATAACATTGTTATCTGACTGGAAAAATCTTATCTGGGGATTAGATTGGTATATTTAGCTTAGCTACCTACTTTTCCTTATAATAGACCACTTGTTGTAGTGAGATTTATTTTTTTTTTTCTTAAGAGAGTAGCTTAGCAATAATTTTGCTTCTTACATAAGTAATTGACGTTAAACTGGATTAAGATCAATCAAGGGGTAAAACATCCGCCTGTGGGGGGTGGCACAAGTATTTTTGAAGCCTACAGTCTTAAATCTGAAGTAACACAAAAAAAAAATAAGAAATTATTTAATACATAGATACATACCTTAACAGCGATTGTACTCGATTTTTTAACTTCGAGCTTGCAATTTTGTAATCAAAGGTTATACAAGCTTATTACTTTTAGTATTAAGACTTTTTAGATAATACATAAATCAAACAAATTGTCTGAATTATTTCAAAGTACTTAGAAAGTTTGTTAACAAAGCGAATGTATACATAAACGATTGTTTAACTAAACAGAGGCGTCAACTTCTAAATACTGCGCTAGCACTTAAAACTACGAAAGGGATCAAATACATTTGGACTAGGAATGGGAATATCTTTATGAGGAAGAATGAGGGTGACAATTCAGTAAGAATTAATTATATTTCTGATTTAGATAAAGTATGAATATTGTTAATCCTTTTCTTTCTCCAGTTCAAAATATTTGTGAAGTGCCAGTTTTTCGTAGTTTTATTGATAATTGCTTTTGTATACACCAGAATATCCGTAGCCTCAGAAAAAATTTCTCTAATTTCTTAGCTCACATTGAGTCTCTTCAAAAATTGCCAGCTATAATAGTTTTAACAGAGATTTGGGTTTATGAGAGTGAAATGAGTCTTTATAATATACCGGGTTATGAACTTTTCAGTTGTTGCAATGAAACTTATTCGTCAGGTGGTGTTGCAGTTTATATTGAAGAGAGTTTTGTTCACAAATTCTCCAAAATCAATATATGTAGCGCGGATGTTGTAAAGTTGTCGTTTTGTTAGAAAAATGAAAACTATACAATGTTGTGTTTATATAGATTGCACGCGTTTAGTAAAAGTTTGTTCATAGAGGAACTCAGTAAAATTCTTTGTATAAGCAAAACTTGTAATTTAATTCTAATTGGTGATATAAATATTGATATTTTGGACGTGTCCGACAAAGACACTGAAAATTATTTATTTCTCATGGCTTCGAATGGCCTAAAGGCAATTATAAATGATCCAACTCGCGTAACAGAATCTACAAGTACTTGTATTGACCACATTTTTACCCGTTTTAAAGTCAGTAATAAATTTAATTTTTTTGGCAGTGTTCTCGACCTAAATATAACTGATCATAAATCGATCATTTTATTTAATATGTTAGAAAATAATTTGAGTTTTACATCAGAAACACAAACAAAAGAACATTATACCACCGATTATATATTATTGCAGAATAGTTTGAAGCATGAATTTTTAGATCAGGTTTATGCGGAAAAGGATCCACCTACTTCGTTTGCTATTTTTATCTCGATATTGGAAAAACATATAAAGTCATGTACTTCTGTATCGGTAAAAAAATTTAATAAAAATAAATTTCTAAAGCCTTGGATGAACATGAGTCTCTTAAAGCAGATTAAACAAAAGAGCAAAATTAGTATAAAGCTAAAAAAATATCCAAACAATGTAAAACTAAAAAAGTATTACCTTACACTTTGTAAAGCTGTTAGTACAAATGTTGAATTGACTCGCGAAAAGTACTATTCTAACTTATTTGAAAAATCGAAGGGCAATATTAAAGAAGAATGGAAAGCCATTGACAACATTTTAGGGAAAAAAAAGGAAGCCTAATGCAATAGAAACTATTGTAGTTAACAATGTTCCTCTAACAGATTTTAACTGTATATCAAACAAATTTAATGAATATTTTACAGAAATATCTGATACACTGAAGCCATCCACTGATTCCGGTGGTAATTGTAATTGTTATACTGAACATTGTCTGGATGTTGACTACATACAACCAAATAGCTTTGCTTTTAGTCCAATCACATCTTTTGAAACCTACAAAACTATTTTATCTCTGAAAAATAAAAATTCTTGCACTTCAGATGGAATATCGAGTAACCTACTTAAAAAAATTGCGTTTTATGTTTCAGATGTGTTGAGTTTTATATATTTAACTTAAGTGTTGAACAAGGTTGTTTTCCAGAACAATTTAAGTGTGCTGAGGTTATCCCCCTCTTTAAAAAGGGAGATAAGAAAAATATGCTTAACTATCGACCTATCTCTATCCTTCCTACTTTTTCAAAAATATTTGAAAAACTTATGATAAAGAGAATTACTTCTTTCCTAAATAAAAACAGATTTTTTAGCGAAAATCAATTTGGTTTCCGTTCGGGAAAATCAACCGAAGATGCAATTCTTAAGCTATGTAGTCAGCTTTATGGCAGCTTAAATAATAATAAATCTACAATGGCTCTCTTCATCGATATGACTAAAGCATTTGACATGGTTGACCATGATTTACTATTAGGTAAGTTGTATAATGCAGGATTTAGAGGAGTAATTTTTCAATGGTTGCAATTATACTTAAAAGGAAGAGTTCAAAAAGTCATTGTAAACGGTACACATAGTGAAGCTCGATTTTTAAAAAATGGAGTACCTCAGGGATCTGTACTCGGCCCTTTATTTTTTCTTGTTTATATAAACTCAATTTTTAAGCTCCGTTTAAATGGACTTTCGACAGCATTTGCAGATGATATATCATTTACCTACCAGTCAAATTCGGATCTTAATTGTGTCTTGCAAATTGAAGAGGACCTTGAAGCTCTAAGGACTTGGTTTTATAACCATAAGCTAATAGTAAGTGAAAAAACTAAGTTCATGACTTTCAAAATATCTGGTCATCGAGTTTGTAACTATAATTTATCTTTTCATTCTTCAAGTTGTAGGCAATTCTGCTTTCCAATTCACAATTGTGGCAAACCTAATTTCCAACATGAATATTCTTGTTCCAATTCTTGTTTCAAAATTGATTCAGTAAATAATTTTAAATATTTGGGTGTTACAATTGATTCTAATCTTAATTGGAAAGACCATAGTAACAACATCAAAAATAGTCTGATGCTCATAACGCGAAAAATGTATCTTTTAAAACCATTCTGCTCTAAAAGGATTCTAACTTCAATATATTATGGTCTTGCGCACTCTAAACTACAATACGGGCTATCTAGCTGGGGTGGTTCGTATGCAAATACTTTTAGACCCTTATTGATTGCTCAAAAACATCTTATTCGAATTATTTGCAACAAAAATCGTTATACTGAAAGTTGGTCTTTATACAAGGAATTGCGAGTTCTACCTATGAGACATCTTTATATTTTTAAAGTTCTTAAAGAATTTTTTTCAAGCAAAGCGGTAATATTCCTAGTAGAAACTCGCAGCTATATAATTTAAGAATACACTACATGCACCTTGCAAATGAACCCACTGCCTACAAAACTCATTTCTCTAACTTTTATACTGCCACAGCACCAAAGTCATTTAATAAATTACCTCTGTCTATCAGAACAACTCAAAACTTAAACTCTTTCTTAAAAAAAGTAAAAGACTGGCTTTTCACAATTGACATAAATTCCATTGAAAACTATTGTTGAAATATCTATCCTAAATTTTAAAATCATAAAATGTATCATTTGCTGTTATTTTTTTTCTTTTATTTTTTTTCTTAAATTTTTGATGAATTTGTATTTATTTTTCTATATCAGTTTTAACTATCTCTGAAATATTTATTCATCCTCCTTAACTTTTGAATCTTATTATTATTATATTGCTGATTGTTACCCCACAACAGTTTCTAATTATTGTAAAATTAATTCACAAATGTATCATTCATCACTAACTTGCAAGTTAAAGAATGATAACTATTATTTATTTTTTATTACTTTTATACTAGTTTTAAGTTGGAAATGAAAAAAGAATGAATAAATAAAATTTTCTAATTTTCTAATTTTTTTTTCAAAAAGTTCTTCATCGATTGATAAATTAAATTAACCGTTTACAGCGATTACTCCTAAGAGCCTATGAACAAGATATTGTTTTTTTTTTTCAAAAACATTGAATTGCAATACTATTATGTATGTGGAAAAAAATTGCTAAAAGCTATAATGCTAGCTACACACGTGGCAACTGTTGCCGCAACCACAGTACCTACTGTTGTAACAACCGACCGAAAATATAAAAACTTTTTGATATTTCTGGCAACGGTTGCAGCAACACAAAATCAATTGGCAACATAGCTACACACGAAGCAACGGTTGCTTCAACATGGCTGTGTTGCCGCAAGGTTGCCTCGTATCTAGCTAGCATAAGAGCAGTTTTTGAAAATATTTTCAAAAATCAAAATTGTTGTATGGTACCCGTTACCGTTCGCACGAATTCGAGTGGTCCAATTTTCAATGACTCTTCTGGATAGATTCGGCTGAATTTGAGCGCGTTGTAACTTTACTAATTCACATAAGAAAAAGTCTAGCATGTCTAGCTCCATCGAGCTAAGTTGACATTCACGTCATTTCTGCAAGAGATAACCTTATCGTCAAATCGTTAATGCAGAATTTTAATTGTGGCATCCGTTTTGTGGCACGTATCGCGCGTCCTGCTAAAACCACAAGTCGTCTAGGTCCCTATGGCTCACTTTGAGCCATACAACATTGGTTATCATCGTTCTGTAGCACTCGCTATTGACAGTTATCGCCTCACCGACGACGTCGTTTTCGAAAAAGTACCGACCAATGACGCCACCAACCCAAGATCCTCATGTGGGTTTCTGTAGTTCCATATACTGAAATACCTCTTGAGAGGAATTGACAAATTCTACAAGAGTATCTCTTGTCATGGAAAGTGCTGCTCATAAGCCGTTCGAAATCGGCAGAAAATTATAGGTCCCCTCCGTTCCTGTTAACACGCACACAGGAATGGTTGAGAGTTGTAAGTCACTAGGTCCTGGTTCACTCCGAGCTGTTGCACCACCAAATTTATTTATATACTGAAATATTGTTTGTTAACACAGCCATTCATCCAAAAATTCTCCTTGTCGCTAAAGATAATTTGTCTGCCAAAAGTGAGGTCGTCTTCTAAACGCTCCGAAGCCCAGTCACCGAACAAACGGCGTTGTCTATGGGTTCAAGTCCCAATGCAAAATAGTGAGAGACAGCGAAAGGCTGAATTATTGTGCACGTTAAGGAATCGTTGCGTTTTCTCTAACAAACACCCATTTTGATAATAAAGTTTTATTATTTGGACGTGCTGTTTAATTGAGTCAGTTTCCATGATGATTTGACATCAGTTACTGAATAACAAATAATAGATGTCAACAAAACAGCATGGCTGGCACTGGCTGCCAAAAACTACCCGTGCGAATTGAAAATAACCTTAAACGTAAAATCATTTCTCGATCAAGCATAATTTTCGTGTTTACAGATTCTACATATTGGAAGGATTGTACTATGATGCCAATGATTGTCTTTTGTTCACTGAATCATACAAATTTACGACCCTTCGGTGTTTTTAACATGCATCGTGACGCTACTGGTAGAGACACTTTTGAATTTAGTTTTTAAGTGTATTTTTTGACATCTACTAATTTGCTAAGACAGACTGTTGGAAGGTGGTTTTTATCATTGAATAATATCGTTCTCCATTTTGATTTATTTCAAAATTGTAATTCTAAATTTACATAATAATTCTAAAGCTCACACAATTGCAGTATTTTGTGTCAAAAGAGTTTTAAGAGCATTTAGTTTTATTCATACAAACATTTTTATACTAATTCTTTTTTACTTGCATTAAAAAAATCGATCTGGAGATTTTCCCGCAATTCCTTCTATCTGTATATCTTTACCTCGACCTATCGCTTAAACTGCGAACGCGATTTTCTTCAAACATTCTTTTTAAGGGTCCTCGGTCATTCCCTAGAGGTGAAGTGAAAATTTTTGTTTGGTACTGGTACCTGCCATAAAGACGATTTTTTTTTATTTTCCATTTTCTCATTAACGGCTCTAACGATCTTGATGAAAATTTTTATGCAGGAGATGCTTTGAATCAAAAAAAAAATTGCGTACACAAATTTTCAAAAAAAAATATCTTTAGAATTAAAAATTTTAAAATGCGCGACTAGGTCGAGAGAGAAAAACTATTCATAAGCATAAAATTAATTTTTTAAATGACTTAAATAATTTCGGAGTTGGAACTAAAAAATATATATATTTATTTATGCGAGAACAAAATTTATAAGTCATTGTACCTAGTGGTTTCTTAAAAAAATGAGCTTTTATATACAAAATTTTTAAGAAAAATTTATGGTACGCAAACTTCAAGCTTATAATATTGTACGAAAAAACATTAAATTTCCAAAAGAATATAGACCCGTTCTTGAGATATCGAATTTTCCAAAAAAAAAATTGATTTTTTTTTATAAATTCAAAAATATTTTTCTTAAGTTTTGAAACGCAATGTTTTTCAAACTTTTTAGGAGCTTCCCAATAAAAAATTTCATTAAGATCCGTTATGACGTTAATGAAAAATTCAAAATTTGAAAAAATGGTTCTATGGTAGGTACAGTTGGTAATATCTTAATTTCAAAAGATTTTTTCTTATTAAATTATAGATCGTAAGAATAAATAGAAAAAAAAATATCAAAATTCTATGTGCCGTTTTCCAGAAAAATACGATTTCCGAAAACCATTTTTTAACATTAGTATGGTGGATACAAAATTTTTAAAACATTTTTAAGTTGGTACGCCAACTTTAATTTTGTATTACATATTATAGAAATGATAATTAAATTTCCAAGAAAAATATTAAACCGTTTTTGCGATCTATACTTTTTTTGAGATATACTTGTTTTCCAAAAATTCAAAAACTATTTTTTTTAAGTTTTGAAATTCTTCATTAAAACTTTCATTAAAATCCGTTATGCCGATAATGAGAAATTCAAAATTCGAAAAAGTTCGTTTAATGGTAGGTACAGTCAGTAATATCTTGTCTTCAAATTTTGTTTTTACTTAATTATAGATCGTAAGAATTAATTGAAAGAAAAAAAATTTTAGCGAAATTCTCGGAACCGTTTTCAAGAAAAATACGATTTTCGAAAACCATATTTTAACATTTGTATGGAGGGTACTATTATTTTTAGGTAAAATAATTTCTTTTTTCTCATATCTCGTAGATTATATTAAGAAACTTTTATATCAAGTCTTAAAAAAATCGAGCATGGGGTTTTCGAAATTCTGTGGGACAATTTTTGAGAAAAAAACAATATTTATAAAATTTCGAAAAAAATCGTATGGCAGGTACCGTTATTTTTGGTCTTAAAAAAAAAAAAACTTGTGGGGGGAAAAAATTAAAACCCATATCTACCAAGTTTAAAGAAAATCGGCGGAGCCGTTTAGGCTGTAGTCGAACAGACAGACAGATAGGCAGACAGACAGAATTGCGAGACCCACATTTTTTGGTCTTCGATATCATCGTAATGTCAACTTTGATCAAAATCTCGAGTTCGATTTTTTTTCCGAATGTATAACGTGCCTTATTGTACCTATGTATAAGTCGCAAGTAAAAATGGTTTGTAAATTTGAATACACAATAATATAACTTTTGGGGAGCTTTAATATAAGAAAAGTGATCGAGATGGGTCTTACTGTTTTTGATAAAATCAAACATAAAAAAATTGTTATTAATGGTACCCCCATTAATAACCATTTTTCGGGATTTTTGTCAACCTTTAGCTAGCTTCAAATAAATGAAATGTTTTGAATTTTTTTTATTAAAAAGGTTATCAATTTTTGAAATTATTTGAAACACGAATAGATACCAATTTTGAAATTATTTGAAACATAAACGGTTTTACAATTTTGAAATAATTTGAAACAAAAATTTTACAATTTTTCAATTTTAAAATGATTTAAAACACAAAATAGGCTTCTTTAAACTGCAGTTACTGGTTAAACTAAAGGTGTTAAGCTTCGAAACTGTTGCGAAAAGTTAAGGCGTTCTTACTCAGAAAAAGTGTTTTTTTTCGATTTAATTTAGTATAACTAGCTATGTGGGCAAATTATTATAATAAATTTATTCATAAGCTGACAACTAGCCTCCAACCATTTTTGCATGGATGTGGATATTGTAGAAAATTTTAAACTTTGGCTTTTCACTGCATTTCAATGAACCATTTAATAAATTATCAAAGATCTTTCAGTAAAAACCACCAAAAAAAATGATTCCAATGAAAAGTTGAAAGTTCCAAAAAACAAAAGCAGAATTCAGTGAAAGGAACATGTTTCCTCTACTCACATGGTATCTTTAACCATACGAAACAATTTACCGACTTTTGGGTAAAAATAACCGTTCACGTACAATGTATGTACCTCCAGTAAGAAAGCTATAAATCTCAAAAATATACATATTAAAAAAAACTATAAACCAAAAATCATTCATGCAACTCAAAAACAGGTGAACTACAGTTCAACTGGCCACAATCACAGCCGCAGCCTTTGCGCTGCTACAAAGCAGAGCTTATTGCACAATCGGAATGATTAATATCGAGTATTTTGTTCGTACTTGTTGTAGTTGTTGTAATTGCTTTAAGCTTGATTTTTTTTTTTGGAACATAAGAGGCGTTGTTCACATTTATGAACCAGGAGCGGATTTCTCAAAAAGCAGATCAAGCAGTTTCGTAGGTCGGGTTAATAAAAAACAAAAAACTGTTAACTGTCATAAAATCGTATCCAAAGAAAAACATTAATGGGTACGAAACGGTAAAGAAATTTGGTGGTTTGACAGCAGTGAACATTCTGAATCGAGTTTGATTAATTCCCAAAAAAACATTTTATCAACATTTCTGCTTAAAAAACTAAGGATGTTTCAATCCTTCTATGAAGAACCGTTTCCTGTTTTGAAGTAATAACAAATATTTAAATTCCTTATAAGGCGTTTAGTGGAACTGTTGGTATGAACAAACGGGCCTTAGTAACCCCTTAATCCGGCACTGAAGAAATTTCATGGTGCGGCCGCTTAACCCCCAGCATGGAAGCGGGTCACCTTTTTCGGGTGATAAAATCACTGACATGCCCGACTTTTTTTCTTCTCGTTCGAAATTGATCATCTCATCAGCATAGAGATTCGAAAGAGTCGACGAAGGCGACACACACAACACAATATAGGCGGCCAATCAAACGAAATCACGAATTAAGTTCGGAACGTTTTATATTTTTTTTTTGTATGTTGAAGTTTTTTTTTGTTGTTCCGTCATTGCCTTGAGCTTATTTTGAGCTGTTTTGCGTCGTTTACATTCGGCGGTGTGTGTTTTATAAAAATGCGTTTTAGGTCTTTAAAGGGAAAACAGGTGTTGTGCAACTTAACTCACCTATTTGGCAATCTACGCTGTGTGACACATGTTTGACGGCAACGATTATATTATCGCAATAATAAAAGACAATCGAAACATAATTAGCAACAATCTCTGATGACGACGTTCATATGTTGCTAAGCTTTTTCAGGCATTAGAGGTTAAAAAAAATTAGTAACATTTGGAGCAAAACATAGTTTAAACATGCCAATTTTGTGTGATAACTACTAGTTTAGTAGATAATGAAATACAGCACCATAAGAGACAGATGCACTTCAAAGGTCAACTATCATTCAAGACCGCCATGCAATTTGGCATTTTCTAAAACTGGTTAGACGAAATAGATAAAATAATATTATGAGACTTGAATAATAAAAAAAAAAATTTTTACGATCAACAAAACACAAATTTAAATAAATTGCTTCAAACATACATATGTATGAATGCATATGGTTTAAAATCTAGTTAATTAAAAGTTTAAAGCACCTGGGTGAGAATATAATTTGTTGATTATGAATGTGATGCAGGTATTTTTGTTGATGGCGAATCAGTTTGGTTGGAACTCTCAACGTTAAAGTGGAATAATGAAATGACTTTAATAATTTTTTAATGGACTTCTACTCGCGTTTATATCTAAGATAAGCAGAGCTAACCAGAGTGGAACTTTGGGTATCGTCAATAATACAAATTTTGTTCATAACTTTTTTTGTACTTTTTTGCTGCTAATTCGACTTACAGTGTTATGACTCCTCCTGTACTTGAGAGGGTTACCGGTTCTATGGGACAAATCTTCTTTGACACTCGTACAGTAGCTAGAGTTCTCAAAGATCTTGAAATTCATAGATCTGCTGGTCAAGATTGTTTATCCCCTTTAGTTCTGAATAGGTGTTCTTCTACTCTTGAAAGACCACTGCGTAAGATTTTCTATCTTTCATACTCTTGGGATATCTTTCCGAAACAGCATTTATCCAGGCGGTCTTTAAAAAATGCGAATCTTTCTCCCCCTCCAACATCTTGAAGAACGAATGCTCTTAATTGACCGACAGTACGGCTTTTGTAGCAAAATGTCCACTGGTGATTTGATGACATATCTCACCAAAAAATGAAGCCAATCCTTACATCACTTTATATTTCTAAAGCATTTGATAGGGTTTGGCACGAAGCTCTTTTATCGAAAATGTTTGGATTTGGTATCGAACTGTCTCTTCTTTGTTTAATTAGAAATTACATTTCGGACCGCTCAATACAAGTTGTATTGCACGGATTCAAGTCTGATATAAAATAAATGCTGGTGTGCCCCAAGGCACTCTTCCTAATCTTCATAAATGACCTTTTGTCTAAAGCTTCTGATGCACTTCGTTAGCTGACGACAGCACCCTCAGCTTTTCATATTCGTTTCCAGGATCACAACCCTGCTCATCGGCTGTGGGACTAGAATGACAGTGGTATGCTAAGATCATTAGATTCCGATCTCGACAACATTATACAATGGTGAATTAAAACCGTGTGCAATTTATTGCTTCGAAAACACTAACTATACCCTTGTGCAAATTATGAAAAAAAAAAACACATCCAAAGTTTATTCAACGTAACCTAAATAATTGCCCATGACGAAAATGAGTCTTACTTTCTCAGCCGGGTGGGATAATTGGAGTAATTTTCTAGCTCATTATCCTCATTACCTCCTAATCAAAAAAGAATTATTTAAAAATATTATTATCTTATAGTTCACTCCAATGCCTAACCCTAACGTGATCCTAGGATTTCCTTCTCTAAGTTTAACCTTAAAAAAAAAATTTAAATTACATTCCACCCTACAAAAAGGTTAATTTCGAAAATATATAAAGACCCTCAAAGTATGTCTTCAAAATAATACATTTGAAAAAAAAAAAACAATTTTAAAAATCAGAATGTATTCTTTTCGCTTGTGATATATACATAATGTACATAAGCATGTAAAAGATACTATATTATACATTCATTAAAAAAATCTAATTCAAAATTTTGATCAGACTTGACATGTCATTACGACGATAGGGAAGACAAAACAAGTTTGACTCACAATTTTGTTTATCTAAATGTCTGTCAGTTGGACTACAGCCTAAGCGGCTAGGCCAACTTTCTTTAAACTTTTTCTAATCCCCCGACAGGTCTTTTCAATTTTTTTAGGACGAAAAAAACGATACCAGCCATACAAACTTTTTCAAATTTTAGACACATTTTTTTTTTCTCAAAAACTGTTCTATAGATTTAAAAACAAAATCAAAAAGTTTCTTTCAGTAAAGACTAACTTATGGTAAATATATAAATTACAAAAAAATGTTTAGAATAATTTTTTGTCTTAGATTTCCTCACAAACGCTTCAACTGATTTTAATCAATTTTCTTATGCTAAGACTTCTCCCAAATTTAAATAGTATACAGTGTTTATAAATTTTCAAAAAAAAATTATTTGTATTTTTCAAAACAGTTTTAAATGATTTTCAAAAAACGTAGTTTTCTTGAAAACGACATCTAGAATTTTGTTACAATATTTTTTGTTTCGGTTTTTGAATATTACAACAACAACTTGAATAAATTACTACCAAGCTATGTCACGGGTGCCAAGCTGATCATCAGACTCCTTTATTAGTGGTGCTTAGCCCTTATATTTACTTTTAAAGTTTAATCGAAAAACTTTTTTACTTGACTGAGATTTGAACCCATAATTAGCGTCTTCAGAAGCCATTGCCCTACGCATCACGCTACCGAAACCACATGATCAGGTCCATCCCAATTTAGGTTTTACTGTTTATCAATTGTCACCTGAGGACTAGCATTTTTATTAGTCACCCAAGTTTGTTGTTGTAAATTCGGTTTCTTTATTTTTTCTCCGTACCCTGTTTATAAAACAACAATTCATTGCACATTATAAAGAGGGAGATTTTTGATGATTTTTGTTTCGTTTAGTTAAATCAAGACATTGAAGACATTGCTGACAAAAAGAATCATTTTTTTATTCTTTTTCATTCTCACTGTCATAATAACGGATTTTAATCAAAAAAAATTGATACATTGAAACAGAAGCTTCTAATAACTTTAAAAATCATTTGTTTATCAAAACTTGGAAAAAAATATTGTTTTAGATTCTTAAAAGAATTTGTATATCTAATTTTTAAAAATACAATATTTTGAAAACAGGTCAATGATTTTCTTACAAAATATAAAAAGTTTTAAATTGACGTACCAAATTTTTACCTCAAAAATGTCTTAAAAATTTGTATATAAGAAACTTATTTAAAAAACAAAACTTTAACTTTTCATATATTTATAAAAAATCGCATGGCATTCTTTTTTAGCTCCAAATACTAAATATGTAGTTGTTTTAACTACCTTAAAAATGAATTTCATGGCTTTGAATATTTTTCTCTTATCCATGGTTTTATATTTTTTTTTTTTATAATTAGCGCGCACTCAAGGGGTTATTACTACCCTTAAAATGATTAACACAGTACGAGCGTTAGGAAAACAAGGAAGGGTTTAAAAGGAGATACCGATGCACATTAGTTTTAAATTTTTGAATATTACAATGGGAAGGAAAAATAGAGTTGGGTAGAGCATTCCACATTCGTGTAGTCCGGCTAAAGAAAGAATCTCTATATTTCACAGTACGTCCGAAATTGGGCTCAAGGGTAAACTGATGAGCATTCCTAAAAGCACGAGTATTACGGTTAAATTGTTTAAGGGGAGGAATGCAACTGGCTATTTCGCTGGAACACTGTTTATAGAAGTAACGGTAAAATAATGAAAGACAAGAAACATTGCGACGGTGCTCGAGAGATTCAAATGTTTCTGTTATACTTCTATCACCTATCAATTTTAAAGCTCTTTTTTGGATTCTATCCAAGAGACTCAAGTGTGTTATTGGAGCACCTGCCCAAATATGGGAATTGTACTCGAGCTTTGGACGAATATAAGCCTTATAGATTACAGCCAGATTAGAAGGGGTAAAAAATTTCTTGCAACGTCGAAGGAAACCTAAACACTTGGCAGCGTTTTTGGCAACGTCGAATATGTGGTCATTCCACACAAGGTGGTCTGTGATGCACATACCGAGCACAGAGAGTTGTTCAGTTTCCTCAATGCAAGTGCCGCTCATGGATAGCGGCAAAAGGGGAGGATTTCGCTTTAACGATAGAAAACAGCATTGGGTTTTTGAAGCATTAAATTCTACACGGTTTTTTATTCCCCAATGGACAATGCTGTCGAGATCAGAATTTAATGAGCTTATCATACGCTGCCGTTCAAGTTCCACTTCCGAAGAACAAGGAAGTGAATCTTCGAACGAATATGAAAAGCTGAGGGTACTATCGTCAGCAAAACAATTTAGTGGATTAGAAGTTTCAGATAAGAGATCGTTGATAAACATGAGGAAGAGAGTCGGAGACAAAACGGAGCCCTGGGGTACACCAGCATTTATTTTATGAGTTTTGGACTTGAGACCATCCAACACGACTTGTATTGAGCGGCCTGAAAGGTAATTTCTAATCCAACGAAGAAGAGTTTCATCAATACCAAATGCACGCATTTTCGATAAGAGAGCTTGATGCCAAACTCTATCAAATGCCTTTGAAATATCAAGTGCAATAATCTTACTTTCTCCAAAACGATGTAAAGATTTGTGCCACTGTTCGGTGAGATATACCATCAGATCACCAGTGGACCTATTGCTACGAAAGCCATACTGCCGGTCATTAAGAAGCTTTCGTTCTTCGAGATATTTCTTGAGCTGATTATTTATCAGCGTTTCCATGACCTTGGAAAGAAGGGACGTAAGTGCAATTGGACGATAATTTGAGGGGGACGAAGATTCACCTTTTTTAGGGACAGGCTGGACAAATGCTGTTTTCCATCTTCTCGGAAAGAGTCCAGAGGAATAGGATAGATAGAAAAGCTTACGCAGTGGTTTTGCCAGCGTTGAAGAACACCTCTTCAGAACAATAGGAGGGATACTATCCGGGCCAGCGGATTTGTGTATGTCAAGATCTTTCAGGACTCTTGCAACTGTACGAGTACGAAAGAAGACTCGTCCCATGGAAAAATTTGTGTTCTCAAGTACAGGAGGAGTCATAACACTCTCTGGCAGCGTCGAATTAGCAGCAAAGTGTGCTGCAAGCAAATTGGCTTTATCAATAGAGCTGACGTAGGGAGTGTCATTGATAACGAGCGTTGGGACCGATGACGAAGTATATAGAACGATTTTGAAAATTCCAAAATAAGATCAAGTTCATGTGAATCAGTCGTACATTTTATTTTTCGAAACATCCGACTTTATTACGAAACGAACACTAACCCCCAGTTTCACAGTGAGAGTTTAAACTCAAGTTCTGCTGAACCTGAACTGGAGTTTAAATTTGAAGTTCAACTCGTCCGGTTTCACAGTCTAATCTGAACTTCAGTTGATTGAACGTAGTTTAAGTAAATTGTTTTCTCTTTCTATCTGAATCAAAGTAAAAACAATCAACGAAAGTTTGCTTTGTTTTAGTTGTGACCTGTGACAGGAAAACAAATTAAAATATGAAAATAAATTTTATTTTCAAATGTTCGAAGGGATTGTTGATCTGAGGTTTAAACGGCAGAATAGTATCGTTTAACTTAAACTACAGAATGAACTCTGTTCAAGGATTAAATGAAACTGTGAAACCAAATTTGTTGTTGAACTGAAGTTTAAACCAAAAGTGGGGTTTAAACTCTCACTGTGAAACTGGGGGTAAATATTTTTATGCAGCACGTTTGAGCTGCGGATTCATGGTTTCGTGAATCGGGAACATGACGAAAATGAGTATTAGTCTCACTATAAGATTTTGTAATGAAAATAATTTTCATCATCATTTCACCAACATAAATGAAAACTATTTAAAAATATCTGTAGTTTTAACTTCAATTTACCCTATCCTTTAAATTCTAAACAAATTTTATTCTGTCTAAGGCGATCGTCCTAAATATTATTTAAGACGCAAAATCAATTATTAATAGATTAGTTTTTTTCGTTTTAGCCCCATTTTTCACCCCTTAAATTACTAGAATTTTAACAATTCCGATATAGTCCTAAAGTGATTCATGAAGACTATCTTCCAAATGTTTTCTTTTGAACACAAACAAAGTTTTTATAATCAAATTATCAATTATTGAAAGTTTTCGAGTCTAATAACAACATTCACTTAATGTATCAACTGCACCATTATGGTATGCGAGATGTATGGGTATTTATACTCATTTTGACTGAAGCCCAAGTCATAGATTCTTGTACACGTTATAAACAATAATATCGAAGCTTGATTATTAAAATATTGAAAAACATATTTTTAGTTCCATGGTAGGTAGGGTAGGTTAAAGTGGCCGTCATTAAAGCATCTGACACACTTAGACCAGTAGAGGTCCATAGTGATACCACGATCTAATAGAGAACAAAAAGGTTCTCCTATTAGTTAAAACCATTTGGAGCTTCTGATGAAGCGAAGGAGACTTTTGATGTCTATGTTTATGAGATCGCTTGGTTCGTTAAAGAAATATTTTCCTAGATGAAGTTTGCGTCTGTAAGAGAGAGCAGGACATGTACAAAGAAGGTGTGGGATTGTTTCCTCTTCCTCCTCGTCCAAGCAACTCCTGCAAAAATCGTTTGATAGTACACCGAGTCGTACGGCGTGTCTACCAATGAGACAGTGTCCAGTTATGACACCTATTACGGAGCTAATCTGAGATCTACCGAGGGACAATAAACACTTTGACCGCTTCACGTCTAGGTTGGGCCTAGGGATGCAAACGATACATCGATGTTTCCAAAACATCGATGTTTTGTTCAAAAACATCGATGTTAACATCGATCTTTTGGTTGCCGATACATCGCCGATACATCGACTGAAAAATTGTGAAACATCGACATCGTTCATTCATTTTGTTGAACATAGACATTGCCAAAATTGTGTTAAACATAAAATGTGTTTGTATTAGCATTTAAGTTGATGCACTTCAAAAATGACCTGGCTAAACGCAAAGTAGTTAGTTACCTAAATAAATATTTACGGGAATACAACAGCTCGCCTTCAGCCACCATGGACACATCTGATGAGTCTGAAAAAGATGATTCAGAGTTTGATATATGGAAATACCACAAGCAACTAACACATAAGAATATGAGAAATAAGTCATCGTCAACTTCAACAGCGACCATTAGTGAAACAGAAGTTCAAATGTACCTGTCGTCTCCTGTTACACCAATAAAAAAAGACGCTATTGAGATCTGGGATGATATGAAATCTCTTTTCCCAAAACTTGCAAAGATTTCAATGATATATGTATGTATGTATGTACATATCTCCCCATCGTCCCCACTTCTGTTCCAAGCGAGCGTTTGTTTTCGGAGGCTGGGGCAACCATCACTCAGGACAGAAACAGACTTCTGGGGACCAGATTGTCCAAGCTTCTTTTCTTGAACTAAATTTTGCAGTTACTTTCAAACATAAAATAATTATTTTGTCTCTTATTTAATTTCAAAATAACATTTAAATAAATAAATCCTATTAAGAAAATATGTTTTGTTTCAAAGTTGAATTTTATTATTTTGTGGTGTAGAGTGTAGTTGACTGGAAATATTATAAAATTTTTGCGTTGAAACTGGTAAGACTTGTATATCTTGTTGCTAGTGTACAGTAGGCGTTTTTCTTTTTTAGTTCAGAACAGAACCTGAGTTGTCAAAAATTAAATTGCGTTTCTTTTTTAGTTCAGAGTGTTCAGAGTTTCGAAAATGTGTTTCTTTTTTCGCTCTGAGCATGTTCTGAGCGTGTTCAGAGTGCGCTCTATGAGCTCAGAATAAAATAACTGAGCAGACAGAGTAAAATGCTTAACACAAGCATTTGACAGATGGAAATTAAAAAAAATGGCGACAGCTACATAAGTGTTCAGGTCTGTTTCAAAATATACTCAGAGCGCTCAGAGCACGCTTGGTTCAGAGAATGTTCGGAACATGCTCGACATGCTCGGACTCTGTTCAGAGCTCTATACTGAACTAAAAAAGAAAAACGCCTAGTACGCCATAAGTATAGCCCACAGACTTGTATGATCGGAAAAACATCGGAAAAACATCGATGTATCGTTGTTATAACCGATGTTTTTTTAACATCGATGTTTCACGTGGAACCATCGATGTTTTCAAACATCGATGTTTTTTTAACGATGTTGCATCCCTATTGGGCCAGATTTGTTTGGTCGCCAAGCAAGTGGTAGTGTTAAGCCATGGAAAGGCAAGGCAAACCACAAATATATTTGACTTTTGAATTTTGACACTACTTGTAAAACTTTTATGAACAGAAACTACG
Source organism: Chrysotoxum bicinctum (assembly GCA_911387755.1). Classification (NCBI taxonomy): domain Eukaryota; kingdom Metazoa; phylum Arthropoda; class Insecta; order Diptera; family Syrphidae; genus Chrysotoxum; species Chrysotoxum bicinctum. The sequence goes on along the minus strand of OU426989.1, from coordinate 184,112,676 downwards.
CTTACTGGTTCAGATAATAACAGAAGATTCACTCCAGTTGCTTAAATTGAAAGTTTTCCAGAAACAAAAAGTAAAGTTAAGACACATCTTACGTAGACAATTTTATATAGTTCATAAAAAAAGTAAAACATTCCATAGATAAGAAATAAAACTTAAATTAGTACTCAAATTTGTTAGTCAAATATTTTGATAGAAATGGAACGCGCACAGGAAAAAAAAAATTTTACTCGTATGTGTTCCATTAAAATGTCTGGCATGCATTTTAAGCATGGCATGCATTTATAACTGATAATGATGGTGCATTGAGGAAACCGCACATCTTTCAGTTCTTGGTACGTGCATTACAGACCATCTTCTGTGGAATCATCACATATTCGGCCTCAGCAAATACGCTGCTAAGTATTTCGGGTTTCTCCTTAGGTGCGAGAAAGTGTTCACTCCTTCTGATCTGGCTGTAATCTGTAAAGCCTTTATTCGTCCAAAACTCGAACACATTTTGGCAGGTGCTCCATTAACCCACTTAAGTCTTTTATGACCGTAAAACACAACTAGTTTAGACAACGCAGTATACGAATGAATAACATGTCTGTCAGAGCGTCAGAGTATACCACGGTAATATCTATCAGCCGAGAAAAATGGTGTGAGCATAGTACCTATCTATACTGCGATTTTTTGTGTGGTACATACAGTCTTCTCCTTAGCGAAAACAGCGATATTTTTCTAAAGTGGGTAATAGTTTTACTTAAGCTCATTATCATATTGATGTTTATTATGATTTTTAAATTTGTGATTTGAAATTTGTGATTTCAAAATGGCAACGAATTTAAAAAATGGAACATTTTTGACAGGAACCAAATTGCCAAAGTTTTGAATATTATCGACGGCTTAAAGGGGAATATACAAAATTCCCATATTTATAAGAAAAATATGTGTGGTAGGAATATGAACATGAAAAGCTCTCAAACTATACTACGTTATGAGAATACTTTAGTATCTACACTAGATGTTTGTCACGAGCATTAGGCAGAATTCAAAAGAGAGATTAAAAATGATAGGCGATAGGAGTAGCATCTCTAGAACACCAGCGTATTGTTTCATGTCTCTCATTATTTTATCACCATTTTATAAACAGTGTTTTAGTTGCATTCCTCCGTTAAACAATTCAACCGTTATACTCGCGCTTTTAGGAATGCTCATTAGTTTACCCTTGAGCCCGATTTAGGACGTACTGTGAAGTTCAGAGATTCTTTTTACTTGCGATATATGTAGGTACTATAAGGCAAGTTCTGCATTTGGGAAAAAAATGAACTCGAGATTTTGATCAAAGTTGACATTACGATCATAGCGAAGACGAATAAAGTGGGCCCAACAATTCCGTCTGTATGTCTATACCTCGATCAACAGCCACTGGACCTATTTTCTTTAATCTCGGTAGTTAAGGGTCTTCGGTGATTCCCTAGAGCGGAAATTTAAATTTTTTTTAGCTCTAAAACTAACGGTACACCCATAATACTAAACCTTATTTATCTCAAAAACGGCTCTAACGATTTTGATAAAAAAATTAAGTGTGATATTATGGATATGGACTACATTTCGGTCAAACACAAACTTGGGGCAAAATATTATTAATGGTACCCGTCATAGAACCGTTTTCTTAAGTTTAAAAAAATATTGTATATATAAATATTCGAAAATATATTTTTTTTTAATCTATATCTTTAAAACGTGTGAACGATTATTTTTTGAAATTATTTCCTAAAATCTATACTAAAAAATACTTAAAATTGGCATACTAAATTTCGTTCTCGAAAAATTTTAAGGTTGCAAACTTGCTTGCAAACTTACACAATTCGCTGCAAAAACGTTTGAGGTATAATTTCGTTTCTCACCACATTTCTTTTTGTTCTTAAGGATTGTATACTGACCAAAACATACATTTTCAAAAATATTGTTTTCAAAATCAAAAACGAAACAATTTTTGTATACCTCAACTGTTTAGGGACCCTTCTGCGTCAAGCTACGGTAGAAACTCAAGATGGCTATAATAACTCTTTGGAAATATATTTTATTTAAAAACCAAGAATTATGCTCAAATCAGATGATAAAACAAAGAATAGGTTTTTGGCTTTATTTATAAGAAAAACCTAAAAATAGTAATAGCTTATACATTTTTGGTTCATCGAATGTGCGTTAGAATAGAAATGTTTAGAAGAACTGTGTGTGACTGAAAAAGGAAATTGTAGACTCTTCTCAAAAAAGCATTTTCGAAATATTAAATTCTAAAAGTTTGATAAATCAACTTCCTAAAAATTAAAAAAAGACATTCTGTATGATTTCTTGGCCAACTATGAATTTATCCAAACCAAAAACTAAAACCGTTGGATCATTTTTATTGTTTCATTTCGGCAACAATTATAAAAATGAAACAAAACATGTTATGATATGACAAGTATACATAACTAAGGAATCAAAAATCTAAATTAATTTTTTTTTTTTAAATCTACTCAGCCGCTTAAGATGGGAGACAGAATCACGAGACAATTTTTAAAAATTTTGATATTTTTATTTTTGTAATTAAAAACCCACCCCAAATGCTTTAATATGGGAAGACTCTAGGTAATAAAGAAGCATAAACAATACACAAACAATTTTCACATCTACATAGTTCATTGGGATAAAAACAAATAAAATCATAATGATATCCATATGAAACCGCGTTTTTTTTTAAGTCAAAATTTACAACCGTAACTGTAAGCAACATTTAAATTCCACTATCTGCTTCCATCAATTCCCATAAACATAACCCATTTACAATAAATTCAATCAATAATACAACTTTTCCCGAAATTTTCTAGGTACTAGAATTCGCAAACACAAACAAACAAAAAACCTACCTCCTCCGACACGCACATGATCAGAATAGGTAAATTAAATCCGTTCTTTGACTCACATACCTATGTGTAACAACTTTGAGCTTCTGGTGTACAGGTAAAAAAAAATCAAAAATTTAAATTCACTAAGAGGTGCCACTTGAAGCACCTCTTTGAAAACAGTAACTTACCACGAATTTAAATTCAATTCAAGACTTTCAAATTCAATGTGAGTGTGTGTGTGTTTTGGATTTGTGCCAAAAAAGTAATATCATTAGACCAAGAAAGAAGCCAAACTAAATGTCATTTACCTACTGCCTGCCAAAGAACAATCGAACAATGTCTTCATTCTTATGCAACGTTTTTTTGTTGGTGTCTCGTTTTTTAATATCACTAGACGTTTTGTGTTCTAGATACGAGTACAACAGAATACAGATATATAACAACAACAACAATTTTTTTTAAGAGCTCTTCTGTGTTTTCATTGTACAAATAAATCCCGCTCTACGTCCAATTAAGTAATTGGCCAAAAGAAGTTGAGAACCTCAAGATTTATTGCACCATTCAGCTAACACTTTCAGCAAATTATCAAATTACCATCATCAAGTTGTGAAAAAATAAAATCTGAAGAATAAAATGAAAGGGAAAGAAACGAAGATCGGTGTCAATCCACCGCACTATAGTTGAGAACATGAAAATGTGTAATAAAGATATACAGGGTGATTCAGGCAAAACTATCTCATATTCAGCATTGGGAAATTTGGAAGGTACAAATTAAAAAAGTAAAGTACAAACGGCTTGTTAGAATATCATGACAAACTAGGCTTTTTAAAAAAAAGCGGAACCACCTACAATATCGTGGTATATCTTTTTGTAAAGACAAAAATTCTTTCTGTATTTTGTTTAGTTTAAGTATACGTATAGCGAGCCAAAGACGAACGATATCTTATTTTTTTTGTTACATGTTCTTAAACCTCAGACCCTAATACAACTTTTGAGCACTATTACATTAAAAAATAAGAGTACTTTTTTGCGGCCATACAAAAGTGACACACCCTAATATACAGACACTCAAATGAAATTGCAGGGCACACTTTTTTCGTGCTCAAGTGTAAAACTTGCCCTATAGTGCCTACATACATATATCGCAAGCAGAAAGTAGGACTCGCAATTTTGTCTCTTCCACTATAATTTTTATGATACGCACTGATTTTTCAATGTTTTTTTAAAAACCAAAAATAACAGTATATATGTATGTATGTATGTACATATATTGTTTTTTTGAAAAAAATACACGTATTCTCAAAAACAGTTACACAGACTTTTAAAAAACAATATGGTTGACAAAAATATCCGACAATTTTGTTTTCGATTTTCCAAAAAAACGTTAGAACTGATTGTGATAATTTCGTTCATTCCAGGGCTCTTAAAACTTCAAATAGTATTAGTATTATTCAAATTTTCAAAAATTTGTTGGGATTTTTACAAAAATTTCACAACCTCCTTTGAAAAATCAATAATAATTCGAAACAACGTGGTCATATAACTTGACAGTTAACAAAATCCTCTATTCAAAAATAACATATCCATCGTACAAATTTTAAAAAACATTAAATTTAACATTATTTTCACATTTAAAAAAAATTAAAACCAGTTTCTTTGAAAATACTTTATATTAAAGAGGGGTAAGTTAAATTTGGCAATAGAACGGTATACTTTAAAGAATTTTTATTTGAAATCGTTTGATGATCATTTATTATTGACTTAGAAATGGAAACTGAGAGTTGAAATAAGACTGTCGTATTTCACAACTCATGTTTACAAATGGTTGCTTAACTTTATTTGTGGAACAATTTTGAAATACTAAAACAGGAGCATCCTTAATTTATTTTTTTTTCAATTTAAATTTAATGCTGTAAATTATTATAAAAAAAATTAAGGAAATATTTGATAGGATTTATAATGTTTGGTTTGGGTTGAGTACGATATTCCGCTTTTTATAATCCCGTTTTTTTATAATCCCGTTTTTTATAATCCTGTTTCTTATAATCCCGCTTTTTAAAATCCCGTTTTTTTTATAATCTCGTTTCTTATTACGACGTATAAACAGTGAGGTATGTAACCCCCCTGCTTGGACACACTATAGGATTTGGGGTAGGTGCGAGGTTGGGTGTATGCAAAGTTTCTTTAGCATTTAAAGAATCTGGAAAATAACCAAAACAGGGATAAGCGGTATAAGGCGAGATTAAAGTAAAACGGGATTTTAAAAAGCGGTATTTAAACAAAACAGTATTATAGACGGACGGACGGTATTTTAAAACTTTTTTTTCGGGATTTTTGAAAAACGGAATCATAAAAAGCGGGATTCCGTTACGCTCCCGTTTGGTTTATTTAAATCTTTGACAGATAAAAGGTAGTTGCTATTAAAGCGAGCAAAAAAATCAGAAATTCATTATTGTAACACGATTTACATTTCTTATTACTACTCTGTGTTTTATTAATAAAATTCCGGAGAAGTTTCTTTTTTTGTTTATCATGATTTTGCGCCCAGTTGACATATTAAGACTTCCATAATCTTATTACATCAAGCGAGTAGTTCTTGTACTTGAAAAATATACAGCTGCAAAGACTTGGATAACATTTTGTAATTAAATAATATTTTACAAATTGATCTTGAGCGGTATCATTCCTGATGAGAAAACCGATCGAAGCTTGGACCTCCATTTAAATTTAATGAAAGAATATTTATATATTCATAAGAATATTCCCTTCCAATAACTTCTTGAAGGTGTTTTATCTTTTGAATCACCCTGTACAAAAACAGAAAATTTCAACACTTTGAATATACCATTTGAAAGAAGTCAGCCAGATGTTAAGTCATTATGCCATATGCTGGCTCTGAGCGCCTCCAGGTACAATGGCCAATAAAAGAAACAAGAATCGGTAAACAGAAGTTGAGAACAAAAAATTCAATAAAAAAAAAAACAACGATTACATAATTGCCTCACTTTTGTTTCAAAGTGCTTTGCCGCTTTTACCAGGCACCAGGCATGCATATCTCTTTAAGTACCAATCAACAGCTTTTGAACTTATTTTTCTTTTTGCTTAAATTAACATAAAAATCTTGATCTTGACTTATGATCAGTGATTTCTGATTGAAATGTACAAAATGTTTAGTAAGATCTCCACCAAACTATTGGCATATCTATTTAATGAAAGATAAATATTTAGATATTGTACACTCGTATCTGCCGGATATTGAACATTTTCTATAGTTCCATGAATAATTTGAAGAACTTAGTGTTCTTTTTTTGTTCTTCGTTTATGTTTCGAATAGGCCATTAATGACTTACGGCCTTCTGAGCAACCAAAAAAAAATAAACAAAATAGACACAAGAGTGAAACAAATCTGCTTCAATATTCATGATCTTTAGCTGATTGGTCACTTTGGATATATAAATATTATCTTGCGAGTTCCGTTAAGGTCATTTAATGGTATTAACTTTATTTTTGTTAATTTGTTCAAATTAAACTTACTTGTTTTTTGTTTATTTGTTGTATAAGTTGTTTGACTTTTGAGTCAGAATTTAAATATACGTAAATGCACATGGGTTTAATACTTAATGATGATCTTAATTTTTATTAATAAACGCTTTTTGGGAACCTATATTAGATAATATATCCGACTACTTCACATGTGTGTTGTTCCTCTTTTTCTGTATACTTGTCGGTAAATACTCTCCTGCGAATTCTATGGTATCCATTGTCTTGAAATACAATCGTTGCTTTATACATAGAAGGGGTCTATGACCATTTCTTGATTAGTAAAATAATTAAGTATAAGAATGAGTATTATTATCAGTTTTTGTTATCCAATGGCGTTGGTTCACTCTTTAAGCCCATTTATTGTGAGACTATGAAAAGCTAACAAATAACAATTAAACTTCTGTTAGGTTAATTTTGTTGTAAAAGTTATTACTTCTGTAGAAATTTCATAAAGTTTGTGAATCAAATGTAAACTTTTTCTTAACCATTCTTTCATATACGGGATGAAATTTGAATTCAAATACAAACCAAATTTATAGTTACATATACCTACGAGTATGATTTTTGAAATTTTCATTATGTATTTCTTGAATTTTTTGAAAAAAAAAAAATAGAATTAGAAGGTTTGAAAAAGCTTCCATTATGAATCATCATCAATACAGATTTAAGCTTATGCATATGAAAGGAGAGGGTTTCCAAAGAATATCTAAGCCATTCAAAACATTTTTTGAAAAATTAACGATAGCGCATGAACTTCTTCTTATACGTACATATGTATGTAATAGACTTAGAATTTAAAAAATGAATGTTATTAGGAAAAATGTTTCTAAATATTTATTTTTTAATTAGTTAAACAACTCTTTTAGTAGTTAGAGATAAGAACAGAATGCCATGAGATTTCTTAAGCAAATATAAATTTTTGCAAGAACCAAAATTATAAATCGTTGTAGCGGTTTCTAAAAAATAAAATGCACGACTGGGTCGCACAAACTTGCTCCTATGTAATAGACTAGGAATTTTAAAAACGAATGTTATTAGAGAAAACTGTTCATAAGGATAAAATTAATTTTTTAAATTAGTAAGAGACAAAAACAGAATGCTATGCAAATATGTATGAATTTATGCAAGAACAAAAATGATAAGTCGTTGTATTGGTTTCTTAAAAAAAAACTTTTATATAAAATTTTTTTAAAAGGTTTTTAAGAAAAAAAATTTTTTTTATTATTATTTGAATAAAATTTAAATTTACAAAAAAAAATATTGAGCCGTTTCGGAGATACTGAATTTTCTCAAAAAAAAAAATAGATTTTTTTTTTCAGAAATTCAAAAAATATTTATTTTAAAGTTTTTAAATGCAATGTGTTTTAGACCGTTTAGAAGCTTCTCTATAAAAAAATTCATTAAGATCCGTTATGTGGATAATGAAAAATTCAAAATTCGAAAAAATGGTTCTATGGTAGGTACAAGCTGTAATATCTTAATTTCAATTTTTTTTATTAAATTAAAGATCGTAAAAATTAATTGAAAGAAAAAAAATTTTATCAAAATTCTAGGCGCCGTTTTCGAGAAAAATACGATTTTTGAAAACCATTTTTTTTTTAATTTCTTAGCATTTGTATGGTAGGTACCTTTATTTTTAGGTAAAATAAATTTTTTTTCTTGCATCTTGTAGATTATATTAAAAGTCTTTTATTTAGGTATCAGGTTTAAAAAAAATCTAGCATGCGGTTTTCGAAATTTGAAATTGAATTTGAATTTGAAATTTTTTTTAAAAATCCAAAAACTTTTTTTTGAAAATTTGAATACACAATTCTATTCAAGTTTTGGGGAGCTTTAGCAAAAAAAATATGATCAAAATCGGTTGTCGTTGTACCTTTTTTGATAAAATCAAAAACAAAAAAAATGGTTCCATGGGGGGTACCCTCAATAACCAGTTTTCGGAATTTTTTTTTAACTATTACCTAGTTTTAACTAAATAAAATTTGTCTGTATTTTTATTTTTAAAATCTGTCGAACAGTTTTTGAGAAAAAAAATATTTACAAAATTTCGAAAAAAATTCTTATGGTACCGTTATTTTTGGTTTTAAAAAACAAGAAAAAACGTGTAGGAGGGAAAAATTGAAAATGATATCTACCAAGTTTGAAGAAAATCGGCCGAGCCGTTTAGGCTGTAGTCGAACAGACAGACAGAATTGCGAGACCCACTTTTTTAGTCTTCGCTATCATCGTAATGTCAACTTTGATCAAAATCTCGAATTCGATTTTTTTTACGAATGCATAACTTGCCTTATAGTACCTATAAGTCGCAAGTAAAAATCTTTTTTATATGAAATTTTTAAGAAAAAAATTAATACCCTTACTTTAAGTTTTTACTATTTTACAAGAAAAAATATTTACCCATTTTTCAGATATTGAATTTTGAAAAAAAAAATGTTGAAGTTTTTTCAGTAATCAAAAAAAGGAATTCAAAAATCGGGTTCATGGCAGATACAGATTAATATCTTAATTTCATATTTTTTTAATCTAATTAAAGATTGTTAAATTTAAGCCAAAGAAAACTTTTTTATCAAAAAGAAAAATTCGATATTTTAGATGAAATAATATTTTTTTTTTCAAACTCTGGTAGATAGTATTAAAAAACTGTTAACTGTCAAGGTTCAAAAATTAACCATGGTCTTTCGAAAATATGTATAGGGGTTCCAATAAAAATTTTGAATTTGTTTTTTTTTAATCTAAAAACTATGTTTTTCAAAATTTTTAAAAGGCAATATTGCGTATCCAATTTTTAAGGGTACCTCAGCATGAAAATATTGATCAAAATCAATTTTAAGAAAATCGAAAACAAAAGTTATGGTTTCATGAGCGGTATTATTAATAAACATTTTTCGGAATTTTTTTTAACCATTAGCTAGGCTTTACTAAATGAAATGTATTTAATTTTTAATAAAGTTGGTAACGCCTTTAAAATACTCTATTAAAATTTTTTTTGAAAATGTTGGTATACAATACTAGATATTAAACTTTTTATTAGCTTTGCCATATGAAATTTCAGATTTTTAAGAAAAATTTAAATAAAAAAATAACATAATAACCATCTTTCGAAATTTGTTTTCCTTAAGCTGAAAATCTCCTGCGAAAAAAAATATTTGTTGTGTTTGGTACAGACATGAAAATTCCATAAAATAATTTTTGTTCTTAAGTCCACTTAACATAGCACAAAGGTTTAAACCGGTTAACTGACTTTCTTCAAATTTGGAATATTCTTTAAAAAATTATGTTCGAAATCTTTTCCACAGATTTAAAAAAATCAAAAACTTGCAATTACTTAAACTTAGGTATTGCTTGAAAGTTTTTTTCGAAAAATTGTTATAAGTGGTACCTAGCTTAAAACTGTTTTTTTTTTTTTTTTTTTTTGACCAGTACCTACAACCGATATTGATCATTTTTTTATCCTAAAGCTCCAAGAAAATTTGGATAGTACTCGTATTTAAATTTCCAAAAACCTTTTTTACGGATTTTTAATTTTTTTTTCAAAACTCAATATTTTGATAACCCCATGCTCGATTTTCTAAAAACTTGACACTTAAGTTTTTCAGTACAATCTACAAGATCTGACAAAAAAAGGTATTTAATCTTAAAATAACGGTTCCCACACATATAAATGTTAAAAATGGTTTTAGAAAATTCTATTTTTCTGGTAAACGGCCCATATATTTTTATACAATTTTTTTATAGAGAAGCTTCTAAAAATTTTGGAAAATATTTCATTTTAAAACTTAAACATTTTTTTTTTCAATTTGGGAAAAAAATAAATTTTTTTTTCTTAAACTGATCTCAAAAACGGGTCAATATTTATTTTTAGAAATTTAATTTTTATTCGTACAATAAAAAAACCTAAAAGTTGGCGTGCACATTTGTTTTTAAATGTCTTACAAATTTTGTATATAAAAGCATATTTTTTTTAAAAAACCGTTACTGCGACCTATTTTGTTCTTGCATAAATTCATATTTGCTTAAGAAATCACGTTGCATTTTGTAGTTATCTCATACTACCCAAAAAGTTTAAAAATGAATTTTATGCTTATCACAAACAGTTTTGTCTAACAAAATTCATTTTTAAAATTCTTAGCCTATCTCACAAGAGCAAGTTCGTGGTCTCCATTAGCTTAAGAAATCGGATGACAGTCGATTAAGCAATTCAATAAATTTAGTCCATACTTTTGAAATCAAACTAGATCCAAGGTTTCATAATTACAATCTTTGAATCTCGATGTTACCTGAAAATAGCAGCAAGTACGTACAATCTTGTGGAACATTTTTTTTTTTTTGTCGACTTTTGTTTGTATGAAGAGGCAAATTTGATGAATTTTTTTTCGCATAAGCCGTTTTACGCTTATATGTAACTTGTATGTAGCTTAAGTGTAGCGTGCAGTTTGAAGAACTCATTAAAGATTTTTGTGCGATATCGGTTATGTACATTGAAAAAAATGCATCAAATCAATTGAAAATTACACACGCTTACAATTTTTTAAAACTAGCTGAAAAAGGGTATTTTATAGACTACCCAATTTGGGCAATGAATAAAAGAATTTCAATATTTTTTTTTCATTTTGTCTGTCTAAAACTGCCAAACGATTTTTGCATTCTTTTGAGGCTATAACAAATCACAAAATAATTTGCTCAACAAACCTCGTTACGAACTGAAAAAACTAAACTTACACTTCAAAGGTTAAATTTTTATCCTTTATAATCCCTTCTTTTGAATTGAAGAAAACGTAGGGTTTTGAACCCTTAATAGCCGTTGTGCGAAACTAAAACATTTTAACCCAGTTTGTGTCGAGAAGAATGGAAATAATTTTTAAAATCGAAATCAAAGCTAAAAGTAATATTTTCAGATTGTGTAACGATTTTTTTGCTTGTTTGGCTTTTAAGCTGGCTTTTAAGAGGCTTGTTCTCAAAATCGATCCCTTGAATTGAGCTTACCAATTATTTTATACTTCCTTAAGCTTACGAAAAAAAATATTAATTAGAATAATTTAAAAATTTAATTCTTGTGCGAATGTCATAAAAAAAACAAAAATTTAAGGTCTATTGTCCACTGTCCACCGATCGATATAATTTGAATTAATAAATTTACATATTTCAAGACTTTTGTTTAAATAGCCTCAGTTTTTGGATCTACAAATCTTCATTGAAAAAAAGCAACCCAAACAACTGACTCACTACTTAACTGGAATCCATTTCTATGCACACCAGTCAAAATGTGTCTTATATTCCCACAACTAATGCAACCACATAAAAAACCGCACTCCAAACCAAAAACGTCCAACAAAACAAAAGCCGAACCTCGATTGAAAGATTTCGATCTATCTACGTAAAAAATGCTGCACTGCAGTACCTGAGTTATTTATTAGATTGCTTTTGAGCTCTGAGGGTACATTGACATATTTCAACACAAAATTCAAGACATAGTCCCAGAATGAAAAATGTAGGTAAATTGCGAAGCCCTGCGGCATGGAAATGTATTTCTGTTGAAACTTTGTATCTAAAAAGGAAAAAAAAATAGAAAAATATTAACATTTTGAATGCAAAATCCAGGGGCATTGTTGTTGGTCCGATCCATCTGGCAAAAAAAAAACTAAGATTTTCACAAATAAAAGGTTTACATCTTGACTAAGTCACGACTTCACGTGTCGTCGAAGACCTTCACGGTTGCTTGTCGTCGTCATCAATCATCATCCATTTTTGTTTTTTTTTTATTTTTTTAGGTAAAAATCAGATTGCATGCGTTTTGGATTTCAAATAGAGACAGCAAAAGATTCTGATGGATAGCACTTGAAAATTAAATCTTAATTGCTTTTAATTAAATGAGGCACGACATAATGAGGGTGCACACCACACTGGCACTGTGGACGGATACACCATTCGACAGGCGAACATGCTTCTCGACTCAAAAGTGTCAGTATTGTGAAATCATCGTGTCATTCAACTCAATTGCATTCACTTGGTTAGACAGATATTGTATCTGATTCTATAAACGATATAGTATCTAAGGTTAAAACACTTTTATATCGAGCTTGTGATCGGAGATATGAGTGAACTCCAATTAGTGATGTAGGTCAGTGCCGTTCGATGTGCCTTACTGAATTTAGTTTAATAGTGTCCTCTCAAAGTGTTAAGGGCAGGCATTGAACCTTGATTCGAAGCACTCAAATGGAATACTTGCCATTGCGAAGCGATCTAATTGAAGGTGCTAATGGGAGTAGGTATACTTGAGAAGTTTTGTGAAGCTAACAGCGCGTACACTCATTGTCATTATCATCAGTTTTGTAAAGTGCTATTGATGAAGCGTAAGTAGTTTAGGTTTTATTGTTTTGGTGTAGGATTTTTAGTGTTCTACTGTAACAACTGTAACCATGACTTTTTTTTTGCTTTGAACAAATTGTTAATTAGAGACCAATTTAGATTTAGATTTGAAGTATACAAGGTTAAGACTTGTTGATACGTTATTTAAGACTTCTCTGAGGCACTATTAAGCTTATTAAAAGAAGTTAGTATTCGTTCGATTTGGAGGTTTAAGATATGAATAGTTTAAGGTTATTGCTCTTCCACCGTATACCAGCCAGACAGTGAATCAATTTTGGAAACAAAAAAGTAATAATCTTAACGTCTTACCAAGATTCAAAGATTTTTGAACATTCAAATACAGTATTTTCATATAAGTTACAATTTTGTAAAAAATATGTTCTTGCACTTCTAATGTAACTAAACACATGATAACTTTTGAAGAAATCACTTCACAGTTAAACGATTGCCGCTCTTATGGTTAGTCTAAAATGGGTTATCATGATAACTGAATTTCCTTGGAACTGAAGTGGTCGCAGTAGTATATCTTAGAAAATGTTGTGTTGTGTTGTGTTAAAAATATATTTGAAACTCAAATGGATTGACGCCGGTGTACCACAAGGGAGTGTCCTAGGACCAAGTCTGTGTAATACTACACATATTTCGATTTGCAAATGGTATTTTGATATTTGTACCTGATGAATGTTTTGTTAAGACAACATAATAATTGTCACATTAACTTTTAAAATACTAAAATTCTGAACATTCTTTCAAAAATTTATCAACTATCAAATTTTACCTTAACCAACTAAAATCTACCTTTTCAATTAGACAGACAGCAGTTCTTGCCATGTCCTTATTCTTTAGAATACTAATTGTTAAATTTTATAATGAAAAAAAAATAGAGAAAAAAAATAATATTATTCAACTAAGTAATCAATTAATAACATTATTTTTCTTTAATTGCAGATACCCCCACGGCTGATAAAATTGGCCTTTATTGTGTGTATATTAGTTATCCTGCTATCACAAACCGACAGTTCAGCAGGTGAGTTAGAAAACTGATTTTTTTTAAATAAATACATACATAAATTGAAACTCAAAACAAATTAAAAATTAAAAATACAATAAAACTGACCGGTTCCTCATTTTATACAAAAACATCATAAATTTGAAGTTTATACTGAAAAATCGATAAATCGAAATTAGTTGTACGACGCAAAAATATTTAAGAAAACAAACACTAAAAAAGTATCATCATATACATAAATAATAATAAATAAATAGAGAAATGAAAATTATTTCTGTTTAACTGGAGTGATTGAATTAAATTCAATTAAAAAGCTCAAGTGACCTCAACTCCAAGATGCGTTTCGCCCAGGTACGACAGTGGGCTCATCAGTTAGATGCAGCGTTCGGACTTTAGTGCAAAAGCAGTAGATCTACTGCACTTTTTTCTTATTTTTTAAATCTACTGCACCACTGCGCTTTTCCTACAATCTACTGCGATTTTTCAGATTTTGTTTGAATAGCACTGGTCATAGAAATAAATGTGCTCATAACAAAATGTGAAAATTTAAAAAGATTCTCGTCTCTTTGGTGCAAATCTTGTCAGTTATATAGGTACGTTTTTAGTTCTACTACTCTTTAATTTTTTCTTGTTTCAAAAAGTACAAATTTATAGATGGTAAATTTATTTTGATTACCTAGCTTCATATATTTTTGCTAAAACTATACATTTTTGTATATTTGTTCACACATACTATGTAAATGAACCACATTTTTTTAACGCAAAAATCTTAAAAGAGTGTTTTTTTTTCCTCTTCCTTAAAAAATTAAAATATCACTTATGTTGTTTTAACAATCAACGATGATTTAATATGATTTAACTTTGGTTCCTTTGTTTATAATTTTTTGTTACCTAATCAAAAAAATATATGTATTTCTACTGCGAAAATTTTGGTTTTACTGCGATTTCTTGGCCAATTTACTGCGATCTGCGATTTATGAAGTCCGAACCCTGGTTAGATGCTGTCGTACCCTTCTAAGACGCAAATATTGGTCGATGTTTACCACGGACATTATTATTCTAGGTGTCTGAATTTAATCAAATTCCCCTAGAACAATAAAATTCACAGTCTATTAAAGCTGTAAATTTTATTAGAGTCGGTAAACATCGACCAATATTTGCGTCTTAGAAGTGTACGACAGCATCTAACTGATGAGCCCACTGTCGTACCTGGGCGAAACGCACCTTGGAGTTGAGGTCACTTGAGCTTTTTAATTGAATTTAATATTCAGCCTTATTTTGACATTCGATTTCATTAGAAAGTATGTCGAATTCGAATAATTGGTATTTTGAGATTCGAACGATTCGAAAGTTCACCTTATCGATGGAAAGTTCATTTATCTTTCGAAAACTAAGCAAATTTTCACTTTCGAATCGTTCGAAAGAAATGTCATTTCATTCTCGTTCAATTTTTTCTGGCGAATAGATTCATAAAACTTGTAAGTTTAGTATAATGTTAGTAGTATTGGATGCATAAAATGGATGTGATGCATCCATTATCCTTCTCCTATACAACTGCTCCTCACCGTTTTCTCTTTTCATACATAAAACAAATGCCATTTTGATTTTTTAACGTCTGGCTTCAATTTATCAATTATTTTCATAAAACAATTTACAAATGGTAGTTCAAAATTCAAGTGTGACCAGATTTGTGTAAATTAAGTGGCTTTGAAGTTGCCTTCTTTTTTTGTTTATCAATTTGGAAAACAAAATTAGTTTACATGAAAATTAAAACATAAATCAAGTATTTTATTATTCAGGGAAGTTTTACCCTTATTTAACATCTTTTTGATATCAATAAACTTACCATACTGTTTTCTAAATGCTCCAAAATTTGAAAATGTCAGTTTTTATTGATGTATTCAAATTCAAACTTTAACCGGGCCGTTAGCATCACTTATCTTTACTTTATTTTTCTTAAATAATAAAGTTTTATTTTTAGACCATATTTTTTTTTGAAATAAAAATTATCAAAAAAAAACAGTTTGGTCATACTAAATCAGATAGAAATGTCAGTAAATTTCAAACAGCTGATTTCGAAAATGAATTTAATTGAGGTTCATTTTATGCAATCATTCGACAATGAACATTTTTCGTTCGTATGTCAAAATATGGATAATTCATTCGAATGAAAGTATCTATTCTATCGAATTAGCTATTCGTTCGAATCTCAAAATAAGGCTGAAATAATATTATAACACTAGAATTATAATAATATTAAAAAATAATAATAGTAAAAAGTAAAAAAAAAACAAGGTGTGATTACTGAAGAGTTTTCCATTTAGGAATTTATATCTTTAAATTTGAATAAATCAAACTTTGAGTGGCGCTCATCGAAAACGTCTAATTTTAAATAACTATGGCACATAAATCATGCTGGATTTGACAAATGACATTGTTTATTTTGGCGTTCAGGGTAGTGGTGGTTAATTGGCTTAAAACTGTCAAAAACCAGACGGAAGAAGTCTTACGGGGTCAAATTGCATAATCTCGATGTCCAAAACGCACATTGCTTTCGCGTGAGATACTCATATTCAGAAATCTCTAATGCAAAATGTCCACTGAAACGCAGACTGTGTCTCATGTTTCGCTATTCTGTTGAAACCACATATCTTCGAGGTCTATATCACCCAATTCTGTCCAAAAGAAATTGGTTATAATAACTGATGATGCCGCCAGCCCAAAATCAACACCAAACAGTAATTTTCTCTGGATGCATTAGAATTTGCTGAATCTCTTATGGATCACGGTCATCCCTAATTCCACAACTTTGCTTGCTGACAAACCCATTCATCCACAAACGGGTCTCATCAAAGAGCGACTGGTCGAAATGTTCGAACCTTCGAAGCTCGCGAAATGTTGTTTGCACAGAAGACCCACATTAATAAAATAATTTAATCTTTTGCAAATGTTGTTGAACGATATAACTCTTGATGTTCATTTGACAAATAGACTTAATAAATTAATGCTAATTTGACCTTGATAATATGACCGCAATTACATGTCCAAGCTTGGAAAACCTTATTCAAAACCCTTTAGATACTTGTAATCGTGTCAACGTAAAAAAACGTTAAGACTTCGATACGAGGTTTTTTAAACTTTTATTTGTTTAATATGTATTTGTTTTATAAATTATTTAAATTCAGAAATCAAAATTAAGATTTTTGCGAAAGAAAATATGCAACCTCAAGTTCAGACAAGTGAACATTTTTCCTTCTATAAAATATACTTAAAATGGAAAAATTATTATAAAATAAAACGAGAAGTCTTACAATATTTTTATACAACTTTTTTTAAATTATTCATTATTTGATTTTATTTTAGAAATTGTTTCCTGAATAGTTTTTGAAACTATTTTTTTTTTCAAACTATATTCAAAAATGTAATTGAAAAAAATCGTATATTTATTTTACCCATTTGTTGACCTGCACCACGTAATTTGCACTTTTTAAGTTGTTTTCGGTGTGCTTTAAATTGCAAGAGAATTAAAAATATTTTGTTTTTCAACTATTTTTTTTAAATAACTATTCATGGAAACAGCTTTTAAAATAAAATAAATCAATGGATATTTTGCCTTAAAAATAACTAGAATAATATTATCAGACTTCCCGTTCTTTTTTATCAATATTTTTTCGCATTTCGGGTATATTTCATAGAATGTCGCGCCTCTAAAAATCGACGCAAAATCGTCAAACTTGCTTGTGTGTGTTAAAAGTTCTAATTAAAAGTTTTTATTAACTCGACTTTTGCCTTTTTGAATATTTTCCAAGTCGTTTAAGAGGTACAACAATATTTGTTCGGATAAAAGATGATTTTTTACTTGCGACGTACATAGGTATTATGGGACAAGTTCTGCATTTGAAAAAAAAAATCGAACTCGAGATTTTGATCAAAGTTGACATTACGATGATAGCGAAGTCGAAAAAAGTGGGTCCGACAATTCCGTCTGTCTGTTTGTATGTCTGTATGTCTGTACCTCGAACTACAGCCTAAACTACTGGAGGTATTTTCTTCAAACTCGGTAGTTAAGGGTCTTCGGTGATTTCCTAGAGGCAAAATTGAAATATTTTTTTTAGCTCTAAAACTAACGGTACCCCCCATACACCCGTAATGCAAAATCTTATTTATCTCGAAAACGGCTCTAACGATTTGGATAAAAAAAATTAAGTGTGATATTATGGACATGGACTATATTTTGGTTAAAAAAAAATTTGGGGGAAAATGTTATTAGGGGTACCTGTCATAGAACGGTTTTTTCGATTTTCGAATTTCTCACCAACGGCTTTAACGATTTTAACCAAAATTTTCAGCAGGAATCCCCTTAAGTTTAAAATAATATTGTATACAAAAATATTCGAAAAAATATTTGTTGGGTTTTTTTGAAATTTTTTTTTTAAATCAATATCTTCAAAACCTATGAACGATAATTTTTTTGAAATTATTTCCTAAAATCAATATTATTAAATACTAAAAATTCGCATCTCACATTTTTTTCTTGAAAAATATTAGAGAAATTTCTTATATAAAAAATGTATTTAATAATAAAACGTTTTTTTTTAAGTTTATTTGAATAAATTCATACTTTTCCGGAAACCAGACGGCAATTTTATGCATTTGAACATTATTATCTCATTAAATCCATGTTTTCTATTTATTAAATGTATCTTAAATTCCAAAGAACTTTTACATAAGAGCAAGTTCGTGCGATCCAGTCGTGCATTTTATTTAATTTTGCACATAGAAATGAAGAAATTTCGACTAAAGACAGAAGAAAGTAATTTTGATGAATTAAACAGATAAGTTTTTGTTTTTTTTTTGTATTTAATTTTATGTTAGGTATGAATTTTTTTGAACCGTTAAATTCATAAACGCATTATGGCACAGTGGCGCTATAAAGCCAACAGAGCATCTGCGCCATTTTCATTTTCGGAAAAACACTGTTAATTTTTTTTGTTTCCTTTTGTGTTTCCACAAAAATAGTCGCATCTATACCATTTTGAAAGCTGCAGCGGTAGTGAGGAAAAAATAGATTACGTTTTCTCAAAATCTATTACTTTTATGGAAAAACGTGTTATAATCTTTTTTGGGTAGAATTTTATGGGCTTTACTTTGCTTTTTTTTGGAAAAAAAATTATGGTTTTCGATAAATTTACATTGAATCTTTGCCCGTTAACCATACACAAACAAATTCCCTGAACCTTACAAAAGATAATTTTACTTTTTATAAGTGTTTCCTTGGTCAATTGTTATAAAATTCAATTCGAAAGAGTTATTAAACAATCAAAAACCAACACCTCCTTACGTAAAACTATGAGTAGTTATGGATTTGTAAATAAGTTTAACTTTTGCAATGTATACTAAGGTGAAAAAGAAGAGTATCCTGCATTTAGGATACCTGCCATTCAAATTTGTTAAAGCATTATCCATTTCAAAAACGAGCCCAAAAAAACAATACTGTCTATAATTTAGAGTAAAATTTTTGGATTTAAGGAATAAAATCAATTCATTTTTTTTTTGTTTTTTTGAAATTCAATATATCAAAACGGTATAGTGTTTTTTTATTTTTTAATTCTTTATTTAAATCCGCTCTATTGTTTTTTCAAATTTGTTTAATAGATTAACATTTGCTCGAACGAATCGAACTCGAGATTTTGATCAAAGTTCGACTAGAGCCTAAGAGTCTTGGCCGATTTTCTTAAGACTTGGTTGATATCTTTTTTAATTTTTTTTCCTCACATGTTTTTTTTTTTCCTTTTTTTAAGACCAAAAATAACGATATACGAATATTTTTCGAAATTTTATAAAGATTTAAAAAAAAAAAATAAAAAATTCCATTTAATTAAAGCTAGGTAATGGTTAAAAAAAACTCCGAAAAATGGTTTGTAATTTTTTTGTTTTTGATTTTCTCCAAAACGGTGCAACCGATTTTGATCATTTTTTATGCTAAGGCTTCCTATAAGTCAGAATATTATTTTTTATTCAAGTTTTTATTTATTTTTTTTTTTTTGATTTTTTAAAAAAATCAATTTTTTGTTTCGATACTTAAAATTTTTTTTTTTAATTTTGATTTTTTAAACTTGACAGTTAAAAGTTTCTTAATACAATCTACAAGATATGAGAAACAACATTTTATTTTGCCCACCATACAAATTTAAAAAAATGGTTTTCGAAATTAGTATTTTTCTCGAAAACGGCGCCTAGAATTTTGATAAAAACTTTTTTTCTTTCGTTTAATTTTTACGATCTATAATTTAATTTTTTTAAATATTACTGAATGTTCCTGCCATAGAACAATTTTTTCAAAATTTTGAATTTCTCATTATCGGCCAAGGGATTTTAATGAAATTCTTTTTTATAAAAAAGCTTCTAAAACATTACCTTTCAAAACTTAAAAAAATATATTTTGAATTTTTGAAAAAAAACGGCTCAATATTTTTTTTGTTGGAAAATATAATTTTTATTTTAACAATAATAAAAGCTTTAAGTTGACGTACCAAATTTTTTTCTTAAAAATGTTTTAAAAATGTTCTTTACAAATGCTTATTTTTTAAGAAACCACTACAACGACTTATATGTAATTATATAATTTTTGTTCCTGTACAAACTAATATTTACTTGAATCACATGGCATCCTGTTTTTAGTTCCAATGATCCAGGCGTGACTTTTATTTAAAATGCCTTTTTTTTTAATTTCAACAAAATGAAAAATCTTGTTTCCAATGATAATGATGATATACCAAAACAAAATAATAAATTTTCACTTTTCATTTCGTCTAAATTTACTAATACATATTAAATTCACATTTTTCTCGAAATCTTGCAATTGTACAAAAAAAAATTGAAAAAAATAAATTTTCATATATGTACCTTATAAAGTTGTTTAACTTCAAAAATAGCTAGGAGCTATCTCAAAAACTTGAACTGATGGATCGATTTTGAGTTCGGATTTCATCAAATGAAAATCTGCAAGGAAGGTAGACACATAAATTCTATTTTTTTTTTGCTAAAAAATAATGTCAAAATTTTTATTTAATCTGGCAGAAATTGAACTGTCATAATTAATTTCATGCATATGTATGTATGTTTAATTATTTTTTCTTAATTTGTGTATTTTTGATAAGTTTGCATTCATATTACCTAGCCTTACCCTAGCTCCCGAGAGTAATTGACTTTAGTATGTGTACACAAACTGTCAAATTCAACAGTCAAATGTCAAAATTACTAAAACCTATAAGAACACAAATTTATTCAAATTTACAATGTTTCACATTGATTAACGTGAATGATAAGCACAGAAAGATGTTTGGTTTTCCTGCTTTTATTATCATAGTGACATTTTGCAGAACTGTCACTTTCTTTCCACAGAAAATCTTATGCGCGAAACAGATTAAACCAGCACCAGCATCGTCAACAGCAAACAGCACGCTGACCAGCAAACATTTCTCAACACACATTGCCACCAGCAACGTCATTTCATCTGCTTGACATTTCATATCGAAAAAAGTTTTTCATTGTGGTGCCACTGAATATTGCAGTGATGGGAAAGTTGACAACACTGCACCAGCAACAGCAAATTTAGGACTTTGGCCTAACGACGCTGTTGGCGTTGCTGTTGCTGTTCTTATGTGTGTTGAATAATTGAAATACATTGGCTCTAAATTCTGTGGCCGCAAACCATAACCGCCTAACTCGAGTTATGACGAAATTGAGTTTTTATCATAATCGTGCTGAGAATATACAAATCTATGCCCACTCAATTTTTAACGTCTGTATCTTTTTTTAAACAAAAGTTATAAACAAAAAACCTAACAACCTAACTCGCTTTTCAAAAATTATAATTTGCCATAACAACTTAACTCAATAAAAATACAACGGCGGTTTCATAACTTAAGTTAAGTTTTTATTATTCTGCATTGAAAAAAAAAATAATGAGGAATAACAACGTAAGTCAAGTTAATCAATTTAAAATCTGCCGAGAATTAAAAACGCTTATTTTTCATTTTTCTTATGTCAACATAGACTCTTATTCCCTAAAGTAGAAAAAATATTTACTTTTCTTAACTTGAGTTAGGTTGTTATTGCAAATCACATTTCTATTTCTTGACAAACTTAACTGGACTTAAGTTCTTTTGGCTAACCAGACTATGATTGCATGAAAATCTTAAATCGAGTTAGGCCGTTATTCCGTGTTTCAATTTAAAAAATCACAAATCTAAGTTGACTTATGTTCTTTTGCCTTAATCAGTTTAGTGTAAAAATGAGTCATAAGTGAAGATAGGTTATTACGAACAGTCGCATCTGTAGTGTAAGTGATGTTTTGTTGAAAGGTTTAATTAAAGAAGTGCGTAAGATACCGAAAATGAGCTCTGCAAATAATGGAATTAGCAAGGATGCTTACAAATTACAAGATAATAATTATCTATTACCATTCTGATTACACGATATAGTTATGTGATGTATTAAGGAGCTGATATCACATTGTGGCAGTGCCCTATACAAACAAAATTAGTATAGGTATTACTTAATAAGAGCAAGTACTCGTTACAACATATTTACTTTTCATTTGTTCTAAAATAAATGCTGGGTGTCAAATTAAAGCAAAATTCAAAAAGAAATATCAAAATAAGGAGTGTTAAGAATTGATCTTCCTTTGAGTAATATTTTTCCACTACGCTTATGCAAACTTTATGAATTTTTAGAAATGCATTTATGCTTTAAATCAAAATATAATATTATGAGTTTTGTTACAATTAAACCAAACAAAAATGTTTCCATATTTTAAACCGAATATAACGTAGCACAGTGATCAATGAACGGCCAAACTTTTGATGTTGACTTGATCCAATTACTCTTCTTTTTAAGTCATCACTTTAGCAAGAAAACGTTTAATATTTAATACAATTCTAAAGTTTATGTTAAGATAAAGATATGCATATAATTTCTTGTTGTTCAGGTGAACTATTCAACTATGTACAATGTACATAAAACTGAGAACGTTGAAAATGATCTCGATTTGATGATTTGATGGTAATTTTTTTAATAAACCGGAAATGATACACTCAGATGATTCAGTGAAATATCCAAATTTTAATTTATTTCAGCAGAAAGCCCAAGCCGTTCCAGCTGATATAAATTATTATTCTGTACATTTATTGTTGGATTAATAAATAATAATAATAATAATTTATTAAGAAAGTCTAGTAATTCAATTTCTGAGAGCTCAAATATGTAGAAGAAACGTTTGCAAGACCTAAATGCAAAACTAAGTAAAAGCTTCGTATTAAACTTCCAATCAGCAGAAAGACTGTTAAGGCTAGGGCCTTTTTATATTTTTAGAAGTAAGTGCAGCGAGAGAATTAAATTTTAAAAACTTGAACTGTAGGTCAACAGCTACTGGTCATTAGGAATATATAACCAAAGAATTTTATATATTGGTTCCCTCAAACACATTGAAGATACAAAATTTGACACCTTGGTGTACGCAGTTAACTGGAAGCCAAAACGCGACCGTAGTATGAAAAATACGAAAATATTTGTAATGTTTTTTGTAAAACATATTTTCATCAGTTCTTTGACGAAACTGAGAGCTTCTTTAAATCCGTCATCCAAACAAAAATCTTCACTGTCATTAGTGTCGTTCGATTCCATTTAAGGATATCAGAAAAAACGTGCTCCTAACAATAAAACGACATATTTCGAGGTTTACTGCACATGAAAGCCACTTCATTTGAATGGACTCGTGTACAAAATATTTAAACGCTAGCTTTAATCTTACATCGATACACGGCCATTATAAATCATAATCTTTAAATCTGGCAAGCTTATTAAAATACTTAAAAATGTTTGGATTTATCGGCCAAGAGTTTAATGCCCCAAAAGTAGACAAGTGTTCTTTTGCTTCGAAGAGAAAGGTTACCGAATCCGAGAATGAAAAATTCGCATTGCAAGTGAAGCAAAACGCAACGAAAAAAAGAGGCAATAAAAACCAAACACTTTTAAATTAAAGCTTGGACCTTCATCGATCCTTGAACCAGGGCTTACAAATGTGATTGCGCCCATCACGAGCTCAATTAGCTTAGTGAAAAAAAAACGAAGGTCCAAATTGAAACCCCAAGATATTGGTTTTATTTCGTTAATAAGACTGATTTAATTGACACGAAGAACAACGACAATGATTTTTCTGATTTTGCCAAATTTTATAGATCTAAAGTTTCTTGGAAACGAATAGATGAAGATGGTAACAAAATAATTTGGAACTCTATTCGGTAGCTGCGTTACTATAAAAACTGCATCAAATGTCCTACACAAATTTCTTGCACAAAGATGAGGTTTCTAAAATTATAAAAAGTAAAAAAAGACGAAAGCTTCTTTAAATCTAAACAACTTCTTTCCCGAAAGAAAAGAAGATTTCATGGACTTAAAACATCAAGTCTTGATTTTCAGACTTTTTATGACAATCTTCCATCCAATATGGACGAGCTAAATTTAACAGGCCCTGACAACTCAGAAGATACTTAAATATCAATTTTGCTCAAAATTTAATCAATAATGTACAATACATAATTTAAACTTATGCATATTAAAAACTTGAATAGATAAAATATTCTTATTACAAAATGTTCCTTTACTTGTATGATACTTTCACGACCAAAAGAAAACAAACATGGAAAATTAACTTAAGTTAATAAATACCCTGGTTTATTGGTAAGGAAAAAGAACTTAACTCAACATATGAAATTTTTTCCCACAATCTCACACATGGAATAACGACCTAAGTCGAGAAAAGAAATTTTAATCATTCTTTCTTAATATGCCATAACAACCTTACTCGACCTAAGCTTTTTATTTTTTTAAAGTTCAATAAGCCATAACAACTTAAGTGTTTTTTTCCTTAATTACTCATTAAATATAAGACATACATTTTATTACTTCTAGTATATGATAAATGTGTATTCTTTCTTCATTTCTGCATTTAAGAAATTTAAAAATTCATAATTCCTGATTCATAGAGAGATTATGAAACTTAAAACTGCTCTCCTGAAAAATATGAAAAATCGACTTAAGCGGTTATGCCCTGTGACCACTGAATTAATGGCGGCCGCTGTTGCTGTTGACGGTGCTGTTGCTGGTTCAATCTGTTCCGCGCTCTAGAGAGAAATTTACATATAAAAGAAAAAGAAACTTTTTACACTATGTTTTTGAGTATGGGGACGGCTTTGGGGTGAAATTCACAAAAATGTTGAGAAAATTTGCGAAAAAATAGAATTGAAAATTTAATGATTTTATGATTTTATGAGTAGATTTTGGGGTTTATGTTTCCGTCGAAATTCAAGCGGGAGATTTCTTCAAATTAACGTGCCCGTTACATTTTGCAATGCCCTACTGAATTAATCTTGATCTCAATATTCCAATTCATCTTCTTAAAAATGTCGGTTGATTGCCCAACTTAATTTTAAACTTTTCTGATTAACTAAATGGCTACAACACGACTTTATCCAAGATGCTGCATCATTTATTGCCTCAGTTAAGGTTCTTTATTATCGACATTGTTTTTTTTTCAAATAGACTAAGACTATACCTAACCACAAAAAGGATGTATTGCCCTCTTTCTTCTCCATAAACTTCCCTAAGAGTTTGCTAAATTGCAAAAAAAAAACATTCGCGATTTTCAGCTAAAAATACGTGACCGAGCTATTAAAATCAGCTTGCCAACCCTATACTTATCCAGACTATTAGCAAATTTGGCTCATTTCCAACGAACCATGCCAACAACTAACAACCAATAATCAAAAACTGCAGCTCCATAATGAAAAACCTGCACTGCAAAAGGAGTTTCTTAATGCACCCATAGATCTTAACCAACCTAGTGGTTTCATTAAAATGCTCACGCGTCTACCATTATGTCAAAACGAGGCTCAATAGCTGAAAGCCAGTGCTCTTCAGCCCGCCAAGCCAGTGCCATAGTAAATCATAAGACCATCAACAAAAAGAGTCATGCTTGTTGAAATGAAAAGATCGTGAGCTTCTATCTTTGCTGTGTGACTCCTCCTTCGCTCTTGTGAAAAAAATGCAAACTTACCCGTTTTCTTTGTTCTCCCTTCTTTTTCTTTACACAGCCAAACGAAGAAGACTTCGCCGACCAACAACGACAGAAGCAACTACATCTGGGTCAAGGACAAACAGTGTTGCGGCCAAGAAGTCAGCTGCCTCCGAGTCAGCGTCATCCTCTGCACAAGATCGTATTGACCAACAGCCCGCACCATCGTCGGTGCGAGGTCTTCGTGTGCGTTCCAAGTCGAAGGTACGTGGCGGAACTGCACTTGCAGCCGCTGGGTCCGCTTCGTCACTTGTTGCTCTCAACTCACTGAAAAGTGGCAAGAGATCAAAGATCGAACTTACGACCGATCCCGACAGCAATGGCAAGAAGATCGTTTGCTACTACACCAACTGGTCGCAGTATCGTGTTAAGATTGGTAAATTCATTCCCGAAGATATTCCCGGCGATCTGTGTACGCACATTATCTTTGCCTTTGGGTGGCTGAAGAAGGGCAAACTTAGCTCCTACGAGAGCAACGATGAGACCAAAGACGGAGTTGCTGGACTTTACGACAGAATGATGACCCTCAAGAAGGCCAATCCTAAATTGAAGGTTAGTCCGATCGAGGGTTTTTGCTAATTTTTAATGGCTTCTGTGGTTTCTACGTTTATTGTTTTTGTTTCTCTTGTTTGTATAGATCCTTTTAGCTATTGGAGGTTGGTCATTCGGTACACAGAAGTTCAAGGACATGTCTGCCACTAGATACACTCGGCAGACGTTCATTTACTCGGCAATCCCATTCTTGAGGAAGAGGCATTTCGATGGTCTCGACATGGATTGGGAATACCCTAAGGGCTCTGAAGACAAGAAGAACTTTGTTCTCCTTCTCAAGGAACTCCGCGAAGCCTTTGAAGCTGAAGCACAAGAATTAAAGAAGCCCCGTTTATTGCTCACTGCTGCCGTACCTGTTGGTCCTGATAACATCCGTGCTGGTTATGATGTCCCTGCTGTGGCAAGCTACCTTGACTTCATCAACTTGATGGCTTACGATTTCCACGGTAAATGGGAACGTGAAACGGGTCACAACGCACCCTTGTACTCACACTCCAGTGACTCCGAATGGAGGAGACAGCTTTCCGTAGACAACGCTGCCAGCATATGGGTCAAGATGGGTGCCCCTAAGGAGAAGCTGATCATTGGTAAGTTCGATCAAAATATGTTCCAAACTCGAAATGTCTATATTTTCTAACTTATGTAGGTATGCCGACTTATGGAAGATCCTTCACTCTGGCCAATCCAAGGAAACATGGTGTCAATTCGCCAGCTTCGGGAGGCGGTAAGGAAGGTGTCTACACCAAGGAAAGCGGTTTTCTGGCCTACTACGAGATCTGTGAGATGTTGTTGAATGGAGGTGTCTATGTTTGGGATGAGGAAATGAAGGTGCCATACATGGTTCATGGAGATCAGGTAAAATTTTTAAACCTTGGATATTTCTAACCCATTTATTAAAACCTTTTCTCTCCCCAAGTGGGTTGGGTTCGATGACGAACGTGCGATAAGAAACAAGATGAACTGGGTGAAAACGAATGGCTATGGAGGTGCTATGGTCTGGACAGTTGATATGGATGATTTCAAGGGTGATGTTTGTGGAGGAAACGTCAAGTATCCGTTAATTGGAGCAATGCGTGAAGAGCTATTAGGAATTTCAAGAGGCAAAGAAGCTAAGGATGTCAATTGGTCAGAAGTTGCGTCCACATTCGATGAAGAAGAAGAAGAGGTAAATGATGAAGTTACGAAGAGTTTTACAAGGTTTTGTTAAATTTTTGTATTTGTTCATTTGCAGGAAGAGCTACCTGAACCAATCCAAATTGATGTTTCCGAAGTTCTTCAGAAAGTTCGCAAGTCTAAAAACAAGGTTAAATCAGGTCTGGCTACTATTTCAAAGAATTGTAAGTTAGATGGATAAATTACCTCGAAGACATTATTGACCTTTTTGTTTGTAGCCCGTCCAGCACAAGTCTTCTGCTATCTCACAAGCTGGTCAGCCAAACGTCCTGGTGCAGGAAAATTCGAGCCCAAGAATGTCGATCCAAAGCTTTGTACTCACGTTGTTTATGCCTTTGCTACTCTTAAGGATCACATACTCAGTGAAGCCCGTGATGACGACCCAGAGGAATATGAGAAGGTTATCGCCCTGCGAGAGGCTAATCCAGACTTACAAGTTCTCTTGGCTATCGGTGGATGGGCATTTGGATCGACACCATTCAAAGAGTTAACTTCAAATGTCTTCCGTATGAATCAGTTTGTATATGAAGCCATTGAATTCCTGCGGGAATACCAATTTAACGGTCTTGACGTAGACTGGGAGTACCCACGAGGTGCCGATGATCGGGCTGCTTATGTCAATCTTCTGCGTGAATTGAGAGTAGCTTTCGAAGGAGAAGCCAAATCATCCGGGCAGCCAAGACTCCTTCTGACAGCAGCAGTTCCAGCTTCGTTTGAAGCCATCGCTGCTGGATATGATGTTCCGGAAATATCGAAATACCTTGATTTCATCAATGTTATGACTTACGACTTCCATGGTCAATGGGAACGCACCGTTGGGCACAATTCACCTCTATTCCCTCTGGAAGCAGCCACTGGATATCAGAAGAAGCTAACTGTTGACTTCAGTGCAAGGGAATGGGTTAAGCAAGGTGCTCCCAAGGAGAAGCTACTCATCGGTATGCCTACTTATGGAAGGTCATTTGAATTGGTTAACACGACCCAGTTTGATATTGGATCTGCGGCCTCTGGAGGCGGAAGGCCTGGCAAATTCACCAACGAATCTGGATTCATGAGCTATTACGAGGTGTGTGCATTCATGGCTGCAGAAAATACGACTCTGGTGTGGGACTCGGAACAACAAGTTCCATTTGCCTACAGGAATAACCAGTGGGTAGGATTCGACGATGAAAGATCTCTTAAAACGAAGGTAGGTTCTTGATGTTCTCTGATGGTTTAAAGTTTTAAGTTTTTATTTATAATTTAGATGGAATGGTTGAAAGAACAAGGATTTGGTGGAATTATGGTTTGGTCTGTGGATATGGACGATTTCTCTGGTCGGTGCGGAGGTGGCAAGTACCCACTGTTGAATGCCCTCAATGAAGAGCTCAAAGATTACAAAGTTCTTTTGGAATACGATGGACCTTATGAGTCGTATGGACCTAGAGGGGCTTATACTACCAAGGATCGTAAGTGAAAACTATTTTCGACATCTTTCAGGGACATTTTCAAAGAAGGCACTCTTATTTATTTCCAGCTCATGAAGTAACTTGCGAAGAAGAAGAAGGCCACATCAGCTACCACAAGGACTACCAAGATTGTACTCACTATTACATGTGTGAGGGTGAACGCAAACATCACATGCCATGTCCTGCCAATTTAGTATTTAACCCCTCGGAGAATGTTTGTGATTGGCCGGAGAACGTAGAAGGTTGCAACACAGTGACACCGGCTCCATGAAGCACTAATTTATTCAAATAATTAATTTTATTAACCTTCCACCAACCACCTTGAAACAGAATAAAAATAAACTAAAAACAGAAACAGAAACAAAAATCATATCGTAGATTAGAAATTAAAGGATTTTGTTTGAAAAAAAATAAAAATGAAAAAAGCGCCCAAGGATGCTGCCTTTTGTCCTGCCCATTTCAGCTTTCTTCTTTTGTTGAACAAATTAAAACGAAGAAATAAATATTGTTACGAGAGATGTTAAAGATTAAGTTATATTATTTTTTTTTATGATATAAATGAGGAAAAGGACACAAAAACGTCCTTTGTTAAGATAGAATTTATTGCTTTTCTGTTTGTCCTGCGTAATAAACAATAATGTTAAGTAGTTTACAAATAGAATAAAAAAAAATTATTTTATTGTAAAAAAAATACAAAATTTTATTTTAAACAAAAAGGATAATTGTAAATGTTTTACAATAACAACACAAAAACAACTTGCCTTGTCTTTGCCCTATGCGTCTTTAAATTGTTGATGGTTTCTTCTAAATTTTATAATTTTTTGTTGTGTCAATTTTGTTTTATTTCCTCTAACAAAAACATAATAAATATGTAAAAGTGTTCTTTTATACCTATAAGGATCTGTGATAATCTTCGAAAACAAATTTAAATTCTTATTTCACACAAAATTGTTCTATTTTTTTTTAATTATTTCTTCTTCGAAATAAAACTATACGCTTGTATATTTTATTAATTTTTTTGTTATGTTTTGCAGTTTGCTATTTCTTATTGGGAAATTGAAAAAAAATCCTTATCTGTTTTTTTTTATGATTATCCTTTTGTTCTTCGAATTTGTTTGTAAATTTTTTTATATATGAATTTTTATTTTTATGTTATAAAGAAGTTGTATTATAGATTTTATTTTATAGAAAAAGAAAAACATACGAATAAAGAAATTTAAAAAAAAATAAATCTTTGTGAGTATTTTTGAGAATTACATAGAAAGTATTTTTTTTTTAATATTTTCTTTATACAAAATTTATTGACAAATTTAAGAATTAAGAATACTATTTGCATCATTAAAAAAATGGGATTAAATTAGTCGAGTTGTTAACGAAATATAAGGGAATAATAAAGGTCAAATCATTCGAGAAAATTAAGAAAAACCAAAACTATCAAAATGCAACTCTATAGCCGAGGAAAATTAGACCTTCACTTTTAAAAAAATCTTATAGTCTTAGAGAAATATTCAAACACTGAAATTTCATACCTGAAAGAAGCTTTAGCTCCGGCCTAGATTTAAGGTAATTTATAGGAAATGCTCAAGACATGCAAATAAAGCTTTTCAGAAAAATTCTGCTTTGTCGGAATTTCTTCGAAGTTTGGTCATATTTTTTTTTTAACTTAACTGTGCTACTAGGGAAACACGTACAAATTTTCTGTAGGAAATTTAAAGTTAATCAATCCACTCACTCATTTAAACTATGGACCGATGAGAAGCAAAAGTACAAATGTACCTACAGCCGGATAGTTGCAAAAGGTACCTTCTTATAGGAAGTTCAAATCTGGGATTTGCAAACCCCAAACTCTTGAAAACCATCTTTATTTAAAGAGTGAACATTTTCTAATTTATTATTTTTGACAAAAAAACATATGATAAAAACTGGGCAAACGGATAATTTTCTTCAACTTTGTTCATAATAATTTACTGTCTACGATTGATACTTTTCGGCTCAATCCGTAACCTAATATTTATTTTATTTATTATCTTATTATTTGATTTATTTATGTTAATCGCGGTAATGGGTAGGTTCAAACCCTTAAGTCTCAAAATTCCTAAAAAACGAAATGAAACTGTTTTATTTTCAGCAGACAAATTTGATTTTCTGATAAAAGGGCAACTCTGACTTATACCGAAAAGTAGCCATCTTTATAAAAAAAAAAAGTTGTTGTGTATAAAATTGTAAAATGATTTAAATGGTAAATGCTTATTCACAAGAAAAAAATGCGGTAGGTAGAAAATAATTATAATCATATTTTCCGAATTAAAAAAAAATTTACCGTTGACCAACTACAGGAAATAAAATTTAGAACAACTTTTTTTATAATTTGCACACACTCAAGGAGTTACGTTTTAGTGAATCTTTATAAACAGCAGTAATTAAAAGTGAAGAAAATCGCTTTTGTTGACTTCTATATTCACACTTTTTTATTTATGTCAAAGTTGATGGTCTTGATAAATTGAATGATCAATGGCATTTGATGTCTTAACTTAATGAGTGCCTAATGTGTCACATTTCACATTTTTCTACAATCAAACTAAGCACCATCTAAACACCCAACATTTCAACAATTTAAATTCATTTAAGTTCACTCTGATTGCTG
Organism: Chrysotoxum bicinctum; assembly: GCA_911387755.1. NCBI lineage: Eukaryota > Metazoa > Arthropoda > Insecta > Diptera > Syrphidae > Chrysotoxum > Chrysotoxum bicinctum. Next base: position 184,080,932 of record OU426989.1, on the reverse strand, counting down.
ACCTAAATTGTATACACTTTCAGACTTATTTACTAACTCGTTTTAGCGACGGATTAAAGTTACTTCGACTTTACAAGGACTCTAATCCTGAAAAGCTTATTTATGTACATATAATAGAGGTGGAATAAGCTAAAGCTGGTTTATAGGAGGTTTAGAGCCGTTTTAGTATCTAAATGTCATTTTGACATGACATCGTGTGATTTATGCAATAAGGAGTATAAACAATTTTTTTTTTTCGTTTGTTACTAAGATAAAATAGATAGATATTTTGCGTTAATAAAACGTCAAACGCTCTAACATTTGTACGGTATTGGGGATGTAATGTGGTATGTGGTTCGTACATTTACTTAGAGGATTTGAACTGTATATAATCTAATTTGAAATATTTCCAATTTCCAATATGAATAATAAACATAGTTTTAGATTGGTGACTTTTTTTGGTAGTATATTTTACATAAGGAAGGCGTAGCTAAAACGGCTAAGAAAATATATTATAAATAAGGATTTGTTTGACGTGGTGTAAACCCGAACTAAGTGCTTGAGCTCGGTCTAACTATTCCGAGGTTGAACCGAGTATTAGTGAAAACTAATAAATAAGGCTGTTTAAGTTTTGTTGTTTGCTTACCTGGCTATTAAAATAATAAAAATGTGATGTTCAGTTTGACAGTTCTTCGATTTGTTTTGTTTTCATAACGTTCAGTTTGACACTTCTGCTGTCACGTATGTATTTTCAAAAAATTCCGTATTTGTATGTCGCTGTTCACATTGGACTTACTCATCCGATTTATTTTGACGTAAGGCCACCCTGTCGTGTTCAGACACAAAAGTAGTGTGAACACTCCAGACTCACTTTGACATCTTGTAGTTGTCATAATTGTTGGCCATTTGCTATGCCACTACAAATATACAGTGAATTACAAAAGTAAGTAAGCACCTGTTAATTTAAAGATCATTTCCTTCAAATAATCGATAGTAATGTTAAAAAAAAAAAACTTAATATTTTTGTCTATAATTGATGTGTATTTCGAACTAAAAAGTAACATTTCAAATAAAACAACTGTGTTCTAAAATTCTGCTTGTTTAGATTCATGGGTTTTTGCAAAGAAGAGCCGCTTTTGGCGATTTATTTTACTTATGTAAGGTTTTTTTCTAATATTTCGACCATGATAACCGGATTGGTAGAGCACTCGTCGAATAGTTTGACGGTTATATGACTTATGTACCTGTTTTATTTGGTTATTTCTGCTGATATCTTTTATGGGCTTACTTTGGGATTCCTCTTCACTTTCCTAATAATAATACGGCATTCCTGCTTGTCATTGTCATTGATCGAGGGTCATTTTGCAAACTTCCAATGTTATTTTATTTGGTTATTATTTTGTGTATAGCAGATGGACTTTTGTTAACAATTTTACCATTCTCGCACTTCGATTTATTTCCCAAATAGTGTTTGATTATATTTTGTTTTTAATGAGTGCTTACTTACTTTTGTGATACACTGTATCTTCGTGTGTCATACTATGTCACCAAGCCAAAATGTCAAAAAAAATCCATTAATTTTCAATTTGTTTTAAAAATCCTGCCTCACTTTGCCATCTCTTTCTTACGATGAAATGCGAACGAGAAAAAACACAGAGACATCAAAATAAGTCGGCGGAGTGAGTCCAATGTGAACACCGTCTTGGATAGTTAAGTATACCAAAAATTTTTGGATAACTTTAGATTTCTGCTTGACATGAGCTGTTTCGTTAATCAGTTGTTTTTTCTTATGGGATTACAACAACACCAACAAATCCGGATGGAATAGTTGTTATTCCATCACGGCGGGCCAGCCTTACGTCAAGCAATTCATGATATTATAGTACAGGTATGGGAGCAGGAAGAAATGCATAAGAAGGGAGATGTCACAACGTGCAGCAATTATAGGTATCACGTTGTTGAGTACCGCCTATAAGATACTCTCCTCTATCCTACAAGACCGGATAACTATTGAAATCTGTAAGTTTCCAGAAACAACCTTAAGAAGATACACGACCATTTCAATAAGAATAGAAAACAGAATAATAATTTATTGAAAAACATTTGATAACAATTGATAAGAATATCAATATGAAACATTATAGCAAAGTATAAACAAAGTGTTTTATACTCTTACATTCAATTTCAACAATAACCCCATACGCTAAAACCGTCATCGGACAATATCAGTGTGGTTTCATTCCAGGCAAATCAACAACTGATGAGATCTTTACCCTTAGCCAGGCGATGGAAAAATGTCTAGAATTTAACATCCTAACATACCATCTGTTTATAGACTTTAAGGCCGCCTATGATAGCATAGCGAGGGTAGAACTTTACAAAGCCATGAGAGAGTTCGGTATCCCAAATAAATTGACACGACTATGTAGGTTGACCATGACCGACGTAACAAGCCAAGTAAAAATAGCCGGATTGCTATCCAGACAATCAACATCTTTAATGGACTCCGACAAGGGGACGGTTTGGCCTGCCTCCTCTTCAACCTGGCGTTGGAGAAAGCAATCCGTGACTCTGGCACGGCAACAAGAGGGAGGGACCATCGTCAACAGGTCCAGCCAGTTACTGGCTTACGCAGACGACATTGACATCATCGGAAGAACCGAACAAGCTGTACACGATTTCTTCATCCAGATCGAGCAGGCGGCACAAAATCTGGGGCTGCCGCTGCACATTAGTGAAGGTAAAACAAAGTACATGGTGGCGTCGAATGCGAGAGGAACAGTTTGTCAAACAATCAAGGTAGCGGAGCACGAATTTGAAGTGGTGCAATCCTTTAAATACCTTGGGTCAATAGTAGCAGCCGATAACAATATAGAAGAAGAAATACACGGGCGGCTTCTTTTTTATTTATGTCAAAGTTGATGGTCTTGATAAATTGAATGATCAATGGCATTTGATGTCTTAACTTAATGAGTGCCTAATGTGTCACATTTCACATTTTTCTACAATCAAACTAAGCACCATCTAAACACCCAACATTTCAACAATTTAAATTCATTTAAGTTCACTCTGATTGCTGACCTAAATTGTATACACTTTCAGACTTATTTACTAACTCGTTTTAGCGACGGATTAAAGTTACTTCGACTTTACAAGGACTCTAATCCTGAAAAGCTTATTTATGTACATATAATAGAGGTGGAATAAGCTAAAGCTGGTTTATAGGAGGTTTAGAGCCGTTTTAGTATCTAAATGTCATTTTGACATGACATCGTGTGATTTATGCAATAAGGAGTATAAACAATTTTTTTTTTTCGTTTGTTACTAAGATAAAATAGATAGATATTTTGCGTTAATAAAACGTCAAACGCTCTAACATTTGTACGGTATTGGGGATGTAATGTGGTATGTGGTTCGTACATTTACTTAGAGGATTTGAACTGTATATAATCTAATTTGAAATATTTCCAATTTCCAATATGAATAATAAACATAGTTTTAGATTGGTGACTTTTTTTGGTAGTATATTTTACATAAGGAAGGCGTAGCTAAAACGGCTAAGAAAATATATTATAAATAAGGATTTGTTTGACGTGGTGTAAACCCGAACTAAGTGCTTGAGCTCGGTCTAACTATTCCGAGGTTGAACCGAGTATTAGTGAAAACTAATAAATAAGGCTGTTTAAGTTTTGTTGTTTGCTTACCTGGCTATTAAAATAATAAAAATGTGATGTTCAGTTTGACAGTTCTTCGATTTGTTTTGTTTTCATAACGTTCAGTTTGACACTTCTGCTGTCACGTATGTATTTTCAAAAAATTCCGTATTTGTATGTCGCTGTTCACATTGGACTTACTCATCCGATTTATTTTGACGTAAGGCCACCCTGTCGTGTTCAGACACAAAAGTAGTGTGAACACTCCAGACTCACTTTGACATCTTGTAGTTGTCATAATTGTTGGCCATTTGCTATGCCACTACAAATATACAGTGAATTACAAAAGTAAGTAAGCACCTGTTAATTTAAAGATCATTTCCTTCAAATAATCGATAGTAATGTTAAAAAAAAAAAACTTAATATTTTTGTCTATAATTGATGTGTATTTCGAACTAAAAAGTAACATTTCAAATAAAACAACTGTGTTCTAAAATTCTGCTTGTTTAGATTCATGGGTTTTTGCAAAGAAGAGCCGCTTTTGGCGATTTATTTTACTTATGTAAGGTTTTTTTCTAATATTTCGACCATGATAACCGGATTGGTAGAGCACTCGTCGAATAGTTTGACGGTTATATGACTTATGTACCTGTTTTATTTGGTTATTTCTGCTGATATCTTTTATGGGCTTACTTTGGGATTCCTCTTCACTTTCCTAATAATAATACGGCATTCCTGCTTGTCATTGTCATTGATCGAGGGTCATTTTGCAAACTTCCAATGTTATTTTATTTGGTTATTATTTTGTGTATAGCAGATGGACTTTTGTTAACAATTTTACCATTCTCGCACTTCGATTTATTTCCCAAATAGTGTTTGATTATATTTTGTTTTTAATGAGTGCTTACTTACTTTTGTGATACACTGTATCTTCGTGTGTCATACTATGTCACCAAGCCAAAATGTCAAAAAAAATCCATTAATTTTCAATTTGTTTTAAAAATCCTGCCTCACTTTGCCATCTCTTTCTTACGATGAAATGCGAACGAGAAAAAACACAGAGACATCAAAATAAGTCGGCGGAGTGAGTCCAATGTGAACACCGTCTTGGATAGTTAAGTATACCAAAAATTTTTGGATAACTTTAGATTTCTGCTTGACATGAGCTGTTTCGTTAATCAGTTGTTTTTTCTTATGGGATTACAACAACACCAACAAATCCGGATGGAATAGTTGTTATTCCATCACGGCGGGCCAGCCTTACGTCAAGCAATTCATGATATTATAGTACAGGTATGGGAGCAGGAAGAAATGCATAAGAAGGGAGATGTCACAACGTGCAGCAATTATAGGTATCACGTTGTTGAGTACCGCCTATAAGATACTCTCCTCTATCCTACAAGACCGGATAACTATTGAAATCTGTAAGTTTCCAGAAACAACCTTAAGAAGATACACGACCATTTCAATAAGAATAGAAAACAGAATAATAATTTATTGAAAAACATTTGATAACAATTGATAAGAATATCAATATGAAACATTATAGCAAAGTATAAACAAAGTGTTTTATACTCTTACATTCAATTTCAACAATAACCCCATACGCTAAAACCGTCATCGGACAATATCAGTGTGGTTTCATTCCAGGCAAATCAACAACTGATGAGATCTTTACCCTTAGCCAGGCGATGGAAAAATGTCTAGAATTTAACATCCTAACATACCATCTGTTTATAGACTTTAAGGCCGCCTATGATAGCATAGCGAGGGTAGAACTTTACAAAGCCATGAGAGAGTTCGGTATCCCAAATAAATTGACACGACTATGTAGGTTGACCATGACCGACGTAACAAGCCAAGTAAAAATAGCCGGATTGCTATCCAGACAATCAACATCTTTAATGGACTCCGACAAGGGGACGGTTTGGCCTGCCTCCTCTTCAACCTGGCGTTGGAGAAAGCAATCCGTGACTCTGGCACGGCAACAAGAGGGAGGGACCATCGTCAACAGGTCCAGCCAGTTACTGGCTTACGCAGACGACATTGACATCATCGGAAGAACCGAACAAGCTGTACACGATTTCTTCATCCAGATCGAGCAGGCGGCACAAAATCTGGGGCTGCCGCTGCACATTAGTGAAGGTAAAACAAAGTACATGGTGGCGTCGAATGCGAGAGGAACAGTTTGTCAAACAATCAAGGTAGCGGAGCACGAATTTGAAGTGGTGCAATCCTTTAAATACCTTGGGTCAATAGTAGCAGCCGATAACAATATAGAAGAAGAAATACACGGGCGGCTTCTTTTTTATTTATGTCAAAGTTGATGGTCTTGATAAATTGAATGATCAATGGCATTTGATGTCTTAACTTAATGAGTGCCTAATGTGTCACATTTCACATTTTTCTACAATCAAACTAAGCACCATCTAAACACCCAACATTTCAACAATTTAAATTCATTTAAGTTCACTCTGATTGCTGACCTAAATTGTATACACTTTCAGACTTATTTACTAACTCGTTTTAGCGACGGATTAAAGTTACTTCGACTTTACAAGGACTCTAATCCTGAAAAGCTTATTTATGTACATATAATAGAGGTGGAATAAGCTAAAGCTGGTTTATAGGAGGTTTAGAGCCGTTTTAGTATCTAAATGTCATTTTGACATGACATCGTGTGATTTATGCAATAAGGAGTATAAACAATTTTTTTTTTTCGTTTGTTACTAAGATAAAATAGATAGATATTTTGCGTTAATAAAACGTCAAACGCTCTAACATTTGTACGGTATTGGGGATGTAATGTGGTATGTGGTTCGTACATTTACTTAGAGGATTTGAACTGTATATAATCTAATTTGAAATATTTCCAATTTCCAATATGAATAATAAACATAGTTTTAGATTGGTGACTTTTTTTGGTAGTATATTTTACATAAGGAAGGCGTAGCTAAAACGGCTAAGAAAATATATTATAAATAAGGATTTGTTTGACGTGGTGTAAACCCGAACTAAGTGCTTGAGCTCGGTCTAACTATTCCGAGGTTGAACCGAGTATTAGTGAAAACTAATAAATAAGGCTGTTTAAGTTTTGTTGTTTGCTTACCTGGCTATTAAAATAATAAAAATGTGATGTTCAGTTTGACAGTTCTTCGATTTGTTTTGTTTTCATAACGTTCAGTTTGACACTTCTGCTGTCACGTATGTATTTTCAAAAAATTCCGTATTTGTATGTCGCTGTTCACATTGGACTTACTCATCCGATTTATTTTGACGTAAGGCCACCCTGTCGTGTTCAGACACAAAAGTAGTGTGAACACTCCAGACTCACTTTGACATCTTGTAGTTGTCATAATTGTTGGCCATTTGCTATGCCACTACAAATATACAGTGAATTACAAAAGTAAGTAAGCACCTGTTAATTTAAAGATCATTTCCTTCAAATAATCGATAGTAATGTTAAAAAAAAAAAACTTAATATTTTTGTCTATAATTGATGTGTATTTCGAACTAAAAAGTAACATTTCAAATAAAACAACTGTGTTCTAAAATTCTGCTTGTTTAGATTCATGGGTTTTTGCAAAGAAGAGCCGCTTTTGGCGATTTATTTTACTTATGTAAGGTTTTTTTCTAATATTTCGACCATGATAACCGGATTGGTAGAGCACTCGTCGAATAGTTTGACGGTTATATGACTTATGTACCTGTTTTATTTGGTTATTTCTGCTGATATCTTTTATGGGCTTACTTTGGGATTCCTCTTCACTTTCCTAATAATAATACGGCATTCCTGCTTGTCATTGTCATTGATCGAGGGTCATTTTGCAAACTTCCAATGTTATTTTATTTGGTTATTATTTTGTGTATAGCAGATGGACTTTTGTTAACAATTTTACCATTCTCGCACTTCGATTTATTTCCCAAATAGTGTTTGATTATATTTTGTTTTTAATGAGTGCTTACTTACTTTTGTGATACACTGTATCTTCGTGTGTCATACTATGTCACCAAGCCAAAATGTCAAAAAAAATCCATTAATTTTCAATTTGTTTTAAAAATCCTGCCTCACTTTGCCATCTCTTTCTTACGATGAAATGCGAACGAGAAAAAACACAGAGACATCAAAATAAGTCGGCGGAGTGAGTCCAATGTGAACACCGTCTTGGATAGTTAAGTATACCAAAAATTTTTGGATAACTTTAGATTTCTGCTTGACATGAGCTGTTTCGTTAATCAGTTGTTTTTTCTTATGGGATTACAACAACACCAACAAATCCGGATGGAATAGTTGTTATTCCATCACGGCGGGCCAGCCTTACGTCAAGCAATTCATGATATTATAGTACAGGTATGGGAGCAGGAAGAAATGCATAAGAAGGGAGATGTCACAACGTGCAGCAATTATAGGTATCACGTTGTTGAGTACCGCCTATAAGATACTCTCCTCTATCCTACAAGACCGGATAACTATTGAAATCTGTAAGTTTCCAGAAACAACCTTAAGAAGATACACGACCATTTCAATAAGAATAGAAAACAGAATAATAATTTATTGAAAAACATTTGATAACAATTGATAAGAATATCAATATGAAACATTATAGCAAAGTATAAACAAAGTGTTTTATACTCTTACATTCAATTTCAACAATAACCCCATACGCTAAAACCGTCATCGGACAATATCAGTGTGGTTTCATTCCAGGCAAATCAACAACTGATGAGATCTTTACCCTTAGCCAGGCGATGGAAAAATGTCTAGAATTTAACATCCTAACATACCATCTGTTTATAGACTTTAAGGCCGCCTATGATAGCATAGCGAGGGTAGAACTTTACAAAGCCATGAGAGAGTTCGGTATCCCAAATAAATTGACACGACTATGTAGGTTGACCATGACCGACGTAACAAGCCAAGTAAAAATAGCCGGATTGCTATCCAGACAATCAACATCTTTAATGGACTCCGACAAGGGGACGGTTTGGCCTGCCTCCTCTTCAACCTGGCGTTGGAGAAAGCAATCCGTGACTCTGGCACGGCAACAAGAGGGAGGGACCATCGTCAACAGGTCCAGCCAGTTACTGGCTTACGCAGACGACATTGACATCATCGGAAGAACCGAACAAGCTGTACACGATTTCTTCATCCAGATCGAGCAGGCGGCACAAAATCTGGGGCTGCCGCTGCACATTAGTGAAGGTAAAACAAAGTACATGGTGGCGTCGAATGCGAGAGGAACAGTTTGTCAAACAATCAAGGTAGCGGAGCACGAATTTGAAGTGGTGCAATCCTTTAAATACCTTGGGTCAATAGTAGCAGCCGATAACAATATAGAAGAAGAAATACACGGGCGGCTTCTCAAATCCAACAGAGCCTACTATACGTCCCCTTTCTGCGTTAACCTCGTATCTACAAAAACACAATTTTTCAGGAAACGAAAAAAACGTGTAGTTTCCGTCAATGGAACCTAATAACGATACTTTATTTGTTTTCTATTTATATTTTACAGTTGTAAGTATTTCCTAGTTTTAATTTTGCTAGGACATCACAAAAGTACTTGTTTTAACTGTTTTTGTTACATACGAGTATCCGTCTCTTATGTTTTGATTTACTGAAATGCAGATACGAGGTTCTTTTTCTTATTTAAAATAAATTCAAATAATTGAAAATTTAAACTCAAGGTTAGAAAAATAGCTGAAGCATAAAAAAATACACAGATTAAACTGAAATACTGTTGTTTTAATTCATACAAAATCTTATATCTAAAATATATTAAATTTTAAAATTATTTGAAAAGCGAATTCAATGTTTGATGAAATGGTTTGTTAAATTAAATATCATCATACAACTCAAAGGATATGTTATTTAAATACATATGTATGTTATTTATGTACATAATTTATAAGCATGTATTTACAAGTAACTTATGAACTAAAAAATATATTCAATAAAAGTAACAGATTTTATTCATTAAAAAGGGAACAAAATTAAATCTCAACATTTTTCTATTCTTTATTAGAATTAAATTTAAGGTTATCATAGAAGCCGTGATAATCTTTTGGAAGTAGTTTCTTTAAACTCTGTAAGTCGTTATATTTTTTTAACGGCAAAGGTATGGAATTTTCATAAAGTGATTTTAAAATAGTTTTTGAAATATCTATTTTCGCTTTCCTTTGCGGAGATAATATCCAATCATTGTCGAAATCAAGTTTATAATACATACCCGTGGAATCATATCTTATGCATTTAACATCTGTTACCTGCGGATCACCCGTTTTAAAGCCTGGTCTAATGGATTTATAGAAACTAATTTTGGAAAAGTTTTTAAAAAAAGTATAGTCTAAGACGTCACTTTATAGGGTTCGGGGAATCTTCTTGCCTCTGTTATGATTCTAACAAAATCAGCTGAAACGTACATTTCTTTTGACTTCTTTTTTCTTTCGATGGTTGAATGAACAGAATCACATTCCATCTGGGTATGTCCAACCGTCAAATACTTTTGATAAATCGTCGTATTATGTTTTATCGCCACGAATTGTAGAAGATTAGCTAAGTTGACGTTTCGATTTTGTGCGCTACATCCATCGCTAAACAGGACTGTTGGAACACTAAGATCACAAACATTTTCCAAAACATGAAAAACACATGAAGCAAAAACATTAGAATCCATTCCACCTTCTCCTTCGTGCCATACGTAGCAATGAACTTCTGATGTTTTCAAATTGAAAAAAAGTAAACTGATGCACAGCGAGCTTTTGCTTAAAGTATGTAGCTGATGCAGCTATGAAAGGTACCGATTAGACAACTTGAACGTCCAAAGTATAAGCATTTATTTCATTTTTTAACGCTTTTTCTTTGTCATTATCTTTTTCTAACCTTACTTTATTTTTGTTGCTAACATGTTCACTATATATGTCTTGGTCAATGTTTCCGTTCTTAAAACTATAGCATACATCACATTGATCTTTTTTTGGCTTATACAATCCAATGTTAGAAGAATGTGCTGTCTTCAAAATGGATAAATACGATGATCTTTCATTATTTGGAATATTTGTATCCTTCGCAAACTGTTCATACATTCTGTAAACATCTTTAAAAGATGTGTAGCTGAAATCAAAATATTGTTTGTCAGTTTTTTGCCTACAATAGTGAGATTCAAGCTTAGGTAGGCCCGCTAAAAAATCTTTGACATGTTCTTTTTTTTTAAGTTGATAGCGGATTCTTTCTTTTTCGACTTTTCTGTTTGAAAAGGAATTCCAAAGTCATTGGTTTCTAAAACCCAGTTTCGTACCGTCCATTCTCCCAAATTAAATGTATTTAAAAACATTTTTTTGCAGACTGGTAAAGCAATATTTTCAACTTTTAACTTATATTTTAAAATTTAAAGTTAAATTCCGTCTTGAATTATCACCACCTGTAGGTACGGCGAGCTATGGACTGCTTTTCTACAAGAGCTCCAATCATCACTTTTCACTCTTTCCAAGACATGTTTTTCCAAAAAGAATTAAATAATTGTTTTCTTTGCGATTCAGATATTTCATAACATTTAAAATGCTTGCTCATTTTACACTTAGCGGAATCACAACGAGGCTTGAGCCCACGTTTTTGTCTTTTTTGTTTCCCGACTATCTTTCCTTTTTCTTTTTTAACACTATAGTATTGCTTTCCTTTTTGCCGTGCTTTTGCGACTAAGTATATATTCTTCTTCCATTTCTCCGGTCTACCCTGTCCTTTCTTCCTTCTTTTTTTAGAAATAAGACCGAAATTTTCATCTAGATCAAGGTTTCTGCGATTAGACCTGTTACAATCAACAAAGGAAGATTTTGATGAGGGTTGACAACAGCTTGATAAATCAGAAGTAATGGAATCTTGATTATCGTTTGTTTAAATAAATATAAATAGTCCGGTCTGATCATCAAGGATGAAGCCTTCGTGTTCGTAGTCTAATGTAGGAATATTGTCTTCGACTTCACATTCGATAAACTTCAGTTTACCTTTTGCTTCATCTAATACCAAAATATGCTTATTTAAAATTGCTGGCTTAGAAGAGCCTGGTTCAGTAATATTATTATTTTTGTTAAATTCGCCATCCAACCGGTGCCTTAAAGTTTAAAATTTATTGTTAAGACTTTTAATTTAACACGATAACGAGAAAATTTTGAAAAGTATTCATATAAAAAAAAAAGAGATTAATTTACATAGGTACATACACATATTATTTACCGATCCATATTGTGTTTTTTATTTTATATTTTTATTAAATTTATAACCTTAATACTAAGCCAAATCCGATATATATAAAACTGATGCTCAAAAAGCTTGCGCCACATACAAAGCTTAAATTCACTCTAAAGGTACCTAATTAATAATAATATTTACTGCCTCAAAGCTAAATCTGAATAACGGTACTTTTGACTTGTCGTTAACTGTGTAAAAAAGATTAACAATGAAGAAACTAAGGCCTCACCAAGTACATACGAGGTTCTCATCGAAACTTAACAACATGAGAGTAGTTACGAGGAAAAAGAATTAACGGTAAAATAGATTAGATGAATCATTTTAACATTCATACTTAGCTCTATTGTTCTGTGAGCCCTAGACAGTGTTATTATATAAAAAACCGAATTTGTCGAAAAATGTAGTTACGAGGTTAACGCAGAAAGGGGACGTATAGTCTGTCAAAGCTCTTCAAATCCAGAAATCTCACCATAACTTGAAAACTGCTGCAGTACAGGACCATGGTCCTGCCAGTACTCACATATGGATCCGAGACTTGGGTGCTTAGCAAAAGGCACTCCGACCTCTTAGCTGCGTTCGAGAGAAAAGTCTTAAGGAGAATTGTTGGCCCCATATGTGAGGAAGGACGATTCCGGAGACGGTACAATCATGAACTGTACGCAATCTACCTAGAAGCAGATATCGTGACAAAAATTAAGCTCGGTAGACTCCGGTGGGCAGGGCACCTAGCTCGCATGAGCGAAGAGGAACCTGCTCGGAAAGTTCTTTGTGGTACATTCTATGGTAGACGACAGCGTGGTAGACCATGCTTGCGCTGGAGAGATGGCGTAGACCAGGACGCCCGAAGCCTTGGGGTGCGCAACTGGATGGCGTCGGCTAGAGACCGGAATAGGTGGAGAGACTTGTTGAAAGAGGCCAGGACCAGAACCCGGTTGTCGAGCCGATGATGAACAAATCCGGATACCTTTGGATACGTAACCGAACGCGACCAATACTAAACATGAAACAAAAACTGAAACTCATCCTCGAAAAGATGGAAGGATTGAACTTTAAAATTTTTAGAATTAATTAAATTCGCGTAGGTAATTAATATTACCTAATTCGCATACTTAATACCTACTACAGTAAAACCCGCTTAAGAGAAAAACCCGCTTACCTGAAACACTTTTTTCATCCCCAAGTATTTTCCGACCAATTTCCCTTAAAACACTGCGCTTAAGTGAAAAACCCGGATAACTGAAACATATGGTATTTTCAGTTAATTTTTAATATACTTTATTGAAAAAAACTCTCTTAGTGAAAAAAAAAATTGAATCGAACAGAACAAAAATTTGCTAGTTTTCGTTTTTCAATAAATTATTTCTGTGTTATTTAGTCGTTGTTTTATTTAACTTCTTTCAAGGCAAGTTCAAAAGATAAAAAAAATATTGTTTCTAGCATTAAATCTCCGCTTAATGGAATTTTTAAATCCGCTTAAGTGAAATTTTTTTTTCACGTATCCGAACTCCGCTTAAGTGAAATTATTTTTCACTTAAGCGGGGTTCGTTTAAGTGAAAAACCCGCTTAAGTGGAAGAAAGACTATGACATTTTGCCATTTCTCTTAAGCGGGTTTTACTGTACTAATTAAATTTCCCCACCAGGGTTCGGACTTCATAAATCGCAGATCGCAGTAAATTGACCAAGAAATCGCAGTAAAACCAAATTTTTCGCAGTAGAAAATTCTTCTACCACATTTATCTGGTCTTTTCAAGAATACCAAAACTTTGCAATGTACTGTTGATTCATTGCATTTATATCATATAATAAAAATGTTCTCCATTCATCATTAATTATTTCCACGGATACTTTATTGAACGAAAATGCTTCAGTTATTTTTAAAATTGAAGGTAGATTACCTTCTTCAATTTTTTTCGGAGTAAGGTATTCAAGCAAGATAACTTTACTATCTTCAAATGGAAATCTAGACTGAATTTGTTTGCAAAGCATAACGTAATAATTTAAATTATTTTGTTTTACTTCAAAAAGCGTCACTTCTGATAAAGTTCGCACATGATTTCAAACTTAAGACCACAAAAATTTTTTAAAATAAAACATGAAAGTCTTGGTTTTCAAGATCGATTTTTGTACTAATGAACTCTTTTTTTATAAAATTGTTAAGCAATTTTAAGAAATGTTCCTTAACAATTAAATAAAGTAGATGTACATATCATAGTTTTTTTCCGATTTGAATATTTTATTCATGTAATTTATTGAACTGAGAATGTAAGACAAAAATAATAAGTAAGCTTTATTTGTATCATTTAATTTTTAGATATGCTTTCCATATTATTTTCTTTTTTTTTCCTCAAAAAACACAAGAAAGAAATAATGCTTGAGTGGTACCCACTGCTCCAAAACTCTATCAACAGCAGCCTAAACGGACAACCATCGGGTTGAACTTGTGTTCATAATTTTATGCTCTTCTGTACTGAAATAATCGTGAAAGGTTTTGAAATCTGCAAGTCGCTTAGAGCTTCTCCAAAAGAAATAAAAAATTGATTTTATTAACAACTATCCGCTTTTGCGCATAGGTTTAGAGAGTGACAAGTGCATCCTAAATAGAAAAGGTTTGGTTTCAAAGCTTTGAGCTGTTGCATTACTCTGTTCAAAGTGCCATTCATGACCGAGGCATTATCAGTTCCTAAGCCAATTAAACATTTGCAATCTGATTTTTGCTGTAAAGTGAAATGATTAAAACTAAATCAGTTGCCTTTTTCACACTGCATCTAATTTTATTAGTATTTGGTCTTGAACCCGATAAAATATTAAATAGATTTGGTAACGAATCCATGGTGGTAAATGGAAGGTAATTTGAAACATGAATGGCTGATTTCTGAACTCGGCTTCTTTTTTCTTGTGGTACAGTGAATGTGCATGGCGCTCTAAATGCGTGAGATTATTTTCAAGGCTTTTTTAGCATAACTTGCAATATCCTTTTTGAGTTTCATTTTTTTTCCAGCCAATTTCTGGTTACTTCACACTATATTTTATATTTTTGCACATATATTTTTGGGATTGGGCTTGTGAATCCTCGTCGTTTTTACCTGGAGACTTTTCTGGGGATTTCCTAAATACTCAATCGAAAAAAAAGAGAATAATAAGTTATAAAAAGAATCTCTTTTTGTTTTGTGTTAATTACATAGCTGGCAAGACTTGCACGAAAGAGACGAGAATCTTTTTAAATTTTTACACTTCGTTATGAGCACATTTATTTCTATGACCAGGGATGCCATTCAAACAAAATCTGAAAACCGCAGTAGATTGTAGGAAAAGCGCAGTGGCGCAGTAGATTTAAAAATTTAGAAAAAAGTGCAGTAGATCTACTGCTCTCGCAGTAAAGTCCGAACGCTGTTCCCCACACATTTCATACAAAAATATGCTAAATTCATATTTTAATCAAAACCAACCTAACCTACACCTTTGTTTCTCTGTACAAAATTGAAATTCAAATTCACCTACTACACGACTCACCTTCTTTCTTTTTCTATTCCCTTTCGCACATTTACCTTTACATTTACATTTTGCTATTTTATATGGCCCAGCCAGCGTTACCCTTATGCGACTTTAGTCGCATTTTTGCGACCTTTTTTGTGCTGTGCGACTATGCGACGACCTTTTTAAAATTGTTTAAAATTGCGACTTTTTCTTTGCTTAAACATTTACCATCAAACTTTTCTGAGAATGTGTGAGTATGATTGTCTTTGCTTTGTTCTTTGTTTTCTGTTCGCATTCTCGTTTTCGAAAGTAGTTTTTGTTTTCCCATTCCCACCACGGGGGCGCTGTTAGATTGTTTTTTGTTCTCTTACGTGTTTGGCACTGACGACTGAAACTGACATTTCCTGGAATTTCTCCTTACCTTTGTGCTTTGTCTCTAACATGTAACATGCCGCATCGTGGAGCAATGGGTTGTTTTGCAACATTTTTTTATTAGGGCTAAATTTGAAGAAAGTACAAATTCAAAAATTGATATTATTCTCGAAAATTTGAACAACGAAAATTTAGTTTATTTAAAGTTTCTAAAATATATTCTTTCAAAAATAAATATTTTAAACAAAGTTTTTCAGAGTGAAACATCACAAATTGCTTATTTGTGCTCTTATATAGAAGATCCTCTATATTATTTTTCAAAATTTTTTATTGAAAGAATGTGTTCTTGGAAAATCTATTTCTGAGATTGATTATCGAAACGAAAATTATTTTAAAAATTCAAGAAATATATATCGGCATGGAAGCCGAAAATTGCTTGAAGGATAAAAAACTCACAAATTTTGAAATTATTTGCATACAAAAAAATGTACTTCAATATTATTTGACGCTTTGCTAAGAAATTTTTTAATGTTAAAGATGAGAAGCTTTCTATTTTAAAACATATAGATCCAAAAATAATTAGGTCAAATCAGGATTTTAACTATTTTCGGTTGGTTTCAAATTTTAATAGCTTTACAAATGAGCCAGAAAAAGTGGTAGATCAATACAAACACCTAGTGCTTCAAGCGTTTGACAAAAACTATGGCAAAATGTTTGAAATTAAAAATATAGAAGAGTTTTGGTACAAGGTTGGTACTTTAAAAAATAGTTTAGGTGATAACCTATACCAGGGGTCGGCAAGTAATTTTTTGAAGGGTCCAGGATTAGTTGAAACATTTTGTCGAGGTCCAGGAAAAAAAAAACTCATAATACTTACTAATTTTATTTGACTTCATTTAAGTAATTTTACAAAACACAATAGATAAAATTAATGTGAGAAATTACAACGACTGTCTTGAATAAGTTTTTAATAAATTGGTTCACGCGTAGAGCAGCAAATACGAAGAGTATCTTCCAGGTGGGTGTCCGATAGTCTCTAACGATATTTGTTTTTCAAGAAATTGATGTTTGAGAAATATGATTCGCATATAATGTCAAGCAAAACATAGAAACTAGGTTTATAGCTACTTTTTTGCAATTTTCATACTTTTCTGAAACATGTTTACCCCAAAATTCTTCAACGGATGCAGTTTTAAACATTTGCAGGGAAATATCTTCTTGCAGCTCTATTTCCATTTGCAGCAAAGGCTTTCAAAGACTAAATAACTTCGCAGCCAAGCTAGTCCAATCTGTTGCTGCGTCAACTAAATAAGGCGATTTAAGGAATTGAGAGAGCTTACCCATCTCTACAAAGTCTTGGAATCTTGCAGCAAATTCGTTCCTAAGATCGAATAAAAAGCTTAAAAACAATGCAAGATCTTTTTCAGAGCCTTTCTTCTTACATTCAAGAATTATTGGAAAATGAATAAATTCTTTTTTTGAGATGTCTTTTTCAAAAAATGAGATCACATATTAATTTTCTTAATTTAGCTCGGTGTTAAGCCCTTCAAATATTTCAAAATATCTTCGACAAAAGCCACAGCTAGCACATTTCCCTCGTTAAACGTTCAATAACGTGACCTTTACTTAGCCAACGAACATTGTTGTGTTGTAGTAGGTCAGAATAAGCGGAATCACATTCAGAAAGAAACTCCTTGAACTGTCGGTGCTGAAGAGCAGAACGATATCTTATAAAATTAATTAATCTGGCCAAGCTGTCCATTACTTCTTTCAATGTACCACTAAGTTTTCCACAAAGGGCTGCCTGGTGAATTATGCACTGATAAGCAATTAGACTGCATTCTTATCTTTGATTCTCTTTACTAATCCTTTTTCTTTGCCAATCATCGCTGGTGCCCCGTCAGATGAAAGCCATACCATTTTGTCATGATTAATATTGGTTTTTGTTACGAATTCATCAAAAGCATTGAGCTTTACCTTTTAACGTCAAAAAATCTCACAAAAGAGACAGTTGTTCATCATCAAATTAAATGAATAGTTTTGTAGGTACATTACATATGTATATCTAAAAAAATTAGCGGTCCAAGGTTCGACCTTCCGAGGTCCGCAAGCGGACCGCGGTCCGCCTGTTGCTGACCGTTGACCTATACTTTGACCTTTACGAATTTGTTTGTAAAATTTTAACGTTGTCACACAGCAGCGCTTGCGCTGAGCAAGTTTTATTCAAACTTTATTAAAACTTTATTAAAAAAACGAAACATTAATGTGATTTACATATCTTTTTAGGTATTTATTTTAACTTAAAACCTACATACATATTAATTTATGTAAAATGAAGTCTTAAAATTAGGTTTTTTTTTTGTTTTTTATTATTTTTTAATGTATACCTATCTAAGTGTTTAAATAAAGAAATTCAAAAAAATATCTAAATTGTTTTTCCTATAGTAAAAAAAAAATAATATTTAGGTATGCGAGTTTTTCTTTCAATTGCGACTTTTTGTTCAAAAATGCGACTTTTTCAAAGAATTCGAATTTACGACTTTTTTTTGTAAAAGCGACTTTTTTCTGCGACTTTTTGAAAAATCCCAGGGGTAACCCTGGGCCCAGCTTTCGCCGGGCACAATCAAAAATTTATTTTTAGACTCATTAGAGTGCCCCTCTCCACGGAAATCTTTAGTAAAAGGCGAAAGATTTATTCGACATTGAAGAGAAGCCAGAGTGATTTTGCCAAGGGTTGTCACTTCTATAACTTACTTTCTGGGAACGAAGAAAGTGTGAACTGTAAAAATGGGAAAGACAAAATTCATATCAATTTAAATACATCACATTTTAAACTAGATAAGGAATTGTGTTTTTATATCCTCTATGTAGGTAATGATACCTATGTATATCTAAGAGGTTCTGCATTCTGCTCATCTGCTGTCCGCATCCGTATCTAGGATTAAGATTAACCAAAAAGCAAATACCTAATAATAATACAGGTAGGTACCTACTTGCTTACCTATACATAGTGGCAGATAAATAATGAGGATTGTGTCGAAGCCAGTAGAAGACGATAGTACCTAACGGTCTACCAGATAAAATCAACAGAAGCAAACATTTGTAAGAAAAACTGGTCAAAATTAGCAAGAATCCCCAAACCAATGCGGAAACCGACCCAGAGTATATCTAATTATATTAGATATAGGTACTCTGAACCGACCGACTTCTAAGAAAAACATAAATAAGTTTAAATACCTACAATCCCCCCAAAATAAGATAGGTATAGGTACACCTTCTTTTGATTCTATTTACAACTTCTCAGGCTCCTTTGGATCCAATGCAGACACACCTTCATCTTCAAACGCAGAAAATGGTCAAACATTTTTCAATTGAACACAATAGTTTTGTTCTTTACCCAGGAAGATTGTTCTTATGTTCTTAGGTATACTTGGACAAAATCATTAAATGAATCATAAGTTGGCTTGTTGAATCCTACTTGAGATCTTAAACATGCAGGCACATTCCTCGAATGTAGTTTGCAATATTTACGTAGTTCGGAGTTCCTTACTTTTCTATTGAACCTGATTAAGGCTATGATTTCCATCAAAATCAAGAAGCACTAAGCTTTGAACAATTTCTGCTTCTGCAATAGGTACTTATGCCGGCGGAATACAAGCAATGATTCACCAGCTTGATGTGATACCTATTAGTTAAGCGGGAGAATACCTACCTGTAACTCCATGAATGAATCACAATCCAAACTCAATAACCTGCTGCAATCACGTGCTGGAGCGCTTTGAACTTGATACCCAGCTCATCTTAAGTCACGTCTAAGAATTCAAGAATACATCGCCAAAATTAACCAAGCACCTCTTCTCATCTGTCTCGAATTCAAAAACAAACAGCCTTGCATACACAAAAAAAAAAATAAAAAACAACAATTATGTGCTCTAGTTTAGTTCTTCTGCACTACGTTTATTCTTTCGCTTGTTATGCTTCCATCAGCATTTTTTTCTTTGCGGACTGCCTCATAGCGAACCAAAAACGACAAAAAGCTCAGACCTTCCTCAACAACAACAACTTACTACTAGTATGTACTTATCGAAAGAAAAAAAATACAAAACAACTCAACACAGCACTTTATGCCAAAACCAAAACAAAGAAACTATTTGGAGCTGGGTCTAGCTTTCAGTTGAAAATCTATTCTTTCAATAGGAACAACGTCGAGATCGATTTTTGGTATAAATTCTTCATAGAAACTTCTCCAGAGCATCAATCTCTTGCATCATGTTCAAGACACATCACATAGCTTGCATTGTTTGGATTACAATCGGCCTGATGGCTATTTCTGTCCGAGCAGGACCTGTAGACGAGAACGAAATCAAAAAGGGACGCGAATGCAAGACATTCTGCGATAGGTGCGGTTGTATTGGATTCTATTGCGGCGAGGAGTGCATCTGTGAGTGCAATCAGGAGAAGAATGGCGGTGACACCGAGTGCATTGCGGCGATTCAAGCCGATGCCAAAGAGAATAAAACTCCCTACGAAATTCTCATTCAAGGACCTAGTTCGAATAGATTCCTTAGAAACGCTTTGCAATTCGAGCAGAATCAGCAAACATGCAGCGCAGGAGAGTCTGGACGCACCAAACGTAGCACTGTGGTGATCTATAAACCAGCCGCTGAGGACCTTCTGAATTTCGATGGATTCTGCGAGAGGCCACTAAAGAAGGAGGATGTGGCTCCCTTGAAGCAGACATTTCGTGGAAAACGAGCTATAGGTGGCGACTCATGGTTCACAGACTTCACCAACACCCTTGTAAAGCCAGCTCCTATTTCTGGGATGTCAGTCGATACTGAAGAAATCGAAGAAACTATTGACGAGGAACCCGCCCAGGAGAACGAAGTCGGAGAAACAGATGAAAGCCTCATTCCAAAAATTCGTGAAATTAGAAAAGACATAAGGAATGCCTTGAACATCGGCGAGAACGAGAGCATAGTCAAGGGTATTCGCAAGACATTCAACAAAATCGGCGACAAGGCCCTCAAAGCCGTCGAGCTCGATGGAACAGTCAAGAAAATCCGTGGAGCCATCAACAATCTGTTGCCAGCGACAGAAGAAGCCGAAGGCAACAGCCTCAGCACCAGCAGAAAGATTCTGAATAAAATAAGAGGAAAGATCTTCCAGCCTTATGGCGAGGAAGAAGACCTCCAGAGATAGTCCGAGGGAAGAAATAAAAAGTCCACTCCAGGTGGTGTCCCGTTTTTGTTCATTTAAACCGTTATTTATTGTAATATTCAGACAAATCAAATAAACTTTGCTTTTTTGAATAAATCTATCGTCTTTTGCCTTTTCCCTTTTTGTGACCACCACCACCGCCACCAGAGTGATGAGCCTGAGCTGGCGCTGGAGCAGATGAAGACTGAAACGAATCCGATGATTTGTTTTGTCTCGACTTCAATTGGGGAATCTTAGCGGCGATGAATTGCAATATGCTGTCTCTGGACGCCAGCTCAGCATTGCATGCGGTTCCATCGTTGTTTCGCATCTGGATGCGAATGCGTCCACGGAACTGCGGTTCCCTGCTCTTTTCGCGGCAATACTCTTTGTTTTCGACAGCAACTCGTAGATTTGTCACCGAAAGGACATCTCGGATCTCAAGATAGGTTGGATTCTCAATACATTGTTCCTTGGGTAGTCGACGGCCCTCCTGACGTGACTTTTTGCTGTTGATGTACCCTGGATAGACACAGACCCACCTGAAAAATGTAAACTTTTTTTAGGTGGGTATTCGTTTAGTATGGTTTATTGTTTACCTTTCCATATCGCTGTGCTTCTTATCAGGAGTCCAATTGGTTCGAACAGCAGCAGCAGCCATTATTTGAGATTTTATTTGGAATTTTTCGTTGGAATAAAAAAATAAATGCAAAGTTTAATGTGCAGAAACAGAAAAGACTTTCGTTTTCTGTTCTTACAAGTTGAGATGACAGTTCAAAGATGACACGTTGTTGACAGCCACTGTCAAAAGAGTACACTGAGAAATAACTCTCATACACTAATGTAGAAGATTTTTTCATGATGACAAAGCGAGAAATAGATTGGCACAGCAACTTTAGGTGTGTTTTTTTTGCAAATCCATATATAGACCGAGATCCCACAGCAATTTTTGGGTGTGATTGATAACAAAAAATAATTAGCATAATTAGTTAGGCCTTTAAGCCTAGTACGCAGATCGGGAAAAATTTTGTCTCCCATACATTTTTTTTCCTGGGACAAATTTTGTCTCGGACATTTTTCCGAGCAGTACGCAGTTCGCGCGCAAAATTCATACTATTGTAAAACCGGCGTATACTTAGCAGCGACATATCACCGATTTCAAAAATTTTTATTCCTATAATTAGGTGAGAATTTGGTGAAATTTGGTGAATCGATATTATAATTTGGTGAATCATAGTTTAAAAGTTATTAACAATTTAAGGTTTCGCGTATAGTTAGCAGGTGATGAAAACAAAAGTAGTCTTTATTGGTATCTATCGATGGGGAATGGTGTTCCGAATTTAGTGAGCCAACTCTCGAATTTAGTGAACAAGTATTTCAACAAATAATTAACAAAATCTTAAAACTATGACAGTTCTATAAACAATTGCAATTCGTAACGTAACGTGGTAAAAACAGCCACATAAGAACACAAAACTAGCCCATGTAATCAAAATTCTGTCCCAATTATGTCAGCTGTCAAAAATGTCAGCTGATGCTGTCAATCTCTATTTATCGAATTTGTTCTTTCCTTAAGCGGAATACACAAGCCTTGAATCTCGCGTGGCGTGTTGCTTAATCGATTTTGTCAATATTAATGTTATACACGCTCCTTATTAAACAAATTTGTTTAAATTTTTGAGATTCTCCAACACAGAAGTTGGTGACAAGTTGATAAGATTTTGTAAAAATTAGTTTTAAATTTTTAGCAATAAACAAGGACCAATTTTAACTGAAAAATAAAATATTAATTCTATTCAATTTGCTTTATTGTACTTATTATTGAAAATGCTGTTGAAGATGTTGTTTTAACATACTATTGTATTAATAATTGTATGTTTTGAGAGTTTTTTTTTTTTTGAGTTGATTTACTTTTGTGCTAAAATCTAAAACAATAGCTAATAGTTTGAAAATGTGCTTTTAGGTTTGTTTAATAAAAATTTTAAGTAATTTAAAATGATTCGTTAAATTCATCAAGCTGACATTTTTCTAATAAAAGAAATTGTAGGATTACGAAACTAAATCAATTTGAAATTTTCGTTTCCGCGAAAAATATGAATTTTTCTTCGAAATTTGAATTTATGCCAAGTAAAACTATGCGATTTTGTAAATTTTTCACATTTGTGCTATTTTTAATCAAAATTAATTTTTTATGTAATCATAATAAAGATTAGATTAGATGACTCAGTGTAAGTTTTTACTTTCGTCATACAGGTAGGCAAGCTATGCGTTCGTTAAAAAAAGATCGAACTCGAGATTTTGATCGGAATTGACATATGATGATAGGGAAGACGAAAAAAGAAGTCCTCACAATTCTTTTGGTCTGTCTGTCTATTCGACTACAGCCTTAAACGGCTAAATCGATTTTCTTTAAGCTTGGTAGATAGCATTTTTCCCGGAGGTTTTTTCTTTTTTCTGTAAGAGCAAAAATAACCTTATCTGCCATACGAATTTTTCAAGCCTGATAAAATACTAAATATAATAAAACAAACTGGAAAATGGTTATTCATTGTAGGGGTAAACCATTTTTTTTTGTTTTTGAGTTTCTCAAAAACGCTACAACCTATTTTTATCAAAAGTATAGTATTGTGTATTTAAATTTAAAAAAAACTTTACAATTATAACTTTTTCATACAGTCTACAAGAAGAAGACAACAAAAATTTATGTTATCTAAAAAAAACGGTACCCACCATTAAAATTTTATAAAATGGTTTTCGAAAATCGTATATTTTTCTCGAAAAGGGCACCTAGAATTTTGATTTTTTGTCTTTTCTTAATTATTTTCCATAGCAGTATAACGGATTTACATGAAATTTTTTTATAGAGAAGCTTCTAAAAAACATTGCTTTTCAAAATCAAAAAAAAATAAATGTTTTTTGAATTTTAAAACAAAAAAAAATATTTTTTTTTAAATTCGATACAAAATAAGTCTTGAAATCTTACTTTTATTTGTACCCTTTTAAAAATTTAATGTTGGCGTTTCAAAATTTTACTTAATGTTGTTTTAAGAATTATCAAAAACAAAAACGCTGCAGATTTATAATTTTGGTTCTTGTATAAACAAATATTTGTTTCAGAGTTGTTTCAGTAATTCAAAAAATGAATTTTATGGTTATAAACATTTTTCGATAGCAACATTCATTTTTAAAACATTTGATTTTTCATATACATAAGAACAAGTAGGTGCGATCCAGTCGTGCAGTTTATTTATTTTTTTCATTCAACAAAAGTTGTTCTCTTTTACCGATTCAATTTGGTTTGAACATATTTAAAGAAGTGTAATAAATCCATTAAAAATACCAATGGTATTTATACAAACATATATTTATATGTTGCCTTTAAAGCTCAATCACTTAAAAAGAAAGACTCAGCAAAATGTCCAATTTAGAAAATCGATTTTTAAAAATCCTTAGAAAAACTTTTCTATGACTAACGAATTACTAAAACTTAAAGGCTATAAAATAATTATTTGAACCGTATTTTTTTTATTAATTTTTATTTATTTTTCAAGCTAAACACAAGATTTTTTGATGCTTTACAATTTTAAATTTGTATGCAGCTCTAGAAGTCTTCTTAATTCCACAAAGCTTTTGATGGAAAAACGGAGTTTCGTAAACATCTGAATTATAAAAATGTTAGATGATTGCTGCAGAAAAAAAGAAATAAAAACTTTGAGTTAGTTAAAGCGCATAATGTTTGTCAAAGAATATTTTTTTACATAATGTACAAACTTAAAAAACAAAAATGTTTTTGGGATTTTTGTTTATTTTCTTGTTGAAAATTCAACATTTAAAAAACGACTTACTGCTTAAACATACAAATATTTTCAAAACTGTTTAAACATACACGTAGGTATACAAAAATTATTTGAAAATAAGTTTTAACCATTTTTAAAACAGCTTCCGATAGTAGTTGTATATTTTACATATTTTAATTTTATAAGCCTTAAAGACGGAGAGATAATAACTAGAAGAGAAAGTAATTAAGATAAAATTTTGTATCTTGGTCTTCAAATAACAAACTAATCAAGTTACCAACATGCAACTCAGATTATTGTACAACCATCAAGCACACATAGTCGAATACTCGGGACACTCTCTTTTATTTATCTGCCCTTACTAGTCTAAGAGCCGACAGCAAATTTTGGGAGTGGAGGTATAACCAAAATTGGAAGGCGTGTATGTGTAGATATGCGTGTTAGTATATCAAATCCAAAAGTCTGGCAGGGTTATTTTTCAGCCAGGGCTGTAGGTGACCTTTCGAAAATGGTAAATTTTACGATTTTTGTGTGGAAGTTATAACCACTTCAATGCATACATAAACGATAGATAATTGCACACTGATTTTAAATATCTAGGTGTCAGACATTATACTTTCAGCTTTCCCCTTGCCAGACGCCCCCCAAAAGTAGCGAAAAATCAGCTTTTGGTGTTAGGGGTATAACCAAATGAGTGATACATCAAAACATCAGAATCATTTTCCTGATTTTAAATTTGTAGGTGTCAGACGTTTTATTTTCAGCCTTCACCCCGCCAGACGCCCCGAAAGTATGCAAAAAAATCAACTTTTTTCCTTTAACGTATAACCAAATGAATGGTGCACCAAAAAATCAGAATAATTCCCCTCATTTTAAAAATGTAGGTGTCAGACGTTTCAGTTTCAGCCTTCACCCCGCCAGACGTCCTTAAAGTTTCCTGAATTGCATTTTCCAACGAAAATTTAAAAAAACTTTTTTTTTTCCAACTATAACCATAAGCTGGTCACACCAATATACTCTGCTTTTATTCCTGATTACGAATATGTAAGCCTCAGACGTTTCAGTTTCAGCCTTCACCCCGCCAGACGTCCTTAAAGTTTCCTGAATTGCATTTTCTAACGAAAATTTAAAAAAACTTTTTTTTTTCCAACTATAACCATAAGCTGGTCACACCAATATACTCTGCTTTTATTCCTGATTACGAATATGTAAGCCTCAGACGTTTCAGTTTCAGCCTTCACCCCGCCAGACGTCCTTAAAGTTTCCTGAATTGCATTTTCTATGATATGAGATACAAAATGAGTGATACAAGACTGTTGTACGAATGTACAAATTTCTTTTTTAATTTTATAAATTAAATAACAATATTTCATATACATACATACATACAAAAACAAATATAATAATTAAAAAAAAAAACACAATAATAATTATTCTTCGTCAGTGTCGTCGGAAGAATAATTCTGTAAATCTTCCTCCACGTCGGACGAATCATTTCCATTAGTTAAAATATCCTCAATTTTTTCAGGGGCTACTATTCCGTCAAACCATTTAAGACTCACCATATTGTCGTCCTCCATTGTCCAGCCGCAATTAAAAGGTGAAAGCTGTACTCCTTTAATTTCAGTGGCATTTTTCCAAATATAGGTAATATAATTACAGCGATTGATTTGCTGCAAAAGAACGCTTTTGTTTGGAGGCAAAAGACTTCCTTCGAAACCTGTAGACAAAATTTTCAAAAATATGCTAATAATTACATTTCCAAGGATTTGTTTTTAGTTTGGAAATACTTTTTATGTTTCTGAAAACTTTTTGTGACGTGGGCTTGCAGGTTTTATAGAACAATTCATAACGAGCTTCATTTACATTATGAGCATTCGTTTGATATATGTAGTTTACAAACAAATTTCTCAATTGTCTTTATATCCTCCTCACTTACATGTGGGAACTTTCCGAAATTAGAAAACGCGGATTGAAATTCCATTGAACCCTTAAGGATTTCAAATGGTTTGATTTTTCCCTTTTTAAAAAAACTTGGAGTATAATCACAGCCAGTAAAACTGTGAAATGCAGGAAGTGCAGCACAAAGGTTAGGTCCCAATTGATTAAACATTTCATTAATGTGTATATACCTAAACAAACAAAAATATAGTTTTAGCACACAATTTTTTCATAATTATGTACCTTAATGTGTTTTTCGAAATATTTCCTGTTTCCAGCCAGACTTTAGCATTATTCTTTAAAAGCGGAAGAGTATGTAGCGCTATGATAAGAACATCTGTGTCCGACGTTTTTATGACCACCGACAAGTCACGAGGAAGAAATGCTAAATGAAGAATCATTCGACTATCAGCCTCCTCCTGCAGACTCTCCAGCTCTTTGACATCTTCTCGAAGAATTTTTCCGTTTGCAGCTTCAAAGGAAAAGCACTTAGTTTCAAATGACACATAGAGTTTTTTATCACCGATAACATGGTGGTACTCATCTTCACTCCATTCCTGAACTAGCCATTCATTCAATCTTTTCTTGAACGAACTATTACGTAAGCTTTTTATGAAATTAGCAGGACGTCTACCATTTTTGTTGAATGCTGAATAAATTGCCTGGTCATCTGAGCTATTTCGTCTATCCCGTTCAATATCTTTTATGGAAGGAGAAATAATTCTGTCGAAGACAACGTGAATTTCTTTTGCGTCCATCCGACAGATCTTTTTTAAAACTTGTAATGCAATTCCTGTATAAGTTACAGATACTTCTCCAAGAGTATGTAGTAGAAAGAACCCATCTACAATAATAACATCAACATGGCTTGGAGGAATGCTTACTGTCGTTTTTTCAAGGTGTCTAAGAAAAACAGATTTCTGCGTTTTTATCATCGATCCATCTAAATGTCCAAAGGATTGTGGAACTGGGGTCAATGGATATTTAAATATTTCTTTCATATCTATTGAAAACGAGCTTTGAGAGACTATGAAAAGAATTCTTCCGATTAAATTTCTTTCCATTTTGATCTCGCGAACTTTTCCGTATGTCATGGTCTTTGCGACTCTATACTCTGAAGCAAAGTTGAAAATTTTCGTTTTCGGAATTGTATTTTCAAATCTTTTTGGATCAATTTGGCACTCATTTATAAATTTGTCCCTTTTTTTTTCTCCTTCTTGCTTCAAATTGAGCAAAAACTGTTCGGTTGCCTCAGAAGCACATTTGCCACTACAGATGTTAAACAGCCTTTCACTCTCCTGTTGCGTTGTATCCGAAAAAGGGTTACTATAATTTTCAATTTCAGTTGTCAGTTTTTGCAAGCTTTCGGAAAATTTTCTTATTTCTCCTTTTTTTAAGTCACGCGTAACGTCGTCCTTTCGTGGAGGAAGATTTACAGAATTATTCTTCCGACGACACTGACGAAGAATAATTATTATTGTGTTTTTTTTTTTAATTATTATATTTGTTTTTGTATGTATGTATGTATATGAAATATTGTTATTTAATTTATAAAATTAAAAAAGAAATTTGTACATTCGTACAACAGTCTTGTATCACTCATTTTGTATCTCATATCATAGAAAATGCAATTCAGGAAACTTTAAGGACGTCTGGCGGGGTGAAGGCTGAAACTGAAACGTCTGAGGCTTACATATTCGTAATCAGGAATAAAAGCAGAGTATATTGGTGTGACCAGCTTATGGTTATAGTTGGAAAAAAAAAAGTTTTTTTTAAATTTTCGTTAGAAAATGCAATTCAGGAAACTTTAAGGACGTCTGGCGGGGTGAAGGCTGAAACTGAAACGTCTGAGGCTTACATATTCGTAATCAGGAATAAAAGCAGAGTATATTGGTGTGACCAGCTTATGGTTATAGTTGGAAAAAAAAAAGTTTTTTTAAATTTTCGTTAGAAAATGCAATTCAGGAAACTTTAAGGACGTCTGGCGGGGTGAAGGCTGAAACTGAAACGTCTGAGGCTTACATATTCGTAATCAGGAATAAAAGCAGAGTATATTGGTGTGACCAGCTTATGGTTATAGTTGGAAAAAAAAAAAGTTTTTTTAAATTTTCGTTAGAAAATGCAATTCAGGAAACTTTAAGGACGTCTGGCGGGGTGAAGGCTGAAACTGAAACGTCTGAGGCTTACATATTCGTAATCAGGAATAAAAGCAGAGTATATTGGTGTGACCAGCTTATGGTTATAGTTGGAAAAAAAAAAGTTTTTTTAAATTTTCGTTGGAAAATGCAATTCAGGAAACTTTAAGGACGTCTGGCGGGGTGAAGGCTGAAACTGAAACGTCTGAGGCTTACATATTCGTAATCAGGAATAAAAGCAGAGTATATTGGTGTGACCAGCTTATGGTTATAGTTGGAAAAAAAAAAAAGTTTTTTTAAATTTTCGTTAGAAAATGCAATTCAGGAAACTTTAAGGACGTCTGGCGGGGTGAAGGCTGAAACTGAAACGTCTGAGGCTTACATATTCGTAATCAGGAATAAAAGCAGAGTATATTGGTGTGACCAGCTTATGGTTATAGTTGGAAAAAAAAAAGTTTTTTTAAATTTTCGTTAGAAAATGCAATTCAGGAAACTTTAAGGACGTCTGGCGGGGTGAAGGCTGAAACTGAAACGTCTGAGGCTTACATATTCGTAATCAGGAATAAAAGCAGAGTATATTGGTGTGACCAGCTTATGGTTATAGTTGGAAAAAAAAAAGTTTTTTTAAATTTTCGTTGGAAAATGCAATTCAGGAAACTTTAAGGACGTCTGGCGGGGGTGAAGGCTGAAACTGAAACGTCTGACACCTACATTTTTAAAATGAGGGGAATTATTCTGATTTTTTGGTGCACCATTCATTTGGTTATACGTTAAAGGAAAAAAGTTGATTTTTTTGCATACTTTCGGGGCGTCTGGCGGGGTGAAGGCTGAAAATAAAACGTCTGACACCTACAAATTTAAAATCAGGAAAATGATTCTGATGTTTTGATGTATCACTCATTTGGTTATACCCCTAACACCAAAAGCTGATTTTTCGCTACTTTTGGGGGGCGTCTGGCAAGGGGAAAGCTGAAAGTATAATGTCTGACACCTAGATATTTAAAATCAGTGTGCAATTATCTATCGTTTATGTATGCATTGAAGTGGTTATAACTTCCACACAAAAATCGTAAAATTTACCATTTTCGAAAGGTCACCTACAGCCCTGGCTGAAAAATAACCCTGCCAGACTTTTGGATTTGATATACTAACACGCATATCTACACATACACGCCTTCCAATTTTGGTTATACCTCCACTCCCAAAATTTGCTGTCGGCTCTTAGACTAGTAAGGGCAGATAAATAAAAGAGAGTGTCCCGAGTATTCGACTATGTGTGCTTGATGGTTGTACAATAATCTGAGTTGCATGTTGGTAACTTGATTAGTTTGTTATTTGAAGACCAAGATACAAAATTTTATCTTAATTACTTTCTCTTCTAGTTATTATCTCTCCGTCTTTAAGGCTTATAAAATTAAAATATGTAAAATATACAACTACTATCGGAAGCTGTTTTAAAAATGGTTAAAACTTATTTTCAAATAATTTTTGTATACCTACGTGTATGTTTAAACAGTTTTGAAAATATTTGTATGTTTAAGCAGTAAGTCGTTTTTTAAATGTTGAATTTTCAACAAGAAAATAAACAAAAATCCCAAAAACATTTTTGTTTTTTAAGTTTGTACATTATGTAAAAAAATATTCTTTGACAAACATTATGCGCTTTAACTAACTCAAAGTTTTTATTTCTTTTTTTCTGCAGCAATCATCTAACATTTTTATAATTCAGATGTTTACGAAACTCCGTTTTTCCATCAAAAGCTTTGTGGAATTAAGAAGACTTCTAGAGCTGCATACAAATTTAAAATTGTAAAGCATCAAAAAATCTTGTGTTTAGCTTGAAAAATAAATAAAAATTAATAAAAAAAATACGGTTCAAATAATTATTTTATAGCCTTTAAGTTTTAGTAATTCGTTAGTCATAGAAAAGTTTTTCTAAGGATTTTTAAAAATCGATTTTCTAAATTGGACATTTTGCTGAGTCTTTCTTTTTAAGTGATTGAGCTTTAAAGGCAACATATAAATATATGTTTGTATAAATACCATTGGTATTTTTAATGGATTTATTACACTTCTTTAAATATGTTCAAACCAAATTGAATCGGTAAAAGAGAACAACTTTTGTTGAATGAAAAAAATAAATAAACTGCACGACTGGATCGCACCTACTTGTTCTTATGTATATGAAAAATCAAATGTTTTAAAAATGAATGTTGCTATCGAAAAATGTTTATAACCATAAAATTCATTTTTTGAATTACTGAAACAACTCTGAAACAAATATTTGTTTATACAAGAACCAAAATTATAAATCTGCAGCGTTTTTGTTTTTGATAATTCTTAAAACAACATTAAGTAAAATTTTGAAACGCCAACATTAAATTTTTAAAAGGGTACAAATAAAAGTAAGATTTCAAGACTTATTTTGTATCGAATTTAAAAAAAAATATTTTTTTTTGTTTTAAAATTCAAAAAACATTTATTTTTTTTTGATTTTGAAAAGCAATGTTTTTTAGAAGCTTCTCTATAAAAAAATTTCATGTAAATCCGTTATACTGCTATGGAAAATAATTAAGAAAAGACAAAAAATCAAAATTCTAGGTGCCCTTTTCGAGAAAAATATACGATTTTCGAAAACCATTTTATAAAATTTTAATGGTGGGTACCGTTTTTTTTAGATAACATAAATTTTTGTTGTCTTCTTCTTGTAGACTGTATGAAAAAGTTATAATTGTAAAGTTTTTTTTAAATTTAAATACACAATACTATACTTTTGATAAAAATAGGTTGTAGCGTTTTTGAGAAACTCAAAAACAAAAAAAAATGGTTTACCCCTACAATGAATAACCATTTTCCAGTTTGTTTTATTATATTTAGTATTTTATCAGGCTTGAAAAATTCGTATGGCAGATAAGGTTATTTTTGCTCTTACAGAAAAAAGAAAAAACCTCCGGGAAAAATGCTATCTACCAAGCTTAAAGAAAATCGATTTAGCCGTTTAAGGCTGTAGTCGAATAGACAGACAGACCAAAAGAATTGTGAGGACTTCTTTTTTCGTCTTCCCTATCATCATATTCACCCTTATTCCGATAGTCGTTTTAATAAAACGCCTTTAAAACGAGAAGGCTCCAGAGACCACATTTTGGGTTTAAATAATACGCAAAGGGTAGCATTCTCTATGTTCTTCACTTTTCTAAGTATTATAACGATAGTCGTTTCAATCAAATTCCAATTTTCGTTTCTAGAGCCTTATCGTTTTACTGGCGTTTTAGTAAAACGACTATCGGAATAAGGGTGAATGTCAAGTCCGATCAAAATCTCGAGTTCGATCTTTTTTTAACGAACGCATAGCTTGCCTACCTGTATGACGAAAGTAAAAACTTACACTGAGTCATCTAATCTAATCTTTATTATGATTATATAAAAAATTAATTTTGATTAAAAATAGCACAAATGTGAAAAATTTACAAAATCGCATAGTTTTACTTGGCATAAATTCAAATTTCGAAGAAAAATTCATATTTTTCGCGGAAACGGAAATTTCAAATTGATTAAGTTTCGTAATCCTACAATTTCTTTTATTAGAAAAATGTCAGCTTGATGAATTTAACGAATCATTTTAAATTACTTAAAATTTTTATTAAACAAACCTAAAAGCACATTTTCAAACTATTAGCTATTGTTTTAGATTTTAGCACAAAAGTAAATCAACTCAAAAAAAAAAAAACTCTCAAAACATACAATTATTAATACAATAGTATGTTAAAACAACATCTTCAACAGCATTTTCAATAATAAGTACAATAAAGCAAATTGAATAGAATTAATATTTTATTTTTCAGTTAAAATTGGTCCTTGTTTATTGCTAAAAATTTAAAACTAATTTTTACAAAATCTTATCAACTTGTCACCAACTTCTGTGTTGGAGAATCTCAAAAATTTAAACAAATTTGTTTAATAAGGAGCGTGTATAACATTAATATTGACAAAATCGATTAAGCAACACGCCACGCGAGATTCAAGGCTTGTGTATTCCGCTTAAGGAAAGAACAAATTCGATAAATAGAGATTGACAGCATCAGCTGACATTTTTGACAGCTGACATAATTGGGACAGAATTTTGATTACATGGGCTAGTTTTGTGTTCTTATGTGGCTGTTTTTACCACGTTACGTTACGAATTGCAATTGTTTATAGAACTGTCATAGTTTTAAGATTTTGTTAATTATTTGTTGAAATACTTGTTCACTAAATTCGAGAGTTGGCTCACTAAATTCGGAACACCATTCCCCATCGATAGATACCAATAAAGACTACTTTTGTTTTCATCACCTGCTAACTATACGCGAAACCTTAAATTGTTAATAACTTTTAAACTATGATTCACCAAATTATAATATCGATTCACCAAATTTCACCAAATTCTCACCTAATTATAGGAATAAAAATTTTTGAAATCGGTGATATGTCGCTGCTAAGTATACGCCGGTTTGGAAAGAACTGCATACTTACAGCCTTATTTATTATTTTTCACTAATACTAAAACGGCTCTAAACCTCCTATCCACCAGTATTAGCTTATTCCACCGCTATTATTACTCGTGCATTTTCATTGTAAATAAGCTTTTCAGGATTAGAGTCGTTGTAAATTCGAAGTAACTTTACTCCGGCGCTAAAACGAAATAATAAATAAGGCTGTTAATGCACTATAATGCACTATTGCGCCCACTAGAGTATGCAAGGCTTTCAAAAATTTTGTCTCCCATACATTTTTTTTCCTGGGACAAATTTTGTCTCGGATATTTTTCCGAGCAGTACGCAGTTCGCGCGCAAAATTCATACTATTGTGAATTGCTCTGCAAAACGTCTCCACTAAATTTTGCCAGGAAAAAGAATGATACAAGCATTATTTTGCGGGACAAATTTTGACAGCCGAAAGTGATTTTTGTCAAAACTGGTTTTATGTAAAAGGTGCTGATGCTTCTCTTGAAAGCATCGAGAGGTGATTCCATAAAGGTATGAACGACTTTTGTAAGACAACCCGTTCCAGAGATACACTACAAAACACATTAAATTATTTTTTAATTCTCCAACTTCAAACTTTTGCGATATATTTGGAAAAGTTTTGTAGAGATTAAAATTGTAGAGATAAATTTTATCTTGTCTCGATCTGCGTACTAGGCTTTAGTTCTGTGTACTAAACTAAAAAACGACAAATTTCGACTTATGCCACTCTGCCGGAAAAGCGACGAAATTTTGTTTTGGATATTTTTCCGAGCAATACGCAGTTCGCGCGCGAAATTCATACTTGTTCATTGCTGTACAAAATGTCTCCACCAAATTTTGCCATAAAAAAGAATGATACAAGCATTTATTTTGCGGGACAAATTTTGACAGCCACCGTACTACCGAAAGTGATGTGTGTCAATACTGGTTTTATGTAAAAGGTCCTGGTGCTTGTCTTGAGAGCATCAAGAGGAGATTCCAAAAAGGTATGAACGACTTTTGTAAGGCAACCCGTTCCAGAGATATACTAAAAAACACGTTAAATTAGATTTCATCTCTCCAACTTCAAACTTTTGCGCCAGATTTGCCAAAGTTTTGTAGAGATTAAAATTGTAGAGATAAAATTTGTCTTGTCTCGATCTGCGTACTAGGCTTAATTTGTGGACATCGGTAGTAGCTTGCAGTATAGTTAAATTAAAATATTCATTCGTACTGTATTAACTGAACATATGAACGCAGTCCATAATCCACAGCTTTTGAAACTGTATGTTGACAACAAATTTCGGACACATCAACTGACAACTCTGTCAATTTATATATTTGGAAATCTTCTCTTCATTTTTGACAACAAAAAACCAACGAGCCACGGATTGTACTGCATTGAGCGAAGTCTTCAAAAGAAAAAGAAAAAGATTTCATTTTCCGGCCGACTGTTCATCGAAGAAAGTCTTCTCATTCAAGAAAACATCAAAATATCGCCATCAGCTATGGATACTCTCAATGAAATCCTCGACATGTCCAAAGACAAATCCACCCAAAAGGAACACGATGAAGTGAGTTTTCTCGCGATTATTGATAAAGCTGATTTCTGAATTGATTCATTTAAATAATCCTCCTCTTCATTGCTATTTCAGATTCTGCTACAGCCTTTCGTGTACATCCAACAGATTCCAGGCAAACAGATTCGATCGAAACTCGCCCGTGCCTTCAACCATTGGCTAAACATTCCCATGGACAAGTTGCACATCATTGGCGAAATAGTTCAGATGCTTCATAATTCCAGTTTGCTGTAAGTGTACTTTTAATTTTGTTATTGTGTAGTTTAAATTTAATCGTAGTTGTTGATTCTCGATGCATGACCTAAGGATACCATCATTTAGCTTACATTTCTGTTTGGCCATAAAATTCCAAATGAATTGTGGTTTTGTTTACATAAGAACTTTAAGAATCTATTTTCCGAATGGGAGCGAGCAAGCTCCTCGAGTTTGTTTGATTAGCGAGGCGAAAGAATTCAGTTTCCAAAATTGGTTTTGTTTATTTTTACATTTTTGTTTGTTTATTTTATTTTTGAAAAGAAACGAAAATCCAACTAGTTGAACCATTTGTTCTTCTTCAACTTCTGTGTCGTTTAACGGTTTCGTGTGTAGCAATAATAATTCAAGGTGGATATCATCAATAATCTTTTCCATAAATTATTGAGTTTTTACATTCGAATCAGGTTTTTTATGTGAAGGTGATCTTGTCTCGTCTTTCGTAGGTTTCATGGTGAAGGTTGCAGTTTATTTCTTTCGCTTAATCAATGGGTTCACGAGCACAAAGTTGATTTATAATATTATGCAATTTTAAACGGTCAAGAGGGAAAAACTTTTGGGCTTCGCTGTGAGGTGCAAATTGAATCGAATCGAATTTAATTATGAGTCTGAGGAGTATTTTTTATTTATTTTAATTTATTTTGCTTGTTATTGAAAGAATTTCAATTTTATTGGGTCATACAAAATGATGCAATGACGGACAACACAATGATTGATTCGCTTATCAGAGTTCACACAAAATGATTGATTCGGTCGAGATGCTGTTAGGAATGATACGCACGCTGCAAAAGAATAAAAATGAATTTCAATTGATTTTAATCAATCGAGATTGTTAAGTAGAGGGAGTTAAAATACGTCATATTTTGGTTGCTAATGTATATTTATTTTTGGGATTCTAATTTGTATATCCAAAAAATAAAAGACCACGTGCAATTCAGTACACGTAGCAGAAGCGCAAGTTCTTAAAAAAGGCGTGTTTTAGAGCGAACATGATTTAAAATAAACGTTGAATGAATAAATATGCGGTTTAAGTACACTGCCACCTATAGATCTGGTAAACTTTGGTTCTTAATCGAATTAAATTAGAATGTTGAAAATCTGTTATGAATCAAAAAGATACACACACACAGTCACAAAAGAAAGTATACAGCAGGAAACAAAATGTTAAGCAGAGAAGAAAAAATTGAATTGGCATACCTACACTGCCGGTCATAAGGTTAGAAGCAGGCATTTTTGAGAAGTAAAATCGACTTTTCTCCCGTTACATGATGGATTAGAAAAAAACAACAATGGTAAACGAAAGACTATTTTGTTAAGAACAAAATATAAAATTTGGGTATAGGAAAGATTAAGCTAACGGAGCTTTTATGACAAATTGTAAAGTGAGTCAAGAATATGCGAAAATAAATCGGGTCATTAGATTAGAAGCACATCAAATAAATGAAAATAAAATGCAGTTATTTATAATTTGTTATTTATTTTAGCTTTTATTAGATTTTTAATAATGTGTGCTGCCACCAGCCTTCAAAATAACTTCAAAAATTCTATCTTTTAAGGATTTATAAAGAGATTCCAAGTAGTCCAGTGAAATCTCACTCCAGGCCAATTTGATACACTGAATTAGCGCTTCCTTGTCATCGTATTGCTTCCCTCCTTCATATACCTTACGTGTAAGCCAGCCCCACACATTTTCAATTATGTTTAGGTCCGGGGAATATGGTGGCCAAGGCAGCAAGTGGACGTTTTGGTTCGCAATGAAGGATTTTACCTCTCGGGCTGTGTGTATGGGAGCGTTGTCCTGCTGAAAAATCCATGGAATTGGTCCAAACACCTCGCTAATTTTGGGGAATACTGATTCAAGCAAGGCTTTGTAGGTTTTCCCAATCATTTTGGTATCTTGGACTACCAAGTCTATAGCGCCATAAAATGAAATTGAGCCCCAGACCATAACGCCTCCTTCTCTTCTATGGTGACGGTTTAAAAACCGCTCCTCTTTCCTCAGGTCATGGAAATAATAATTATAACCATCTGGCCCATCTAGGTTAAATTTTTTTTCGTCGGAAAAAATAACCTTCCGCCAATCATTTGTGGTCATTCCATTTTGCACATCCCAGCTCATGTGATCTTTCGCGAAACACAAGCGTTGCTTCTTCCTTGCGTCATTAAGTGGTGGTTTTTTTTTAAGCTTCAGGCGCTTTAAGTGCTTAGCATGGCGAATCGTGCGTTTAACAGTGGACAAGCTGGCCTTAACATTAGCTTTCTCCCTTATTTTAGCTGCCGATAAAGCTGAATTTGACGCTATTCTAAGGATACTTCGCGTTTCGCGAAGTGTTAAGGCAGAGGAAGTGTTTCCTTCATAATTTTTTGAGTAAGACGATTGATTTTTTAAATAATTGCTGACACAATGATCACTTCGATTTATTTTTCGGGCTATAGCACGGCATGAAAGACCTTCAGAGCAATAAACATCTATTCTTGCCCTTTCCTCCACTGTCAAACATTTTTTCTTGCCCATTTTTACTAACACTCAATCAAGAACAATTAATTTATAAAATGTACCGTTTAAACCGAACAAAAATTTATTCACTTCACAAAACAACGTTGATTTGTTCAATGCTTCTAATCTAATGACCCGATTTATTTTCGCATATTCTTGACTCACTTTACAATTTGTCATAAAAGTTCCGTTAGCTAAATCTCTCTTATACCCAAATTTTATATTTTGTTGTTAAGAAAATAGTCTCTCATTTACCATAGTTGTTTTCTTCTAATCCATCATGTAACGGGAGAAATGTCGATTTTACTTCTCAAAAATGCCTGCTTCTAACCTTATGACCGGCAGTGTATGTTATGAAACATTTGGCGTACATATATTTTTTAGATTTTAGATTAGATTTTTTATTCTCTTTTCATAAAATCAATTATCAAAAACATTTTTTTTTAGATATTAACTTAAAGCCCCATTTAGACTTTCGTTCTTCATTCGTTGTACGTTGTTCGTTGTTCGTTCTTCTCTCAACAGCGAACAACGAAGAAGCATTCACATTAATTCGGTTTTGTTTTTTGTTCGTTCTTAACAACAAAATGGATAACAACACATTGTTGGCAGTAGCGGCACTATTAATTTTTCAAAAAAAAAAGAAGATCCTGTTGGACGAAGGGTTGGTTGTTGAAAAGCAAAAAACATTTATCACACACAAATATAATAGAAGAGTTAAGACTTCAGACAGACGATTTCCAGAATTATTTGCGAATGCCCGAAGAAACACATGTTAAGCTTCTTGGTTTGGTGAAAGCTTTTGTATAAGTCAATA
Organism: Chrysotoxum bicinctum; assembly: GCA_911387755.1. Taxonomy (NCBI): domain Eukaryota; kingdom Metazoa; phylum Arthropoda; class Insecta; order Diptera; family Syrphidae; genus Chrysotoxum; species Chrysotoxum bicinctum. The sequence goes on along the minus strand of OU426989.1, from coordinate 184,042,509 downwards.
AACTCCTCAATTACTTCTTTTGATAAATTCCTTAAATCAGACATTTTTTTAATCAATGCAACATCAATATGAACGTACACGATGAAAGTATTTTAAAAAAAATGATTATAAAGAACATGAGATAGGTGTATTTTTTTTCAATTCTCCTCATTGTTTTTGTTCATTTGGGTGTGATTGATAACAAAAAATAATTAGCATAATTAGATAGGCCTTTTATAGTTATTTACAAATGTGAAAGTCTTGCATACTCTAGTGGGAGCAATAGTGCATCGAGTATGCAGTTCTTTCCAAGTCCAAATAATTGTGATAAAAACTTTGCCAAAATGTAGAGTTAAGCCCCTTGATTGAAAATATCGAGGTCCAAGACGCGATAAGAATAGGCTACTTCTTGCACCAAGAAGGCCACCTTCAAAACGTCTTGTACCTCGATATTTGCAATGAGGGCACTTAGCTGGTCATTTTGAAGTTATGGCAAATTTTGTATCCCAATTTTTTAGAATTTGGAAAGAACTGCATACTTGATGCACTATAATGCACTATTCCGCCCACTAGAGTATGCAAGACGTTCACATTCATAAATAACTATAAAAGGCCTATCTAATTACGCTAATTATTTTTGGTTATCAATCACACCCAAAAATTGCTGTGGGCTCTCGGTCTAGAAGGATAATCAAAAGTATAGTGATAGTTGTACATATACACATAAATATATACATATATAAAAAAAATTATAAATGTCCCTACAAGTTGTACGCTACTGCCAAACAATGTTTATTTAAACAGTTTTCGTATTTAAACAAACGTTGCCGGGGTAACAACGAACAACGAATATGGAATTTTCCGAGCTCCTTTGAATTTGTACGTTCTTTATTCGTTGTTCGTTTTTATCATTTACATTCTCGTTGTTCCGTGTACGTACAACAACGTACAACGTACACAGACAACAAGAACGAAAGTCTAAATGAAGCTTAAAAAACTAAAACTCTCTCAGAATTTTGATCACAAAAGTAAGTATACACTAATAGAAATTACAACATTTTTAACTTAATATTAGAATTTAGTAACTTGTTGGGTAACCTTTTGATTTAATTACGGCGTTTATTCTCGATGGCATCGACGAAACAAGTTTTTGGGTAACACTTAGGGTTATTTTGTTCCATTCTTCTTGAAGGGTCCTTTTAATCTAAACTTTTGATTTTATCTCATGTTTGCGGATTTGACGCTCCAGATGATCCCATAAATGCTCAATAACATTTAAATCTGGCGATTGAGGAGTTGTTTTGACTTGTCTTCGCACATTATATGGGTGATTCTACAAACAATGGAATAAAATGATACAAATTTCGGCACGACATTTTTGGAAGCCAAAAGTCGTAAGAATTGTTCTAGTTGATCCTTAGAACGTCTCTTTGCGTTGTTGAAAGCGGCCAGTAAAAAAAAATTAAAAATTACGATTTTAAGGACATTTTTTGAAAAAGGATGTTCAGGGGACTGAGTTTTTTTTTAAGGTGACTGAATAAATCTTTAGTTTTTTTGTATTTTCTCTTGGGTACAAACTAAAATATAGAAATTTAATTTAATTAGCCTTTATAAACATACAAATTCATGGTTAATACATAATAACTTAGCATTTTATTAAAAAAAAATAATATATTATAATAAATTTTTTTTTCTACTTAGAATCAATTTAAAATAAATTATATTATTTTTAAAAATTTTAAAAATATTTCGTAATGAAGTTCGAAGTTCAACATAACTTAAAAATTCTCAGGTTTCTGAATAAAATATAATTTATTTATTTATTAGCCAGGGGACTGAGACCAGGGGACTGAGGTTTTTCATGGTTTTTGCGCAAAAACGATATTAAGGTTTTATTTAAAAAATCAAAAAAATATATATAATATTACAGTTTCATCAAACCTATACTATACTGCTAAAAAAGATGCCTACTTACATACAAATTTGTTTCGTAAAAACTCACCAGAGGACTGAGAAACTAAACGGACAATCCACGACTTCGTGCACAAATGTCTTTTTCACTATACTAACATAAGAAACAGAATCGAGTTGCGCCACGATTTTATTGTAAGGAGACTTGGTTCTTCAAATTGTCAGTGCTGGAAATCTGATCGACATCCTAGTTATTGATATTTTCGACTGTTTCAATATGCCAGGGGACTGATATAAAAAGCGGGGGACAAAATTTAATTAAGTTTTTTTTTAATAAAATCAATTACTAAAAAGTATTTATCTATTTCGTAGCAAAGATGTATTATTTGGCGTAACTTCGGTGGGATTCATTTTAAAATGAGATCTGAAATAAGAGAACGGTAATAATTTTTCTTTGCGAAAACGTACTGGGGACACGTCAGGGGACTGAGAATCGGACACTTTGAAGAATTTTTTGAGCAATATAAAATAAGGTCACCCTAATAATATTGTTAGGCCAGGTAGATATCAGTGAGATTTAATTTTATAAAAAAAAATCAGATTAAATAATTGAACGGATTTCAAAATATTTCTGGGGCCGCCGAAAATTCCATCGTTTGTAGAATCACCCATATAGCAGCCATTCTGTCACGATTTGCGAGGTATGTTTGGGGTCATTATCTTGTTGAAAGATGAATGACCTCTCACAACCTAGTTGTTGTGCACTTTGATGAAGATTATTTTTTAGAATGTCGAGGTAACCAAAACGATCTATCGTACTCTCAATAAAAACCAGGTTACCCACTCTAGATGCCGGCAAGCACCCCCAAACCATAACTGAACCACCACCATGTTTAATAGTTCCAGTCAAGTGGTTAGGATCTAACGCCGTATTAGGTTTTCTTCACACTTTTGCACGTCCATCAGAGCCATGGAGGTTGAATTTGCTCACGTCAAAAAATATAACGATATTCAGAAAGCCAAATCGGTCTGCATATGACTTCTGGCAAATTCAATCCGTTTTGGCGATTGACCTTGCTAATGAATGGTTTTTTCCTAATAGCACAGCCTTATACCTGACTTCGTGAAGGATGCGGCGTATAATTTGGGTACAGCATGACTTACCTGTCTCTCTTTTTCTATCTCGGCCTGCAGTTTTGGTGCGCTTATTTTCGCATTTTTCTTTACTTTGTGAATTATTAGTCGCTTCTCATGTTCAGAGAACGTTCGCGGGCGGCTACTGCGAGCCATGTTTGTAACTGTTCCATATTGTTTCTGCTATTTCAATATTTTTTGGACGGTTGCTGGGCTCCTATCAACAAGTACAGCTACTTTCCAAATCGACTTTCCTTCACTAGAGTACTTAACTATTAATTTTTGTAAGTCCAAGGAGAGCTCTTTTCCACATGGTGCCATTTCTAATTTTAAAAGGAATAATTTGAACTGAAATAGGCTAGTCTAGTAGTTTTGCCTTACCTTTTTAATAAAAAAAAAAAACAAAAAATCGACTCAAAAGTTTTTATTGATGCAACATCACATAAGAAAAAATGTCTGTATAATAATTTTTGTAACCTTTTTTTTTTTACCCGTGATTACAAATAATGAGATAGCAAAGAAGTGGATACAAATTGTACCGTTATTTTGCTTAACAGCAGTAATGTGTATGACAAGACACTTGTGCCATATGCAGAGAATAGATATGGATTTGATATTAACGGTATTTTTTCGTCTATTTACGTATTAGCTTGCTTGTATACTTACTTTTGTGACTGCGTGTATGTATATCTTAATGGTTTTATGAGTAGGTTTTCCCAATGTTTGTTTATAAAATTCAATAAAATCGCAATTTCCAGTTCTCGTGTTTCATTTAATATTACAATATACATATCTAGACAAAGTTCTAGACTACATTGCATATATATACAAACATATTTACATACGTACATGCTATGAATAAGATTCCAAACATTCAATGATTTATTACTTTCAATTATTTTTTTTTTTGATCATAAAGTAGTGTAAATTAGATTGCGAAAGGGTGAAAATAAGCGTAATTATTTTCTTAGGGGAATTTTATCGTCGTTTTTGTATAAGTGCTTGTATCTCGTCTACATCATCAATTTCTTTGTTTCAATGACACCCTTTTCTTCCAAAAGATTTGATAATTATTTTGAATCTATACATGATGTATATAAAATTTATAGTACATACTTTAATATTTTTACTAGGTTCGTTAAATAAAACTTATTACTTTTTTTAGTATTTGTCCTTTATTTTAGAGCTCTCTATTACACGGATAATGAAATACACGGATAGACGTGTAATTATTGGACCGGGATTTGAATCCGTATAATTATAATTACACGTGTTATTAATCACACGTATAATTAAATACACGTGCATCCGTGCATTTAATTATACGTGTTACTAAAATATCCGTTACCATTTCTAGAATATAAAAATGCAATTAAAACGAACATACTCGTAATTATAGTTCTTAACAAATTATTAAGAAAATTTTTTTATTCAATAAGTCCTCTATTTTGGTACGAAAAAACTAAAGTATTAACGTTTTCAGGTAAAAGGCAATTCCTTTTTGAGGTAACAATGTTTCCCGCTGTAGAAAAGGACCGCTCTGAGCTAGCTGATGTAGCTGGTATTGCTAAACACTTTTTTGCTAGTTCTGCTATTCATGGGTTCTTAGAAGCTCGCGTTTTCCACCATTCAAAGGGGTCTAAGTCGAATCTTAATTGAGGCTCAGACAAATAATTTTCGTACTGTATTGTGGAATCTGGCACAGTGCTAATAATTACGTATCAAATGTGAGATAAAATAGCAAATCAAAGACCAATTATAATTTCAGCCTCATCCATGTACTAAGGATTCGTTTACACGGATAATAAAGTGAATAATTACACGTGTTTTAAGAACACGGATTTGAAGTTGGCATATATTTCCTACACGGATTCCGTGCACACGTGTTTCTTAAATACACGTACAAAAACGTAGGCTCTACTTTATTTACACTTTCCAATTCAAAACAATAATTCTCAATTTATAATCAACTCAAATATTTTTATTCAAATTTAAATCACACTTGTTTAATTACACTTTCCACAATCCAATAAGCAAAACTTTTGCACACTTTCATAATCAGAAATCAACTGTGCTGTGCTCACCGCGAGCACTCCCTTTATACTCAAATTAGTTGTTCTCGAAACCAATTCGCGAAGTTTCTCGTCTTGGAATGTTCTAGATATTTGGAATAAGAGGAAATACATTTGAGCTTTTTGTCTCTTCCATAAAGTAGATATGCAATTTTCCAACAGATGGCGCTGTAAAAGTATAAAGCTCTGTTCGCAACAGTACTATCAAGAAGACGAAAGATTGTGGCGACATCTTAAGTATAGGGACAGTACTTGCTAGATTTGTCTCTGCTAAATTTAATAATAAAATATTCTCTTTTGTACCACTTGTTTTGTATCTTATCCTACTCTCCACTGTAAAATCAAGCGCTAATTTCAGGCTAGAGTTCGCAAAACAAAATCACGCTCCATCACCACTCAATTTTGATCTCAAAACTAAAAATAAAATTTAATTTTTCGGGAACAGCGATTAAACTTCTGCGAAATTTCCTTTTAAATCGAATTCAAGGAATAAGTACAGTCTTTCAAGCCAATACACAGTTAATTGTGGGGTTCCCCAGGGTTCTGTTCTGGGACCCTTTCTAATCTCTTTATTTATTAATGATCTGCCTGATGTGGTTTTGAATTCCTTAATACATATGTATGTATGCTGATGATGTTTTAATATATAGTTTTCGTTATCTGGGCTTGATAGAAGATTGTGTGGTACGATTAAATGAAGATTTACTCAATATTCAGAGATGGGCTGCCTCTAATAAGCTCAACCTCAACCCATCAAAAACTTTAAGTATGGTGTGTTCTCGAGATCAGATTGATCTTTCTGATTTTCCTAGAGTCGTTTTAAATGGAGAAAGCATTGAATTTGTCAACAAAGTCAAATATCTCGGTTTTCAGATAAATAACGAAGCAATAAGGATAATATATTTCGGGCTTCGTTCTTTGAGGTCTTCTTCACATTTTTTTAGCCCTAGCATGAAGAGGCATCTCATCAAAACCTTAGTCATACCATTTTTCACTTTTAACTGCTCCGTATGTCCTATGTTAGATTTTGCATGTAAGCGTAAACTTAATGTAGCATTCATTCAGTGACTGCTTACGCTTCATTTATAATTTGCCGAGACATGTCAGTGTATCGAACATTCAAATTTCTTTACTGGGACTTAGCTTAGACAACTTCCTAAAATTTAGAAATGTAATCCTTTTGCATAATATTATACACAGTAGGTGTCCGGGTTGCGTATTGCCAAACTGTATATCAGCACAGATCTCCATAGTCTGTGCTCAGCCATTTTCTGCTCACCGAATTTGAAAGTATTGTAGAGCAAACTGTATGCTACCACAGAGCGCTCTGTGGTCACATGCAGTTTGCTTGTAAAATATTAAAAAAGCTGAAGCAAACTATATGCTAGTTCAGATCGAGCAATGTACCTGCGATTACAGAGCCATCGTTCACGTTGGTATAGTTATTGTGTGTGGTGAGTTCTGGGTTGGTATACATTTTGCTCAGGAAACTAAGAGCAAAGTACCTGTGATTACAGAGCCATCGTTCACGTTGGTGTGGTTATTGTGTGTGGTGTGTGGTGCCGTGACATAAGGCCAAGTGACAAAAGGCCAAATTTGTTTGTGACTTAAGGCCAAACATAAAATATTTTGTCTTGAGCAACAGTACCTTGGGTGGCCCGCTTCGCGGGTTTTCAAGATTTTAACTCCCTTTTCGGGGCTCACACCCGCTCACGCAACTCCGTTGCTCCGCTTAGGGTATGTTCAGTCGCCAGGCAGGCGCCTGTAGCAACAGTTTTGTATTTTACATTAATTGGAGTAAACAACTAACAGTTATGTACTGCTGCTCAGGAAAACTGTTGCTACAGGCGCCTGCCTGGCGACTGAACATACCCTAAGCGGAGCAACGGAGTTGCGTGAGCGGGTGTGAGCCCCGAAAAGGGAGTTAAAATCTTGAAAACCCGCGAAGCGGGCCACCCAAGGCACTGTTGCTCAAGACAAAACATTTTATGTTTGGCCTTAAGTCACAAACAAATTTGGCCTTTTGTCACTTGGACTTATGTCACGGCACCACACACAATAACCACACCAACGTGAACGATGGCTCTGTAATCAAATCACAGGTACTTTGCTCTTAGTTTCCTGAGCAAAATGTATACCAACACAGAAAAATCTGCTTTTGATCTGACACAGTATATAGTATGCTCTTAATTTGAGTGAGCATTCTGTAGTCTATTATAGAGCGTCGGAGCTCTGTACTGATATACAGTTTGGCAATACGCGTCCGGGTTACCTAGGTGAAATACTCCAGTTTGCTCAGTCACAAATAGGTTTACGCTTAATTACACCGGGCTTCACCCGCACCATTGACGAGAGATCTTTTTTCGTATCTGTTATTCGATTGTGGAATTCTTTGCCAATCGAGTTACAGAGAACTATAGTACCGCCCATGTTTAAGAAGAAGATATTTTTGTATTTCTCATCATATTAAACATCATATATTTTGACAAAATGTATTGTTTTTCCCTTTTCCTTAGATTCCACGCCTTTGTTTTATTTCCAAATATATTAATTGGTAACGAACGATTGCTTAAATACTCCTAAAAGATTAAATCATGTTGTATTATGTTAACATTATAAAAAATATGAAATATGAAATATGTTAATACTATAGGTTATACATATATACAAAGGTTTTAGTTAAGCCCAATTTCGTAGTGAATAGCGTTGAGGTAAGAGTAGGTTGACGTGGCTGTCAGAAGGATAGCCGTCACACTTAGATCATGAGCTGGTCCATTGAATCACCATATTGAATCTTGGAGACTTTTTTCCTAATCGTTAAACAGCTCCTAATGAAGCGAGCGATATTGCCTATATTCTACATTTGCCAGATCACAAATGGCATTGTAGTAGAAATCTCCCAGATGGAGTCTACGTCTTTGGGATAAAGCAGGACATGCACAGAGAAGTTGAGGGATCGATTCCTCGTCTTGTTCGTCCATGCAGTTTATGCAGAAATCGTAAGAATAAATTCTAAGCCACGTTACGTGATTGCCTATCAAACAGTGTCCTGTGCCTTTGTGCGATCTGCTTAAAGATATTTAACATAATGATAGCGCTTCAGATCCAGCATTGGCCAAATCTGTTTTGCCGCCAAGCAGGTAGTTATATTGTTCCATTTAAAGTTTGTTAACTGTATAACATCTTGCTTTACCATAAGTTTGTACGTAACGATAGGAATACCTACATATATTTGGCATATCTGGGAATAATGTTATTATTGTTCCACTTTTGGCGAGCTCGTCAGCTTTAAAATTTTCTGAAATGTTTCTATTGCCCGACACACAGCAGAGGTGAATGTTAAACTACGCCATCTCCATGAGAGATGATCTGCAGATAAGGGCTGTTATTGAACAGGCAGATACAGATTCAAGAGACATAATGGCTGCTTGGCTGCCAGAGAAGATGCGGATATATATGATTGATAAGATTTTTTCTCTAAGCCATGTCTTTAATCACCAAAAGTTCCGCCTGGAACACGTTACAGTAATTGGTAAGACGATAAGAGAGACCTGAATTTAGTTTGACTCAGTATACACCTTCACCAACCCCTTCATTAGTCTTTGATCCATCGGTGTAAAAATGGATTGAATCATCTACCAGCAATGCCATGCACCCAAGATTTTTTCTCGAAGGGATGGTTATCTCAAAGTTTTTTTCAAATTGAATCTGAGAGATGGTGTAATCGATAATTCTTGGAAGCGAACCGAATGAGTTCAGAATAATGGAGTAGCCAATTTCACTATTGATCCACTCCAAGGAGGCTTTTAGACCAATAGCTGCGTTTGCAGCCGTTTGTTTGCCGAATATATTGAGGGGTTTCAGATGGAACAGAATTTTCAGTGCAGCGTAGGGAGTCGTGCGAAGTGCTCCCTCAGCCCATGCACAGACAAGCTTACTGTTATACCTTGCTTAGTTTTAAACAGTTAGTATTTTTGTCTAGCGAAACGTTAGAATCGATCTGATCACCGAGGCGTATATCCAGTGAGTAATGCGCGGTTGGAACCCCCATTTATTTCTAATGGCATTTTTTGATGAGAAGACTGCCACTGTGGCCTTTTTAACTCTTTATTGAACTTCTTATTTTAAATAGGGTCCAAGAAAGCTTTCGCTTTTACAGTTTGTGATTCAAATGAATTAATTTCAACATTACACCTCTTGTTATTTTTTTGATCCTTTATAAAAAAAAGTTGCGGTAATTACTTTACTCTTTATTAATTCAAAAATTATAAATAAATCAAGTGAGATTCTATCGAAAGTTGCATGGTTCCACCATTCGTTTAGGTATCCCCAAAAAACATTTTTAGCCGTCAAATCGGGGAACGTTGTCGCCAGTTAAAATCAGAATAACGCGATATTATACGATCACCAAAAATCTCCCTCCGGAGAGCCATAGTTGAATGAGCTGTGTGTGCTGTAGTTTCATCTTTGTAGAACCACAACTAAGAATTTGTCTCTACCTCTGGCCTTAAACATTTTTCATTAAGTTTTGTTTATTCACCTGACTATACAGGTGAAAATGGGCTTCATCGCTCATTATGAGTTTGAGAATAAACTCCCTGTTCTCTCTGAATAATTCTTGAAAACGCCGAGCATACAAAAATGCGTACTTGTGTGTCATTTGCTTTCAACATGTGATCCAATTGAATTTTATATGCAAAGAGGTGTAACTGTCATACAATTATTTAAAAACACCGCCTAGACTGCTGAGAAAGTCACCTGGTGGATGTTTCGGGGTTTGTCGCAATACTTGCTTGCCCCGAACAATGTTCAAATCATTTCGACCTGCTAGAGGTCTTCCAGCACCATTCAGAAGATCACAGACATATCCTTGTTGCTGAAAACGCTGGACCAACCGGTAAATGGTTGTAGCACTGGGCGCATTTCGAACATGAAAAAAATTTCGGCATACATAATATTTGTGTCTAAATAATTGAATGTCGACTTTCAAAATAAAATTGAACTTTGGTTTCTTGCTGAGTGTTTCCATAATAGATTTCCCAAGTTTTTAAAAGTTAATCGTAAATAAAAAAATTATTCAAAATTAAATCATAATAAAAATTTTTTATGCAGGAGTTCCTAAAAGAGTGTTCTAGGCCAAAATGTTCAAAAAAAATAATTTCATTAAAAACTCAATGTTTCGAAAACCAGATAAAAGACTCGGAACTTAAAAAAATAATATAGAAAAACGCTTAAAAACTTGAAATTGAATTCTTATATTGCTAACATTTTAAATTTTTTATTATTTTATTGTTGTGCAAATAAAAATCAAACTTATGATACATATTTTTGAAATATGGGATTATCTTAAGCATCGAACGGATACAGGATCAGAAGAGGTGAAAAATTTCTTTAAATTTATGTATATGTGGTAATTCCACAGAAAAACGTGTACATACCGTGAACTGAACGCAGTTCTGTTTCCTCAATGCAAGTGCCGCTCATGGATAGCGGCATGAGAAGTGGCTTTAACGAAAAGAAACAATATTGAGTTTTTGAAGCATTAAATTCTATGCGGTTTTTCGTTCCGCATTTGACAATGCTATGGAGATCAGAATTAAATAAGCTTATTATACGCTGCCATTCTAAATCCACTTTCGAAGAAAAAGGATGTCCATCTGGAAACGAATTTGAGAAGCTGAGATTACTCTTCTCAGCAAAACAATTTAATGGATTAGATGTTTCGGACAAAAGGTCATTAATAAATATGAGAAAGAGAGTCGGAGCCCTATGGCACACCAACATTTATTTTTTTAAACTTCAGACTCAAAACCTTGCGACGCAACTTGTATTAAGCGGTTCCAAAGGTAGTTTATAATTCAACGAAAAATGGTGTTAAAGAAATTACTGAGTGCCAAGTTTCGAAGTGAAATTATATTAATGATAAAATTCATACATTGTAGATATGTATGTTAGCAAATTCTATAAGCTCTACAAAACAAACGTTTTAATTGTTTTTCTTGTAAATATCTGAGAGTTGAAGAAAATATGCTAGTGCTAGGTTCCTATCCGAAAAAAAACTTAGCAAAAATGCAAACCTTTAAGAAAAATGAAACGTGAGTTCAGCTAAAAAGTCTATCAAATTAAAAATTACTGCCAAACGAGTTGAAAGTGATGACGCATGAATAGTTTCTATATCAAGATTTATTTTTCAGCAAAAGAAAATCTTATTTTAATGCTTACCAAAGGAAGGTACCACTGCCATAAAATGCATCGCAATCTATCGTTTACCATTAAATAAACCACAGCTTCTTACGACTAAACGTGCTAAATTTGGTTTTAAATAAATATTTTATGCTGATATAGGTATTATTTCTATATTAAAATTCGAGCAGAATTTAACTCACGATACAGACATTGGACACATTTCTTTATTACATGATTCATTTTTTGTTTCCATTATACTTTATGAGGTCAGTTGAAAGTTTCAATTGCAAAATAAATTATTACTCACTACATTGTGCGTTGTAATAATTCTTGTTTGGTTACGAGCCCAAACGCAAAATAGTTGGACTACCTATGATAAAAAACAAAAATCTTCTGATTCTTAAATTCTATCGGAAATAAAATCAATATTTTGGTATTTTTCTTAAGATATATTTATTTTGAATAGGAATAAGTAACAAAAACAAAATGACTTCAATTAAATAACGGTATAGAGCAATCTTACAAAATAAAATAACGATTTAAACATTTTTTTAAGTGCAAAATAGTTGGCCTATGGGTCTTAATTTTTATTTTACCATGGGGTTACGTCGCCTTTGGCCTTGATAACTGCTTCTATGGGTCGTGGCATTGTGTCAACTAATTTTTGACATTCTTCGTACCAAAAGACTCCCAAATATTTATGATTTTAGCTTTAAGGTCTTGAAGAGTCCGGCATGGTTCTTTTCGCAGTTTTTGATTCATTTTATGCCAGCCAGTTTCAATTGGTGAAAGATCAGGGCTGCTGGAAGGCCATTCCAGTAAAGGAATAGCTTCAGCAGATAACCACGCCATTGTAGACCTTGCAGTATGACAAGAAGCTCCATGCTGTTAGAAAATATAGTCTCCATCACTAGTTTGAAGTCGTGGTATTGATGGGAGAAGCTCATTTTCCAGAACATCCTGTACTTGGCAGCATTGACAATTCCATTTACAAAATGTAAATTGCCCAAACCCCGCCCCGACATGCATCCCCATATCATTAGAGATGCTGGAGACTTGACCGTTTTTTTAAGGCAATCTTTGTGAAAAACCTCTTGAATTTCTAATGACTCGTTTTCGTTCGTCGCCCACGCAAACTTCAAACCTGGACTCATCACTCCAAATAACGGACCGCCATTGACTTAAAGTCCAGTTTTTACGTTGTTTGGCCCACTCTAGCCGATTTTTCTTTTGTTTAGGTGTTAAAAGTGGTTTTTATTTGGCCTATGTGTTTAACGAATTAAAATTGCTCTAATTTAAATAAATCTAAAACAAACCTCATAAAATTTGTATCCAATTTTTTTCATAGTCCGTTTGCAAGTGTCGACCGAAACACTTTTTTTTATTCTTTCCATCCATTGAACAGTTATTGCAGCGGCCGTTTGACGTCGATTTTCTTTTATTATTTTTTTTAAAACTTGGCAATCTCGAGGTTTTGCAATTGGTGAGCGTCCCGTTTTTTAACCGATCTCCACATTTCCACTATTTTTGAACTTTGAGATAATGTTTCGAATTGATGAGCGCGGTAAATTGAATTGTTTGGCGATTTTATAGCTCAATAATCCCGTTTCGAAGGCTTTATTTATGGATTCCCTAAGGTCTCTTGATAATGCAACGCCACGCACCATGGTTGACATTAAACTGTTGCTGGCTTGCATAAAACAGGAGATCAATAAACAACAAAACAAGTGCATGTCATTTTTTTAATAACGGTTAACTGAAAATCTATTTAAATCTTCATAGGCCAACTATTTTGCATCCCAGAGAGAGTAGTCCAACTATTATGCACTATCCTTGTTTGAGAGAATGCAAACTGGAGCCATATGTGCTTTCTCGAATTTAGTTCTGTTTGGTCTAATTTACTTATTAAATGTAATTTATTACATCGACAAAAAAAATTAAAAAACAACAGCTTGGGGACCAGAAAATATAGGCACATAAAAAATGTTAATTTGTTAATTGATGAGTAGGCCAACTATTTTGCGTTTGGGTCGTACAATTAAGTACTATGAATTACATTTAATTGCTTGAGAATGATACTTTCTGGTTGCAGACAATGCCTTTCGCTCTTTCGTCTCGTGATGGCATTTATTGTTTTTTTTTTTTGGAAAACCATGAACATGAACCGTATTAGCACTTAATTAATTTTGCTTTTTTTGTAAGTAACAGAATATAGCAACTTAGTGAAGCCAGAAAGTGAAGATTGTTATCTTTTTTTGTTGATGAAAGTAGCCTTACTCTCAGTTTCACAGTGGAAGTTTAAACTACACTTTTGGTTTGAAATTAAGTTAGTAATTAATTTAATTTCATAGTTGAATTCTGTAGGTTAAGTTAAAGGACAGTATTCTGCCTTCTCAACTTTAGTTAAACGTTTGTACCTCTTGATAACATCCCTCATCGGTAATTGGAGACACTTTTGGAGTTGAAATCTTTTTAAATGGACACCCATGTCGTTATATTTTCTTTTCATTGCACTTTATCAGTATCTTTCTTTTCTATAATGTGCTTACTTTCAATCATCAATTTCATAAGAAAAACTCTGTCTGCTGTTAAAATGTTAAAAGCTAAATTATTCATTAATTGAAATTTGTTTCCCTTACTTATTTTTTTTTTTTTTTTCGTGTCAGATCACAATAATTGTACTTTTCAACAAAACCAATTACCCGTTGTAAACAACACAATATTTTTGTTGTTGTTTCACGTGTTCACATTAAAAAAGAATCAAGAGAAGCAGACGGTGCGGAGAGCGAATAGAGGGATGTCATAGTAAAAACAAAGTTCGGAGGTTTTACGAAAATGTGATAATCTTTCTTAGGCAGCTTGTTCCAACCTAAACGACATTACGTATGTAAATAAACAATTTCTACCTCCCAATCTATATAATATAGTTCTTATTCCAATAGAGCAGAACCTCATACATATGTATGTATGTGACTTTAGCCCAAAAAGTCCATCACAGAAGATACACCGAAACGAAGTTTTACCTTCTTTTCAAAATTGAGCGAAAATGAAAAGGTGAAGGAATACTTAAATGATCTTAATTTTTTGGCAATTATAATCGAACCATACATACATTGCATCCCTGGAAGGTTCCACCCAAAGCGATTTTTTTGTCAAGGTGTCTATCGTTAAAATTCGGCAGATAATTGTGAAACCCTCCACTCCATTCGTTCCGACTAACAACACGCACATACAAATGGCACTATACATTATACATGGTCTGTCGCCAGCTGCCGAACCAACAAATTTAATTATTTATAAATCCCTTGTTATGGTTAATATTTAAAAGTGATTTTGCAGAAGAGTTCTTCTTTTACAATAATTTTTTGTTAGACACACATTATTGTATACTGAATTAATAGATCAACCCACTTCTGAATTTGACAAAAAAATTTTGAATTCAATAAAAACCGGCTCATTCATTGTTACTGAAGCGACGACGGCTGCCAATTCAATCAAAAACTATTTCAAGAGCTACAAAAATTTGGTTCTTAATTAATATCAAATAAAACATTTTGATTTCTTCATAACCGCGCGTCGACTAACAGAGACACTCGTACAGAAATGTCCCCTTTTTCATTCGGTCATTTTTCAATTGGAATAATTTATTAAATTGGTGCGCTGCTTTTCTCGATACAAAAACAAATATAAAAATAAAAAAAATGAGAAAAATCCACATCCAACATCATTCATTTCACTTAAAAAACATTTCTACCAAATACCAACTGAATGCTGCATAGCAATTCCAAAAATTAATTATTTCCTTTGCTGGTTCATCATTCTGTTCCAACGCCACTTCATCATTTTGGCTTGGAATTTCCCTTTTTCTTTTTACAATTAAATTGATTCAGCAGTGACAATACCATTGAAAAAAATGCCTTGTTTTCGCTTGATTAATTGAAACTCCCCTTTCGAGAGTAGTGAAGCAACTTTTAGTTCATTTAATCCTCCATCCCATCCCCTATCCCTATATCATCAAGTCATAGTGTATGAAAAACGCATTTTCAATCTAATACTCTTTGCGTTTGTAGATTTTCATTTTGATCATTTGTAACTACTAACACGATTCTCTTACAGAATTGATGATATTGAAGACAATTCAATTCTTCGCAGAGGAATCCCAGTTGCCCATTCCATCTATGGAGTTGCGAGTACACTAAACGCAGCCAACTATGTTATGTTCTTAGCTATGGAGAAAGTGATATTACTTAATCATCCAGAAGTAAGTCTTATCTACATAACCAACAAAAACTAGAAACACTGAAGTTCAACAAACTTAAATATTTCCTTAAAACCTTAAAAAAGGCAACCAAAGTCTGTACAGAACAACTTCTTGAACTGCATCGTGGCCAAGGAATGGAAATATACTGGCGGGATAGCTTTACCTGTCCCACAGAGTCTGATTATAAATTGATGACGATTCGCAAGACCGGAGGGTTGTTTATGTTGGCCATAAGATTCATGCAACTCTTTAGTACAAACAAAAGCAATTTCACTAAGCTAACAGCCATACTTGGATTGTATTTCCAAATCAGGGATGACTACTGTAATCTAAGTATGAAAGAGGTAAATTGAAAACAATTCTTAAAAATTCAAAGACAGAAACTATACTGTGTATTTTTTGTCGTTTAGTATTCTGAAAACAAAAGCTTCTGCGAAGATCTAACAGAGGGCAAATTTAGTTTTCCTATAATCCATGCCGTCCGGAATCAAGGGAGTGATAAGCAGGTCTTACGTAAGGAAAATTAATATTGAACCTGATTTATTTGTGGTGAATTTATCTTTATTGTTTTGCAGATATTTTGAGACAGAGAACTCGAGACGTTGAGGTGAAAAAGTATTGCATAACGCTTCTGGAAAAACTTGGAAGTTTTCAATATACTAGAGACATTTTGGACACATTGGATAAGGAAGCAAGGGAAGAAGTAAGTTTTGGGTGTAAACAAAAGTGTATTTCCACTTCCAAACATCAAATTACTGTCAACACTTTCATCCTAAGGATACAGGGTCAGAAGGTTTTCTCTTCGATGATAGCTTATTCATAGAAGTGTAGGGATACATTTTGTCGTTTCTTAGATTTCTAAATTCATCTTCGTTGGTGCCTCTTAATTTGTTTTCCTGGGATTCTTTTGTATATAAAATATCTAGCTTTGATACTACCTATAAAAAAAATGAAATGATTATTCAGATAGATTGATCACACTCTTTTGTAAAAGAAATAATCAAAGGTTGTATAAAATGATGTTTTTGGACAATATTACCTTTCAAGCAACCCTTATCCAAGATCGGAAGCATACATTAGTTCTTAACTACTAATCACAGGCTAGTAAATTATTAAATTATTGATTGAAAGTAGCTTTAAAAAAAAAATAGTCAAGAGCTTACATTAAAACGCATCACCAAAGCAAAGCATATGATGTGTAAACTAATTAACCACACAATCATTTTAACTTGCCATATAGGTACTATAGGACAAGTTCTGCATTTGGAAAAAAATCGAACTCGAGATTTTGATAAAAGTTGACATTACGATGATAGCAAATACGAAAAAAATGGGTCCAGCAACTCCGTCGGCCTGTCTGAAGGTATATTTGCATGTCTTTCTTTATGTCTGTACCTCGATCTATGTACAGCTTAAACTACTGTTGGTATTTTCTTCAAACTCGGTACTTAAGGGTATTTGGTGATTCCCTAGAGGAGAAATTTAAATTATTTTCTTAGCTCCAAAACTAATGGTACATGCACCCGTAATGCCAAATCTGATTTATTTTTTTCTTGAAAAATGTTAACGAAATTCGTTAAACAAAAAAAAATTAATTTAATAATAAATTCGTGCATCTTATTTTATTTGCATTTTGTATTATAACATTAATCTTTTTTTTTTTTAATTTTGTTGACAACAGAAAATTAATATTCAACAAAACATTGCAAGTAGGATTAGAGTTTTGGTAGAATGCAACTTCCATTAACATAGAGACTCCGAACATTAGAGAAGATCAAGAGAAACGAGGCAGAATTAAACATGTCAATCTATTCGTTTTGTCGTGTTCTTAAAATTAAAAAAATATAGCAATATTGTTCTAATGATGATTAAAATATCAAATGAAATTTTAAGGAGGTCTTCTGCAGATGTGACACATCGTCATATCTTTAAGCCGTTGCCCTCTAATTTACTTAATTATTTTTAAGCAAACTCTAAGGCAGTCTCATTCAATAACACTTTCGAAAAACAGGCATCAAAAGTCAGTCTGCGATGCCCGACGGTGACGAATGACGATCGTAGTGACCATTTATCCAGCTCGCTGCTCCCGTAAACGGTGTATTGCGATATAGTACGTGATTAATATACTAAACTCTTTACATTTTTTAAATTAAACTTAAACTCCAAACACCCTTCAAACAGAAACCCTTGAATTTTAAAATGTACGCCGAATGCAATTTTAAAGTCCAAGCGGAATGGCTACTGTTGACACATAAATACTTTCCATTTTCCATACCTAAATTGTGCAGACAAAATTCCGATGAACCGTTTTTTATCTCTAAAACATTTGTTTTTAAATAATTTATACGCTTTCAAAACTCTTATGTTGAGTGTTTGCAAATTCACATGGCAATGGAAAACCGTGTTGTGCGAATAAAAAAACGAATCTCTGTATTTGACGGTACGCCTCACAGCGGAAAAAAAGTCTTTGGAAAAAGTCATATCTAGCCTTTTTAGTTTTACTAGCCGACCCAGCTCTCGAAATTCGAGTGCCAATTTATTTATTATTTATATATTTGGCAGTGTTTTCAAGCAAATTTATTAAATTAAATTTTATTTTATGTAATATGCAAAGTGTTCGACAGTGCAAAAACAAAAATGACCCACAGTGTGTAAATGCGTGTCTCAAGTATATTCTGCACATCTCCGTGACTGTGGCTTTCCAACCATATAAAATTTATCGAAATCGGTTAAATAGTTTTGGAGAAAAGTGTACCACAAAAAACATGTTTGCCGTTTTATTATATGATGTTTAAGTACTCTTAGATAACTCGAGCGTATGATTTCAAAGTTTTTTTTTAACATATTATACATATATTGTCTGTTCTGATTTAAAACCCCTAAAAGTTGAAAAATAATTTTATTAAGTCGCAAACCATGTTTTCAACAAACTTTTAGATGTCTTTTCCCGAAGTTCTTTTAAATTAATTCTGTAACTTTTTATATCATTTTATTGGTCTATTTTTGACCGTCTAAAAATTAAAAAAAAAATGATATTTCGTAAAAGAAGTCTTCTAATAGCTCCAAAAGACTCGAAGCAACGAAAGTGTGCTCCACACTTTCAAGTTAAAGCACAGAAAAATCAGATGCAGATACTTGCAAATTTGGGAGTTATGTTTAAAATTGTCTCACTGAATCGGGTTTCAAAAAACTCCGTCTTGAGAGTGCTGTTTATCAAAAAGTTTGATTTCTTTGGTACTCTAACTGTCAAAACGAACTGGTTAAGCCCATAATTTTTAGAAAAAATATTTACCTTTATTTAAAAAATAAAATAAAATTAATACATTGACCCAGGTGTGAGAAATTCAATTTTTGTAAAACCATTTATTTTTGCCTGCAAAATTTTTCAACTTTCAACTAAAATTTTTGAAAAATGTCTATAACTTTTTTTAGTAATGATCTTTTCTTAATAAAATGTTGGCCAAATGTGTATTAGATTTAAACATGTGTGCCAAATTTCATTTAAATCCGTTGAACAGTTCAGATTTAACAGACTTTTTTCCGCTCTCCCATACAAACCAAACCACTTTGCGTCTTAAATTAGGATAGAGGGTGAATTGATGAGCATTCATAGCAAAACGGTCATAGAGGGTGAACCGATTTAGGGGAGGAATGGAACTGTCTAGTTGCTTGTGAAAGAAGCATTCCGACGGGATTTGAATGATTCCATGATAGTTCCATGATAGTTCTGTTTCTGTTATCAGTTTTAATGTTCTGTTCTAGATTCTATCCAATAAACGAAGAGACGTTTGGGCTGCAACTGTCCAATTATGTGTGTTGCACTTGAGTTTTGTACGTATAAAAGCCTTATAGATTGTAGCCAGATCAGAGTGGGTGAAAAATGTCTTACACCGATTTAGAAATCGTAAGCATTTAGCAGCGTTTGTGGCGGTCTCGAGAATATGGTCAGTTCAATGAAGATCGTCGTTGACAGATATACCGACTACTGAGATCTTTTCGGTATCTAAGATGGAAGTGTCATCCAAGGACAATAGCATAAGGGGTACATTTTGCTTCAACGACAAAAGACAGCATTGAGTTTTCGATGTATTAAATTCTACACGATTTTTTACCCTATTTAAAAATGCCCTAAAGACTAGAGCTTCATGAGCTTATCATACGGTACCGTTGCAATTCTACTTCCGAAGGATATGGACGTGTATCTGAGAATGAAGGTTATTTCTCATCTAAGGAATAAGGGTCTCACATTTGGCTAAATTCAACTTTGTGCATGGAACATAAACTGAAGAATGTGTTCTAACCACTTTGAAACCCCTGTCAGCCAGGTTAAACTACTTACACAATACATTATATCGGTGTCGTTCAATTGAAAATTACCTGAGTTATTTTTTTTTTATCTTGAGACCTTTGCATTTATAAAGGATTTTTTAGAAATAAATTAACATAAAAAGTGAAACCTTTTATAGAACTTTAATTTTGATATTAAATTGAATATGCGGTATTACCCAAAGATATCTAAAGTTAATTTACTTTACACACGATCCCGGATCGAAATTTTTTCATTTGGTGTGTGTACAAGTGCATGTTTCGTGTACGTGTAAATCCCTCTTCAAATATGGATTTAAAGATTTTGATCCCCGTCATTATTTTTTTGGTGTGAAGGAACGCAAAGTCTGGCGAGGGATCAAAATTTATTTTTTATGTGTGAAGATAAGAGATAAGCTTTTGAATAATTTAATAATTTTCGATTACAAAATTTACAGCCGCGTAAAATTTTCCCACAAATTCATTTTGACATTTTGTGTTAATTCTTTGCGAGATAGTGCAAAAAGCACATTCGTATTATACATTAATGTTTATAATTAAAAATAAAATACTTTCTTTTTGACAGACTTGCTGAATGTTTGACTTAACGAAATAGATTTACTTATGTTTTTGTATCCTTTGAAATCTATTTTGAAATAAATAAAAGTTAATATACCAAACATTATTTTTTTCATCAGACTGCAAAGTTCGGACCTAATCCTATAATGGAGACACTTCTTGATGAACTGCTTTCATGGAAAAATGCAGAAAATCTGGAGCCAACGATCTCCACCAGTGAAACTCCACGACTGTAATAGTTGATAGTTAAACATTAATTCAATAAACTAAAACGTAAGTCACTTTGGCTATTCAAATATATGTATGTATGTGCATCTTAAAGAATTTTTATCTGATTTTAGCGTTCATAATTTCATCAACATGATATATTATTTCAACAAAGCGAAAATAGTTTCAAGACTCTGATTTGGAATTATGTTTGAAATGGGCATTAACAGAATGAGATTAATGAGAGACCGAGGAATTGATGAACACACAATTACAAAAAATAAATCAAGCACTATTTAAACATTTATAGATACTATCTTACCTTAACTAAGTAATATTACAAATTTTAAAGTAAGAGCTGAAAGAACGGCTGGACAGATTCTAATGAAATTTAATTTTAACGTCGATTGTGGACTAGTTTATAAGATTATTTTTTTCTACAATGCAACGGTTTGCGTGCGGTAAACAGTAACAGCTAGCATAAAAAAAAATCAACTCTGATGGTGAGAAATTTCCGAAACCGTTAGGTATTACTCAGTAATTATTTTTGTACTTACATATTATATGCAAACCTACGTATTATATCCTCATAATTTTATTTGTATGTCTTGTATTAATTCAATGTCTGGTTTTTGTTTAAAAAATACATTTAGCATTATTTTTTCAACGGTTTTGTGAAATTAAAAAAAACAACTATGTAATTGCTTTAAATTCTATTTTTAATGCTAATGCTAGCAACCAAATATTCACATAATCTGAAAAAAAAAACAAAGTTCCATTTTTTGATTATATAAAAAAAAGATAAGAATTGTTATTGAATTTTGCACTTTTGTAAGCTGAACGTTAAATAAATAAAAATAATTGTTAAAAATGTATATTATGTTGTTTATCATATAATAAAACGGCAAACATGTTTTTTGTGGTACACTTTTCTCCAAAAGTATTTAACCGATTTCGATAAATTTTATATGGTTGCAAAGCCACAGTTACGGAGATGTGCAGAATATACTTGAGACACGCATTTGAACACTGTGGGTCATTTTTTTGCACTGTCGAACACTTTGCATATTACATAAAATAAAATTTAATTTAATAAATTTGCTTGAAAACACTGCCAATAATATAAATAATAAATAATAAATAAGTTGGCACTCGAATTTCGAGATCTGGGTCGGCTAGTTTTTATAAATCAATAAATTTAATTAAATTTGTGAAACCATAGTTTGGGGGAAAAGCCGGTTTTTATTACTTACAACCCTTAACAATTCATGTGGACCTAAAATTTTTTTCCTAGTCCAAATAGAAAGATCAAAAACAATCAGAATAGAAGCTGTCATATATACTCTTAAGAAAGAAAGGTGGCAAAGGCATCGAATTGTTCCACAGTGAAACACAATAACAATTTAAGCACTCGGTACATTTTTAATGTTCTAAAAACGGCACAGGAAAAATAAGTCCCGGCAATCAAGTTAATTCGGGGACTAATATAGAAATAATCTCATTAAATTTTTATCGGTTTTAAATATTAAAATGTTGTTCAGTAGGAATACAAAATTGTGCTTTAACGTATTTAATATAATAAATGCAGATTTAAGAAGAATCCAAACTGAGATAAGTCTATATTGCGTTACTTCCATGGAGACTATGAAGGGTAAGCGGTTTTAAAAAAAATGTATTGAGAATAGAAGTAGCAAAACGTGATAAAGCCAAGGAACTTGTAAGCCTTCAAAGTCATTTAGAAAAACACCATACCATGACGTACTGAGCGTACGACTCTAAACGGGAATACAAAATACAGGTCAAAGGAAATCTGGTTTCGGAACTATTACCACCCAAAGACATTGTAAGGTCTGTGGGAGTCAAAAATCGTCAAAATCACTGGATGGTGATATTTCGATAACCAGACCACGCAGAAAATTTTGGCTTGCACGTGTAAATTGGTATTGAATAGACCTTTCATTTGATATATATCTCGATGGGATTGGTGAACTTTGAAAATATAATGATTTTTGTAGACAAGTGGTTAGTCCATGATTTTCTTCGAATATCAAACATTTTCAGTTCTGTTTCATAAACAAAATTTTTTTGGAGCAGCCGAGATGAAGATTCTAACAAGTTTGTATGGACAAAAGTGAATAAATTTGGTTAAATTGAATACAAAACAACTGTGCATAAAAATCTACAACTTTTAACCTTTAATGTTGTAAAACATGATATTGGTGAAGTTCCTAACTCCCCAGCCAAAAATTTGATAAGTTCAAAAAGAAGCTGATCTTCAAAGCTTATTTCCGTTTGTTGATCCTCCGTTTCATGAAAAAAGCCGTTATAGCCGTTTTTTGCAATAAAATTAGAAATAAAGAAATTTAAAAAAGGAAAAATAATTCAAACATATAAAATTGAAGACTTAAAGAGATGTTTCAAAGTGCTTTTTTTGGAATCAAGTGGTTTTTGCTTGTGGTCACAGAAATATTTCAATGTAATAGATTTCGAATGCTCTGAAAATGAGAATCTACGGGCTTTCTCTTACAATTTCTATATTTTGTTGATTTCCCTAAATCCCGCATTAGTTGGAAAACAGTTCATTTCTACCAAATTAATGTTTTGCTACAGTTTTTGATAGCCGCTGATCCGGCAGTTCCAATATTTTCATTTATTTGTTTCTGAGAATCTTTTACAATGGGCTACAAAGCCAACAATAATTGATAGTAAAAGTTACAAATAGTTTATTTAAATAATAATTTTAAATTTAAATTTAATACTTTCAGAACACAGAGAAAGTCCGATTTCAATGTGAAGGCGGCGGCGGTAGTTCAGTTTCCGGATGAATCATATACGATATACATTATGCAGGCTAGAAACATGACTTGTGAACTAGACTCTGTATTATGGGCTACAATGTGACTAGATGTCTTTTTGAGTTTTTAGAAATTAATAGAGATTGGCTAAGGTTTCTCCATATTTGAGATATTTGTGTTATTAAATACTTTTTAAGATAGATATACAAATAATGGTCTGGAAACAACAAACGAATGCCAACTAAAATGTGTGCAAATTATTAAATTTATATTGCAGTTTGCAGATGCTCATTAAGATTGTAGTGATCTAATTTTAGAATACAATTATTATTTTTATTAAATCTGAACATTAATTTTAAACTCCATGTATACAAATCTATGGGATTGAAAAAATAATATGTTTTTGAAAACAAATCCACATATATGTTTGTAAATATAATATCCAGCGAAGTATGTACATATTTGATTTAACTTCTGAATTAAAATCCCCCTAAAAAAATTCATTTATTTAATTTAAACATTCATTAAATAATATCATATTTAATCACTTTATAGAACACTGAATACTGGGTTTTTATTTATAACATAATGCAAATACTTAATTATTGTGGTTGCTTATGCAACAATAAACCGTTTATTTAAACCCTCATTAGGTCCTTAGCTCCTTATGGTTTCGTTATAGAATAAATTATGCTTTATTGCAAATATCAATTAATTTAATACCCTCATTGAATATTCGTCACCGACTAGAAACTACATACATACAACTGCGTATACTGTAACATAAATATTTAATCCGATTATGAAAAGGTTTAAAATTGAAAATGTTCTATTACATTTTGGTTATTTATAAGCCGCCTCTGGCAGTTCTCTTCGTTTTTAATTTAATGCAATTAGTTTTATGCAAAAAAAAAAAGAACTATACGAGGCTTTGAGAGTAAAACATTCTACCTCTGATGTTGATTAAATGCGTAAACTGTTTTGTTTTTTAAAGTAGTCATATTATGTAGGCTGAAAAACTTCCGAGACACTATTTGATTGTTGTTAACACTTCGTGATTTCTTTCTTTGGAATAAATGCCTCAGTTTGGGTACGCACAACGCAAGCCAACTACCCATACATGTTTTTCGAGTCAATGATATTGACGAAGAGCGTAGACACCGTTTGGAGGCAAATCAAATATGAATTCATCAATCGCGATCAATTATGACTCCGGACCAAAGGATACAGTCGATTTCGACTCGGAACTTATGCACAAACAAATTTGAAATGAGCGCTAGGCGTTCAGATACGAGTACATTCTAACAGTCCATTACGCTGGGTATGTCTATGTATCGATCGAATTCGGTATGAGTTTTTAGTATTGCAGTCTTTTGAGGTTTTGGTACAAAAAAACAAGGAGTATTTTATGCGTGCGCAAAAGTCAAATTACCCCAATTGACACCGGACACCTCTGGCCAAGAACCTCAATAGAGCCATTTCTAGCAGAATATACAAAATTACAACAGTTCTTTCGAAATGATATCACTTAGGGTGAATGCTATTGGATAACGAGATTTTAGCCCAACTTTTATACAATTTGTGAACTTGCGCCATAAATTTATGATAGTCTACCGAAATTGTTTTGTTTATATTCCACAGTAGAGGGACATGAAATTAACCCGTGTACTGGGCAACGAACAGCTATACAGTATAGTGTAAGAGCCAGAGGGGTATAACAATTCATCTTTTAGAAACAGGGGATGATGCTATATCATTTTCCCAAAGCTAAAACACTCTTATTTTGAAGATCCGATTAATAGAACTCAATATATACCTGAGCTTTTTATGCAAGCCTTATCGGCTTTTTTGGAGATTTTATAAAAATCAAAAATTCACAAACAAGTCTTCAAAAGAAAAAAACAGCCGATTAGGTTGGCGTAGATAGTAAAACTTTTGCAAATTAGCCTAGATTTTTTGTTGAGTTTGTTAAGATACAAATACAATACGAAGCTTAAATTATAATTGCAGCCACCTTGACTTAAAATTGAAATCGCTTATTCGTTATTCACGAATGAAATTTGCATTTTTTATTTAAGAAACAAAAACAAAAGAGTTACCTATTTTTGAAAAGAAGAACGAGTTTTTCAAAATTGGCAATATGAGGGCAAATTTCTAAAGGCGTGTCTTGCGCAAATTCTGCTAAGCAAACAGTTCCAAAATGCGAATACAAAAATCTCCGCTAAGCAGAGTGTCCCAAAACGCAGTTGATGCTATTTTCTTGTGCAAATACAGAGGCATTCGTGCAAATGTTAAAAATTTCTGTTTTTCTTTGCAAATTTTTTCGAAAATTGTATTTTTTTTAAACAGCTTCGAAAATTTTGATAAAGTTTTTTTTTTTCATTTCGATTAATTTTTACGATCTATAATTTAATAAAAAAAATTTTTAAATTAAGATATAGCTGACTGTACCTACAATGAATGGTTTTTTTCGAATTTTCCATTATAGGCAGAACGGATTTGAATGAAATTTTTCAGGGAAAAGCTTCTAAAAAGTATAAAAAACATTGCGTTTCAAAATTCGTTATCTCAAAACCGGCTCACTATTTTTTTGGAAATTTATTTTTTATTCGTACAATAACGAATACTACAAGTTGGCGTACCAAAATTTTTTCTTAAAAATATTTTAAGAATTTTGATAATATTATATGAACCAAATAATATGGCCTCCATCACAGGGCCCGTAGTAAAATTCTATGTCTAAAAATTAATAAAAAAGAATATTTTCCAACTTTTGGTAACATTATTCAAATTTGCCAAATGGGTATCCGTTGCAACATCCAACGGAATTGAACGGATTTGAATGAAATTTTTCAGGGAAAAGCTTCTAAAAAGTTTAAAAAACATTGCGTTTCAAACTTCGTTATCTCAAAAACGGCTCACTATTTTTTTGGAAATTTATTTTTTATTCGAACAATATTAAATACTACAAGTTGGCGTACCAAAATTTTTTCTTAAAAATATTTTAAGAATTTTGATGATATTATATGAACCAAATAATATGGCCTCCATCACAGGGCCCGTAGTAAAAGTCTATGTCTAAAAATTAACAAAAAAGAATATTTTCCAACTTTTGGTAACATTATTCAAATTTGCCAAATGGGTATCCGTTGCAACATCCATATGATTTTTAGCGATTAGCTGTATGAAATTCTTCCAAAAATCCCTATCCCTAAGAGCCAATATTGTTTTATAATAACATATTTATGTTAATAACAATAAAGGTTATGTATGTAATTAGCAAGTACCTACAATAAAGTAATAAAATGATATATTTATAAAAATTTGATATTTTTTTCTAAAACCCCCTCCGAAATTATTTTCTGCGTCCGCCCCTGACTCACACATTCATATACTTAAACGTCAAGCTCGACCGTCGTCATTTTTACTATAGGGCAAGTTCTGCATTTGGGAAAAAAAATCTAACTCGAGATTTTGATCAAAGTTGACATTACGATGATAGTAATTTTGAAACTTTGTTTGCATAAATTCATACTTTTATGGAAATCAGACTACAATTTCATACATTTGAACATTTTTATCTCATTAAATCCATGTTTTATATTTATAAAAAATGTATTTTAAATTCCAAAGTGCTTTTACATAAGTGCAAGTTCGGCCGATCCAGTCCTGCATTTTATTTTGTTATCAATTGTTTACGAACATTGTCGGATTTATTGCTAATAATTTATCCATTTTCAGCTGATACTTTGAAATCAATTTCATGTTTAAAAGATGCAAAATAAAATGAAAATTGAGACTTGGAAATATGTGTGAAGTGAATAAAAATGACGCGAGGCAATTCATTTAAAGCAACTGTTTCGCAATTTTTCATTCACATTTTTTAATTTTTACTTGCGACTTATAGGTACTACATATAAGGCAAGTTATGAATTCGTAAAAAAAATTGAACACGAGATTTTGATAGGGCTGATGATACCCGGCTACCCGAGTACCCGGGTAATACCCGGGTACCCGAGTAATTCGGGTAATACCCGGGTACCCGGGTATTACCCGGGTACCCGACTACCCGATTACCCGATTACCCGATTACCCGATTACCCGGGTACCCGGGTAAATATAATATAATATAATATAAATTAAATATATCCGAATCAATACCTACCGCTATTCGTTTGTAGGATGGTTTAGATTAAGAGGTTTAGCAAGTACACAATGAAATGCCCTGATTAAAGTACAGATAAAACGGTTAGGCTTAGGTATGTTTTACAAATGGAACACCTGAACTTGTTTTCATAATGTTTTGCAAGTACAAAGAGATTTGTAAAAGTTCGCAAAATGATTCAACTCAAGAAGAGAGAATACAAATTGGTTTGGATTATTACCGTTAATGGTGTGGGTGACAATGTGAATTGTGCTGCTCACACCTACAACTTTGTGTAATGCATATATTTAAGTCTGTTGAGTATTACGAAATTGTCGCAATAAAATGTCGAAGAGTGGTATCACATTTTCACCAATCGAATGTTGCTACGTCGGCCTTAAACAGAAAACAATTGCAGCTAGGAATGAAGAAGGAACGTTTAGTTCAAAATTGTCCAATCCGATGGGATTCCATGTATTTTATGTGTGATATTTTGCACCACAATCGCTCCGACGTTATTGCAGTTCTAAGTGATAACAGCTATACGAGTTCTTCTACAGCACTGAACCTGGAAATATCTGAGTACGAAAGGGGAATAATGGAAGAGTTTACCACAGTTTTGAGGCCACTATACATAGCAACAAAACTGCTATGTCGTGAAAGTAAAGTAACGCTTTCTGCAGTGCGCTTGGTTATCAAAACTCTGATTGAAAACCACTATGCACCTAAGCTCGAAGACACAGAAATAGCCACCATATTCAAAAATAAAATCGTTTTTTCTCTAAAAACGCGCTTTTACCTAGGCGAAATGTCCCCAGCCGAGAATATTTTACCAAGTAGCATCATTCTTAGACCCAAGGTACAAGGACCTTAAAACTGAGAGCAGTTAAGTAGTAGACTAAATCCGTACTTTTGTTAAGGAAAAAATTCTGGGAATGTGCTCTGACAAAGTAACAGAATACAGAAGAAGAACCTAGTGGAAGTAGTGATGACCAAGATTTGGATTTCCTCTTTGCAACTGAAGGGCAATTACTTGACAACATCTCTTAGTTTGAGCAGTACATAGCAGAACCTCGTATATCGAACCGCTTGGACCCTCTTGTATGGTGGTGCTCGAGAGAACGCTCTATCCTCGTTATGGCATCTTTGGCAACAAGATATCTTGCTGTTCCAGCTATATCAGCAAGTTCAGAAAGGCTCTTTTCGACTGCAGGCAATATTATTACTGCCAAAAGATCATGTTTGGCCCCAGAAAATGTTTCTTTGTTGGTGTTCTTGCACAAAAATCAAGATCTATTAAATTAGAATTTGAACCCATCAAATTTTCCTCATCAACAATTTATGAAATTTTGATAATTCCTTTGCTCATTATTAATACAATTGTATTTCAGAGCATTGTTTATATGTTTTTTAACTACCTATTGAATAAAATGTTTATTTTTTCTTAAATTTTGTCGCTGTACCTAATTGTGTCATGCATATAATTATATAATTTGTTCCAAGATTTGTAGGTGTTTTTGAAAAAGCGATTTACATAGCCACGAAGAAGTTTTTCGTTTTTATACCCGGGTACCCGGGTAATACCCGAATACCCGGGTACCCGGGTTATTTACTACCCGGGTACAAGAACCCGGGTAACCGGGTACCCGGGTAGTTGATTACCCGGGTAGAATCATCAGCCCTAGATTTTGATCAAAGTTGACATTACGATGATAGCGAAGACTAAAAAAGTGGGTCTGGCAATTCTGTCTGTCGCTTCGACTACAGCCTAAACGGCTGGGCCGATTTTCTTTAAACTTGGTAGATATGGGTTTTGATTTTTTACCCCCACATGTTTTTTTCTTTTTTTTTTTAAGACCAAAAATAACGGTACCTGCCATACGAATTTTTTTCGAAATTTTATAATTATTTTTTTTTCTCAAAAACTGCTGGACAAATTTAAAAACTAAAAACACAAAAAATTTCGTTTAGTTAAATCTAGGTATAGCTTGAAAAAAATTTTCCGAAAAATGGTTATTGAGGGTACCCCCCATGGAACCATTTTTTTGTTTTTGATTTTCTCAAAAACCGTACCACCGATTTTGATCATTTTTACTTGCGATATAGGTACTATAGGGCAAGTTCTGCATTTGGAAAAAAAATCGAACTCGAGATTTTGATCAAAGTTGACATTACGATGATAGCGAAGACGAAAAAAGTGGGTCTGACAATTCCGTCTGTCTGTCTGTATGTCTGTATGTCTGTATGTCTGTATGTCTGTATGTCTGTACCTCGAACTACAGCCTAAACTACCGGACGTATTTTCTTCAAACTCGGTAGTTAAGGGTCTTCGGTGATTCCCTAGAGGAAAAATTGAAATTTTTTTTTAGCTCCAAAATTAAGGGTACCCCCCATACACCCGTAATGCAAAATCTTATTTATCTCGAAAACGGCTCTAACGATTTTGATAAAAAAAATTAAGTGTGATATTATGGACATGGACTATATTTTGGTGAAAAACAAATTTGGGGGGAAATGTTATTAGGGGTACCTGTCATAGAACGGTTTTTTTGATTTTCGAATTTCTCACCAACGGCTCTAACGATTTTAACTAAAATTTTTTTGCAGGAGCTGCTTTGCATTTTAAAAAATATAAACTAAAAATTTTTTCGAAAAAATAGTTTTTGGATTTTTAAAAAAATAATACAATTTTTTTTTTGAAAATTCAATATCTTGAAAACCGATACAAGATTAAATTTTTAAATTACGTTTTAAAATGTATTTAATTAAATACTAACAATTTGCATATCAATTTTTTTTATAAAAATTTTAAGGAAAATTTAGTACACAAAAAACATGTTTCAGTGTGTCTGTATGTCTGTACCTCTCACTACAGTCTAAACCCTTGGACCTATTTCTTTCAATCTCGGTAGTTAAGGGTCTTCGGTGATTCCCTAGAGGAAAAATTGAAATTTTTTTTTTAGCTCCAAAACTAAGGGTACCCCCCATACACCCGTAATGCAAAATCTTATTTATCTCGAAAACGGCTCTAACGATTTTGATAAAAAAAAATTAAGTGTGATATTATGGACATGGACTATATTTTGGTGAAAAAAAAAATTTGGGGGGAAATGTTATTAGGGGTACCTGTCATAGAACGTTTTTTTTGATTTTCGAATTTCTCACCAACGGCTCTAACGATTTTAACCAAAATTTTTTTGCAGGAGCTGCTTTGCATTTTAAAAAATATAAACTAAAAATTTTTTCGAAAAAATAGTTTTTAGATTTTTAAAAAAATAATACAATTTTTTTTTTGAAAATTCAATATCTTGAAAACCGATACACGATTAAATTTTTAAATTACGTTTTAAAATGTATTTTATTAAATACTAACAATTTGCATATCAATTTTTTTTATAAAAATTTTAAGGAAAATTTAGTACACAAAAAACATGTTTCAGTGTGTCTGTATGTCTGTACCTCTCACTACAGCCTAAACCCTTGGACCTATTTCTTTCAATCTCGGTAGTTAAGGGTCTTCGGTGATTCTCTAGAGGAGAAATTGAAATTTTTTTTTAGCTCCAAAACTAAGGGTACCCCCCATACACCCGTAATGCAAAATCTTATTTATCTCGAAAACGGCTCTAACGATTTTGATAAAAAAAATTAGGTGTGATATTATGGACATGGACTACATTTTGGTCAAAAAAAATTTTGGGGCAAAATGTTATTAGGGGTACCTGCCATAGACCCGTTTTTTTGATTTTCGACTTTCTCATTAACGGCTGTAAGGATTTTAACCCAAAATTTTTAGCAGGAATCCCCTTAAGTTTAAAATAATATTGTATATAAAAATATTCGAAAAAATATTTATTGGGTTTAAAAAAAAAAAAAAAATTTTAAATCAATATCTTCAAAACCTATGAACGATTATTTTTTGAAATTATTTCCAAAGACCAATATTATTAAATACTTAAAATTCGCATCCCACATTTTTTTCTTGAAAAATTTTAAAGAAATTTCTTATATAAAAAATTTATTTAATAATAAAACGATTTTTTAAGGTTTATTTGCATAAATTCATACTTTTCCGGAAACCAGACGGCAATTTTATGCATTTGAACATTATTATCTCATTAAATCCATGTTTTATATTTATAAAATGTATCTTAAATTCCAAAGTACTTTTACATAAGAGCAAGTTCGTGCGATCCAGTCGTGCATTTTATTTTGTTTGCGAAGGCTCTTCAAAAATTTAAATAGAATTGTTTATTCAAATTTTCAAAAGAAAATTTTTTGGATTTTTAAAAAAAACTTCAAATTTTTTTTTTCAAAACTCAATATTTCGAAAATCCCATGCTAGATTTTTTTTAAACTTGATAAATAAAAGTTTCTTCATATAATCTACAAGATGTGAGAAAAAAATTTCATTTTACCTTAAAATAAAGGTACGCACCATACAAATGTTAAAAAATTTAAAAAAATGGTTTTCAAAAATCGTATTTTTCTCGAAAACGGTTCCGAGAATTTTGATAAATTTTTTTTTCTTTCAATTAATTTTTATGATCTTTAATTTAATAAAACAAATTTTGAAATTAAGATATTACAGCTTGTAGCTACCATAGAACCATTTTTTCGAATTTGGAATTTATCATTATCCACATAACGGTTCTTAATGAAATTTTTTATAGAGAAGCTTCTAAAAAGTCTAAAACACATTGCATTTCAAAACTTTAAAATAAATATTTTTTGAATTTTTGAAAAAAAAAAATCAATTTTTTTCTTTTTTTGAAAATTCGATATCTCAGAAACGGCTGAATATTTTTTTTTTAAATTTAATTTTTATTCGAACAATAATAAAAACTTTAAATTGGCGTACCAAATTTTTTTTTTTAAATCATTTAAAAATTTTGTATATAAAAGCTTTTTTTAAGAAACCACTAAAACGACTTATAATTTTTGTTCTTGCATAAATTCATATTTGCATAGCATTCTGTTTTCGTCTCTTACTATTAAAAGAATTTAAAAAATTAGTTTGATCCTTATGAACAGTTTTCTCTAATAACTTTCTTTTTTAAAATTCCTAGTCTATTACATAGGAGCAAGTTCGTGTGACCCAGTCGTGCATTTTATTTTTAATTAAATTATACACTAACTATTATTTCATTGAACATGATGAAGAAAGTTTTAAATTTTCTGACAATACCTTGCACACATCTCTCATAAATAAAAGTTATATCTGAAAATAAAATTGTTATGCTTCGAGACAGAATCTGAGCTGACATTGATAGTAAAGTTGGATAGTGTCAGAACATCTCTTTTCTTAACTGTACTATGAGCCATCAGCTCAGATAATTTCAGTTTGAATTTTCAAACATAATATTATGTAAATATTTTAATTGCTTATTTCAGATTTGTAAAGGCTTCAATAAATTATTTATTATTTAAAAAAAAAACTTTCCTTTAACCTAAATTACTGTCGTGCCTTTGCGAAATGCATTTTTTTCATTTAATAAACAACTTTTGCCAAAACGAAAATATAACTAAAAACATTTTTAAACATGAATTATTTATTGAATATTTTCTTTGTAACAAATAATTTTTCAAATTTATATTTTCCCGTTTTCGAGTCTTAAAAGTCTACTTATATCCCAATTCTTTGATTTTGTCTACTTCCGGTTTCGAAAATAGCTTAAACCAAACTCACTTTTTAATTCAAAAAGGCGAAAGTAGTTTGTGGGATTTAAGGTAAAGTGCACTAAATACGAAATAGATTAAGGGTACAATGACAATAAAAAATGCATGGTTTGAATGAGATTTCTTTTCTTTTGGTGATATCTTCGCCTTCAGTTTCGGAATCATAATCTTACTTCAAAATTGTATTAGAAATTTTTAACGCTTCTATTTGTTTTTAAGAGAAAGTAGTTTCAACTTCTATTTTCCCCTAAGACAATTCAACCAAAATACTCGCGTTTAAGGGAATGCCTTTCAATTTACTCTTCAGATCTACTTTCGACGTATACTGTAAGAGTCCAAGATTCTTTCCCTAGCGACACTACAAGAATGTGAAATGTCTTACCCGGCTCTATACTTCCCTCCCATTGCGATATTTAGACATCAAGACCAATGCGCATCGTTGTCTCCTTG
This sequence comes from Chrysotoxum bicinctum, assembly GCA_911387755.1. NCBI lineage: Eukaryota > Metazoa > Arthropoda > Insecta > Diptera > Syrphidae > Chrysotoxum > Chrysotoxum bicinctum. The sequence continues at coordinate 184,008,810 of OU426989.1, read as the reverse complement.
TAAATCCTCTCCAACTTTCCTAACTTCTCGCACAGTACTCAAACATTTTAAGGGTATTCATAACCCCTTTAGTATGCACAAAATTAAAAACAAAACCTAAAAAAGTGACAATTATTTTCCATTATCATTATGTCACGTTATGTGATACAGAGTAAACCATTACTTGCAAATTTTTATATTTTGTTAAACTAAGGCAGATGAAAAGGTATGGCAGATAAAATCCCTCCTTGCATAGTCCTTTTACAGATTCTATTATTTTATATTTTTGTTGGAAAATAGAATGTCGTTTAAAAGCATATGCTAATAAGGCCAAAATGGGACTTATCGATTGACAAATTAGGATTTAGTCTGGTTATTCTTGACCCTTACTTTTTTTTTCTCATCAATTGAACTCTAAATCCAACCTTTTATTCAGGTGACACTTTAGAGTTCGTTTTTAAACAAAAATAACCAAAATTCTGAAGCCATCTATCATTTAATCTTGTTTCACCAATTCCAATCAGATTTAACCGTCGAGTCGGGTCATCCAAACATTAAAACACTTTTCCGCATAATCCATAATATCCCATCCATTCCACAATTAAAAATTGAAAAAAAAAACACATAATTTCATGGACGAATTGTTGCAAAACCATCAACGCCCTTTCGATAAAGGATTGGTTTTAAAATTGATTTTCACAAAACCCAAATGGAATTATGAATAACGAAGGCAAGTTCCAAAAGTGATTATTATTTCAATTTTAACGAAGGCAAACCATTGCCAAAGGATTTTCAGTTCAGATTTTGTTAAATCCACTGGAATATAGCGTTGGTACTCGTAAAATGTTTGCCTTGAATTTTTGTAATTTTAATAAAAAATCCCTTGAGCGAAATAATAATGACGAAATAATTGGCCAGGATATTAGTATATGACTCGGTGGCGGTGGCGGTGGCACCAGTGGTTATAAATTTAATGATGGTTGAGAATTAAATTGCTGGTGTTTCTGTTTCTGATTCATGTGAGGGCAGAATAATTACCAAAACTACAAAAAAAGCTCAAATCGTAAAATGAAACATTTAAAAAAAAAATATGATGGATCAAATAAGAAATAAATTCTCGTATGGTGTCATTGTTCATTTAGATACATTACAACCTCTTTTAAGTTGGTAAGACTTCAGACTTTCGGGGTTTGAGTTTTTGGTAACTATATTTGTCTAAAACTGTCTAATAAACAAGTGAATAAATATTAAATTAAGTAGAATAAATACCAAAGACAAAATTTGTTTTAATTTTTTTTATTTTTATTAAAATATTTACAAATTTTAATAATAAGTTATAATATTTCGTTTGTAAATTCCATTACAGAATTGCTATATAAGTTTTATTATTTAATACTATTTTATTATGTATATTTGTTGTCAAATAAATATTTGTAGGTTTTATTCTGTTTTCTAATAATTCTTCTTAAACAAAATTCAAGTATATAATAATATATTTGTGTATAATAAGTTTATTTTATAATTAAGACAATATTTAACACTTTGCATTCACATATACATTTTTTTTTTGATTTGTTATTTTGAATTTAACAAATAGAAAAATTAAACAACATTTAAGTACTTTTATTTATAACTGACTTTTATTTTCTGTTAATGTATATATCTTTTTTTTTGTTTAATATTTATTAATAAAATATTACATATTTTGTATATAAACATTTATAAAAATTACAACTTTTATCATAAAATACTTTTATTTTTTTTTTGTTTAATATTATTAATTTGTTTCGTATATCTTTGTTTATTTGTTGTTTTATTATTTATTTGTTTGTCACACAAGAGAAAACACATTTTATAAATTTAAATTTAAATACTTCAGTCAATAGTTTTAAATTGAATTTAATTATTTGAATTTAGATTCTAGCTATAATGTTTGAATTTAAACTTTTTTACGGCTAAATAAGTTGTATGTTTCTTATACTTTGTTATTTTTATTAAAAGAATTCAATTTATTATTTGTTTTGAGCTGGTTATTAGGTTTTCTTATAATTAGAACATAATTATGAATTGAAATAATTTAAAAATGCGGCAGTAACTCCCAATATCGGGCATAAGTTCGTTGGGAGTTATAACAATAATATCAAGCCAATGGGTTCATGTCGTTGGTTTTTTTAGAAAAATAATCTATGAAACTGCTTACCTATGCGTGTGGGTTCGAGCCCTAATCTGATCCATTTCAACTTGATGCTACTTGTGAATGTGCCTTAGACCACTATTGTATTAAAAACTCACTTTTCCTGTGACTTAAAAAATTCGTCTTACACGCATAATGTTATAGTTATAATTATTGTTAAGAACAAAACAGCGCAAAATTTTAAACAGTCTAGTTTTAAGGTTATAGCATGATACTACTTATCAATTTGCTAACTTTAAAGTAGTTTACTAACTCATTCTTAATTTCAAAAATGTTCTAATTAGTATCGTCCTAAAACAATTTTCTTAATAATTTTTTCTGAAGATAACTAAAAAAATGACAATTCGTACAAAAAACTAAGTAAACAAACCTTTTTTGACGTTTGTAAATGTCAAAGAGTCATATGAAGTTACCATGATATTAAAAACTAAAATGGCTATTTGATGATCTTAACTTTAACAAAAGGCTAGAGAAAGTATGATCCTATATTCGATTAAAATTTGCAAGATCATCGTTTTAACCTAGTTTCATAGTACGATTTTGCAAATTTTAATAGTATCGTGTCCAAATTCATATGACTCTGACATTAACAAACGTCAAAAAAGGTTTGTTTACTTTACTTTTTACTGGTTTTTGCACGAACTAACATTAGTTGTGTTCAGAAGTAATTAATTAAAAAAATAGCCCTAGCACGTTACTAGTTACAAAATTTTGAAAATTAAGAAAAAGTTAGTAAGCTTCCCTTAAGTTAGCAAGTTTTTAAGTAATATCATACTATCACCTTGACATAAGGCTGTTTAAAATTTTGCGTCAATAAATGAAGAACTCAATTATGTTGAACATTTTAACGACGCAGGTTTTAATAAATTAAAAATATAACGAGTAAGTTTCAACAAAATACAGTCCTTCCGGATTTGAGCTTACGCCTGCCAGCATGGTATTCAGAAGTTGATGAAATACATATTTTCAAGAAAATCTTTTCTGATAATGTACATTTCTAGCAGCTATCAGCTTTTTTTTTTAAAGTAAACTTTTATAAAGTGTAACTTTTTTTCCCACACAAGCCCCCTTTGCAAAGACCATTGAAAAATCTAAAAAATACAAACACAGTCAATTCATAATTGTTATATAATAAAATATAACGCAGAATGTTTCATTGGGTATATTTTCTCCTAAAGTTGGGATTCGTAGGAGTGGGAAAAGGTTTTTCTACATAATACACAGATTTGTTTTTAAACTGGAATTATCAAGGGCTTATAATTTACTTAATCACAAAGTTATAAACGTCAATTTTTATGGTCGCCAATGACAATTGTGAATGATCAAAATTACTCTAAAGCTACGAAAACGCTCTAAATGAAAACTAATTCGAACACTTTTGCAACAAATAATAGGTCCGTTCAGTAATCCAGAAATTTACGAATCGGAATAATCGGAGTTAGAACTACTCATCAGTTTCAATCATTTCAGATCACTTCAGTTGATATTTTCTTCTTTATATTTTTTTTAACTTCAAAAAACTGGTTTTCGCTCAAAGCTTTCATGTACTATTTCACTTCTCTCTGAGAGAATTTTTGATAGACTGCAAATTTTAGATCAGAAAGTACCCGAGTAAAGCTAATATAATAATAAACAATAATTGAGTTATGAATTTTATGAGCTCATGGATAATCGTTGACGCTTACATTCAACAAAACAGATCCTGGTATTCATTCGAAGTTATCGCATACAGGGGCCCTAGCACGTAACTTGATAGGATCGAGTTAGGTCGATACAATTGAGTACAGGCAGTTCTTTCTTATGATCAGTCGATTGTTTTCGATTCGATTGAATCAAATAAGGAACTCCCTATACTCGATTACATCGACTAGACTCGATTGTATCAAGTTACATGCTGGCACCCCAGTGTTCATTGGGGGCTATCGTGAATAAAATTTCCTGGGAAGAATTCCCATTTTCCGAAAATCGCAATCGTGAATGAGTTCGAAATATTCCCGCGTAATTTATGGCTATCGTGATATTCTTCCATTTCTGAGGGATTTTAATGTTATTGGAAGCCTTAAAACTACACATACCTAATTGAAAGGTGTTTTATGACAACAGATGTATGGTACTTCTTCTTTCTATCGGATGGAAAAAGTTTCGAGGGAGATTCACGATTGACGAAAAAATTTCCCTGGGAACGAAAAATTCCGTGGGAAACAAAATTTCCATCAGTGAGATTCCCGATAGGCCCCATTGACAGTGTATCGGCCATGTTGTTTTGGTGGCGTCTGCTATATCTGTTTTATATTAATAAGTCACTGATGGCAATTATGGCAAGTTACACGATTGAGTAGCATGTCCAAATGATCACATTTTGTTCTCAAATTAAGTGTAGCGCAAACGTTGTACACGTTGGGGCACATTTTACGGCAAATGCGGTAATCTTTAAAATCCGGCTTTCCAAGGTTTGTCGGGATTTAGATCTGAACTCGTACAAATCCCAACTGACCCAGGGGCTCAAGAATAATGCCCATAGATAAATTCGTTTGTCCGCTGACTGGGCTTCCAATCGTTTGAGAGGAGAGAGAACCCATATTTTGGTCAAAAATAATATTTTGTGACAATTTGGATGAACTATTGGATATACAGGTAAAATTTCCATATAGATGATAACCCACACAAAATTCTAATGCTGGCAGTGCATCCAGAACAAAAATATTGTTTGGTGCAGATTTTGGGCGATTCGCGATGTCATTACTACAGATCAGTGATCACTGATTTTTTTTTTGCGGTCGACATTTGAATGATGTAACATTCCATACAGAATTACATGCCTTTAAAAACAAGAAGAATTTTTTAAATATCTCTCACACTTAACTTGTTTTAGGGGCTATATATAGCTATCATTTAAAATTTTGATTTCAATTTTTAAGACGATAAAAAAAACTATATTTGGTATCAAAATGAAGCTAATGAGTAGTAGATTTTTTTTACTCTAAAACATACAAAATTCTGATTTAAATTTTCTTTTAAATCCACTTTTATTATTTCACTGATAGAAATCAAATTTCAATGAACAGCTGATTTTCGTTTCTTTAAGTTGGAACACAAGCATTCTACTGAATGTGTTTGATTCTCTTTCTATTCTCAAATGTCAATGATCAATTCTAACCTCAAATACCTAGAGTTGGTTGTTATCAGTCACTGGCAGCATCTTTTACTGAAACCAAGTTTTCAACTATTGCTATAACTAGTTTGTCAAAAAAAATAAAATCAGCACTCCACTGGTTTTTTTCAATGATGCATTTCAATGAAAGCTATAACTGAGGCCCTGCTATAGTTTCAAGATCGATCCGCCCTTATTAGAAAACCTTTAATGCAATGAAAACAAATGGGTTTTAGATGGTGAAATGTACCTCCGAACCAGAGGAGAAACCGGAACAAGAACGCTCCGCAAGAAGTTCAAGGTTTCAAGTCAGACAATAAATTATTTTTTCGTGTCACCCTGTTTTATAAAATGAATTTCGATTTGAAAAGGAAACAGAATAATATTGTGCTACCCGAGCTCAAAAAGTCACCACTGTAAAGAGTCAAGTTAATTGGGCGCGTTCATGCGTTTAATTAGAAAAGTTAAAATTTAACTGGCGTACACATTTGGTTTTTTTTTTATTTAAATTTTTGAAATTAATATTTTTCATTTAACAGGAATTTAAAAATGAGCTGGTTTTAATTAAAAAAAAGTAAAATCAGATTTCTGGAAAAATTCAACGTGACAAATTTTTTGTGTTTTAATATACATAATTCAATTTTTTAGCAAGGCTTAGTTCAGATAAGATGAATTGACTGTATTTGCTTTCGACAGAATTCAATTCTGCAGAAAATAAACCCAACAGTTTCATACAAATTAAAATCAATTCACTTTAATGAAAAACTAGAAAAACCGCTGTACTGTGGTACCAAAGTATTTAGCTGAACTATTGATTAGATTAAATTTATGAGAATTTAAATACGTTAATTTACAAATAAAAACTGAATAGATTTATGGCTTTAAAAAAAAACTAAAGTAAGATATTTTAAGTGTTGCCGTTGAGTAAGGTCAGCTTTATTATAAAATTTAAGTTTCAGCCTAAAGGGGGGTGTGGGGGTAAGTAAACCCTCCTTCGTTACGATTTTCTTTATTTCTCAAGCTATTCTACACCTTTTCAACTGTTTGCCTTAGCGGAAATCAAATTTTGTTTACGAAAAAATAACACAAAAAGTGGGCGTGGCAAAATATGTTTATAGATTTAAATGGTTGAAAATTAAATATGTACATATATATTTTTCAAATGACAAGACCTTAATTCTAATAATTATCGGATATTAAATGATCATTTGAAAAAAGAGGGCGCTTTCCTTGTATCAAATCAAGGAGAGTGTTTCTGATTATATGTATTAACTCATATGACCGCCTCTTTATACAACTGAATCCTCTGTAAATGGTTAAAAATTCTTATAAAAATGCTAAGAAAAATGAAAGGCAAAGCGATACGATACGATCTTAAAGAAATGTAGGCATCTGTACAAATTAAAAAAAATGTTATCAAAACTGTTGGTAGTGTTTTAAACAAAAATAATAAAATAAAAATAAAATAAACGAAAAAAATACTTTGTATTTTTCTAAAATAAAACGGTAACACACATCGAACAAGCGAAAACTATATGACGTACGATGCGTCGAGTCGATGAGGTATAGTGTTCGCCGAGCGTTTAAGGAGAAGAGATCGTTCCTATTAATGTCGTAGTAATTCTTGTCGTGTTAGTTAATGAAAGTCGCCATTATTTTATATTCAATAAACTTAATTTTAAACATTATCCATTCGGTCTTTTACTTTGACACATGTAAATAAAACAAATTTTTTCTAAATCCTTTGCAAAAAGTATGAAGATCTTACCTACCAGTAAGTCACGGAAGTCATTGGAACCCTTAAAACCTTACCCTCATTTTTATGATTCAAATATAAAAAAAATCGAATTTTGAATGAAACTACTTTAAAGGCTTCGCGAAATTAATGTACATTTATATGCAAATGGTCCCGCCAATTTTTTTTTTGGAAAAACAACATATACATACTCGTACATAGATGCTTTGTATTGAAAATGAATTTTAAGTACCTAAGCCTACATTTTTAACTCATTGATTTAATAGACATCTAAGCGTAGATATAGCTTAAAATTTAAAATTCCATTTGAATACGTATACACATTACCACAGCAGATCCCGTGTCCGTTATCATTATCATTATTTTTACCTTTGAATCTTACTTTATCCTAACTACCCTAGCTAAGTTCTAATATATGTATATGTATCTATGTATGTAGGTATATATCCTAAAGTACATATAATTTAGTATGTACTATCTATTTCTATATGCACAGTTACAAATCAACAGATAAAGCGTCCACATTATTAATATATTTTTTTTTTACAACAAAGCACATCAAATTCTGTCTGGGTTGTCTACCTATAAAGTCTAGACCCGCCAATATACCTACCCTCTTTAACCCTTACACAAATTTTACTTCGAAACAAAACGCATCCTTCCCGCCAGTGTGTGTCTGGAAGTCATCTCACATCTCTGTACATATTTCGGTAGCGAAAAGCAGACACCATTCAAAGCCCTTTTAACCAGCCAGTTCAAATTAGTCATGTGTGTGTGTGTGGTGTTGAATCCGAGGCGAAATTACCCCCAAACAACCCCAAACCCGCGGCCGGCTACCCTATTAATTATGTACTTTGTGCACATTATATCAATTTATGCATCGCCATTCAGGGTTTGCATGTTGGTTGTACTATCTTCGCCACCGTTACTACTACTACTACTACTACTATCGCTGCAGCTGCTACTACTGCTGCAACCGGTGGTGGTGGCCTCCTCTGTCGTCATGGAGCTAAATACTCCGCCATCACCGCCTCCAACTTGAACTACGGTAGTCTGGCTTTTGTCGGAATCAATGCAATCGTCGACGGAGATGTTAATGAGTCTATCATCGGCGATGGCATTCGTGGTGGCGGTGGTGTTTGCATCCACATCGGTAGGTTTCAAGGACTCATCATCGCCACCACCACCACCATCACTATGGTTGGCATCCCTCGGGGGTCATCTGGCAGGACTGTTATCCGATTTTAAAAGTCATACATTCAGGTCAGACATCATTTTCCGGAAGTCGTTCAGTGATCCGTACGTATCGAAATCGTCCATTTCGCGTCGCGCCGGCATCACCGTATTCGGCCTAGGCAGAGACAACGGAACGGGCAGCAGCTCTGGCATCACAGAATGGTGTGTAATTAGGGCCCGTAACGATGAGAACTCCTTTGTGAATCCCTATGGCCAGAACAAAAAACGGTTTCATATTAATTTTGCAACACAAAATTATACGAACGGGTGACTTACTTTGATTTTATAGCCTCGCGGTGTTCGCAGGATCAAGTAATGGGCTACCTTTGGTGCTGGAGGTGGGACACGCAGAGACAGTGCAAAGCATCCAGGCTTCGTACTGCTCTGTCGTACGAGAAATGCACCGGGATTCTGGCGCGATAGCACTTCGAGGGATATTTCTCGGGGAATGCCAGCCTGGAACCAGGCAGCACCTTTTAATTCGGTTTGTTCGGAGAGGCTAAGGCTGTCTATCCGCAGAGGTGCCGTTGGAGCGAACATCTTTGGACTTGAATTTGCTAAATGGAATGGTGTTAGAAAGATATGAACGCTGATAAATAATATTTTATATCGAACTCACCACTGCTCGTCTCCCGAAGGTATTTCTTTTTGAAACTAAATTCGTTATTATCCTGCAGGCGATGGGACTCGAGCGATGGAATCGCCGTAAGCGATTGCCGGCAGGAGTCACCAAATTTGGCGGAAATTAATTTGTCTGGTTCGCAGATGCCTTCGTTCACATAACCATCCGAAATGGTCTGCGACGAACCGGAATTGAGGGAGGATGATGTTGTATGCACCAGAGGTCGACTATCTTCTGTGTTGCGCAGGAGACCCATAGTAAGGCGTTTGACCTGAAAATTAAAATAAATCGACGAGTTTAATTGAAATGATTTTATATTAATTAAATTATTAATGTCGTTGAAAATTTAAATTTTATTTTATTAATGATTTACTCAAGCAGGCTGATAATATGAAATTAAGAGACTGGCAACTTCTGTTGCCAAATTATTGTGATAAAATTAAGGAACCAGTTTAAAGGCAACATTTTTTTTGCCCCCATTGCTCACGTTATTTTGTTGCTTAAGGATTGGCTTACAATAAGCAGCCATTCTTGGCAGTAAAATGGTCGTAACTTATGTTGCTAAGTGGGTGCATTGTATATAAACATGTTTCAGCAACATTTAATTCATTTAGATTCAGCTGTATTGATTTTATTTGTTTCTAACGGACTCACTAGGAACTAGGAAATTGTGTTGAGTGGTGCGTGGGATTTAACAAATGTTGCCAAATCTAAAAAAAACCTTATACAAAATTTGTCCGAAAATTTAAATTCAGGATCTCGACAGCAGTGCCACCTACGGGGATCAATTAACAAAGAATTGCTCATAAGTACAAACAAAGATTTTCATCAAAATCGGTCAAGCCGTTTATGAGGAGAAGAATTATGAACACTGCTAGCCCTAAGTGGCTTACGTGAATTTGCAGTCGAAAAAAGCTTCTTGCATAATTCTTCATTTCTCGACATTAAAAGTTATATAGATAACAGGTTTTCGCCCTCTTTTATCAACAAAGGCAATACTATTTTGAAAAAAAATATGTTTACAATACTTGTTGATTCCTAGCAATAAAAATTATATATGTTAGAAACATATGTTGCTAAGTAGACCGGCCATTATATCGACGGAGACAAAAGCTTTACATTTTGTTCATCTTGTTGCTCTACTTTATGTGCAATATTTACCAAAAAAGTAAGCCACAATAGTAGTCGATTCTAGACAAAAATTGCCCCGCATTATATGCAACATTGTTTATAAACTTTATTTTAAGTTCATATAGAATTATTTTTGTCCAGCTCTCTTGTAATTATTTATGGAAAAAGTTGGCCACAATAGTCTTTAATTCTGGGCAGTGAAAATTATGTATGCAAGAAACTAATGTTCCTAAGTAGGCGAATCAACATTTGCAACGACTTTTAGGCAACATTTTGTTTCTACGTATTTACCAAAGCAGAATTGTTGCCGGAAAAATGTTCCCAGAATATCCGTAAATTCTCTGCAAATGTATAGTATAGCAAAATTCTTTCGAAGCGCTCTCTATCAATATGGGCGATAAGTTGCGACAACTTTTTGTCCCTCTTCTTGGTTCCTTTAACTTTGCTGAAAAAGTTTTCTTGAATTCTCACAAAATATATAAAGTTCAGTAAGGTTGTACCGTCAACTGATTCTACGTTTTTTGTGTGTAAAATTTAAGGTTAATTCAAGGAGTCTTTGCGTGGAGAAACTAAGTCAATTGCGGTAGTAAATTCATTAAATTGATTAAATTCGATAAAAGTAATCAAAAAACTAACTAAACCATCCATCGAGCTGCTGCCCTAAATATTCAAACCATTTCCATTATTCATAAAATCAAGATTTTAAAACTTTCAACGAAACACACAACCAGGTGCCGCTGCCGCTGCCACCGCCGCCGCCTTGCCAGGAATTCTAATAAATTCATCCGCAAACCATTGAGTCTAATTAGATTTTAATGAACTTTCTACAAGATGAGATCGCTGTTCGTGAAGTTCTTCCCGCAAAAGTGTGGCTAATCGTTGGATTGTTTCCAAATCGCGATAAAACACCCTTGTCCTTTTTGCAGCTGCATTAATATAGCAACACGAATTTACGAAAAAAAAACTAGAAAAATCCTGGATCAACTGGCAGGACGAACTTTCAACTTTGCAAAACGGAATTAAAAGTTTGACTACCAATATTTTTTTTCTTATGAGCCATTCCAAACCATCACCCTCAATCTATCTGTCTTCCTTCTTTTGGCCCCTGAATCATTTCTATATGAAGGTTTCATTTCCAAAATCAGATTCAGGCCACAACCTCGAATTCACCACGACCGACTGCTTGTGCTCCTCAACGAATTAAGTTGCAATCAAAAAGGATTTCGAAAACGATTTTCAGAACATGTGTGTTGTAGAGTTTTTGGTTCTTTCTATTCTCCGAAGCATCAGGAAGAGTTTTCTCTGCTACTATACTCTCTTGCTCCTTCGTTGATTGCCGTTTGCCTGTCAATGATGGGGTGGGGATGGTGTCATCAGCAGAAGGACGATGGCGGAAGTGCATGACATTAGTCTTCGTTTTGGCTAATTGAATATTCTGTGGTCGCAAGCAACATTTTGGTTTCGTTGTCGTTTTCAAAACTTTGTATGTCTTTTTGAGTGTAATTTCTTGTGAGATGGAAATAAAGATGTCATTTTTGTGTTGTGAATTCGGAAGTATGTTACATGAGGAGGTTTTTGAGGGAAAGACAAAAATAATATGTAAATTTGGGAATGTGCCTTATGTAAGTTCAAAATATCATGTTTACGGATTGTTTGACAATGATTTTGGGTTGCTAGAGAGGCATTTCAATATGGATTTAAAATTTTGCAAATGACTATGATATGTCGTTAACAGATATTGACTTGAATTGGGCTGAAAAAATGTTCTTCCGGCGGTCTTAAAATTTCATGATAATTGATAGTAGACAATTATGAAATGCTATTATGACTTATTATTAGGTAAGAATAAAATACTTAAAAGTATTAAAACCCACACATACTCTATTGTACTTTTCTGATGCAAGGAAGCATTTTTACAACAGTTAACAAATGTTTTATGAAATACAAACGCCTTAATGGAGCTGTATTATCAAGACTACAACTCGTGGAAAAAGTCTATATGAACAAAAGTTTCGGTCAATTCGTAAGAGCTGCTGTCTGGTAAAATGAATATTTCATTTAATGATCGATAGGAGTAGAAAAACGTGTGTAGTATTGGGCTTGCTATGTCCAAACACAATCACTAAGTCTTTCTATCACAGGGGAATTTCGGTAAATTTCACTTGTGAAAGTCCTAACTGGTCCCAAAAGGACTAAAAGTAAGGATATTTAGTGCAATTCCAATTTAAGGTTTTCTTCCCAAAGTTTTTGTGAAAAAATCATGAAAAAATAAGTCACAAGCAACCTCTTAACTGGAAGATAGAGTGGTTTTCGAGAGAAACCTAGATGAGAACGACTCTGGAATTTTGGCACCTCATATATGGGTTTTTCAAAAAAAAGTATGCCATATAATTGGTTATTAGTGTTCAGAAAGGGGCAACGAGTCTTAGAAATTTGTCAGTCCTAGAAAACTTTTTTCAAGGTTCAAAGTTTTAGAAAGTTCACGTTCACGTCCGAATTTTGGAACCTCATTTGTGGGATATTCACAAAAGACATTCCGAAGGAACATTAGATTGTGATAAAAGGAAAACAATTTTCAGTAATAGATTTTTTTATGAATATTTGAAGTTCATTTAAGGTATCAGAAAAAATTAAGGTGTTTTAAAAAATATGTTATTTGAAAGGTCAGTAAATGGTCATAAAAGGTCAGCCAGTTTAGTGAATTTTAAATTTTTAATTTTTAATTACGACTTATAGGTACTATAAGGCAAGTTATGCATTCGGAAAAAAATCGAACTCGAGATTTTGATCAAAGTTGACATTACGATGATAGCGAAGACCAAAAAAGTGGGTCTCGCAATTCTGTCTATCTGTCGGTTCGACTACAGCCTAAACGGCTCGACCGATTTTCTTCAAACTTGGTAGATATGGATTTTGATTTTTTCCCATACACTTTTTTTTTTTTTTTTTCTAAGACCAAAAATAACGGTACATGCCATACGAATTTCTTATAAATATTTTTGTTTTCTCAAAAACTGTCGCACATATTTAAAAAAAATCAAAAAAAAAATCATTTAGTTAAAGCTAGGTACTTAAAGGTTGAACAAAATTTTCCAAAAAATGGTTATTTTTGGTACCCCCCTTGAAACCATTTCTTTTTGTTTTTGATTTTATCAAAAATGGTACGACCGATTTTTATCATTTTTTTATGGTAAGGCTCTCCCGCAGTTTAAATATTATTGTGTATTCAAATTTTCAAAAAAAATTTTTTTTGGATTTTAAACAAAAATTTTATCAATTTTTTTTTTTTTTGAAAACTCAATATTTCGAAAACTTAATGCTCGATTTTTTTTTTAAATTGATAAATAAAAGTGTGAAAAACAAATTATTTAACCTAAAAATAACGGTACCCTCCATACAAATGTTAAAAAATGATTTTCGAAAATCGTATTTTTTTCGAAAACGGTTCCGAGAATTTTGCTAAAATTTTTTTTCTTTTGATTAATTCTTACGATCAATAATCGAATAAAAAAAATTTGAAATCAAGATATTACTGACTGTACCTACCATAGAACCATTTTTTCAAACTTAGAATTTCCCATTATCGACAGAACAAATTTTAATGAAATTTTTTATGGAGAAGCTTCTAAAAATTTTGAAAAACATTGCATTTCAAAACTTTACAAAAAATAATTTTTGAGTTTTTGAAAAAATTTTTTTTTTTTTGGAAAATTCGGTATCTCAGAAACGGCTTAATATTTTTGTTTGTAAATTTAATTTTTAATTGAAAAATAATAAAAACTTTAAATTGGCTTACAAAAATTTTTTTTTTATAAACGTTTTAAAAATTTTGTATATAAAAGCTTATTTTTTTAAGAAACCAGTACAGACTCTTGTTATAATATTTGTTCTTGCATAAGCTAATATTTGCTGATATTTGAGCCCAATTTTTCATTAATTCTATAAGTTAATTGAAAATATCATTTTTAAGTTGTTGCTACTGAACTATGACTTTGCCCACGCATGTTAAGAATCCTATTGCAAGAAGATTGGTGATGTAGTTTAAAAAAAAATACGCATTGTCAAACTAAATTTTTCTTTTTTTACATTGTGTTAGTTTCTTGATCTTAGTAAAGCCTTTGATAAACTGTGTCATAAGACTTAACTTACACGCTAAGTCTTTGTACATTAATAAAAGGCAGTGCCGGATTAAGCCAGCGCGGGGCCTGTAGCAAATTCTATCAATGGGCCCTTAGACTGTTTTAGGTTAAGTACTTATCAAGTTTATGGTATTAAATAAAACAAAACTGTTACAAACAAACTTTTCTTGATTTAATTTGGGAAAATTTATAAATAATGCTGATGATATCGACTTCTCGGAGTAAATCATGTTCAATATTCATTAAAGTGATATGATTAAGACGTTGTTGGCTCATCGTGTTCCTCAATTCATTTTTAACACGTTTTAATGTTGAGAAAGATCGTTCACCACTGCAGTTGGTGATCATGAGAGACAAATAAATGCGCAAAGCAATTTCAACGTTCGGGAAACAAGATTGTTAGGAATTATTTATCAACAGTTTGTAAACCTGCATTTAAAGAGCCTCATGATTCCTGCTGTCAATAATACCAGCCACATCAGAATTGAGCATTGAAGCGAACTGCACTAATTACTATGGTTGCACATTTTTTTCCAAATTTCTTCTGGTGGAAAAGATTTTATATGAAGGTTTTTATAATACAAATTATATATACTACTGAAATAAATCATCCAAGTAGAAGACTTAGCACTATTAATGGATTTGTTGAATTATTGATTCAAAATAGCTTTTATGGCCTTTAGTCCACAAAAATTGGCGTTTCGTCTGGGTGATCGCACATTGACTCATCAGTTGACTGTGAGGACCTTGTCAATACGCAATTTTTATTAAATTCAGTTCATCTTACATCAATTTTTTGACAAAAATCCAATGTGAACTATATCCAACCAAGATTAAAATTGTAATCATTAACGTTGGAATATTTTCCTATTTTGAATCAATAAAATTCAACAAGTCCATTAATAGTGCTAAGTCTTCTACTTGGCTGATTTATTTCAGTAGTATATAGAATTTGTATTATAAAAACCTTCATATATAATTAATTACCCCTAACACACGCCACATCGATCAACCTAATCGACAAAGTACTTCGCTTTTGTATGGGCATTTACACGCCAATATGCCGATGTAGAAGTATATGCCAAAATGAGCTGTTAAATGGTAGGATTGTGAAATTTTAAATGGAAAGTGAAAATGACCGAAAAATATTTGAACTTTAATGCTCCAGAACCACTTTTTTTGTGTTGATCAGAGCTTTATTCAATTGTTGCTTGGAGATTGAATTTTATTCTTGCTTTATCAGGCGATTTGTAAATTTTAACAACTAAAACCGAATAACATCATAAAAAACTGTGTCGACAAACTAGTTCGGTCCTTTTTACACGCCATGTCGGCATACTACTTCGATTCCCAGAGTTCGCACTGCTATGTCGACACATATTCATTTCACACGACCCAAAAACCTTATCGACAATATGCTTCGATGAAGTAGTTCGTGGCGTGTGTTAGGGGTAAATGCTAGGCCACGGGCAAAATATTCCAACGTTAATGATTACAATTTTAATCTTGGTTGGATATAGTTCACATTGGATTTTTGTCAAAAAATTGATGTAAGATGAACTGAATTTAATAAAAATTGCGAAATGCGTATTGACAAGGTCCTCACAGTCAACTGATGAGTCCATGTGAGATCACCCGGACGAAACGTCAGTTTTTGTGAACTAAGGGCCAAAAAAGCTATTTTGAATCAGGAAGAGATTTTAGCTCTCGGAATATTCCGAAAATGCCAGCAATTTTATGATAACTGTTCAATGTTCATACGTTTACCTAAAGCAGTGAGTACGTTATCAATGGTGACAATAAACACCTGAATTTCATACCATTGTCCAATTTGCGTGTAGTGCGGTGCGAAACATGATTTTTGGTATGACCAGCAGATAGAAAAATAAAATTTTAGTTGATCATTTTGATGCAAATATTTTCTTCTTAGTAATTGTGACTAAATCTAATATGTAAATAATACTTTTTTATGGTCAGAAAAGGTTGGTGTGCGGGGCCCCCAAATGCGCGGGGCCCGTAGCATTTGCTACTCTTGCTTCATGGCTAATCCGGCACTGATAAAAGGTACCTAATGTTCGTCTTATTATGAATGTATGTAGAAGTTCTTGTGTTACTTTTTGAAATAAGCATTGCTATCGATTTATTGTTAACTCCGATATTCCCCAAGGTAGACATCTAGGTCCTTTATTATTTTTACGTAAATGAGGTTAAGATTTTAAAAGGCACCTTGTGCGGCAATTTAATTTTCTTTTTAAGAAATGCGCCTCGTAGCGAGGCGAAGTTTGACACGTGTGGGATTCAAAGTTTTCTTCCAGATCAGTTGCCATGATGCGTTCAAACAGTGAGGAGTGTGTGTATCAACCTGGGTTGATACCACCAAGCAAGTCTTCCGAAATCCATCCAAAGTCGCTTTGGCTCTTTTCTGGACACTATGTTCAGACAATCCATGGCAGTTACAAGGCGATATCTCGGCCTATCATCTCACCTAAGTTGCAAGTCTCAAGCCGTTCTGCCTGAAACAAATGTGTCTATCCTTGACAAATAAGACAAAAGAAACTTTTGATACCAACAGAACAGAGAAATGGGTAATACTTCCAAGAGTATTCATGGCTATTTTGAGGGAAAGCATTCCGGAGGTCCTCATATCAATCAAGTCCGATTTGGATCTGTACATAATTTTATCTTGCGATATATGTACATATATCCATTTTGATTTGACATAACGATGATAGGGAAAAGGGAAAAAGTGGCGTCCCGCAATTTTGTCTGTTTGACTGTAGCCTAAACAGTTCAGCCGATTTTATTTAAACTTGGTAGAAAACATTTTCAAATTATTTCCCCAACACCTATTTTTCTTTTTAATTCCAAAAATAACGGTACCTGTCATACAACTTTTTTTTTTTTGAAATTTTAGAAAATATTTTTTCTTCTGAAAAATTTTTTCACGGACTTTAAAAAAAAATAGTAAAAGCATAAAGTAAAAGTAAAAAAAAGGTTCTCGAAAATTGCATTTTTTGCGAAAACACTCCCAGTTTTTTTCGAAAATGCAATTTCTCAAAATCGGGTCAGTGATTTTTTACTTACACAAAAATAATTACCTAAAATTTAAGTAGGTACCAACAGTTTTTTTTTATAAAAATGTTTTAAAAATTGTATGTATAAGAACTTTATTTTAACGAAAAATTTAAGATCATTGTAGTGGCGATCTAAAATTTTAGCTTATGCATAAGACTAAGAAATCACAAGGCATTCTGTTTTCAGCTTATTGTTTTAGTTGTAGTAGTTATCTTAGCCATTTAAAATAAAATGCACTACTAGGTCGCACAAATTTGCTCTAATGTAAAAGGCATTCAAAAATTAATGTTATTACAGAAAAACTGTTCATAACCATTAAATTAAATTTTTAAATGACTAAAACAGCTCCTTTAGTAGTTGGAACAGGAACAGGATGCCAAGTGATTCAAGCAAATATCAATTTATGCAAGAACAAAAATTATAAGTCGTTGTAGTGGTTTCTTAAAAAAATAAGCTTTTATATACAATTTTTAAAAAATATTTTTAGGAAAAAATTTTGGTACGCCAATTTAAAGTTTTATTACTGTTCGAATGAAAATTAAATTTACAAAAAAAAACATTGAGCCGTTTTTGAAATATTGAATTTTCCAAAAAAAAAATAAATTTTTTTTTTCAAAATTCAAAAAAATATTTTTCTTAAATTTTTGAAATGCAATGTTTTTTAAAATTTTTGGGAGCATCTCTATAAAATATTTCATTAAGATCTGTCATGTCATTAATGACATATTCAAAATTCGAAAAAATGCTTCTATGGTAGGTACAAGCTGTAATATCTTAATTTTAAATTTTTTTTATTAAATTAAGGATCATAAAAATTAATTGAAAGAAAAAAAATTTATCAAAATTCTAGGCGCCGTTTTCGAGAAAAATACGATTTTTGACAACCATTTTTTAATTTTTTTTTACATTTGTATGGTGGGTACCTTTATTTTTAAGTAAAATAATTTTTTTTTTCACACATCTTGTAGATTATATTAAGAAACTTTTAGTTATCAAGTTTAAAAAAAATCTAGCATGGCGTTTTCGAAATATTGAGTTTGGAAAAAAAAAATTTAAGTTTTTTTTTTAAACGCAAAAAAAATTTTTATTCAAAATTTGAATACACAATTCTATTGAAGTTCTTGGAGAGCCTTAGCAAAAAAAAATGACCAAAATCGGTTGTACCGTTTTTGAGAAAATCAAAAACGAAAAAAATGGTTATGTGAGGTATACCATAAATAACCATTTTTCTGAAAATTTTCGCCAAAATTTACCTTGCTTTAACTAAATAAAAATTTTTGAATTTTTTTAGAAAAATCTGTGAAACCGTTTTCGAGAAAAAACATATTTCTAAAATTTAGAAAAAAAATCGTATGACAAGTACCGTTATTTTTGGTCAAAAAAATAAAAATAAAATAAAACGCACGACTGGATCGCACGAACTGGCTCTTATGTAAAAGTGCTTTGGAATTTAAAATACATTTTATAAATATAAAACATGGATTTAATGAAATAAAAATGTTCAAATGCATGGAATTGCCGTCTGATTTCCAAAAAAGTATGAATTTATGCAAACAAAGTTTAAAAACCGTTTTATTAATAAAGTAATTTTTTATATAATAAGTTTTTTTTTAATTTTTCGAGAACAAAATGTAGGATGCCAATTTTAAGTATTTAGTAGTAGTATAGATTTTAGGAAATAATTTCAACAAATAATCGTTCACACGTTTTAAAGATATTGATTTTCAAAAAAAAAACTTTTCAAAAATCCTAAAAATATTATTTCGAATATTTTTATACACAATATTATTTTAAACTTGAGGTGACTCCTGCTGAAAATTTTTGGTTAAGATCGTTATAGCCGTTGATTTGAAAGTCGAAAATTAAAAAAACCGTTCTATGACAGGTACCGTTAATAACATTTTGCCCAAAAATTTTGTTTGACCAAAATGAAATCCATGTCCATAATATCACACTTAATTTTTTTTATTAAAATCGTTTGAGCCGTTTTCGAGATAAATAAGATTTTGCATTTCGGGTGTATGGGGTCTACCGTTAGTTTTGGAAGTTAAAAAAAATTTCATTTTCCCCTCTAGGGAATCACCGAAGACCCTTAAGTACTGAGTTTTAAGAAAATAGCTCCAGTGGCTTAGGTTGTACATCGAGGTACAGACATACAGATAGACAGACGGAATTGTCGGACCCACTGAATTATTTGATAAATTATAAGTGATCGATAATATATTAAGAAAAACTTTGCATTCAGAAGAGAAGAGTTTAGTATTGTTAAAGAACGATAAAAGATTAGTTTCTGTTAGATCAAAAACTGGCAGCTGACCTAGGTATATTGCAACAGATATAAAATTGGATTCCCATCAAGAAGATCACTACTTTCTTCCTCAAGCTGACACAAAAACAAATTACTTTTCCAAGAGCCATATATCAATATTCTAACAATCACATATTACTAACCTACTTAAACTAAATCACTCAATAAGAAGTCCCAAAATATTTCACCAAAAAGTTAAACAAAACCATTTAGAGCCATTAATTTCCTTAAATCCATTCATTTAAAACAAACACTCTCCTTCTATTATTTCAAGGCAGAAATTCCAACATCCAATATACATATAGTCTCGCACATTTATCTTTCGCTCTTAAAGCATTGCTCCACTGATTAACTTGAAACAAATGTTCCCAAAAACGAAATTGAATTGTTATTAACTCTCCTCGAACAAAATAACAGAAAAAAAAAAAACAGTACCGGAAGACAGATGGTTTCCAACTTGTATAATAGAACTTCCAAAGAAATCTTTTGCCCATTCTGAAAATCTCGAGTCAACAAGCTGAACAACTTCTTTCGAAATACACTTCATTGGCACACCATCCCTCCCATATTCACCCAAATTCAAAATCGTTCTAAATGAAGCCAAATGGCCATACCTATAGTCGTCGTCGTTGTCGTCGTCTCTTAACTGTTGAGAGTTAGTATAAGAGGTTCGCTCTGTGTGCCTGTGTGAACTTCAGTTAGGTAAATGCAAATTCGAGCATTTTGCGTCCTTCGCTGTATAACAAATCTAACAAATCACCGAGAAAACGCCAAGCAATAAACTTTCAACTTTTAACTTTCAACATTTAACGTTCAACATTTTCCCTCCAACATCTGCTTTTAATCATCATCCTTCGAGAAGTACCAACCAACCTTCCAACTAGAATGTATTTTCAACTCTAACATCCTCGTTTTCGTTTATTTAATTTTTTTTTTCGGAAAGGAAATGCAAAACTACGTATACTACGAACAACTACTCCTACAACTTTACTCTCTCAGTCTGCTTCCGCTGCCATCCTCAGCCCTCTGTTCCCTGTGCCAACTTGGTTTTGTCCTAACTTTTACTACTGACTTTGTGACACATAAATATTTGGCATCCCCGAGACACAATGGTGCTGCTGCGTCAGAAAGGAATCCCTGTTCTTCTCACTCAACCCAGTGATGTGCATAGATACGAGTACCAGGCCTCCCTCCTCTAAAGGAGGTTTAGGTCTTTAGAATGTCATACTATCTAACCAGAAACAAGGACACGAATGAAAGAGCTACCCAGGGAAGACAAAGCGGCAGAAAAGAAGTGCGGAAAAGGAATGCACGTCATGGCAGATAAAGGTAGAGTATAGTTGACAAATGTGTTTTCGCATTCTTGTCTGGAAGTCTTTCTTCGAATGCTGTCCGTTGTTTTGTGTATTGTGACTGCACAAAAGTTCAAAGAACGATAGAAGCACACAAAACAGAGACACAATGCGCAACCATCAGGAGCGTGGGGGGAGGCAGAATGCTTTTTGGAAAAAGGACTTTCCAACACCTTACTCCACACACATCAGCCCGAAACCACCTACCGAGACTGCCGCTGCTCCAATGGCCACTATTCGTTCATAAAATGCTCCTTTTCCACGTCCCTTTCCTTTCTCTCTTGCTCCACTCAGCTCCAGCAAATGTGTTGAAAATGGAAATACCGCACTGTCGTGTAATTGTGGGAAACAATGCCGACAACGACGAATGGATTCATTCGTATCAACTCCTCTGTAAGGATCCGAGAAATGGAAATAAGAAAACAAATACAGATATAACCATAGAACATTCCGTACGTACAGCCATGACCATCCAGCCTGCTGTTTGAGTTTTTTTTTTTTTTTTTTGTGGTCCTTTACCATCTGCAAACCTAGACCTTTAGGGTTTTCTATTTTGGGATTGGTTTCGACCATTAAGGACTCTTTTTTTTATCTTTTTATCCTTTTTTTGTCCGTTCCTTCTATGACTTTTGTTTGGATAATAAATTTTGAATATCAACCACAATAGGAAGATTTGGTGCAAGCGACAGTTTGTTCTAAAAGAAAGTCGACAGAAAGTGGTCTTTATAGTGTTTGTATAAGGAAACTATTTGCTAGGCTGATGGGCTGGGGTCTGGACTGGAGGCAAAAGCGTTATCATGAGAAACTGTTGAAATTGTTAGAAAATGAAGAAAAGTGGACGGGAAGACAATGTCAATATTTGAAAGGCAAAGAAAATTTGGGCATTCGAAGTCTGCTTTGAAGTGAAAGGCCGGAGGAGAGGTTAAGAAGAAGCGGGCTCAACTTTAAACAAATAATAAAGGGAGATAGAAGATATACATATCTGTTCTGAATGTTTTAATAATGTTATGAAAAGACAGCATTTATTTGTGTAAGAATGTTCATTTCGCAAACTAAAGTACCATTAAGTACTCGGGATTCTGGGTAAATGAATTTCTACCAGCAACAGGTTAAACAGATGCTGATCTGCGTAGGTCCAGAGAAGTTTTCGGGAATTTGAAAGGTACACGAAGGAACAACGTATTTTTGAAATTTCCATTTGCATTGCTCTTCTTAAGCTAAGCTGGAATTTTAGCGGTTTTAGAAATGCTCATTAGTTTACATTTGAGCACAATTTCGATCATATTGTTAATTTAAAAAAGCACTAGCATGAATGTCAATTGCTTTCACTAGCTCTGTTTGGTCCCCAATTTTGATATTCAGAACTTCTAAGCCATCAGTATCTCCTCTTAAATCCTTCCTTATTTTTCTAACGTTCTCATTGTATCTAACCCTGAAGAGGTAGTCATATATGCCTAGGTAAAAAAATGGTTGGACTATCACACTGGAAATTTGGCGATAGATTTCCAGCCCATGTCACCTGAAATTATGTGGGTTTTTTTTTAACGGGACTACTTGACAAGTCGTGCAAAAAAAATCTCTTGTCATGAAAAAGTGGATCTCATCTAAACTTCGGACTCAGCAAAAAATTGTAGGTCCCCTCCATTCGTGGTGATAAAATGTCCATAGAAATGGTTAATATTTAAAAGCAACTAGGTTATGGTTTTCCACAATATGTCGTTCCAGTAAATTTTTAATGATATTATTCAATTCTGTCAACTTTTTCATCTTTGTGTTTAAAGTCAGCCGATTATTTTAGTAGTTACCTATGAAAGTTAGCCGGGTGACATTTAATTAATTGATGAGTTGCCACTGCCAAGATATTGATAAGCTATATGTACAGGATAAATTGGTAAGATAAAAAATTCTGACCTAAAATTTTAAGCTTAAGTCTGTTTATCGACATGTTTCGGCCTAGGAATCTTATGTCTATAAGAAACTATCAATTTTGTCTTAAGAGTATAAGCTCAGATACATTTGTATTATAATTGAAAAGAATTCTAAACATTAGAATAATTTAAACCCTTCTTGAAGGGACTGTTAGAATTTTGATATTTGTGTAGCTTTTATTCCAGCTAAACTATTTTTAATTACGTAAGTTAAAGTATAAGCTGGAAAAACAATCTAAGGCTACATGAGACCAACGGCGCCTTTATTTACAAATAGTTTTTTAAAAACTCATAGATATGAGAGTATACTTAATTTGATAATTTTATTCACGTTAAACATAGGTTTTGCATTAAAATACAAGCTTCAACCTTTACTTTATTTCCAAGACACACCAAGGAGCTGACCTATCAGAAACCTGTTAGTCTATTCCAGTGTTTTTCAAACTTTTTGGGTACGCGACCCCTTTGCTAGTAACAAAATTTGGCGACCCCCCATTATAATGGTCAGTTATTTAAAAAGCTACATGCACCGAACCCCTTCCAAGCCCGGTCTAATTACACAAGATTTTACTATTATTCGCCATGAAATTTTCTCCCGTATTGCAAAAAAAAAATTGTAGCTAGCAGGTCTTGCAGTAATTTTCATTTTTTTTTTGAATTCTTAAGTGCGCATCAGAATTTTCATTTTTTTTTTATTTGTCATATTTTTATTTTGCTACCTACCAACCTACATACATTTGTATTGTAATTTTGATTTACTGTTTTGTTTGATACATTCTTTTTGTTTTAAAATTTTTTTTAAGTGCCAATGAGAAAGCGTTGTTTGCTAGCTATCAAGTAGAATACCGAGTCGCCAGAGCAGGGAAACCTCGTACAATTGCTGAGAATCTTATTTTGCCTGCGGCCCTTGATATGGTTGAAATTAGGGGAGAGTGGGGCACATTTGAACACTTTTTGCTTTCCAGACTGATAAAACCTAAGATATTCGAACAATTGGCCTGATATTTTACTCACATTGAACAGTGGTCAAAATTTTAAATTACTTTTAAAAAAGTGTAATAAAGTAAAATTTTATAAGCATTGTTCATATGTGCCCTACTATCCCCTATTTTGGGCGGGCAAACAGGAGGCAGATAAACTTAAAAAATATACCACTTTCTGACAATACAATTGAGCGGAGAATAAGTGACATGGCCGTTAACATTCAAGAACAATTAATTGAAAGGAGTCCAAATTTTGCCTTACAACTAGATGAATCTACTGATGTTTCAGACTGTGCTTCGTGGTATTTGTTCGTTTTGAAACAGAGGAAAACATTGAAGAAGAAATTTTATTTATTTTTGTACGATGTTTTTAGAAAGCTCTCGCAACTACGAGATTTATTTGAAAAAATGTTTTGCTATTTGTAGCGATGGTGCTAAAGCTTTGACGGGCAACAAAATTGGGCTCATTGCAAAATTAAAAATTAATAACGCCAAAAGTTTCATGGACACACTGCTTTCTTCATCGACAAGTTCTGGCATCCAAGATGTTACCTTCTGAATTAAATGATGTGCTTAAAGATGTGATTAGAGTTGTGAACTCTATTAAAGGCAAGGCCTTGCAAAGTCAGCTGTGTGATGAAATGGGTTCACTCCATCAAAATCTTCATTTTCACACAGAGGTCAGATGGCTGTCAAAAGGAAAAGTATTGACACGACTTATGGAATTGAAAGCCGAATTATTCATGTTCTTAAAAGATTCAAAATCTGGAAATTTGGATCATTTTTCTGATCTCACTTTGCTCTTAAAATTATCATTTCTTGCTGATCTTTTCAACCACTTTAACATATTGAGCCTCCGAGGGAGAGAAGAAAGCATTATATATGCAAAAGATAAAATCAAAGGATTCCTCGCAAAACTTCGTTTGTGGTCAGAGTCTTTACAAACAAACAGTTTTGATTATTTTCCCTGCTTTTATAAGATCCTCGAAGAAATTTCATCAGATGAATCGATATCATTAAGCTCTCATTATTCATCTCATGGTACAGATTTTGCATAATTTAGAGAAGAAACTATTAAGTTACTTTCCGGAACTCGATTCGGAAAGTGGAGATGGACAAAGATGGGTATTAAATCCTTTTTTGAATATGTCAGTCAAACTCGGCAATCTACCATCGGTAAAGATGAAATAAAATCTTATAGATGTAGGTGCAGATGGCATACTGAGAATGGAATTCATTTTGAAAACGATTGACAAACGAGGCTTTGGAGTTGTTACTGCCATTCGCCACTTCATACCTGTGTGAAGTGACATTCTCTTCAATATTTAACATTGAAACTAAAAAACAAAACAGACTAAATTTGGAAAATGATTTAATCTTAAAAGTTTCAAAAACTAATCCAAGATTTCAACGTTTATAATAAATAAACAGGCACATATGTCGCACTGAAATTTTTTTGTTTTAATAATAATAATAATAATAATAATAATAATAATAATAATAATAATAATAATAATAATAATAATAATAGCTTTATTTATTGAACCTTAAACAAATTTTTACAATTCAAACATAATGATAAATAAAATTATGGCCTTGGTTTTGAAACCGTCTGCCAGATGCCATCTCTATTTTTACTGTTAAAAACTACGAAATATATTTTTTAATATTAATAATTCAAGTAAGCTTTTTGATGTGTTTTGCTATTATTTTTACATTGTTCATTTAACAATTAATAATTTGTTTTTTTTTTTTTTATTAATAAAAGAAAAAAGATATAAACATAAAATTAAATAAATTGCAATACAAAAATGGGTTTTATTTTGTACAATATGTACGCTAAAATAATTAATGGATACATTTTTGGGTTAAAATCTTTTAATAATTTATAAAATCTTTTCTGTAATTTAGGGCTTCAATGCAATATTGGGCAAGAAGTTTCCAGTTGCTTCCATTTAAGATAATTATAGAGTCTGATTCGCTTATTATTGACTTTTTAAAGTATATAAATCTTATTTCTTTTAGAATGGGGCACACTGATAAAAAGTGATAAGAGTTTTCTTGTTCTTGCAAGTTACAGAGAGAGCAAAAAGTTGATTGGTCATTAAAATATGGTTTGTAATTTAAGTCCAGAAGCTCTCCCCTAATGCGACAAATGATAGAAATTTCAAATAAGCTCATTTTGTCTGTAAAATAATTGAGCTCATTCAGATTATAATTGAGCTTTGGATATAGAGATCTACGTGAGGAGCCTTTTGCTTCCTCAATTAGATCTAGTCTTATTTTGTCATCTAGCTTTTCGAGAATACAATTGATCTTTTCTCTCATACTCCCATCTTCCATCTCCCAAGAATGCACCGAAATACCGCTCAATATGGTTATATCCTCCCATTTCTTGAATCAACTTATATTTTTTTGTATACTGTGTTTTGCTAATAATTTTGGTAACCGATTATCATCATAAGAAAGTATTTTGGCGACATAATCAAAGTGCATTTTCAAGGTGAAAATAAAAATAGGAGGAAGACCTGTTTCAAGCAGCAGCATGTAATTAGGTGTTGATTTTGGTAATCTAAAAAGTTTTTTTAAGAAGAGCCGTTGCAGTTTTTCAACCTCATCATACTGCTGATATCCCCATACCTGACATCCATATGTCATTATAGTTCTCAGAGCCGCATCAAACACTCTAAATTTGACACTATGTGTAACATTTGTGTTCCTAAACAAGTTTTGCCAGGTTGAGTTTATAGCAGATAACGATTTTTTCAGTTTACTTTGAAAGTGTTTCTTAGGGTTGAGTTGGGGTGTGAGAATCATTCCCAAGTAAGTAAATTCATTCACAACTTCAATATTTTCACCATTTAGAAACCACCTTTCATTTCTACTGTGTCGTCCGCGCCCTGTTCTAAATATCATAACTTTTGATTTTGATATATTTATTACCAGATTCCACATTTTACAGTACTTATCTAGCCTATTTATCATGAGCTGAAGACTTTCTGGGGAGTCTGCAAACAAAACGACATCATCAGCATATAGGAGGCATTTTATAATAAGTCCTGCAATTTTAATACCGTTTGGCAAAGCGTCAACTATGTCGTTGATAAAAAGAGCAAACAACAGGGAGGATAAAAGACATCCTTGACGTACTCCACTTTTGGTTTCAAACCATTCTGATAATTGTTCACCGTCCCATACAGCTGATGTAGTGTTCTCGTAAAGTTTTCTTAGTACGTTAGAAATCTTAAAGGATAACCCAAGTAGATTTAATTTATAAAACAATGCTCCTCGATCAATGCTATCGAAAGCAGCTTTGAAATCAATAAATATTGAATACAGCTTTTTCCCATTTTCTGCGTAATAATCTACGATATTTTGGATGGAGAAAATGTGATCCGTTGTTGAATAACCTGCTCTAAAACCTGCCTGAAATTCGTTCAACAATTTGTTCTCATTAACCCAAAACTCAAGCCTTTTCAGTATAATTCCTGTAAATATTTTCGAAATCACATTTAGGAAAGAGATGCCCCTATAATTTTCCACATTATTTATGTCCCCTTTTTTGTGTATTGGAAATACAATTGACTTTCTGAAAGTTTCAGGTACTTCAGCCGTGTGCAATATATTTGAATAGGTCCTTGCTAAATTTTCCAAAAAATCGTTTGGAGCGTTTTTGAAAAATTCATAAGGAACTCTATCATACCCTGGGGCTTTGCTATTTTTAGCTTTATGTAAAACACTGTGAATTTCTTCTATGGTGATGTCCCGATCTAAAGAGTCAACGATTATGCAATTTTCAGCGAATTGTATTGGTTCTTCAATCTCTAATGGATTAAGTAGATTTTTAAAATGATTTGCCAAAATATGAGCATCCAAATTGTTACTAATTTTGATTTTTTTCCCATTCAGTTCCTTCACTACTTTCCAAAATTCAGAAGAATCCTTGGCATTATTTAAATTATTCGCTATTCCTAAATAGTATTCATTTCGCTTTATTTGGCAGAGTTTTTTATATTCTTTATTTGCCTGAACATAAGCTTCACGGAAAAAACTTCCGTTTCTCATTCTTGCTAGTTTTAGCAGTTTGAAGGATTTAGCTCTGGCTTTTTCGCAGTTTTTGTCAAACCACTTTTGTTTGCCTTTAGCTACGTCTCTCCTTTCTGCAAAGGAGACCGAGTTTTTTATAGCTTCTATAAAATAATCAATCTGGTGGCTCGTGCTTGCTTGACTTAAATCAGTTTGTACAGTAAACTGACTAAGTTTGGCTTCATAACTTTCTTTTTCCCTATCGTTCCAAAATAGTCTTGGCAGAAGAGCAATGCTTTTTTGGGGCTGAGGTTTTTTTATGGTCAGGGCTACTGAGATTGGCATATGGTCCGAGAAAGTCAAAGCACCAACATTAAAACTATCTATTTTCTTAAACCATTTACCACTGATGCCACAATAATCAGCAACTGATGCACCTGGACCTCCGACAAAAGTCATTTCTCCGCACAAATCCCCGATAGTTGACCCATTAAGCAAAAAGATATCAAAATTTTGAAAAAGTTCTAATAGTTTTTTACCGTTTCCGTTCAACACTTTATCTTTTGAAAATCTAACCGATTTGAATTGCTCGCCAAAAGGTATCGTATCACTTTCTATCTGATGTTCCGCCACTCTAGCATTGAAATCTCCAATAACCATTATATTGCTAATATTTGAAAAATTTAGTAAGCGTTCTAAACTACAAAAATCCTGCTCCCAATTATTACAATTTAAATAGATAGGGAGAATATAGTTTTATTTAATTTTTTTAGCACAGGACTTGTTTATTAATCCTACCGGCTTGCGACCGCGACCCCCCAGGGTCGAATCATAGGCGATAACCAAAAAGCCTATTTTTTTGTATCCTAGGTTGGAGTAGAAAAAGGGAGTGGAGCGGGTCAAAATACTGTATGTTCAAAATACTGTATGATCAAAAAACTGTATCTCATAATACTGTATCTCAAAATTTTTCATCTCAAAATGCTGTATGAGCATGACACCTGAAAGTTTTGACAGATCAATTAGTTTGGTGCAATTATTGATTATAATCAAAACAATTGTAAAAATATGCCGATGAGAATCAACCTTGATAACTCTTTAACAAATATCTTATTGATTTTATGTTGGTTATTTTCCAGATTCTTTTAATGCTAAGGAAAATTTGCATACACCCAAACTCGCACCTACCTCAAATCCTATAGTGTGTCCAAGCAGGGGGGTTGCTTACATACCTCGCTGCTTATTCGTCGTAATAAGAAAAGGGATTATAAAAAACGGGATTATAAAAACAGGATTTTTAAAAAGTGCGCACTTTTTTACATTATCAAAACGATTTTTATTTTTCAGCCTTTTTACAGCATTTTGAGATACAGAATTTTGACCAACCAGAACATACAGTATTTTAAAATATAGTATTTTTAGATACAGTATTTTAAATACAGTATTATGACCCATACAGTATTTTGAACCCAACCTGTAGAAAACTTCAAGATGTTATAAAACCTAAGCTTGTTGTTAATGGAAACCCGATGAAGTTTCAAGTTGATATAGCAGCATTGGTTCATTTGACTGTCATGCAGAAGGCCTGAGTTCGTTTCGAGCTACTGCAAGAATGTTTTTCAAGGGCCGATTTCCTTTTATGAGGAAATCACAAATCCTCCAAGGAAAGAGCTTAAGACACTACGTGGATGACAATGTTGACAAAGAAAATCAAGCATGCCCTAGGTTGGGTTAGATTTTTGACGGAGATTAAACCAACTTCGACTTTTGCTAATGAACGACCATCACGAACCAAATCCAATGAAAATTGGTCGAGCACGAAGCACTTTGAAGAAAATGATTACTTGTGGTCATCCAATTAACCGAAAAATTGGAACTTATGTCGAATTTCACCATTTATACAGGGTGTCCCTCAATTCGTGCATAATATTTTAGGGCGTGGTTCTCAGGTATATTCTAAGAAAAAAATCGTTCTACAGTTCTCGTGAAAGGAATTGAGAGTTTTGGCAGGTACTCAAATAAATGAGCACGTTTTAAAACCACATAAATCCGATGTTGAATCGGGTTATCTTGCTGGCTATGCTAAATCGCCATTACGGAGGATTGTGCGACCAGGAACGCTTCTTTCACAATATCCACTGTGACTCGTGCTGTTTGCTGTTATACCGTCTTGTTGAAACCATATTTTCACCAAGCCCTGCGCATCCAATTTCGGCAGTAAGAAGTCGTTTATCATGAACTTGTAGCGTTCGTCAGTAACAGTGGCCCTATGGCCGATGGCGTCCTCAAAAAAATACGATCATAAGATCTATGGGTTTTTTCTTAAACTTGTCAGTGAGTTTTATTTTTTATTATTATTACGTTCATTAAAGAAAATAAAATGCGCGACTGTGTCGCACGAACTTGCTTCTGAGTAATAGACTAGGAATTTTAAAAACAAATGCTATTAGAGAAAACTGTTCATATGGATAAAATAATTTTTTTTAATTTTTTTAGTAGTAAGACATAAAAACAGAATGCTATGCAAATATGAATTTTTGCCAGAACGAATATTATGAGTCGTTGTAGTGGTTTCTTTAAAAAAATAAGCTTTTATATACAAAATTCTTAAAACATTTTTAAGAAAAAATTTTGGTACGACAACTTTAAGTTTTCATTATTATACAAATGAAAATTAAATTTCCGAAAAAAACTACTGAGCCGTTTCTGAGATATCGAATTTTCAAAAAAAAAAAATACTTTTTTTCAAAAATAAAAAAAAATATTTTTTTTGAAGCTTTGAAATGCAATGTTTTTTAAACTTTTTAGAAGCATCTCTATAAATTTTTTTTATTAAAATCCGTCATGTCGATAATAAGCAATGGTTCAATAGTAGGTACAAGCTGTAATATCTTTATTTAATTTTTTTTTATTAAATTAAAGATCATAAAATTATTTAAAAGAAAAAAAATATCAAAATTCTAGGCGCCGTTTTCTAGAAAAATACGATTTTTGAAAACCATTTTTTAACATTTGTATGGTGGGTACCTTTATTTTTAGGTAAAATAAAATTTTTTTCTCACATCTTGTAGATTATATTGAGAAACTTTTATTTATCAAGTTTAAAAAAAAAATCTAGAATGAGGTTTTCGAAATATTGAGTTTTGAAAAATAAAACTTTTGAAACTTTTCTTACAAATCAAAAAAAAAAAAACTTAATTTTTGAAATTGCTTTTCAAATTCCTGGAGAGCTTTAGCATAAAAAATTAACAAAATCGGTAGTACCTACTGTTTTTGAGAAAATCAAAAACAAAACCTCAATAACCATTTTTCCGATTTTTTTAACCATTATCTAACTTTAACTAAATGAAATTTTTTATTTTTATTTTTAAAATCTGTCGAACAGTTTTTGAGAAAAAAAAAATGTTTAAAAAATTTCGAAAAAAAACTCGTTTGGCAGGTACCGTTATTTTTGTTCTAAAAAAAAAAAGAAAAAAAAAACCAGTGGGGGGAAAAATTTAAAGTGATATCTACCAAGAGTGTGAAGAAAATCGAAAATCTGTTATTTCGCCTACCATAGTTATGAACTTTTTTGACACCAATAAAACGAAAAAGCTGAAATAGTGTTTCCAACATTGAGCTTTTTCAAATAACAAAAACTTTTGTGAAGAAGTACGAGTTAATTAGTTCCCAATTGCAAATCATTCATTTAATCATGGCTTAAATTTAAATAATATGTTAAGGCTTAAAATTGAATAAATGTTCCACTAAGACTTTGTCTGGAAATAATAAATCCATCGGGATAAATCAGGAAGATTAAAAAAATTAAAACAGACTTCCTTAGCAAAAAGGAAAACCAAAAATAAACTTCATCAGCTTACCAATGGTGGCTTATCAACTAATCGTCTACAGTTATTCATTTCCGTCGGTGAGTTATCCTCCTCAGAGCTGGGCGAGCGCGGTATGTGGGGGTCATTATCGTTGCAACTGTAAATATGAAATTGTAGATATAAATCATAAATAAAGCAAATATTAAAATAGAAAAGAGGAAAAAAAAAAACAACAACAAATTGAAGAAACTTTTCATGATTGATAAATAATTTGCAAGATACTCAATTTAGATTGATAATGCAAACACAGACACAACTTCGAGTGCAAACCCTGCATAGGGGACAAGAAAAAAAAGAGTATAACTTACGATAAACTTATTTGCGGGAGAAGATGAATTGGTCGTCGTTGGCTGCTGGGTGAGCCATGTGTTGTTGGCTGCTCAACTCGAATCCGAACGTCTTGCATGTCTTTATAGTTAGTTTTCTAGTTATCCTTCGTGTTTGTTTTTTTTTTATTTTTGTTCATCAATTTTTCTTTCCCTTTATCCTTTTTTTTCTTTAACTCTGTTCACTTGAAAGGCGCCTTATAAATTATTGTCCTGTGAAGGAAAATAAGTTCCAATGAATAAATCATGGGATGTTGTGCAAAAGTTTACCTCAAGATGGTTTTTTCTTTTCGTCTTTCTTTTATTTGTTTGTTGGATTGGTGTGGTGGGTTGGAAGAGGAGAATATGAGGGGTTGGAAACGAATTCCTAAATCAATTCCCGTTTAAGGCGACAATTGCCTGATGATATCTGAAGAATGAATGGAAAAGTTTTATTTTTGTTCTCTCTCCCTCTCTATATCCGGTTACTATTTATTTTTTATTTTCTTTTAGTTTTTTCTTCGGACGTTAATTTTAGCCATTAAATGATTTTCAAATTCGAATTTATGTTGGTGCCAGAGGATCCAATTATTGCAAAAGGGATGCATTACTATTCCTGAAAGAAAAAAGAAATGATATTAGTAAAATGTTGTATGTAGTATGTGGGTTTGTTTGGACGGATTTTAATTAAGATTGGCTGTTCTTTAAATACTAAGAATGTTTTGAAAACAAAAATATAAATTATAAAAATAGGCAGTTAAAAAAGAACACGTCAGTCACAATATATGTATCTCTTTCTTATTGCTCAATTTGATTAAAATCTGTCAAGCCGTTAAGAAGATAGTCAGACAGAAAAATAGAACATTTAACAAAAATTAAAAAAATGCCAAATTATTGCCCTCATTTTTGGAACACTGCATTTAGATTTAGGCTTTGGAAATATCGGAAATAGCTGTATTAACCAATGTATTGGCCGTAATGAAACCAGTAATTAAAGTAAACATAGACCCAGTACAAAAGTCAACTAAGTTTTGTATACAATAATTCTTTGAACATTTACTCAGTTAAGTCCCAAGTACTCGGGGACGTATACGTAATATTTTTATTTTTAATTTTCAGAGGAAAAGTAAGGATTGTTTTCTGGTTAAAAACCAAACTTGAGTAAGGCGGGCTGTGAGAAGAGAGCAGACGATTTTATTGAAAGGCTGATTTTTGTCTCAATTACCTTGAAATAAAAAAAAAACAGTTTCGTTTCGTTCTCTTCTTGTCTCGATATCGTCGCGGTTTATTCATATAAGATTTACATTGAATAATAAAGGGTACCCAGACAAAAATGATAAGAAAAGCAATTTCAATAAAACAACAATGTTGTGAAATATAAAATTGGATATATTTTGAAGCCCTTATCTATGGAATAGATTAACCCTCGGCTTCGCTGACAGTGCTTCAGGCGGTCGGTCCAATTTTTGATATCTTGCGTCGTTACTCCGGCAATAGTGACTCGAATGTTGACCTTGAGCTTGTCCAAAGCGGTTGGCTGGAAAGGGTAGACTAAGAACTTGAAGCAGTTCCAGAGAATATAATTGAGTGGTATAATGATGAACGATCGCCGTAAGTGGACCCAGTTGTCAAATTTCTACTTTACTATTTTGAAGCTTTCGTCACTTTTATGGGTTGTCTCGTTGAGACTTCAGGTTGGATATAACAATGTTGTCGAGGTCTGGCCACTGAAAATTGGTTAAAATTACTCTATATTCGAAACCACTGATGATAACAGTGCCTCCTACTTCATTTTGAAAGAAAAAAGATCCAATGATGTCGCCATGCCAAAAACTGCACCAACCAGCCAGTGTTTTGTGGATGTATGTGGATAATATCGGATTGGTTGCGGTTGGTATGAGTAGTGTTTCGTTTAGTGGTCAGACTTAAATTTGATCCCAAATTTATTCTAAGTATTAACTTCCCATAGGGAGTTATTGTAATCGGTCCGATTTGTCAAATTGGAATTTTTGATATTTCTCGACGTTTCAAGGTCCCTAGAGGCTATATCAATCATTTTTAGAAAGATGTCTGTGTGTGTGTGTGTACGTACGTTCGTACGTTCGTACGTTCGTACGTTGGTACGTTCGTACGTTCGTACGTTCGTACGTTCGTACGTTCTTGTACCATTTTTCGTCGTCGATATCTCAAGAACGAGTAAAGATATCGACTTTAAATAAATTTTATTTAATAGATAATAACTTCAAACGATTTAAAAAAAAAGTAAAAATTTTGGTTATATTCAAATATCTCACGAAAAAATAATGCTATTCACTTCAAATAAAATTTAATGTACTCATTATAAGGTCATACAGATTTGGTATGAATTTGGAAAAAAATGAACATACCGTTATTTTTTTAAATAAAAAAAACTGAAAAAAAAAAATTTCATAACCCAGATATTCTAAGAACGGAAAACAATTTGAAACTCAAAATAATTTTATTTTACGAAAAATAATGTGTTTGCCAACTGGTGAAAATTTCAAAAAAAATCAATTTACAGTTTTTTTACAAAAAATAAAAAACTATAAAAAATTCTATTGAAAATTGGTAAAAATTGTTTTTCGACTCAAATTTCTCGAGAACTAGTAGTGATATTAACTTCTAATTTAGTTTATTTTATACATAGTATAATTTTGTACAATTGGTAAAATGTTGACAAATATTGAATTAATAGTTTTTTTTTTTATAAAAAAACTATTAAAAATTCTAGTGAAAACTAGTTAGAATTGTATTTCAAGTCGAATTTCTTGGGAATGAACACCGATAGTGCCTTCTAAAGTATGTTGTTTTATACATCGATACCTTCTCGTAAGAATGTATACTAAGCGACATTTCTGAAATTGTTCAGGAAACGAAAAAAACGAAGAAAGTTCTAGTTGAATCATAGTGTGCTAAGAGACAATTTTGGTTAAACTAAGTGACATCTAACAAAATTTTTTGTTGCTCACGACAATGAGATCTTTATTAATGTCGCTTATTGTCGGTTATTTGAAAAAAAAAACAAACTAAATATAAAGTTTTCAAGACCACAAATGGGAAGTTATCAGTGTGGGTCGCACCCAGCCTCTTTTTTAAATTGTATCTATCGGGAAAACGGTGTTCTACCGAAATAGCCAGTTGTCATCCCTCACCAAACAAATTTCTGTTTCGACTACAGCCTAAACGGCTCGGCCGATTTTCTTTAAACTTGGTAGATACCTATCGTTTTTAAGATCAAAAATAACGGTACCTGCCATACGATTTTTTTTGTAAATATTTTTTTTCTCAAAAACTGTTCGACAGATTAAAAAAAAAAGATATACAAAAAATTTCATTTAGTTAAAGCTAGGTACTAGTTAAACAAAATTTCCGAAAAATGGTTATTGAGGGTACCCCCCAAAGAACCATTTTTTGTTTTTGATTTTCTCATAAGCGGTATGACCGATTTTGATCATTTTTTTTGCTAAGGCTCCCCAAAAACTTAGAATTGTGTATTCAAATTTTCAAACAAATTTTCAAGTTTTTTTTTTTAATATGCAAGATGTATGAAAAAAAAATTATTTTACCCAAAAATAAAGGTACACACCATACAAATGTTAAAAAATGGTTTTCAAAAATCGTATTTTTCGCGAAAACGGCGCCTAGAATTTTGATACAAATTTTTTGTACCTACCATAGAACCATTTTTTTAAATTTTGAATTACTCATTATCGACAAAACGGATTTTAATGAAATTCTTTGTAGAGATGCTTTTAAAAAGTCTTAAAACTATTGCGTTTCATTTTCATTTTTCATTTCATTTTTGAAAATTTGAAAACGTCAAAATATTTGACAAGGAGAGCCGCACTTCCACCCGCTACACTCTAGAAGGTCTTCGGATTCAGCAAAATAATATAAAAACAACGACGAACCGTCAAGAACACATTGACAACATCAGCTCGATATATAGCGTTGCCATTTCAAATCTGTGATACCAATAGCTGATACTAGTTTTTAATTTTTTGTTGTTTCCGATAGTGTTAATGTAAATGTTAATTTATTTAATTGTTGAATTATTTATTTGTTTATTTATTTAAAAGTTTTAACGTAAATTTAAAAATTTTCTATCAAACATAATGTAAAACATCAATTTTCATATCTAAAGTAAGTTTTATTTAATTAATTTTCCACATTTATTTTTTAATAATTATATCCATAAGTGGTATTAAAAATAACATTGTATCATTGCTTGTTTAGATAAATAAAAATAAAAAAAAAAACCCTGAAGAAGACGGAAAAAAGCCAGCGAAACGAAGAGTAACAGAAGATGAATTAGTCTTTTATTAATTGCATCCATTTCAACGATCATTAAAGCCCAAATAAGTACATACAATATTAAGATTTAATACATGATCAAATATAACAAAACTTGAATTTTTTTTTTTTTTTTTTATGAAAATTCTATGTTTTAAAAACGGCTTAGTATCTTTTTTTGGAAATTTAATTTTCACTCGTACAGTAATAAAAACTTTAATTTGGCATACCAATTTTTTTTCTTAAAAATCTTTTAAAAAATTTGTATATAAAAACTTTTTTTTTAAGAAACTACTACAACGACTTATAATTTTTGTTCTTGCATAAATTCATATTTGTATAGCATTCTGTTTTTGTCTCTTACTACTAAAATACTAAAAGAATTAAAAAAAAATAAATTTTATCCATATAAACAGTTCTCTCTAATAACATTCGTTTTTAAAATTCCTAGTCTATTAGATAGGAGGAAGTTCGTGCGACCCAGTCGTGAGTTTTATTTTTTAAGACCAAAAAGAGCGGTACGAAAATTTGTTTCGAAATGTTATAAATTATTTTTTTTTTCTCAAAAACTGTTTCACAGATTAAAAAAAAATCAAAGAATTTTATTGAAAAAAAAAAAAAAAATCCAAAAAATAGTTATTGATGGTAAGCCCGCTAGAACCAATTTTTTTAATTTTTGATTGCCTCAAAAACTGTACAACCGATTTTGTTCACTTTTTGTATACTAAAGTTCTCCAAAAGTTTGACTTGTGTATTCAAATTTTCCAAAAAAAAAAAAATTTGGACTTAAAAAAAACTATTTTTTTTTTCGAAACTCAATGTTTTGAAACCACCATTTTCAATTTTTTTTTTAAT
Source organism: Chrysotoxum bicinctum (assembly GCA_911387755.1). NCBI lineage: Eukaryota > Metazoa > Arthropoda > Insecta > Diptera > Syrphidae > Chrysotoxum > Chrysotoxum bicinctum. Next base: position 183,971,587 of record OU426989.1, on the reverse strand, counting down.
CTTGACAATCGAAATTGTGTTAATACAGTCTACAAGATGTGAGAAAAAAAATGATTTAACCTAAAAATAACGGTACAAATGTTAAAAAATGGTTATAAAAAATCCTATTTTTCTCCAAAACGGCAAGCGCCTAGAATTTTTCTTTTGACTAATTTTCACGATCTTTAATTCAACAAAAAAATTTGAAATTAAGATATTACTGACTGTACCTACCATAGAACCAACTTCGACCCAATCGTGCACTTTATTTTTTTTTAGGTGCACTATGGAAAGCTTTACTCGCCTCAATATTCAAAACCAATGTTCATGGGTATCTCCCTATAAATCCTCTCTCTCCAACTTTCCTAAACGCTTGCACTGAAAAATTATATTAAGGGACATTTTATTAAAAATCGCTCAACTTGAAGCAAACTCTTAAAAAAATCCGTTCGGAGAAATTTTTTTTCCGATTTGTTCGAAATCGGAGAATTTTCTACCGAGGTAACCTGTCCGATTGACATATTGGACAATCTTCCGATAAAATGTGAGGCTCTTCAACGCATTGCGATAAAAAGCATTCAGCAAAGAATTTTTGACAATTCTGCGTTAAATTTCTTCGAAAATTCTCCGACAGAAAATAGTTCCGAATTATTTTAAGAAAAATGGAATGAATTGAATGCGATGTATGCTTCATTTTTTTTTTCTACTGAACTGGATACCCCGAACGAAATCTAAGTTTCGATCGGAACAGACTATCGTTTCGGAACTTCTTCCGAACGGATACCTCGATAGGGCTGAATCAAGTCGAAAGATGAAACGCAAGTTAAAATTAATTTTTATTCATTTTTGGTTTGTGGTTTATGGGCATAGACTTGACTTAAGAAAACCTCACAAGAAGATGTCTAACGGGGCCAAATCGCAAGATATCGGTGACCGATTCACATCGCCTCCATTCTGCCACGGGCTGTATGAAACACGTAGCTCTGCCGCACCGCGCTGGCCGTCCTGTGGAGACCACGTGTCGTCAGTGTCCATATCATTAAATTTGAACCAAAACAAATTGGTTTTCATCGATCGATAGTAGTCGCCGTTGACGGTGAATTCTTTCTCTGGATAGTTTTCAATTTATTGGATCTCGTGTATGTTGTAATCGTCATAAATTCAACACTTTTTTCTTCTTGATGAAATGGGTCTTGTCGCTGAATATTGTTTTGCACACCGGTGAGCACACAAGTGTCGTGTATATTTGCCGCTTTAGAAAAGAAACTTTCACGACAATCTTTTGTAGTCAGACAAGTGGCGCCGCATGACACAATTTGGTCATTTCTTTCTCAGCTGTAAAAAATTTAAAAAATGGAATGCTTTCTAGGTGGCTGCGTTCCGAATTTTATTTTTGGTTGATGATGATTTTGAATGATGAAATCCGTTCTTCACAACCTTACGTAACCGTTTGATTCAAAATCAATCAAGAACAATTGAACTCTTCCATTCACTTATGTAGGTCCTAAAATCTGTAAGTATCTGAAAGCTGATTTGTAGTTGGAACGAGTGTTAGTTAAACTTCCACACAATTTTTAGACTTTTCCGGGTATATCCCCCATTAATAATGAAAAGATCCTAAATTTTTTCCCTTCATGTTTTGAATTAACTGCAATGCAATTAAGTTCCATTTTCATAATCTGAGTTAATGGCACTGTAAAACTGCGCCTAAAAGTTGTTTTACTTTTGCTTGATTTCATTTTTTTCTTTGGAAAACCTGATTAGAATATCTCTTCAAATTTTAACAGCAAACGTTTGAAATTTTATGTTTCTATTTTATTCCCCTTTATTTAACATTTTAATTAAGCAAAAAAAATAGTTCAAAAGAAAATCTTTAGAGAGAAAAAATGAGTTAAGTTTTGTTTTAATTATTATTTTAATTTAAGAGGACAAGACCACTTTCCTTCCTAAGCCTACACAAAGGTCTCCCTAATGCCTACCACAAAGCAAAATACACAAATTCTCACATAGTTTAGAAAGCTGAATATTAAATTGTGAATTGCTTAATTTGTATAAAATTATAATTAATTATTCCATTAAGATTTTTATTTTTCACCATACAAAAAACTAGAACAAATGAAAGCAAAGAATACTTTAAAAAAAACCCCTCAACCCCTTAAGACGTTTTTCTAAAAATGAATTCAAAAACTCACCTAAAACACAATTGGCTCAAAAGTCCTTGCCTTAAGTAGTCGAAGTTTTAATTTAACCTCTTTTTTTATTATTGTATTTTCTTGAAAAACTATGTCAACTCAAGTGTTAGCTAGAGTACTTGGGTGAATTATCATCCTCGAATATAATTGCTAACATTTTCCCACACCACACCACCGTTGCTGCTGCCATTAACATCAACCCTATATACAGTACCTGCTTTTATCCGTCTTGTTGTGAAATACAAAAAAACTCTACCCTGAAGGATCTTCACCTTCCCTTCATCCTTCTAAACATTGTTGACACGTTTCAAAATTTTTAGGTAAAGTCTTTATGTAGGTATAAGGTATGGGATCCTATGGATAGATGGTTTCTATAAAGGTGCTATAAGCTTTTCTCTATAGAGTAGCTCTGCGTAACAGAGTCAGAGCATCAGAATCAGAGGTGCACATGAGCAACGCAAGTCAAGGACAAAGAAGCAATTTAAATTTTTCGCCCTTAAGGATGTTTTCGACGTTTGTTATGGTTAGAGTAGTAGTTATTATTTTGTGCTTCTTATTTTTCCCCCACCACCCCATCATCATCATCATCCTCATCATAGTCCTGCAAAGCCTTTATAGATGTTGTGTTTCTTCTTGTGTGTTTCTGTTTGGTTAGTTGGTAACTAACTACCTGTCACATGGCAGTTTGTTTTGATAGTGCAACAAGAAAAAGGAAAGCTGGTCCTGCGGCGAACAAGAGCAGGCGGATTGGAGTCAGAGCTTAGTGAATGGGGGTGTTTTTGTTGTGTCAATGTGAAATAGGCCAACTGATACAGTCACTGCTAAAATGATTCTGACATAATTTAATAACGTGAAATCACTTAAGACTCCTTAAAAGATTGACAATTGACTCATTATTTGACGACTATGGCTCATGACTTACTTACTTAATCCGTGGATGGTATCTGACATAAGGTGACTTTCCATTATCTACGATTCCGAGCACACTGTTATCTAGACCAAACGCCATAGCAATCCCGTTTAGGTTGGTTTTGAGGCCATGGGACTTGTTCTTGTTCTCGTTTTCTTGACGATCAAAAACCTTCATCTGATTTTCAATTCCCGTGGCCGACCTTTTTAAGGGATCGTTGAAATTAGCCGATATCGTTCACATAGCCCAATAGCTGGACAAACTAAGGCCCTCGGTCTTAATGTCTGCATTTCATACCATCTGCTCCAGAACGAGATTGAGGAAGTCACATGGTACCTAATCTCCTTCCCGAAATCTTGTGGATGTTTGGAATAGTTCGGAAGAGCTATTTCGTAGATGCATATTACACCAGGTATTTTCCAACTTCTAGTAACACAGCTGGATGAGTTTTACAGTGGTCCGGAGTTCAGCCATCACCATATAGATCTCATAACGATGAATGCTACCATACGAAGTCCCTTCGAAATCTATAAAAAGATAACCTCGGCACTCACCTTGAAATTCGTGAATTTTTTCCAGGATTTGTCCCAGTGTTAATTTGGTCTATGAGCGTTATTCCCCTTTAAAGTGTTGCAAAAGGGCTAAAGAATATCGATGTTAACAGAGTACGTTGGACTGGATCGTGTTTGTGCCATTTAGCAGGAATATAAGTTCATAGTTCTTGAAGGACATACGATTGCATTTTTTGCAGATGCGGACAGGAAGATTGGACAATCAGGTCTTCGGACATGCCTTCTTCCGAATATAGTTTATTGATGGATTGATGCATGGACCCTACCAAACATCACCTCCCTATTTAAAGAGCTTTGCAGGAAAGCTATCAGATCCTCTGGCTTTGTAGTTCTTAGGCTTTTTTATAGCTAAGTCCAACTCTTCCTCATTGAGTGGTGGAACTGGATTGTCCTTGACTAGAAGTGGAGGAATGAATTCCCATACACATAAGCAATCAGTGTGAGTAATATTTAAACCTGATTAAAAAGCTTTTGAAAAGTTTTCCTTGAATCTCTGTAGAGAAATTAAAAATTGTCTGAATAATTTTGGTAATGACTGTACATCTATCGTGTTACCAACTCGTATCATTCAAGATAATGAAAGCATAATTTGAATTTGTAATTTAATTGTTTTTGTTGTGGCAAATGAATCGCGTCGTTGCAAAACAGATATAAGTGTGGAGGTACAGGACAACTTAATGACACTTTACATTTTATTCAAATGAATGGGCGATGATCAGGTTAATGGGTAAGAGTTGCTTGAATGATGCTGAGTTGGATATTATACTCGTAGAATGAGTTTCTGTGTCAGCCATTAAGCGTTAATTTGGAGAGGAATGTCTTGTAATTCAGCGGATTTTTTTTTTAAATATCTAAATAGGTTTAACCAGAGCGAAAGACTCGGAGAGGGTGATGATATCTTAATTAAAATTCCATGGAATAAAGAAATAAAATGTACGGGAGTCTGATTTGTGATGATTACAAAAAAAATATAGGTCTCTGGAAGTATGATTTCATTTAAGAATGACCCGGTCAGCGAAATTGTAAGCAAGATGAACAGAGTGCAAAATAGGTTGGTAATAAGAAAATCCATGTGATGTTTTTTTAGCAAAGGATTATAGAATTTAATAAAGCTTTACTGTGTATATATAAATAAAAGGGAAACATTATGGAATGGCTCCGCCTGTTTTATTGCCATTAATTGTGACAATTATTAAGAGCTTACCTTTCATTAATCATCATTATGGCAAATGAGGTGTTTTTTTTTTGTTAAAAGAAGGCTTAACATTTCTATCAAATTTCCATAAAATTTGGTTGGAAAATCATACCAAATTTTGTGTTAAAATGTGAAACATCTACATATTTGTACTGGATTTGCGTATTTTATTAAAAAAAATTGGGTAATTATTTAGAATTGGGGCTCCAGACAAAAATCACTCCAAAAAAATTTTCACCACCTGGAAACTATTTAATTAGATAAAATAAGATAATTAAAGGTAGGGGAGACATGTTTTATGGGGTTTCATTGAAAAATTGTCAAAAATTAGATATATGAGCTTAGAGAAATGAGAGATGCAAAATTAAATGCAGTCTGGGTACTTGGCATTAGCAAAAATTCCAGCACAGGTACTTTGACCATTTATAGGTTATGTCTAATGTGATACCAAGTAAATTTTGGAGACTTCGTATCTCAACTCGTAACAATATATCTTCTGATAAATCGTACGATACTTATAATGATTGGAGCAAAATGTTAAACAACCTATTGTTAAGGGCTTAGCATGTTCCCAAAATTGTAAGAAAGTATTGTAAATTGTAATCCCTTTGACTAAAAATAGTGCATCTGAACACGTCTAAACAATGACCGTTCAAGAACAAAATAAAGAAACATAAATCTGAGAAACGGACCTGATAATTTGAATTGTCAGAAACTCAGAAGTCAAAGTGACAACCTATAATTAATTTTGTCATTTGTTTATTTGTGATTGGACTGGACCTTTCTAATTGTTGTACATAGATATATCCCTTTTGTTCCATTAGGAAGTTAATTTACCAACATCAGCCTTATGAATATTTCTCCCAAAAAAGTGTAATGTAACTAGCATTTGTGATTCTAGTGAAATCATATGACCAAGGCTTATGTTACATTACATATTACAGCATCGGCTTAGAAATTACAACAGATAGAGACACAGATAAAGAAAGAAAAACAGAAGAATCAAATGTCAACAGCACAGACACAATGATGCTTGATTTTGCTGATCGATGGGAAGCGATGACTTCATCAAAGCCTAGGCCGTTGACATAGACCAAGGTTTGTAATTCGCTCTTGGATGTTTATTTTTTCAACCAAGAACCGAACTGTTGTCTTGTCAAACTTTTACCTGGAGTAAAATTCTCCATTGTCCAGCTTTTCAAAAGGACTTAAGTAGCCATTTTGTAATTTTAATTTTAGTATAATGTTAAGAGATAGTAAGATGCTAAGATTGTTTAAATTTAACAAAATCTTCTTTTTAACTTAGTAACTTACCAAAATGACTTTAGCATTTTACTAAAATGTTGCGCAATCGTGTTTTGTCAGATTGACAAGATATTTGCAGTCGAAATTTCGAAGATGCAGTCTAGGTCTTTTGACATTAATCAGAACAGATCATATAAAGAGATGGTTGTGAATCATTTATTTCTGTTTCCCATTCGTGGCGTTTCTCTTAAAAAACTATTTGAACATACCCCAATTTTGGGAAGGGTTTAGTATGGCAGAACTTCCAACAGCTGTAAAATAACAATCTTAAAGATCAAGTTATAGGGTAGGCATAGGTATGGACAAACTTCGGAACTAAAAGACCGCAGTATCTGATGTCTTACCAGCAGAGCATTTCAAATAAGGAGGTGATGTTCTGGTATGGCGCAGCCCAGATACTGAATAGAAAGAACTATAAACGTTGACTGGACTTAATATGCCATATTTAAAACGAGAGGGATATTCCTATCAAACTAAGCTTCACATATAAGATAACGTTTTCCAACACTATAAGCAAGGAGTACAAGTGCCGCTTCAACCAATGCATCAAATCAACTGGGCATCGCAATTCTGTTCGTCTGTCGGTCTGTCTGTCGGTTCGACTACAGCCTGAACGGCTCGGCCGATTTTCTTCCAAGTTGGTAGAAATCATTTTAAATTTTTTCCCCCACACGTTTTTTTTTTTTAAGACTAAAAAAAAAATAACGGTACCTGCCATATGAATTTTTTTCGAAATTTTATAAATATTTTTTCTTCTCAAAAAGTGTTCGACAGATTTAAAAAACAAAGATACAAAAAAAATTCATTTAGTTAAAGCTAGGCACTAGTTGAAAAAAATTTTCCGAAAAATGGTTATTGAGGGTACCTCCCAAAGAACCATTTTTTTGTTTTTGATTTTGTCAAAAACAGTAGCACCGGTCTTGATCATTTTTTTTTGCTAAGGCTCCCCAAAAATTTAAATAGAATTGTGTATTCAAATTTTCAAATTTTTTTTTTTGGATTTAAAAAAAAAAAAATTCAATATTTCGAAAACCACATGATAGATTTTTTTTAAACTTAAAAAATTTAAGTTTCTCAACATAATATAAAAAAAAGTTTTATTTTACCTAAAAATAAAGGTACCCACCATACAAATGTTAAAAAATGGTTTAAAAAAATCGTATTTTTCTCGAAAACGGCGCCATACCAAATTTTTTTGTTAAAAATCTTTTAAAAAATTTGTATATAAAAGCTTTTTTTTTTAAGAAACCACTACAACGTTTTATAATTTTTGTTCTTGCATAAATTCATATTTGCATAGCATTCTGTTTTTGTCTCTTATTACTAAAAGAATTTAAAAAATAATTTTATCCTTATGAACAGTTTTCTCTAATAACGTTCGTTTTTAAAATTCTTAGTTTATTACATAGGAGCAAGTTCGTGCGACCCAGTCGTGCGTAAATTATTTCTTCTTTGAAATAACAAATCTAATAAACTGTTTTTCACAGCACTCTTAGTTTTACATACTCTGAACTAGATTCATCTCCCTGCTTTTTGAATGTGGAGCTTCAATGGCAGATTATGTTGAGCTCATTAAATTTGATTTAACACCATCGTGAAAAAAGGTTATTGATTATCGTGTGGAATTTAATGTTTCTAAAAACTGTTTGCTGTCGTTTAAGCGAAATATCCAAACATCGAGAAAAATGAACACCTTTCCATTATTGTGATGTGTGTTACTGACCAACTACTAATAAAGTATATACAGTGGCTCACAGCTTAAATGATATAGTGTGTTTTCTTTGACAAAAAGCTTACACACTGTTCTATTCATGAAAGTCAAGAGATGAGAAACCGTAACACTCTCACTATATTGCATCGCACCTTAAATGATGCACTCAGATTAAATGGTAGAAAGCAAACTGTTGTTTTTGGTTTGAGGCATAAAATCGAAATAAGCATCATTTGTTAAGTTCTGTTAATTTTCTTTTTTAAAGCATGGGTCCGCGTACGTTCAAAGAATAAAAGAATAATTAAACACTTGAAAGTTGGGAAAAGTCATAGGAAAGTGCTGAAATGGTGAAAATAAGCTCTTCGACAGTTCAGCACATCATTGAGCGTTATTTTCGTGAAAATCGAATTGTCAGCAAAGTAAGGGAAGCTTCTGATAGCGACCGTCGATGGATTTTAGGAAAAGTGAAGGGAGATCCTACCTTAAGTATACCGAAACTATTTTCAAGAGGCTAAAAAATATTTAAATGAAGAGAGCAGTGCTTAGGCAATACGCCGAATTTCAATAAACAAGTTTTGTAAAAATACTTTTATTAGCGCAAAAACAAAAGTTTCAAGAATTAAATTTGCTCGTGAGCATATATGAATATGAATGAAATGATTTGGGACGTTGTTATTTTTGCTGATGAGAGTAAATTTAACCTTCACGGAGGAGGCAACCGAATACAGAGCTCCTACCAAAAAATTTTGCGTGGCACTGTAAAGCACGGTACAGGTCACGTTATAGTGTAGGGCTTTTGTCTTCCTCTGGTGTCGGTAACCTTGTTTTTATTAAAGAGAATTATGTACCTTGACATTTTAAACCAAAATTTGGTATAAAATGTGAAACACGAAACTTAAAGACAACGACCCAAAAACACAAGTCAATTCAGTCTTGGTTGATTTGGAATTGCCCTCATGTTATGCAGCCACAGGCTCAATCACCAGATTTGAATGCCATTGAACATTTGTGGACAAAGCTTGAGCGTGAAATTAGAAATAAGATTCAAAGAAGAAGCTTTTAGAGGTGTGCGGAACAATATCCCCCGTTTATACTAAAAACCTGGTAAGATCATACCAAAGAGGATGGAGTCTGTACTTATACAAAAGAGATATCCAGAACAATATTAAAGAATAATTTTGAAATTGTTTTAAGGTACTAGTACGGTCTAGAATGCCAAAAAAACGCACGATTTTTGGGCATTTTTTCTCGAAAACCTTATTCCTGTCATAGAACAGTCGTGCGACCCATTCGTGTGACCCAGTCGTACGATCCAGTCGTACGACCCAGTTGCACAACACAGTTGTACGACCCAGTCATGCTATTAAGTTGTACGACCCAGTCGTACGACCTATACGTACGACCCAGTTGTACGACCTAGACCTACGACCCAGTTGTACGACCCAGTCGTACTATCCAGTCGTACGACCTAGTCGTGCGACTTAGTCGTGCGACCTAGTTTAAATCTAATTTATTTCTTACTCTATTTCTCAAAAAATTTTCAGAAACGTTGAATGTAACGTTGAAAAACCTTTGAATTTGTAGACCATTTTTAATTAGGAAAAACAACTTTGTGTTTAAACGTGCGTTGTCGTCGTGACTTTTGAGCTGGAATTCTAACTGACTTTTTTGTATTTCTTCGATCAACGAAGTAAGATATTGTATCTGTTTTTTTGGTGTCTCTTAGAAAGTTGTATGCGAATAATGCCTTGCCTCTTCGTCAAAATAAGTATTACACTTTCTTTGAACAGTATTCGTGTTGTACACTTTGCGCTTTGACTCTTTTCCATAGGATTGACACATATGACTTCTTACCCGATTGAAATAAAGCCTTTCGAATATTATTTTTCCACGGTTTGGGATCAAGCTTTCGCTTTCTTTCTGGTGTAGCATCGTTCTCTTCACCAACGCTGTTAACTGTATCGACTTCAATATCAACAAAAGCTTAATCAAATCTTAATTGATGACATGACAATTAGTTGCTGAATTTGAAGTACACGTGCAAATCAAACGGTTAAAGCTTATTTCTATAGAAACGTATCTTCATTCAAATTTCTAGAATTTGGGTCATAGAAACGTAACGCCGCATACGTTTGTTTGCTTCGAATTATTTTGAAAAAAATGTTGATACGGCAAGTGGTAACTTCTAAGCTACTTCACTAACAGGTACAATTTTTTGCCACAATATAGAATTCTACGAGTATATTTTAAGAAATGTAGCATACCCAGTCCAAAATCGTAAAAAATGTAGTTACGTTCTTGTGTCACTAGGGCGACGATTAGGTAATAACATAAATTTCAACTCATCAAAAAATACATGGTCGCATGTCGGACAGTTAATCTCCGGATCTACTGAACCGATTTTCAAAAAAACTTGTTGCAACTTGATTGTTTTTATGTTTTCTAAGACAATTTACCACAATTTTACCAAAAAATTATGCACACAAAAAATGGCGACCCAAAAATGGCCAAAAAAATTTCCAAACATTTTTTCCTTTAAATAACCCACTTTGTTCTTTTAGTTTCACTCCAGCCAATTCTGAGATTAACTGTCCGCCATGGGACCATGTATTTTTTGATGAGTCGACGTTTGCGCCCTCTATAATTCGGCCATAATTCGAAAATTAAAAAAAAAAAATGTTTGTACTCTTGACGCATGTATTCATTATTTAAAAAAAATTATGTTATTACCTTATAAGGTTTCCGAGAAAAAAATTCCCAAAAATCGTTCGTTTTTTTGGCATTCTAGACCGTACTAGTACCTTATAGCCCGGTCAAATTAGCTTCAAAAATAGGGGTAAGGTTACATTAATTCGCACAAAGCTGAAAATTGGCATGAATGTTGGGAACACTATTACAAACAATTTGTCGAAAGTCCCCATCGATCCGACGTGTGGAAAAAAAATTATTCAAGGTCAAATGTTGCAAAAATCGGTTTTTTGCATTTTTCAGCTAAAAGGCAAGTTTTATCATAAAATAGGTGAGACAAAAATTATTCATCATGCAATTATCTATAGAAATTGTCTTAACACTTTTTCTCCTAAGAATCACCATTTTGGAGATACAGCGATGCACAAAGTTGAAAAAGTTGTATTCTTCATAATATGCACATTGTTCCGCGCCACCCGTGAGGTAGTGCACGTGGCGCGTGTTTTTTTAAGGTGGCCTCCCCGTTAGGCCTATTCAACGATCTATTGTGGTCTTGTTGAGTTGAAAATTTTGTATCTAATTGAAAAATACTACTGTTGGAAATGACGAAAGCGATTATGAGTATTTTTTACAAAAGATAAGTAGGTACCGAAACTTATCTAAGCACGTAATTACATTACAAATTTGACGCCGATATTGCAGTGCTTTTTTCATTTCAAACGCTTCATTCAATTCATTGCCACAGAATAAACAGCACTCTTTTAAACAAAAAGCAATTCCGACATTCACTGTCTCAAATACTTGATTGTTAGCTCAAAATAGTTTGACGAGTAAGGGTGATTTTTGAAATCCTGTGGTATCACAACGGACCAAATATTGGTCTAAGTGTGTTGGCTTTTCCGGTCAGCAGCCACCTTAACCTTACGTAACCTAAACAAAAAATTGATTCATTTATTTTTGATGTACCAGCTTGTACTTGTTCGTAACGTCTTTTAACTGCGGTAATGGTACTCTTCCGAGTGTACTTTTTCCGACACTGCACATGAATTGTTAGAGAAGTCTGGTCTTATAAGTATTCCGGCAATTCATCACCTCTTTCAACACTTGCATCAATTAACGTTTTTAGACCACGCTCAACAGTAACAATTTTACTTTCGGCAAATGTTTACTACAAATAAAGCAAAATTGAGACATTTCTTTTACAAACAAGAAACTGCACAAATTCTGTTTGCAATAACTACTTGTTCTTCCTTCGAAGGAACGCTTGGGCATAATACTATTTTGTTTGGGCCCTTAGAAACGGAGCAGGTATACGAGTGTCGCCACACGGACAATTGAATAGCAGACAGATGCTGCTCAAGGCCGCACGGTCACATAAAATGAGGGACTCGGTTTTCTTTCGAGTTTATATTCTTAAGCCAAATATACTTACTTACTTTACTTACTTAGGTCCTCAGACCTTTCATGTCCGTGGGGGACCCCTAGTGGGGCATAGGGCGTCAACAACGCCAGCTCGCCATCGTGTTCGGTTCCTGGATATGAGTCGCAGCTCCCTCCAACTCTTGCCTAGTTGGGCTGACTACTCCTCGACTGTCCTTCTCCATGATCTTCTCGGTCGTCCAGCTCTTCTTTCTTCTTGAGTAAGCGGATTCCACTGCATTGCATGCGCCGCAATACAGTTGTCGCCTTTTCGAAGCGTGTGTTCGATCCACTGCCACTTTCGACGTCGTATAATAGAGTCAATAGGTTCCTGGACCCGTTTTCCTAAGCAGCTCTTCGTTTGATTACGATTGGGCCAGAAAATCCTAAGGATGTTTCGTAGACATCTATTAATGAACGTTTGCAGCTTCTTAGTGACACCTACTGTTGCTTTCCAAGTGCTGCAACCGTAAAGTAACACGGATTTGACGTTGGATCGAAATAGCCGTAGCTTGGTTCTTAAGCTAAGAGAGTTATTCCTCCAAAAATTGTGATTTTACGAATTTCCTTGAGATTTTTTCAATTTTAATTTCTTTTATTTTGTCTGTCCATTTCATCATAAAATTTTTGTTTACTGTTTTAATATTTAAATCAGTGCTTATGTTGTACTGTATTCTCATCTCTTCAACGTACTGTACGTAAATAAACCAATAAATGCATGATCAATCATCAATCTTCAATGCAAGACGCTAGATTGAAAGAAAATCAAAAGATTTTCATTTTGCTTCAATCCTACATCCAATCTATACGTTTGATTTTTTCACCAATACACTTGTGCGTGCTTGTCATGCATTTAAACAGTGTACATATTGCTTCAGAATTGTAAAATATGTATGTATACGCCACGAAAACTAATATTTTTACTTGTATTACCATTCTGTAATGTATATAACGGTAATTGACATACATATAATGAAGAAAACAACTTTTTCAACTTTGTGCATCGCTGTATCTCCAAAATGGTGATTCTTAGGAGAAAAAGTGTTAAGACAATTTCTATAGATAATTGCATGGTGAATAATTTTTGTCTCACCTATTTTATGATAAAACTTGCCGTTTAGCTGAAAAATGCAAAAAACCGATTTTTGCAACATTTGACCTTGAATATTTTTTTTTCCACACGTCGGATCGATGGGGACTTTCGACAAATTGTTTGTAATAGTGTTCCCAACATTCATGCCAATTTTCAGCTTTATGCGAATTAATGTAACCTTGAATGTCTATTTTGACCGGACTATTAACTCTTAAAACTCATTCTTATTTTTAATTTTATACTATTCATCATTTAAGCTGAGGCGTTGTTGTTGGGCTCAAAAAATGTTAAGTAAAATTTCTTATGTTAAAAAAATGTAAATTATTGTTTTCTTCACAAGAATCGTTAAATGACCTTTAAAAAATTGAATAATAAACAGTTTTTTTTTTTAATTTTTTACTATTTTCTTATATAATTTAACTTTTAAATTAAAAAATTGAGTGCATCATTAAAGAGGAGAGCCACTGTATACGCTCAAAACTAGAGTATAACTACTATTTTATTTTGGCACATGCAAAACATTACTGCACCTTCTTGGAAGAGTCCAGAATTGGACATAAAAGCTAATATATGTCAGATCAATTTCGGAGACATTTGATCCATTGGAACATCATAGAAATGTATTTTCCTTATCACTATTTTATCCCTACTTCTTCAAACAATGCTGAAATAGCAATCCTAACCTTAGGCAATTTAAATGTTATACATTTTACGGCAGAGTGCTCTAGAAGTTAACATCGGATTTAGCGTTAGGAATAAGACTCCTGCTTTAGCCATACCACACGAATGTGATATTCCTTGTCCTTCATTCCTCTCTTTCTAAACACTCGCATTATGTAAAAATATTTAAAGTGTAGTCATAACCCCTGCAACTGAGTGTAGGATATATAAAAGTCACTAACACAAATCCTAAAAAAGACCAACAAATTTCAAGTTCAGACATTGATTTTATAGCCTTATGTGATTGTATTTACTCTACAGAGACTTTAATCAAACTTAAATACGATTTTGTTTGTTGGGTCCCCCTAACATCTATCATTTTGAAACAAGAGTTGTGAACTAAATTCTAGATGAGTTAATACTGCCTGATACTGGAATTTTTTTAAAGGGAAATTCTTCGAAATATATTTTTGTTCCAGTGAGCAAGAAGAGTGAACAGAGAACAAGATACAACGGCGACCGATATGAGTTGTATCAAGATGTGGATGTTGTTCAGAAAGTCAAAACATGTTAACAATATTGGCCCACCTACATCGAGCGAATGAACAACAATACTTCAATCAAGAAAGTATTCGTATATTGACGTAGAAGAGCATCAATGAAAAGAGAGGAAGGGGAACTGAAGTCCATCAACAGTCACGCCCAAAGAATTTTTAGAAAGGAAACATCAAACAGCTTCAGTAAGGACATATGCTACTCATAGCTGCTAAAGATAGCTCTCGATTCGTTTTCATTGACAAAGGTGTTAAAGAAATAGAAGTTTGCAAATGACAGGTGTTAAAAGGAATCAAATCTTTCAATTTTATTGTCGGTCAGGAATACGAGTATGTTCTTCGTTTGGTCGAAAATATTTATTTTAATTTACCACCAAATTTATTGCATCTCTACAAACTTCAGCAATTATTACGAAAAGTTTTCCTATACTCTTAGGCTGGTATTCACCGAGCGCTCTTAAACGGCTCTTAACTTCACGAGGTTCTCAACTTGAAATTTCTTTGGGCTATTCACCAACCACTCACAAGCGTTTTTCGAAGTTCAAAATGAGAGCCACTCTCTCTTGTTCAGGCATACCCAAACTGTGAAATGTTGTGGAATGTTGGTCTTGACAGTAAATGGATATTCTTCTACTTGGCATTGCTCACATGAATTTTAGTGCGTGTCACGTCTAAGCGAACAAACTTTCGAAGAGAGCGCTCGTAGATCTTCACTAATATTGCTTGGTGGATAGGTTTATAAGCTTCTTAAGTTATGAGCGCTCGGTGAATACCAGCCTTAGTCTTATATTTACCTTTTCTTACTCATGAAAACGTTTACTTGTAGGCATTGGTAAAAGTAATTTTATTTAACTGGTCAAATAAGGAGTCCTGGTTTCACTCATTACAATTCATGGAATGCCCTAATGTTCAGAACTTGCTTAAGCAATACAGAAAAGCTTACCTTAAATCTCTCTTCAAGGTTAACCAATTTGTATAGTCCTTTTGATCTTTATCACAAGAAAAAAATAATTAGTTTCTGCTGGCATTTATACTGCAAATTAAGAAATTCTTCTGACAGCCACCTGCGCCCTGATTTTGTGGTAATTTGTGAACAACTTCTTTCGTAACCCAAGACCAACCAAAAAATTAATTGAAATCCTGAATAAAAAATTAATGAACAGTATCTCTTTTACCCTCTGACCTCTAAACCTTCCCGATAGCAATCTATATGGTCGTAACTAAAGATGAAAATGTATCTCCAAAAGATTTTTTTTTCGCCCTCACTTTTTATATATAGACCCATCTCGAGTCCAGGTTATCCGACAAGCAAAGAAAAAAAAAAAATGAAAACCTTTTCTCTACTCAATCCACTTACCTACTCGGTCCCACCTAATTAGATATCACATAATATTGGTCCCTTGTTAGTTCATAACGTTCCATGTCATTTAATACGATATATACCGTTCTAATAGGAAAGAAGAAAAAAATAAATAAAGGATAAAAAAAAAATCCTTAGCAGTATCCTTTTTCCCTAGTTAGCCGGCACTATCATCAAGGGACATGGATGTATGACAGAAGAGCCACCATACAAAGAGATATAAGGAATACAAAAAAAAAGTAAAAAGGAAGGCAACTTATAAACTGTAGGACTGTGAACAAAAAGCAATCTTATCTCTTCCACAGAGGTGAACACAAGCAATATGAATACATGTGCTTATAAGGATCCAAAAAGAAGTCGTTCTTTTGCTTCTGTGAGCATTTTTCTTGATTCTAATACTTCGCACAAACATTGCATCAAAAAATTGAACGCAGTTGAGTTTTTTAAAGGAAAGTCAGCTGATACCTTAGAAAATGTATTTTGCGCCAATTTGTGTCTCGGAAGATGTATAGAGTAGAAGGTCGAAAGGATGATCATAGAAATCAAGAGAATTTCAAGTAACAAATTTCGAAATATACATATTTATCTTTTTGAGACTTTTTGAAGATGCTCTACCTAGAACAGAAAGTAGTCCTCAACAAGCTTTACAAATACATATTATTGGGGGTAAAATTTTTGGTTCTGGAAAACACTTTGGCGATATTTTTTTTTAACTGAGGCTGAGTAACAAGATTTCTCGTGAGATTTTGTTTGTGTGTACATATATATTTTTACAACCTAGCTTTTCATTAATAATAACACCAAAAAAGTATCAAGTCGGTACAGTCATTTGGAGTCGAGGTTTTGGCTACAAATTAGAAGAAGAAAATCCATCCAACCATCTATTAATTTATCTTTATGTTACTGCTATTTTAAATGCCTTAAAATTAGACATTTAAGGCGTTTTTCTTTTTTAGTTCAGAGGGTTCAGAGCTTCGAATATGTGTTTCGTTTTTCGTTTTGAGCATGTTCAGAGTGCGCTCTATGATCTCACTAAGCACACAGTGGGCGATTTTCTTTTTTCATTTAGAGTAGAGCACTGAACAGAGCACGAGCATGTCGAACATGCTCTGAACTTTCTCCGAATCGAGCGTGTTCTAAGAGCTTTGAATTATTTTATAAACACACGAGAGTTTTTGAGTTTTTTTTTTCCTGTCTGTCAGAATGATTTCAGTATTTAACTCTGTCTGCTCAGTTATTTTATACCGAGCTCATAGATTGCGCTCTGAACAATCTCTGAGCATGCCCTCAACGAAAAAAGAAACACAAATTTGAACTGTTATACACTCTGAGCTAGAAAAGAAACACGATTTTTTGTTTGACAGTTCAGGTTCTACTCTGAACTAAAAAAGAAAAACGTTCAGTGTTAAATTCTTAACACAAACATTTGACAGCGGGATATGGTGACATCCATCTAAGTGTTCAGGTGTGTTTCAAAAAAAAAAAAAAAAAAAAAAAAAAACTCAGAGCGCTCAAAGGACGCTTGGTTTAGAAGATAATCAGAACATATTTGACATGCTAGGGCTTTGTTCAGAGCTCTATTCTGAACTAAAATAGAAAAACGCCTTTAATGTTTCGTTCGAGAAACAGGCGATTTTAGTGCATTTTAACTGACCGTTCGCACTTTTTTAATTTTGTTTCCTTAGTTGTTTTTCTTTTTGACTTCGGAGCAGAGTTGTCAAAAAAAAATGTGTTTCTTGCAGAACGTTCAGAGATTCGAATTTGTTTCTTTTTTCGTTCTGAACATGCTCCGGGGGCGTTTTATGACTTTAGAATAAAATAGCAAAGTAAACAATGCAAAATGGTGAGCACAATAAATTTCACATTTGTCTAGAGGGAAGTACAGAAAACATTTTAGACAAATAAATAAGATAAGATAGAATTCACAAATAACTAAGAACATGACAGTCTAGTACTCAAGTGTTTTTCAAAAATAATTCAGAGCACTCAGAACACGCTTGGTATACTCGAAAGGCTCGAATCCGGTTTGAAACATTACTCTGAAGGAAAAAGAAGAACACTTTTTACTAGCTCAAGTAGAGTACAACCACTTGTACTTGTAAAGTTGGAAAAAATTGCATGAGTTCAGAATAAAATATCTAAGCTGATGAATTAAAAAGCTGAGCGCTGCCAACTTCATACCATTTTTCGTGTAATTTCGAAGGTCTCTATCGGCTCGCGTACACCTAATCCGTCATCGGCCGAAGTATACTCGGGCGTTGTCAGCCGAAATCGGCCGATCGAACCAAACGTATAGAAAGAAAAGTGAGCGCGTACACCACTGAAAGCGACATCGTCCGATGACGCCCGATAATAAGCGATCAACCGGCATATCCCAACATGTTTGGATTTTTCGGCAGTTGTCCGGTTGATTCTTGCGATGAAATTCATGCAAAAATAAAATGCACGACTGGATCGCACGAACTAGCTCTTATTTAAAATTACTTTGGAATTTAAGATACATTTTATAAATATAACACATGGATTTAATGAGGTAAAAATCTTCAAATGCATGAAATTGCCGTCTGATTTTCAGAAACGTTTGAATTTATGCAAACAAAGTTTAAAAATCCTTTTATTATTAAAATAATTTTTTATATAACAAATTTCTTTAAAATTTGGTATGCCAATTTTAAGTATTTAGTAGTATAAATTTTAGGAAATAATTTCAAAAACTAATCGCTAATCGTACAGACATACAGACATACAAAAAAACAGACAGACAAACGGAATTGTCACACCCACTTTATTTATCTTCGCTATCATCGTAATGTCAACTTTGATCAAAATCTCGAGTTCGATTTTTTTTCCAAATGCAGAACATGCCAATACCTATGTATATCGCAAGTAAAAATAAAATATGGATACCTACTAGAAAATTAATTAATCCCATTTATAATAGAGCAACTTTTTGAGACATTGCTAAACGACAATGCCAATGGGCCGAAATTTCATCGGAGATGGAACTGACTGTTGCAGACATAAAGAAAAAATCTTAAATTAAAAAAAAATGTTTACTTTTATATCCAAAGTTCACAGTCAGACCCTAGACCGGCACCATCCGAGATCGGAAGGAGTGTATGCAGACGAACGTCCGAGATTGATTAATATAAAAATTGCGAATTACATGTTTTGTTCGGTTCATATCTGTCAAGCAACAAAAGCTTGTATTCCACCGAAGGATGACTATAAATACCTCGAAATTTTCGAAAAACTTGACGTTTTGTTTTTCAATTGGAACAAAAAATCTGTGTGTGTGAGGCTGCTTTCGAAAACGTCAAATCAATGTCAATTTGATCGTCAAAGAATCATGGTTTTTTGACATATGTACGTATTTATTATTATCAAATATGTATGTCCTGTTTGCTGAAAATCTGTTAGATCCACGTAAGTCAATTTTTTTCCAAACGCATTTGACTTTTACGAACATGCTCTCTGACTTATTTATATTTTTCTTTTTAGCTCGATTTTTGTGCATATAGTTGCGCCGCAAATGAAGTTTTCGAACATACATATTGCGGGCTATCGTGAACAAAATTTCCCTCGGAATTTTCCCCATCTTCGAAAATTGAAAAGGTCAATACTTCTACACTGTTTATTCTAAGCTGGCGACTGGCCTTTTTAAATGAGAGCCAAATTTACTATGAAACTTAATTCCCAATATCAATAAATTCCAAGCGAAACTTTCGACATTATTCGAGATGACAATTTTGAAAGTTGTTAACAATTCCCGGGGAAATTTTATTCACGATAGGCCCCATTATGTCTTTAGCAAACTGGATTATCCAAAATAATGTTCTTCCGTTAAAATTTCGTTTTGTGTTTTCGAAAAGATTTTAGAATGTGGGCTTACAAACATCTTGTAATTGCATTTTTGTCGATGAATAAAAATATCGTCTTAAATTCCAAACATTTTGAAATTTTCTAATTCTTCTGGAAAAGACTTCTTTTAGATGACATTTTACTTTTTAGTATTTTGATTTCACAGTTAAAATTAATGACGTTTTCGATTAGTCATCCAATCTGTTATCTATTAAGAAATCATAGCAACAAATCAAAAAATAAAATTTCCAGATTTGGGAAGATGCAAATTTTTATAAGGTAAATTACCGAAAATTTTCTTTTACCATTTACCACTTAAGATGATAACTAATTTCTTTTGGTAAAAATTGGATGGTATGGATTGTGAAAAACATGTGATTCCAACAAAATGGCGGTTTGTGCCACACAGCTGAGGCCCAAAGTAGACATACTGCACTGTCATTATTCTTTTGGACCCATGTAGACTTTTTTCTAGAAGGCTTCCATAAGAAGATAAAGTCGTGAGAAACAAAGAAATTCAAATCGATAAAATCCTCAAATTCAAATCCGATCAACGAGACAGAGTCATGGAAAATTAGACCTCTCAGATGCGTGTTCCACACATGATGTCATTGATAGACCTTTTAAATAAAAAAAATCGTTGATATCAACAACAACTTGTTTTAAAGAATTTTAACCTCTACCTGTCTTATTGGAAACATTTTTATTTTCCGTCGACGAAGTTGAACTTTAACTAAAGGTCATCCTGTGAATAAAAAAACAACAAACATTAGATTGACAATAGTGTTATACAAACATACATACAGTATTATACATCCATCTACTATGTTCGAAATTTTACTTTTTATTTTGGAAAAAATGCGATTTTAGCACTCTCTGGTGACATTTGGAACAAAATACTCTTAACACGACAAAATATTGTTAGTTGCTTTTTCAAAGCAATAAGCTGTCAAATTCATGTGAAGAACAGCTTCGATGTCGAGGGAAATCCAACTTTTTTTTTTTAGTTTGAGGTAGAGGTCAACGTAGGCTACGTTCACGCGTCTGCAAACTCTAGTCTGTCATCCTTAGGATACAGCCAACACTGCTCACCAGTCTGTCAACGTGTCATTCTTGAAAGAGTGATAACACGATCAACGAAAATATTCAATGCAGTTACTTTTATATGTGTCAAACAAGAGTGTTAACGTAACCATCAATATATTGATTTTATTTCGTGTTGACGATAACATACCCTGGCAACTTTGAAACTTTCACATAATTTGTCATTAGAGATCCAACGGGTTGACCATTTGTTTGATCACCTAGTCGCGGCTTTTACTATACATTTCTACCCCGTAACTAATCCTGAGTATAGACAGGCAAGTTCTGGCAGACACGTCGGGTACAAACAATGGCGGCGAAATTATTTATTTCCCGTTTCCGTTTTCGCTTGAACGCACACGCCACCAAAAATATATATTTAAAATACTTCAAGAATAAATTTTACAAGTGCAGTTGCCAGGTTAAAACTGCTTCCCACCTTGCCTGGCTACAAGTTTAAGAATTTCCATGCCAGTTGCCGAGCAAGTTGCCGAGCAAGTTGCCTATGTTTGTCTCGGAGTAATACTACGTTTTCACCAAAAACTAATCCAAGATTTAAGGCAAGAGATTTATGTAAGTGTTTCCACGTCACTTAAAGATTAAAAAGCTTTGACAGCACCTATCAATTTTTCAATTTTTCATATAAAGTGGAAGCGAGAGAAAAAAAGTTTCATTTGTGCCAAACGATGAAAAGTCATCGACATATAATATTATAGAACAATTTTGATCCAATGAAGATTTAACACGATTATTCTGCTATAGAAGCTAGATTAACGAAATAAATTAGTTTGGTAAATCTTTGAGATTTGTAAGTTCATTTAAATCCAGGATTATCTCTTGGTGAAAACGTAGTATTACAAAATTTGTCCATACAATCTTCAACGAACCAATTAGCTTACAAATCAACTCGTGCTCAAGTTTCGCACAAATGAAACCTTTTATCTCTCACTTCCACTTGATAAGAAATAGTTGAACACAATTAGTATTTTGATAGGTCATGTCAAAGTTAATCTTCTTTTTAATCTTTTAGTGCGATGGAAACACCACATAGATTTATTGAAACTTAACTTTGATAAACTTTCGGTGTAGACATGACATTAAAAGGCGTTTTTCTTTTTTAACTCTGAGCTCTGCTTGAAAAAATTGACAGAACCTGTGCGCTCTGATATACTCTGCCTGTTACGGCTCTACCCCACGGGTGGCCTACCACCATCAGGGTCAGATTTAGTCCTGACCATTAACCCCGACATAGCAAGCTATCTCGGTCGTAAAGTTGTGATATGTTGCAGCATATGCACACCTCTTGCTTTGGAGGCGAGGTCTATCTAAAACCTCTTGAATTCAAGAAAAGAATCTTGAAAACCATGTGTCTCCGCATTTGGAAGAAAACAAGCAACCATGATACTCCCACTAGGGAGCCTACCTCATAGATAGGGTTTGAGCAGAGGATAAAACTCAATCCTCAAACTCAAATGGGCACTATCTCCCATGGTACCAGAATATACCTTCCGGTGGAGCTTCGCAACTTCGTCATTTCATGGAGCTTTCTAGGCGATCCACTTCCAGATGGGCTCCTGCGAAACCCTGGGCCTGTCAAACCTTAAGATACATACCAAGAAGCCGGCCGGGGTAAAAACCAACAACTCAATGTGCATCCTAGTCTTTTGCCCACCTTACGGCAAACTAGGAAAGACGCCCTAGTCTTAAGTTTACCTTACGGCAAACAAGGAAAGCGGTTCCTATCTTTTGCTCACCTTACGGCAAGCTAGGAAAGACGCTCCTAGTCTTTGTTCTAAAGAACGAGGACGACGATCTCCTATTATTTGCTACTATTAATAGGAACAAATAAGATACCCTTATTGAACCTTAAGATTTTCAAATCTCCAACCACATAAGCAGCCAGAGACTCTACTAATCTTACCCCTACCAACCAAGATAAACCTTAATCAACCCTTCCAGTGAAACTTTCGAAATCGCCAGCCACAAAAGCAGCCGGGGACGTTACTAACTTCACTGCTACCACGAGTAATACCTTAGAAATCTCCAGCTGCTTGTGCAGCCGAAGACTTCACCAATCTCACTCCCATCACCAACCAAGATCCATCTAAAAGTCTCCAGCTACATGTGGACAAGCCCTGAAAGTCAAGACCATTATCCATGCATTAACCACCTGCACCACCATCCAGCAACCATGGCCTTATGCTCCCCGCCACCCATAATGTTTGTGGGAATTACGCAAGCTGCACTCGGACAGGTATGCCACCACAACCATAATCTTGGACTTACGCTTGCTGCCATGGTCCGATGTGTGGTTCAGTAGCAATACACTTCCAACCGTCAATCCCTCCAGAGCCCGAACACGAGTAACCAAAGACCTTACAATTTCACCCAAGACCTCCTTAGTAGACCCTTCAAAACCTGGAGAATACCATAAAAATCTCCAGCCACGTAAGTAGCCGGAGATTTTACCAACACACACCCGTCTTGACCCTACTACTCCCTTGGGTTTTATTAGCTGTCTAAATCTCTTAGCTGAACGAGCAGCGAGAGAATAGACGTAAGCCCACCCACCACGACAAGGTGAAACCCCTCGGGGAGGTACCTTAGCTAAGAAGGATACAGCTCAGTTATTTGCTCGGACCTTAAAAGAGTAACGCCTACAGTCTTTGTCCGGAAGAAAGGCAGTAAAGGTACAGCTGGAGTAAATTTATTAATTTTCGAAGTTTACCATATATTGTTTCATAAATCTAAAAGGAATCCCTTCAAGGAATCATAGACAATTATGACTATTTGTAGGATAAAAGCACCTTTTGAGTCACTGTACTTAGTTTTTGCCTATGATGATTTGGTTGATATTTTTAGCTTTAAATCGAAGTATTTTTTCCGTTAGTTTTATTCTATTTCGTACAGGGTCTTAAAGTGTGTTAACTCATCTGAATAAGCTATAGTCTTCTAATGCTCGATCAAGTGAAAAAAAGATTATGTTGTATTTTTTTGCCGAAAAGAACTCCATTTATTTTTAGTCCTTTTAATATCATCAATGAAGACATTGTGGGAGAAAAAAAATGTGGCCGACATCCTCGGAACCGAAAACCCACCCACACAGCACACACATGTGACTTCCATTTAAATAATTTACGTTGCATAATTTTGATGCCAATATCCTCATTATATCTTTATCCTTATACCAAACTAAGACCTGCCGCTGACATTCCAAGCGAGTAATCATCATCATCATCAGCATCGTAATAACAATCGTTGTTCCACACAATGGAATACATGCATGACTTTTCCAGTTGGTTACATTGTTTCCATTTCATCAGAACAAACATCGCCATTGTTAACATATCCGGCATAAGGATAACGGAGGAAGTTTCATGGTCGTGGATATTGTTAAAAAAATAAATAAAAATTACATTACGAGGTGAGAGATGACTTGGGTTTCGCTTGGTTCATAATATAAATTTTGCATTCCAAGCCCAGGATTCGTTGCGGTATCAGGTGGAGCAAAGACGAAGGATATTATCATCCATCATCCTTCTGCGTGTCATTTTTGTGGCGTTGTAAGCGGAGCTCGGTGGTATGGCGTGTTGAAATGTGAACATTTTTATAAAATTTTAATGAAATTTAAACATCACTCGACGGATCACATATTAGAGAATGACAGAGAAGAGACAAGGTCTTGATGACCTCTGGCATGAGACTACATATTATCATCCTTTTCGAAAACATCCACAACGACCAACATAGCACAATTTTGTAATGTGGAATTTTTCAGTTTTAATTTGCATTTACACAAACCAAAGGCATGTCGAAGTTAAGAAGACCGTATACAAGCAGCTTATAGGGTATGCGATAAAGGTACAAAAGCTTAACGTTTTATAACCGTTGTGCTTGTTTCGCTTATGGGTAGGTAGTATGAAGGCCTTCTGTGAGATTCTTATAAGGTTTTGTTTTCGATTTGACCCTTTTTTAAATTTTAGTATTATTCTGGCTTTGGAAAGTAAAAAAAAAACTATTAACAATAAGAATGAGACTCCGGTGAGCTGAAGAAAGAACAGAGAATACAACATAATGTAATTAATATGGAAGGAGTGCCATAAAGTCACGCTCTAAATGAGGTTATGTCAAATTCGGTGAGTGGAACGGATTTTAAAGGAAGGCTTTTGATAACATGATGTTGCAGCGACATCAAGTTGTGTTTTTGGATTTGGATTTACATTATAGCACTTCGGCATGGACAGATAATACATTGTGGTCAGCTAAGTAGGTTTTTGTTTTCCGGTTGTAAGTGATATTTGAAGGAACGAAAAATTTCTTCCATAGAACCATGTTGGCACACGCAGCGTACATTGTACTAACATATATGTATATGAGAAAGTCGGATTAAATTAAAATAAATTGCACGACTGGCTTGGTATTTTCTAAACTTTTAATAAACACAAATATTCGTATCTACAGTAAAACCTCCGTATATCCACTTCGCTTTTGAGCATATCACGCTTGTATTCACAGAACTTGACGGTAATTTTCTATTTTATCCATAGGTACATTCTTGATCGCTTGAACAAGTGCTCTCTTAACGCTTTCTAGACATTTTTGTTGTAAAGAGAAAAGAGGACATTGAATTCGGTATTGCTAGTTCTATAACCGCCATGATTTTGTTATTTTGTTAGGTATTCATAAAACTAAAGGGTTTTCCAACAAACATTTTTTTTAAATTTGACAGGTGAGGTGATTGCAGCCGTAATGATGAAGCCATACCTGTCAAATCTGCGGTCGTTGATGGTGATGACAAGAGTAGGAATTTCGTTGTTCCTTCTATTGTTGTTAATCTTAATTCTGATTCTAAAGAAAGTTGTAATGATTGCTCAAGTTGATGACACTGATTTCATTGCCATTGGTTTGTTGGTGAAAATTCAGTGAATAATGAAGTATCTATAAAGCCTATTATTGTTGATGGTAAGGAATTTCCTGTTGATTATAGTGAAGTTCTTGACGCTGAATTGGATGCGCCCGTTGGGGAAAGTATACTAAACAAGAATGTACCTGCAAGGCCTAAGCAAATTGGAGGAACTAATCCCTTAGTGCGCCATAATTTTAGAAAATTGCTAGAATCCTGAAATGTTAACATTTAGGAAGTTTTCTGTCATCTACAACAACTGTTGAAATAATTGACTTCATTTTCACCAATTTGTGCGTTCACTTAACGTCAATTTTCTGGAAAATAGTAAATCTTAAAGTTGAAGTTCCTTATGAAAATGTCAAAAAAGTCTTCGATGTCACTCAACTCGTTCCTCGTTCAATGAAGTAAGTTCTATTTTTGACTCACATTTATCTCGTGAGAAATTTAAAAATTGTTGTTTGTACTAATTTTCTAATTTTCTAAATTATTAACTATTTTGTTGTTATTATATTAAAATATACATATACATATCTGTTAAGCAAATGATTGTTGATGAAATAAAAAAAATTAACTGGCTGTCATTTATTAGGTCTGTTTGGCCAAATCTGTTCCATATTCTATTCGAGCACCATTTCGCGCGCTTGGTCAATTTTACAGTTCCCATAATCGTCATTCCGAGAAGAATACTGTTAAAATTAACAAAAAAGAACATGTCTGCTATTGACTTTCTATCATTCTCTTCATCATCCTCAAATGAAATATGGTGATGTAAGGATGTGAAGTTTCACAAACTTACTTTAGATGGCGCTCACAGTCCATGGTGGAATACGGCCTCAACCAACAAGCCCCTCCAGCTAGCTCAGTCCCTAGCTAGCTGACTCCAGTTACGCACTCCAAGTTGGTTGAGGTCGCTCTCCACTTGTGCGTGCCACCTGAGGTGGGGTCTTCCTCTGCTGCGCAGACCATCAGGCGTGGATTCGAAGATTCGACGGGCTGGTTCGTCGGTGTCCATACGCGCCACGTGTCCCAGCCATCTCAGTCGTTGTATTTTCAGCTTCTTGGCTAGGTCAAAGTCGCTGTAAAGCCCATACAGCTCGTTGTTGAACCTTCTCCTCCATACTCCATCGATACCTAGTGGACCGAAGATCAAACGAAGAACTTTTCCAAAATCTGTCGAAGTGTGAACATCTGATCCAGGATAGATTTTCCGGAACTAAAACGACACTGATAGGGGCCGATCAGCTCGTTGACAAACGGTTTTAGGCGCTTACACAGTACAGTTGAGGAGACTTATACCTCTATAATTGACATACGTCAGAGCATCTCCTTTCTCGTAAATGGGGCACACTATTCTATTCACTATTCATTGGGCTTCATCCGAGCAAATTTTTGAGATGAGTTGGTGCATGATCCCTACCAAGTCATCCCCACCTGCTTTGAATAGCTCAGTTGGCAAGCCATCCGCGCCAGCAGCTTTGTACACTTTCAGCTTGGCTATCGCTGACCGCACTTCGTTTAGGTCGAGTGGACGGAAATTTTGACCATCATCGTCCAGGTTGAATGGAATGTTCCGCCTAGCTGCAGAATTTTGGCCTTCCTAGCCGTTCAGCAGTCTGGAAGTGTTGTTTCCAGATCTTCAGCACGGACTGCGTGACCACTACCATATTCCCACTCTCATCCCGACAGACTTCCGTTCTAGCTTTGTAGCCCTGGGTGGATTTCCTCACCCTTTGGTAAAACTTTCGAACATCCCCCCTGCCGGTACAGCCCTCAATAGACTCGACAACCCGCTTCGCATGCTCTCTCTTTTTCCTCCTTAGAAGTCGGCGTTTCTCCCTTCGTCTTTACCCGTACAGCTCACGGGCAGCTCTCTCAGCAGCTCTGGTTCTTGCCTGCAGCATTAGTTGGTAGGCCTCGTTCTTTGCTACATGCACCAACCTGCATTCTTCGTCAAACCAGGGGCTTCGTTGTAGTGGCCTTGTGAAACCCAGCACATCAGTGGCGGCACTACTGATGGCATTCTGGCAGTGCTTCCACAGGTCCTCCGTAGATGAAGCTGAAGGCGGGCTTACTGAGAGATTAAGAGATACGCGGTCTGCAAAAGTCCTGGTGACCTCCTGCGTTTTTAACCTCGCGACATTAAATCTTTTCACAGCATCCTTCCGTCGTTGTGGCGTCATGGATATCGGCATCCGTACTTGGGCTACCACCAGGTAAAGATCCGAGTCTATGTTGGCTCCTCGGAATGTTCGGACATCCAGGATACTGGAAGCATGTCTCGCGTCTATCGCAACATGATCAATCTGGTTGACGGGTAGTTGATCCGGAGACCGCCCGCCAGGTCCCTTTGTGTATATTGAGGAGTGGGAATCGAATGCTAGCTATGATGACATTTCGCCCCGCCACAAAGTCAATCAGCCTGAGTCCGTTACCGGAAGTGTTGTCGTGCAGGCTGTGTTCTCCGACTATCGAACCAAAGATGCCCTCCTTTCCGATCTTGGCGTTGAAGTCGCCAAGAATAATCTTGACGTCGTACTTGGGGCACCTATCATACGTTTTCTCGAGAAGGTCGTAGAATTCTTCTTTGGTTGAGTCATCTTTTTCTTTCGTTGGGGCATGTACACAGATCAGCGTCACGGTTTTGAATTTCGCTTTGATGCGGATTGTGACCAGGCGCTCGCTTACATTTCTGAAGCCCAAGACTTCTTGCCTAAGGTGCCTTAGTGGGAACACCTCTTTCCCTCTCTCGTTTGCTACCCTCAACAACTTTCCACTGGGGTTGAGACCCAATCTCCAGTTGAGGTACTAGGTACCCGATGTTCACCGCGGGCAGGTGAGAGTAGGAGTTGGTGGACAGAGGTGGGTTCTGAAAAAAAACCTGTGGAAGCTTGTGTCCTCTTGGGTGCACGTTTCACAAACACAACTATACAAAAACTTCAGAATCGAATTGGGTATGTTTGATTACTTTATTGGCATCCCGGATCAGATGGTTTTTGATTTCTTCAGACACACTCTCAAGAACATTGGCGATATTTTAGGGCGTTTCTTTAACGTAATCCATAATCTTCCTTCCGTTGCTCCGAGAAGATGATTCGCAAAATGGTGGCTTGATTCGAGTCGACCGGTTCAGTGAACCAGAATGTGGCTGCTGTAGCTGAGAGTGTGAGACTCAACGAACGAACACCAACTCGCCATCGATCTTCATGCACTAACTAACCTGTATTTGGCCCAGCCCTTATAGGCAATATAGCAAAATTTTGCACACAAAACAACAAGAAAGAAATTGTCCGCATAAATACGCCAGCAGTAAAAATAGTGCGAATAATAATGCAGATAAAGCTTTGGAACGACTGGAATAGAATATCACATTTTACATGAAGATTGGCATGTTTTGATTATTTGAGGATGCGTTCGTTGATTTTTTTTGTCAGTTTATGGTTTTTTTTTACTAAAACCAAAATGAGTTAAATTTTAATATAAAACTACTGCTACACGGTCATCGTACCGTAAGGAGTCAATGCGTTACGTCACTTTAAGAATATCAACACTCAGAATTTTGTTTAGAAATGCTTTGACGTGTAATTTGTGTCAACGCTACTTACGGACTGGCTTCAGATCTTCAGGAAACAAAGGTCAATTTTGTATTCTTTTATTTTCGAGTAACAGTTTTTATTTAATACTGTATCGGCATGTCATTTATAAAGTTGTGTCAGGTAGGAGTATGAAATTTCATCAAAAGATGAAAGATGAAATGTCAATGTTTATTAAAAGTCAAATAACTGATATTATATTCGCTCAGCAGAAAAGCGATTTTAGTGCTTTGCGGTGACATTTGGAACGTAAACCATAACAAACGTTTAAAATTACGATTTCCTTAGAAATAAACAAATTTCATAGTGTTAATTCTCTTAGATCTCTTGTTATTTTTTTAAGGAATTGAAAACTTGCGCTAGGAAGAGATTACCAATAAATTGCACCAACTGAAAGAAAACTGGTTGAACTTGTGGCGACTTTGAAAGCACGAATTTCGGTAGACTGCGTCGCCATGGTTAAAATAATATGTTTTATAGAATCAACATTGTCATCAAAACAAGTTGTATAATTTTCGCCCACTTAGGCGACTTTATTGCTGAATACACAAGTGTCTTGCTCAAAATTACGTCGCCAACAATCCCAGATGTCGGCTCTTATTTTCATTTTTGTGAAACTATTTGCCTTGAAATAAATAGCGGTTATACAGTGCACTTCAAAACGAAGATTATTACAGTGAAGCTATTTAAAAGGGAGCTTTTGTTCACAACAACCACACTTAACAGTAATGGAACTCTCCTCAAAAACATAGTTCTCTAATTCTGTAAGAGCAAAGCACTCATAAGCCCCCGTTCTTAGCACCTATATAAAAGCATTCATTTACCACATTAACCAAATCCCTCAAACATAAACAACAACAGTTTAGGAGGAATCTACTCTATGACAACTAAGGCAACTATGTAATCAACAAAACACTCGCTGATGCCCATCGAGAGGCGTTCACTTAAGACACCTATTCTTAATGATACTTTCGCAGCTTCCAACAAAACTTTTGTAATAAAAACAACGCCCCCAAAATTCCCGACTAAACAGGACAAAGTATAATATCTCTGGGAAGTTTGCTTTTATGTCCCTCCATAACAATCCAAGTAATGTTCCGGCATAAGCCCGAAAAACAACTTTTAAATACCCTTGAAGGAGCTAGAATAAAGAGGATAAAGGATTCCTTCTATTGTCCCTCAATGAAAATAACTTAAACTTCTGATCGGCACAATGACAATGACGTTGAAGACGCACGGGACGAACACAAAATTTCCCACCCCATCCCCTTTGGAAAGGCGAACCAGGACAACAAACTGCCTCAGGTATATAAAACCCCCGAAAACCTCATCCACAAGGACGAACATCATAAAACCGCATAAAACTTATTCCAGGAAGAACACACACACAAAAACTCACCTACACGAGCATAAAATCGGAAATCATCAAATTACCACATTCGTGTTGACAAGAAAACTTAATCATTCAACTATGCGGATACTTGGGTAGAGCCGGAGGCCTTACAGTTTGAAAGTCCCCCCCTTCATAAACGAGACTTTTCAGTATGGAATGTCCAATGTTCGATGAACTTGTCACAAGGATTCGAGAAAGGTTGGTCAATAAAAGATTCCCCACCAGCCGCCGCCGTCGCCGCATTGTGTGCTCGAGCTCAGGCATATGCTGTGACTTTTTGTGGAAACTTGAAACCCTTCAAATCAGCTCGGATACCGTTTTCAAATGAATTCACAGTTGAGCTGCCATCGGCTTAGGTAATGTTTGTCTATGGGGTTATGGCGATTAAGAACTTTCCCAAGGATCTGGGCACATAGTCTGCAAGGAAACCTATTAACCCTGTGCTTATGTGGGAGCGACACTGAATGACTGACTGAAAGT
This sequence comes from Chrysotoxum bicinctum, assembly GCA_911387755.1. NCBI lineage: Eukaryota > Metazoa > Arthropoda > Insecta > Diptera > Syrphidae > Chrysotoxum > Chrysotoxum bicinctum. Next base: position 183,940,636 of record OU426989.1, on the reverse strand, counting down.
ATGGTTCTCTGATTTGAGAAGCGGCTTCGAATACCGAGAACAATGGAATTTGTAGATATGAAGACCGAGACGGAGACGGAACTTGAGTATTAAATACCACCAGAAGTTGATTTTCGTTAACTGTGGATGGGGGTTTAATGTATTGATTTCAACATTGAAATGTCGTGGATCGGTGGGTAGGTAAGGTAGTTTGGAATAGACCATCGTATACATTTGACGTTTGTGTGCATTCAAGGGAGATTGATGGTAAAATGAAGTATTGGATAGGTAAAGCGGGGTGATTAGAGGTATCGAATGTTTGTGATTATCAATCACGTCATGAACTTTCGTTAAATCACGGATTTAAAAAATATACAGCTAGTTCAGGAGGGCAAACTCCAAGAAAAAGGCTTTTTTACTCTCTTTTCAATTCAATTCACGGCTCTGTTCGTAAATTGTTGCAAATGAACTATTCACAGCGCAAATATGAAGTGTTTGATGGAGAGTTTGTCATTGTTCACCTTTGACTTACTATTGCACGAAATTCACGAAATTTATTAAAACAAAAATATTGATAATCGTATTATGTTGTTAATAAAAAAAATTCATTATCAATGATAACCTTTAAATTTTGCTTTCGAGATAATGTCAGTTTAAGTTTGGTTTAGCTTGTCATGAAAATCTGGGTTGAAATTTTGTTGTTGTCAAAATGAGAGTGGCACATGGACAGACACAGTAGATTAAAAACAACAACGTTGTTATGATGCTTAAACTAAACGAATTGGGCTTCGAGTTGCTTACCACTAACAGAATTCTTCAAAAATGATCCTAAGTGTAAATTTTCTTTAAAGAGATGTTTCAACCGGCGAGATTTGACAGGAATGATGAAGTCTTATTGCAAATTGAAGAAATTTTTTGAGCTCTTAACAAATCTTAGAGAGGAATAATGCATACATTTCTTCAAGAAAATATAATAATAAGGTAGCATCAAAATTTAATCGCTAAAGACAAATGTTTTTATACTTAATATTTTTATTAATAATTAATAATAATATCTTCAAGAGTGGCTCAGATTTTAATCTTGCGAGTACAGCAATGCATTTAGTTGTTGAAATATCTGTTGACATTTCCTCTCCTAAAGACAAAAAAACTTGCGTACAGCAGGCGCAGTGGGTGCTTCATTTCGGCCAAAATTTCTTTTCAAAAATCGCACTGTTTGGGCTGCACAGCCATCACTTTGGAAATAAGTTTTCAATATTTCCCAAGGTTGTTCAAGCATAAATCAACTCAATTCGTTCCGCGGAGTTATGATACTGGCTTTCTGTCCAGATTTCGAGCGGGAAACAGCTGTCAGTGTCAAAATAGTCCATGATTTAAAAAGAAACCACTGAATGGCCCACACTATATAGTTGTTGCAGGATTAAATAAATATGGGATGCATTTCGCACCAAATTTACTGCCAGGAATATATTACTGTTTAATTTTCTTGATATAAGCTGATTTTTCACACCAACTTGGTCAGAAAAGTGAAGTACTAAGAATGGCTTAGAATGAGGCAGAAAGATGCTACTCTTTACAACTCCATAACTTTACATTATAATCTTGGAACGGTTGGTCTCATTAATTATACATACAACAAGCCACGAGTATCACAAATACAGCCAAGTTTTCTTAATTGCACACAACATTAAATTTATCACTGGGAATTTTAGAACCTTTTTCACATAAGCTACGTATACTTACTTCTCATAAGAAAAATTATAAAATTCGAATATTTGAAATAAATATTTTCAGCTCAAATAAACATTTTACACTTAATTAAAACTGCCATTGAATGCTGCCATCAAATTTTGTTTGGCTGGTTGTTTTCTTAAGATTTATTTATATATTCTAGCGTTTTCTCAAAAAATGTCTTGGAAAAAAAATTATTTTTATAATTTCAAGCATCAGCTCAGGCAAGAAATGTATTAATACCTACCAGGGCTGTTCGATAAGTCAGTGACATTAGAAATAGATGTCGATCAGTAGGCATTGAATTTTTTTCTCTTCTTTGTTTTACTATGAAGACTCTGCTCCTTCGCATGGAATGGTCCAAAAGTGGTTCACAGAATTTCATTATGGTCGTATGGGCACAAAAGACACTGAGCGTCCAGGACGTAAAAATGAAGTCACAACTGAAGAAATTGTCATCAAAATAAAGTATAATTATTTCAGACGATCATGCGCCAGATCAAGGTTCGTGAGATAGCTAACAGTGTAGCCATTTCAATTAATAGCGTTATTCAGATCCTGCATGACCATTTGGGTATGAACAAATTATGGGCAAGATGTGTGCCGCATTTGCTATCAAGTGAACAAAAATGGAATCGGGTGGTTACTTCAGAGCAGTGTTTAGAACTCTTTGAGTGCAATTCAAATTAATTTTTTTGGCGTTTTAGAACTGTTGATGAAACTTGGATACAATATCAGACACTGGAATTGAAAGAACTATCGAAACAGTGATCTTGTTTAGGTGAACGTGGACACAAAAAGGAAAAAATGGTTCCGTCGACGGAAAAAGTTATGACAATGGTTTAATCGTCATTGATTATTTGGAAAATGGAAACAGAATTGCTGGAAACTACTGTGCCAATTTACTGGATAGATTCAATACATAAAGGGTAAAAAAGCGTCTTTATATGAAGAAGAAAAAAGTTCTGTTTCATTCACAACATTCGTCCGCATTAACAAAAGCATTAATAGGGGCAATAACCCAACATTTCGCAATAAAAACAGGGAAGAAATTCTAGACCTCACTCTAATGAGTAATAATGATAAATTCTCTGTAGGGAATTGGAGAGTCTCTCCTGAGAAATCATTTTCGGATCACTTAAGGATACTCTTTACCTTAGAGAGGAAAATAAATGATACAAAACCTTTTAGGAACCCAACTAGAACAAATTGGACAAAGTACTCAAAATGGTTGAATGAAGGAATCGATCCTCCAGAGGAAGAAACACTTTCGACAACCTCAAAGTGTTCAAAATCTTACTAGTAAAATGAAAAAGGCCTTTGAAAAACACTGGAATACTGATCTTAAGAAACGAAGAACAGGGGTCAGAAAACTTTTCAACAAAGCCAGACTGAGTAAATCGGAGGAAGATTGGAATTCATATAGATCCGATCTTATCTCATACACTAAAAAGTTAAGAAATGCCAAAAAGGATTCATGGGCTAGACACTGTGAATCCATTGAGAACACAAGTGAGGCGGCGAGACTTCGAAAGAATCCTACGATTCCGGGATACATTAAGCATCCCGATAGATAGTGGTCGAACTCGAGCTAAGAAACACTTGAACTCTTTATGGAAACGCATTTCTCGGGTTGTAAGAATTATCAAGGACCAGGTTTTACACAATCACACACCTTAGATATCTTACGATCAGTACCATCAGAGTTGGAACAGGTTATCACAGAGCAGAAGATTATGTTATATAAATCAGCCGAGCCAGATGAGATTATTCCGGCATTTCTTCAACATGCTCTACAGATAATCACCCCATGGCTTAGGGTTATCTTCAAAAGTTGTATCAAATGGAGATACGTCCCTATCAGTTGGAGGAAAGTTAGAGTAGTCTTTATTCCAAAAGCTGGAAAACCGACACACTCGACTGCAAAAGATTACAGACAGATAAGTCTCTTTTTGTTTCTCCTCAAGACACTGGAGAGAATTATTGATCTGCATGTTAGGGACCTTCTCAAACGAAGCAACCTGTGCAACTACCAACACGCTTACCTATAAGGTAAGTCAGTGGAGACTGCGTTGCACGAGGTCGTCTCACAATTTACAAATTGAGAAAAGTCTCGAGCACAAATAACATACCCTGGTAGCATTTTTGGACATCGAAGGAGCGTTTAACAACGTAAAAACGGAGTTCATTAAATCTGCTCTAGAAGAAGTTGGCGTTGAATCTGCTATTGTGGACTGAATTTATACGATGCTCAATGGCAGAATCATTAGCTCGCAACTTGGTGATTTTAATGTAGATAAATCAGTTACAAGAGGCACTCCACAAGGAGGAGTAATTTCACCTCTCTTCTGGGTTCTTGTTATTAACAAAATTCTCACAAGATTTTAGCATCAGGGCATTAAAATAGTAGCTTATGCGGACGACATAGTAATTCTGATATCGGGTAAATATCTTACCACCATCAAGGATATTATGGAATCTACACTTAAAGAACTATCTTCTTGGACAGCACAAAACGGTCTCGGGGTTAACTCTTCCAAAACCGAACTAGTTCTCTTTACGAAGAAAAGAAAATTGGAGGACTTTACCCCCCAAAGCTTAACGACATTCTTTTGAAACTTTCCAACGAGGCTAAATATCTAAATATCTAACGTAACGCAGAGGAAAGAATGAAAAGAGCACTATGCGCTCTCTACACATGCACAAAAAAAAACCTTCGGTACACGGTGGGGCATGCGACCGCAGGTCATCCAGTGGATGTACACAGCGATAGTTCGTCCCATACTTACCTATGGGTCGATCGTGTGGTGGAAGGCTTGTAGAAAAAAGTAGCTATCTCAAAAACGTAAATAAGGTACAGACACTAGCCTGTTTAGGAATAACGGAGGAACAGAGTTCTACGCCACAGGCAGGGCTGGAAATTATTTTAAATCTTCCAATCCTGGACGAGCACATAAAATACACAGCAGCAAAAAGCGCAATTCGGCTTAAAGAAATGAGCTCTTAAAAGCACAGCAGTTATGGTCATGGGTCTATCCTGCAAAGGTATGACAAAGTGGCAGGGCTTAACTAACTACTTACCACCCAGAATAGATTTCAACAAACACATCTCTACTATAACACCCGAAAGGCAGGAATGGGAATCCAAATCACTAATTAGTGAACAAGGTATTTCATTCTACATCGATGAGTCAAAAATGAAAGATGGAACAGGAGCTGGGGTATTCTGTGAATCTCTCAATATTAAAGAATCAATTCCAACTCCCAGATGAGTGTAGTGTCTTTCAGGCTGAGATCTACGCTATTGAAAAGGCGACAGAATTCGTACGCACGAAACAATTGAATTCGTCGAAAATCACATTTTTCGTGGACAGTCAAGCTGCCATCAAAGCTTTAGCAAGTGAGACTATAAGATCCAAGACATTAACAAAATGCTGAGACATGCTGAACAATATTTGCAACACTAAATAAGTCAATATCTGCTGGGTTCCTGGACATAGTAATATAGAAGGGAATGAAATAGCAGATGAACTGGCAAGGAAAGTGTCAGTGTCAAACAAAAACAGCAGTAGCCATTTAAATTTGGGACCAAAAATCCCGATTGGAGTGATTAAAAGGAAAATAGACATAATAACGAAAGAGCAAATCAATAACTGCTGGTCCTCCAGGGACGACTGCGTTATCTCTAGAAGTTTGTGGCCTAGAATTAATGAAAAGGAAACCCGATATATCTTATCGCTGAGTAAAAAGAACATCAGAATCCTGATAGGTCTACTAACGGGTCACTGCGCCATGGGCACAATGGCCACTAGAATGGGTGCATTTCTCGATTCACTCGATTTCTGTAGGAGCTGTCAGGATGTCGAGGAGATTGAAACCATTAAGCACCTGCTCTGTAACTGTCCGAACCTCCAAACAAATCACCTCCGCTACTTTGGAAACAGGTTTGTTGGAGAACTAGACGATCTAACGCAGTTCTCAATGGCAAATATGAGAAAATTTATTGTAAGCACAGGCTGGTTCGAAAATGAACCAGTCTACATAAGGCATTAGTTAGGAGCAACACTGCTTTAATTAATAGGGGATCACAATGGACCAACAGGCCCCGTGTACGCAACAGCCTCTGTGCTGTGCACGCCCCTCCTAACCTAACCTAGCAAAAGCAAAATTAGTTGAATTGCGCTATGAACTGCTACCTTATCCATTTGGCTCCCTGTGATTTTTTCCCTTATCCAAATATGAAGAAATTGCTCGGTGGAAAAAGATTTTTGTCAAATAATGAAGATATTGATGCAAGAACATGGTTGGTTGGAATATCGTTGGAGGAAGTGCATAGCTCTAAAAGGAGACTATTTTGAAAAATAAAATTAATTTTCAAATAAAAGACTATTCTTTCATTTCAAAGGCACTGATTTATGGAACAACCCTCGAACATTTTTACATATTTTTATTTTGAAAAGTAAAAATATGAAAAACATAATTTTTTTTTCTGGCTAAATATTATGTATATATGAAGCTCCGCTTGTGTGAAACTTGTTTCAGTTATCCGAAGTTCGGTTAATTGAGAGAAATCTGCTTAACTGAAACAAAATTTAACAATTTTCGACTAAATTCTTAAAATATGGAAAACAAATAATAGCATTTGTCTACTGTTTGAATTTTTCAAGTTAATAACTATAGTAAATTTTTTTAAAACTCACTTTCCCTTTGCTATTGCTCTAGAAATTTTCCTTCTATACCAAACATTTCTTGGAACATCATTATAAATATACAGCTCATATCATATTTTCTTTCCTAAGAGTCAAATCAAACACTAACCTTGTCTAACTATGAGAAAGTACCCTTATTTATGTGAATCAATAAGCCAGTGATTGTTGCTAAAATCACTATTTTCACTCTCAACATAATATTGATTGTTTCCAATCTCAACCTTCAGCATACATTTTTATCCAATGAATCGCCACCCATCTGTGTTGTTGCTAAATATAGGTTTTTCCTTGACTCTTTGTCTGTATGCCAGTTCTAAAGTACCAAAGCCGATTTATCGATCTTCCATATGTACCTACATAAAAACCCACTTGCTGCTGCGTCATCTGAAAACAGAAAAAAAAACTATCAATGAGCAACGATGTTCTTGCTTCCACATCTGCTTCGGGCTCTGAGCCACACAATTTTCAACCTTGGACTTAACTGCTGTAGCTGTTCCCAATGTGCTTTCTGTCTCTAAAGTGTGTCGGTCGGTATATGTAAATCCCAGGTCCACTTTAGTTCTGGTGTTGCATAGTGCCTTAGACGAGGAGAAATATCCTAAACTTTTGACATATACAACAATTCGGTTCAGTCAGTCAGTAACTATCTACTTTCGGTTGAGGCACCTCGGGACTGGGGGTGAAGTGATGGTTAACTAAAGTACTAACTGACACTACTATCAGGAACTGAAGGAAAACAAAGTTCGAAAGGAATATGTTTGTTTGCTTACTCTATGTGTCAAGTATTGGTTTTGGGCAAAAAAATTGAATAAGAAATATTTCAATTGAAATCATTGACGTTTGACGTTGAAACATCAATATAATTAATGCACCCAAGGGGATATGAACACCCTTTATATATTAGACAAACGAAAAACGGAAAAACGGAACTGGTTAAGCATTGCACATTCGTGAAGTGCGTTCAAAGAAAGAATCTCTGCTGTACTTAACAATACTGACTGATTGGAATTCTTGAAAGTCAGGTGTGTCGATTGAGTTGTTTAAGGGAACTGACTATTAAAATAAATTTGGTGGTGCAACGGCTCGGAGTGAACCAGGACCTTGTGACTTACAACTCTCAACCATTCTTGGGTGCGTGTTACCAGGAACGGAGGGGACCTACAATTTTCTGCCGATTCCGAACGGCTAATGAGCAGCACTTTCCATGACAAGAGATACTCTTGGAAAATTTGTCAATTCCTCGCAAGAGGCAGTACACCCCTGAAAAAAACTTTCTTGCAGCGGCTGAGAATCGAACTCGAGACCTTCCGCATGACAGTCCAACGCACTAACCATTATGCCAAGGGGTACTACAACTGACTATTAAAGACATGATAAAATAAGAAAAGATGAGGGTTTGGTCCATTACTGGCACAATGGAGACCGCAGCTGTAACTTGAATATATGTATGTGAAAACATTGATACACTCAAATTTCTCTTGGTAGCTCCGTTATAGATGTACTTACTGGACACTGCCTAGTAGGAAGACATGCTTTCCGTCTTGGAGTTCCTGCAAATGATTTTTGCAGAAGCTGCATGGATGAAGAAGAAAAGGAGTCAGTTCCTCACCTTCTATGTTCTTGTCCAGCCCCAGCACAAAGACGTAGACTGCACTCGGGAGACTTCGACTATAACGATCCTAGTGATCTAAATAATTCCGACATTCACTGTCTCAAACGCTTCATTGTTAGCTCAAAATGGTTTAACGAGTAAGGTTGATTTTTAAAATCCTGTGGTATCAGAACGGCCCAAATATTGGTCTAAGTGCGTTGGCTTTTTCCGGTCAGCAGCCACCTTAACCTTACCTAACCTAACATAACACAACGCATATGCAGATGGAGCTGCAGTGGTAGCTGCAAGAGTTGACCAACTTTTAACTATTACCGCCAGAATTTTTGACGTTTCAAAATTCAACTAGTCGAACCACTCGATTCAGGTTAACATACGATTGAAATGAGCTTGATACATTTGAAAGAGCTTTAAATCAGTTGACCTAAATGTTAGAAATCGGTACAGCAGCATTGTGTTCACGAATGAAATATCACGTGTGACACTTTTTGACAGCTATTCCAGTTGCAGCACTTCATTGTGGTCAGCCAGTTACTTTCAGTGAAAGAAGTTGCTCTAGACGTCAATCCTTAAAAAATTGTGAATATACCTACGACTTTAAGAATTAATTCAACAAGACAGTAAAACTGTCATTTGATAGTTGCATGTTGAATGAATGAATGAATTGTATTGGGGATTAATTGCACTGCGACCTGTAGATCTATTGTGCCCCCTCTTATAATGATGAGCTAGCTCATCCTATAGTTCTTCCTCCAAACCTATTGCCCTAAGGAATTTTAGTATTTGGGGCACTTTTAGAGAGGGTAGGTTGCTCTCTTCCACCTGGTACCGTCCCAGATGGGTTTTCCTTTGGTGCATGATTGGACAACATTTTCCCAGTATGTGTTCCGGAGTTTCCTCATGCATGTTGCAGAATCTGCAAGTGGCACTGCTTACCACACCAAGTAGATTGAGGTGTCTTCTAAGTTTACAGTGTCCTGTTAGAATACCTGTTATTATTCTTAGGTTATTCCTACTTAGGTTGATACAGTTTTCGAAACGTTGCCGGTTGTAGTTTCCCAGCAGTAGTTTCGCCTGTCTCAGCCTAGGGAGTTCATTCCAGTTATTGATTCTGTTTGCCTCCTCTTCTTGTTTAATTCTGGTTTTGATGACATTTTCACCTATTCCGCAATAGGGTTCAGGCCCCGTTAGGGGAGTTGAAGCTCCTAATTTTGCTAGGGAATCTGCCTTTTCGTTTCCAAGAACACCAACGTGACCAGGTACCCAATAAAGTGTGACCCTGTTCTGTTTGCCTAGTTCGTTTAGTCTACTTATGCACTCCCCCACCAGCTTAGAGTTGATGGTGTATGAGCTCAGTGCCTTTAGTGCTGCTTGACTATCTGACATAATGGCAATGTTCTTGTTACGATAATTCCTTTCGAGATTGCGATCCACGCATTTCCCTATCGCGTTTACCTCCGCTTGGAAGATGCTGGTGGACCGTCCCATCGGTATGGAAAGTTTGGTTTTTGGCCCAAAAATTCCTGCACCAGTCCCTTCGCTTGTTCTCGATCCATCAGTGTACCACTTGATGGTATTTGCTTCGAGTGTATAGTTTATATCCTCTCCTACCCAGTTTTCTTTGTTACTAAGCTGTGTAAGAAAGTTTTTCTCGAAATTATGTTTTTTGATCATTCCATCTCTTGGGATGTCAATAAGGTTAGTAATTGTGGACCTGTCAATTAGGTCCCTTTCTCTGAGACCAATAATTTTACCTGTCCCAGTTCCTTCCTTTGAGAACCTCATGATTCCTGCCACTCCAGCACTTCTAATGACCTCGTGTAGAGGGGATAGATGGAGGATAACCTCAATAGCTGCGGTAGGGCAGGTTCTCATTGCTCCCGTAATACAGATACATGCGAGCCTTTGGATTTTTTCTAGGGTTTTCCTAGTTGTTGTTAATTCGGTTTTCTTGTGCCATGCAACCGCACCATAGGTAATGATGGGTCTTACCATCATAGTGTACATCCACCTAAGGATGCTCGGTTTGCAACCCCATGACTTGCCTGCAATTCTTTTGCAAATCATTAGGGCTTTTGTGGCTTTTCCGACTATATAATTTATGTGTTTGTTCCAGAGGAGTTTACTATCTAGTATAATTCCTAGGTATTTTACCTCCCTCTGCGTTTCAATTACTTCACCAGTCAAACGGATAGGTTTCATATGTGGTAGAAGTCTTTTCCTGGTAAATGGTATGATTGTTGTCTTGGATGGGTTTATTGAAAGCCCTACAGACCTGCTCCATTTACTTGTAATTGTTAGTCCTCTTTGGATAATATCGCAAAGAGTTTCTTCAAACTTACCTACTGCAATGATAGCGATATCATCGGCAAATCCAATGCAGTATATACCTTTGGAGGTAAGATTTTCTAACAATTCATCTACTACAAGACTCCACAACAAGGGTGATAGTACACCGCCCTGAGGACATCCTCTCGTTGTGATCACTTTCTTTACATTTTGTCCTGCTTGTGCCTCTGCATTTCTAGTGCCCAACATTTCTATTATCCATCTAGTTATGGTGTTGGGTACGCATTTCCTAACAAGAGCTTTGCCTACAGCCTCGTGGGACGTGTTATCGAAGGCCCCTTCTATGTCTAAGAAAGCAGCTAATGCTGTTTCCTTTACATCTAAAGCTCTTTGGATCTTATTTGTTAGTTCAAACAGGGCGGTCTCGGTTGATCTGCCCGCCCTATATGCGTGTTGTCGCTGATTGAGAGGCCTACTTATTAACACTTCTGATCTTATGAAGTTGTCAATTACCTTTTCCAGAGTTTTCAGTATAAAGGATGTTAAGCTTATTGGCCTGAAAGACTTTGGATGGGTTGTGTCCTTTTTCCCTATTTTGGGAATGAAGATTACCTTAGCTGTTCTCCATAGACTTGGTATATACCCAAGAGCAATGCTACTCCGTAGAATATTAATGAGATAGGGCATAAGGAATTCTTTTCCCTTCTGCAAAAGAGCTGGGAAGATACCATCTGCACCTGGTGATTTGTAGGGTTGAAAGGTATTAATTGCCCAATCAATCCTTTTACCTGTGCAAATGGTCGTGGCTATTTTCCAGTCCTCTCTGTTTGGTATGAGAGGTGTTTTCTCTACCAAGTTACCATCTAATGGTAGACTGCCTGGAAAGTGTGTGTTGAGCAGCAGGTTACACCTTTGCTCTTCATTTTCGGTGAACGTTCCATCACTATAACGAAGTGCCAGTGATGTTAGTGTTTTCTCTTTTGCAAGAGCTTTATGCAGTCTTGCCGCTGCAGGGGTTGTTGAGATGTTCTCACAAAAGTTTGTGAAACTATTTCTTTTGGCTTTTCTTATCTCTTTGTTATATGTTGTCAATAACACGGAGTAATTACACCATTCCCTTGTTCTTTTTGCTTCATTGAAGAGCTTCCTAACCTTGGATCTTAGTTTAGAAAGATGTTTATTCCACCAAGGGGCATCCTTCTGTCTAGTTTTTGGTTTAAGAGGGCAACTGAGTTCATATGCCTCATTTATTGCTCCACTAAACTCGTTAACTACAACTTCTAATTCAAGGTTACTTTTAGTCGTACTTGCTGGACCTAGTTGTTCCAGGTTTGATTTTAGAACATTTTGGTATAGGTTCCAGTTTGTTTTCTTAGGATTTCTGCCAGGGGTATTCTCTGTAAGCAGACCTTCTAAGGTAAACACTATTATTCTGTGATCAGACATTGATGGTTCATTGGATACTCTCCAATCCTTAACCATATAAGCTACGTTCGGAGTTCCGAAAGTTAAGTCTAGGACTTCTTTTCTTGTTCTAGTAATAAAAGTGGGGGTGTTCCCTACGTTAAATATTTCTAGATTTTTTACCATCATAAAGTCTAAAAGGTACTCACCCCTTTGGTTTATGTCGGTGCTACCCCATACTGTATGGTGAGCATTTGCGTCACATCCTATCAGTATTGGTAGCTTTTTCCGGTTGCAGTAGTCCACCAGTCTCTGTACCTCGCACGGTGGAATGTTGGCTTCATCACCAGCAAAGTAGGCTGCTGCCACAACCATCGTCTGGATACGACCCTCGATGTTGATTTGGGCCTGTATCGGGACCAGATCCCTTGTCATAAATTCTGAAAGACATATATAATTTATGTTATTTCTTATTTTAATACAAGTTCTGGGCGAGTCTTCTCTCGTGTCCCATATAAGTTTAGAGTCGCTACTTGTCAACCCTCTTACCTGACCCTTATAAGTCCAGGGTTCCTGGATCAGTGCTAGCCCTAAGTTGTCCGCAGCGAACTTCCTCGCCAGGACAGCTGATGCCGCCTTCGCATGGTGTATGTTTGCTTGGGCTAGCCTGGTTCTGATCCCGTGTGCCGGCATCTTATTTTATTGGCAGATGGGGGCTAATGCCCCATCATCTGCTAGCAGGTGGTCTTCCTCTTCTATCGTTGGAAGCGGTTCTGTTTGGTCCATTGAACTTGGAGAGAGGTCTATGCCCTCCATCTCCATGTCCAATGGACCCGGTGTTAACCTCTCCCGTGAATCGGAGTGTTTCTCTTCTGTTTCTGAGAAAGTTGTCTCAGATGATGTGCTCGGAGGGATTGGGGGAATTGGTGGGGTTGGAGGTATTAGGGTGGGAGGTGGTACGAATGTATCTGGTAGGGTAATTCCTACCTCTTCCTCTTCCAGGGATTTATTTTCTAGCCTGGTGGGAGACTCTTTTTCTTTTGGAGATGCAGAGCTGGAGGTTGCTTTCCGGAGACCAAATACGTTAATTTTTCCGAATTTGTAGTGAAGCTGGTGATTTGCTTTCACTATAGTCTCGACGGAGTCGGCGTCAATACTTATTACTAGGAGTTGACCTTTACCTTCAGCCGAGCTTTTCACTATTCTCCAGGTCTGTACATTAAGTCCCTCATTTTGGGCTTTTAAAAGAGCCAATGACTTCTTGTCTTCTTGGCCTATACTCTTTGGAAGGAACAGTGTTATATTGTGCATTTTGGGGATGTCTTCCCCCATGCATGCATACAACTCGGTGCCCCTCCAAGTGCTCAATTTAGGTGCACTCTCTCTTAGCCACTCCGCTGTTTCGGGTCCAGCGCAATCAACCAAGAGCAGACCTGTTCTGAAGTGCAGTCCATTGAACTTCAGCTTGTGCTTCCAACCCAAGGAGACCTCCTCAATGATTGCCTCCTCGAGTGCCGATAGATCCTCGGCAGTCAAGGCGACTTGTGGATATCCCCTAGGCAGAACAGCAATTCTGACGCTCAAGGCTGCACTTGCGTATGAGAGCCTTTGTTGAACGGGTATAGCCTTAACGGTGCTTTGTCCCGTGGATGAAGTTCCCGTCGTCCTAGGTTTCTTAGCTTCTTTGCTTAGGGGAGGAGTTAATTGGTGGCTTTTCCTCTTACCCTGTCCTAGGCTCGTGTTCACTGTCTTTTCGTTTTTTCTCAGGTCCACCTTCTTCCTAGCTTCCTGCGGGGACATCCCCTCTGCAAGGAACCGGAAGTACCATTTGGTGCCTGCTCCACTAAGTCCTTTCCTATGTGGGTCCAGGTCTCCTGGACTACCCAATTTCGGAAGTACTTGACTTTTCCGGGCATTTCGGCTCTTTGGTATTTTGGGTGGACTGGATAGTTTAGATGGTGGTACCTGCCCGTCATCTTTTTGTCTGACCACCGTCAGATCATTCACTTGTTTAGGAGATAAACTCCCTGTGCTAGTGGATGCTGTTTCGTTTGTAGCGTTTTCCCCTTGACTAGGAGGTATTCTCCCTTGACAAGAGTTTGCCGCTACACTCTGTTGCTGAGTTGCGTCTTTTTCCTGTCTGGAAGGTATTGTCCCTTGACCAGAGGTCGACGCTCCTCCTGCTGCCCGGTTTTGAGTGTTCCCCTGAGGTAACCTCTTCAGGTACTTACTTCTCTCCGGTTTCGGATCTTCACCTCGGAGGTCTTTCTCCATTCGATCCGCTAGTGCACTTGCGGTAACATCCCGCAGAGTGTTGAATTTTTTAAAATTTTTATTGTTTTTTTGTTTTAAATTTTTTGGCATTTTGAATCCCACGAGTAGCTAGAGAAATAATGGGGTCCGCCATATCAGAGCTCCGCATAATATGGTAAGGTCTAGGTTACTCTTTGATTCGACCTGGTTTCAAAGAGGTTCCGTTATAATACAGCCGGTATACTCCCTGGCTGCAAACCATCCAATGGGCACGGGTCACTTAACACCCTGGATTAGGGAGGGCAGTTCTTGGTTTTCGCTCTTCAACTTCTCTACCAGTTTGGGGTTATCCCAGAATGGCAGGTCGGGTGAGTCTTTGCTACTTAAGCCTTTGCACCACATCAAGGTGACTACCTTCGCAAAGGTAGTTGCATGTTACATTTGAAAGATTTGATGAACAAGCAACCAACAGAGCATATTCATTCGACCAGGTTGTGGAATTTTTTGAAATGGAAAACTCATGTTCTTTGAAAACTGCTGGCATTTTTCGTAGCTTTTAACTCCCAGAAACGGTTCAGTTTATATTTTTTTTTGTTGTTGTCTTCTTTTCATTCTGCACTCCATTTGCTTGGATAAATTACTTCTATGGCTGAAGGTTGAGAGTACACATAAGCTCCATCTTCCCAACCCCTCCCCAATTCCTATACACGCCCCCTAAATTCAAATACAGACTCTCCGAATGTATCGTTTGGATAGTGTAGACGCTTAAGGCCGAATTTGACCTACTTCCAGGGGCTTTGTTTGGAGATTTTCGTGTGTTCGTTTGAACGTTTTTTTTTTTTTGCCTTCTACAAGTATTTGTTGCCTCTCGTATAGTAGAAGCTGTTTTATAATATCAAAAAATCGAACGTTTTGTGGCAGCACTAGCCACATGGCCACATCCATGCAGTATTGTGACTTGGAAAAATGTGGCATTGGGTTGAGTCGAGTTCATTGTTGGTAGGTATAGGTATCATACCTATCTAACCTATTCTAGGCATTCGTCGTATAGTTGCCGTCGTTGGCATGTCAGACAGGCACTTTACTGCTCAGAAATTAAATGCAGCTTGCCATAGTTTTATCCGGACGAACGGACAGAAGGAAGGGTGGTATTTCAATTGCCAGCATTCAATCTTTCACATCACACATACGAGTATATTCGAGTGTGCACGTGGTGTGGCATCAGAAGAGAAGGTTTTGAAATTGCAAATCCAAGTCACATTCCTTTGGCGGTCGGTGGTCGTCGTCAGTGGTGTGGTGAAGCTGAATGAAAGCTTCTTTAAAATGAAAAATTTTAATGCATTTTGCCATATTCAGTGCAATTAGAATTCTATGAGTGGTCAGAAAAAGTCATACATGCTGCTCGCCTTTGGATCTGGGGTAATATTTTGTGTTGAAATAGTTTTTTTTTTTTTTTTAATTTTGTTTTCATAGAATGCGGTCAGATTGACTCTATGGGCCTCACCAACAATCAAATTAAGAGACGACTTTAATATTTGAGCGAAATGAAGCATTACTTAATGGACTCTATATAACTGACAATATATGCTGCATTTTATTTTTTAGGTTCCGTACAATAAATGGTTCATAATTTAGAGTTCACATAAATATTAAGTTCATAACATGTATGGTTAACTTTGTAGAGCTCTTTAAATAATGGTCCATTTCGCTCAAAGTCGTCTCTTAATTCGATTGTTTTGGCGGCCCTGTTGTTTTAGTAATATCTATCAAATCTGTTGTAGACAGTTACTCATGCCAAATGACTATGGCAAGAAACAAGATTGAACAGCACTTCCAAATGGTAAGCCCTACTATTACAATGAGTGTTATTAAGTGCAATCACATACGGTAGACATGGTTGCCCTTCGCAGTTGATTCTTCCACGTTTGGTGCCCAAATTTGAGACACCCGATTCCGTAACCAATCAGCCAACATTTGTATGTCAAAGAAATGCAAGATTGGCCGAGAACATAGTCGTGGTCTGTGAAAGTGTACAGCAGAATCCGAGCCAGTCAATTCCTCGCCGTGACACCAACACACACGAGGTTCATCAGGTGACAATGCATTTTCAAAGATTAACTGCTTCGTGTGGATTTTGGGCCGGTGCGGTGGCGTCATTTTTCTGTAATTTTTCGAAAACGACGTTGGTGAGGCGGTTACCGTCAATGGCGAGCCCTACAGAACGATAGTAACCAATTTCTATGACCCAAATTAATCTAGACGATATGTGGTCCCAGTAGAACGGTGATACGTGCCACACAGTGGACGGTACGATGGGCATTATGCATTAACGATTTTCGAGGGCCACATAATCTCTCGCAGGTGACGTAAATTGGCCACCAAGGTCATTTGAGTGATTTCCTGAAATCGCATCTCTATGCGGATAAATTAAAATCGACCGATGCCCTTAACCATAACATAGGCCGTCGCTTAAACTCAGCCAGACGTATGTGGAAGAGTCATTGTAAACTGGACCACTTGGATCGGTGCCACTGTAAGCATTAGGAACAATGATTACTGAACTGAACTGTGATTTATTCTGAAATGCCAAAATACTTTGACAGCCCAAGCTCTCTTGATATGATTAAATTCATTTTATAGAACCTCCGCTGACTTCTAAATCTAAAAAAAAGAGTCTACAAAAGAGGTACTTTGTGACCTAGATGTGTCTGAAAATACTTTTTTACTTTATTAAACCGTGAACTGGCATTGAATGAAATGCATGAAATTATCAATATCTGTTGCTCAAACTCTTTAATGAATATGTCCTTATCAAACCGATTAGAAACCAAAATAGTCGCTGCCCTTGGCTAACGTCGGTAGTAATAACCTGCTATTAGAAATAAACTACATAATAGATGGAAGCGTAGACGAAGTCTCAATAACTGGAGAGCTTTTACAGTAGCCCGTAATCAAGCAACAACCATAATTCGATAATCGAAAGTTAACTACTATTCGTCCAATGTAAATACCTCTTTACCTCCCAAAAATGTAGAGGGAAACCTCAGTAAGATTGGTTTTTGCAAGGAGAAAGATTCTGAATGCTCTTTAGACCCTGTTGAGCTTCATGATTTCTTCTTTGGTAATTCTAGTCCTGTTGATAATTTTGAAGTAAATACAGCATTTAACTCGTCGGTTTCTGTACCAAAGAAGGCTTTAGAATTTTGAGGTTGTCAGTGAGGTTTAAGTTATGAAATATGTGATGGCTGTTAAGTCTGACTCAATTGGTGAGGACAGCTCCTAATCATAACCCATCTCACTAACATTATCAATAAGTGCATCGTCACATCTACTTTTTCTCCTTGGAAAACTTCCAGAGTTCTTCCCATTGTCAGAAAACGACATTGCACTTCTCCAGCTGATTTCAGACCGAACAGCATTCTTCCTTGTCTCTCCAAGTCTTTGAGAAGATAATGTAGCAGCAATTTCTAAATGACGTGACTAATAATAATCTGTTATATGAAAAACAATCGGACTTCAGAGCAAATCACATCTGCCCCAACAGCTATGGTCAATATTCTTGAAGACATTAGAGTTGGCTATGATAAAGCTCACATTAATCTCCTCTAAAGCGCAGAATTCTTAAGTGGAAACTGCTAGAGTAGAAACTGCTAAAATTCTTTCGCTTCAGTGACAGAGCATGTTCGCTGATAACAAACTATCTGTCTGAAAGATTTCAAAGAGTAATTTCTGGTGGAAAATACCATCTTAGAAATGTAGAAGTGCCACAGGGATCGATCCTGGGTCCAATTATTTTTTGCATTAACGATATTCCTTCGGGTTTTTCGCACGCCTTAAATTACAAGTTGTTTCAACGACGCAGTCGGTTATGTTTATGGGTTACGGAGACATCATGACCGTGTTTCGGAATTCTCAAAAAAATTGCTGAGTTGCACCTTGCATAGATAAATTAATTCATAATAATGCACTGTCATATCTTTTTAACAAACGATTTTTCCACAGGTCTGCAAGAATTATTAACATTATCCCTAAACTAAGCATTTACCTTAAGGCCAGGCGCGCACATTCAATTTTTAGTTTCGCAACTGTTTAGTTGCTAAAATGAGACATATGGGCTTATATGGGACAGCGCGCACTTAAAGCAACTCGATTCGAGCAACTAAAAAGTTTGTGATTTGACACAAACTAAACGATTGCCTAAAATTAATTCGTAATACTTGAGCTGTTTTCCATAAGCGCAAGAGAGAAAAGATTGTGAGCGTGAGTAAAGAGTTGCCAGTGCGCGGTTCTCTTTCAACTGGTGATTAAACTATTTGATTTCGATCACAGTTGCCATTGCGCGACTAGCTTAACTCTTCCCATTTGTTTTGTATATGTTCTGGTACCCTATCGAACTCGCCCCCGACTACAATTAAACGACAGAGTGCAAGAACTCTCTAAATTGGCATTTTGACAGATTTAAATAAGAAATTGATTTAACTTCCCAATGGAAATCCACATAAATTTATTAGATACAAAGTTATTAACTTTATTGTTAAATTTATTCCCCATTTGTTTTGTAAAACAAGGAAGCAGAATAAATACAATAACAGGGACTTTTCTATGAATGAAAGCATCCAAGCATAGGTATGTAATTTGAGCTTATGGGAATTTCACAAGTCCAGGGGTAGTACACTCCTGAAAAATATATGTTTGCACTGTCTGAGAATCTTGCCCAAGTTTCTTTTGCATTCTTGGAACGTGATGTTTTTGATTTTATGCCCAGTTTTTTAAGCAGCTTTTTAAAAAGTAAATTTAAAAAAAAATCTTAGAAAATGTTACAAGAAGGTTTAAGAAAGAGTTTTGACAGGAGAAATTTTTTTTTTCGAATTCTTTTTTTAAACTGTCACAATAACATTATCATTCTGTCAGACTGTCAAAATTTTACTCTGTCAAACTTAATTTGAAACTGTCGCACTGTCAATCTTCCACACTTACTCACCGCCATACTTTATATAACTATTCATATAAGAGCGACCAACAACCGACGAAGAATGAACGAACATTCGTTCATTTTGTCTGGATTCATGTCCATATTAAAACTAACTATTATCAATACGAATAGGCTTCATAGAGGCTTAGAATAATGCTATTTTTTGATAACATTCAACCGCTGGCAACTCTATTTTTTGGCAATTTACCTGTAAAAGCAATGAAAAACCTACAAATTCAGTAATAAATAAAACAATTTTATACCAAATATACGACCTCAAAGCTCAAAGGATATTTTGTGTTTCCTGTGGTAAACATAATGTTCAATCTACAAACCCAAAATATAATAAGGGCAAATAAAATTATAGCAATTCACAACTTGTTGTTGCCACAAAAATTCAAATCAAATTCAAAATGAAAGTACAAAAACCTCAAACAGCAAATTATCCACAAACTTGAGTTTCCGTTATAATGTAAAAACCTGCCACACGTTTATGAGATATGTAAGCAGGGATTCAAAAACCACCCACTCACTCAGGCACTGCCTCTCCCCAAAAACAATTTATTGTATTTTCATTCATTTTGTGGGAAAAGTCATAATTCCTGCGAGTAACACAATTTGAATAAATATGACTTCTGAAGAGCTTTGACGCGTTGCAGAATGCTCAAAGGAATGCAGTGAATTGTGAGTGTGTGATTCATGGAAGCACCTGAATATGCTGATTTCCACTCACAACTTACCTACATACATATACGTATGTATATACTTCAGGATCTCAATTCAACTAGGATACACAGGCGAGGCTTTGGACTTGTGAGTTTTCGAAACGAAAAACTTACCGACTCAAACAACAACGAAGTTAAAGTGGATGCAGGCAGACAGCATAAGCAATTAATCGTTCAGTTGTATAACTAACCAACATAGTGACCGTCAGGAGTGACCACTTTGGAGCAGTATTCCATTACAATACACGGACACTGCTAGATACAGAAAAAGGCTTCAACTCGCATGGAACTTTTGGTATTTTTTAAGAATTTAATTAAATTCGCTACCAACTTGTTGATGATGTTGGGTTTGTTGTTTGTCCTGAAGTTAAGTTCCTCTTGCTCGTTAAAAGTGGCTGCAGCTTGGAAACTGGCGGGGTGACCATATTTTTATCAAATTTGTAGAATATTCAACACCAACTGAAAGTCACAATGAACATCATCAAAAAATGTATGCCTCGAATGTCAGGAATGAATATCCCTGAATATAACTTCATTTAGGAGAATTGTTCCCCAAAACTTGGTGCTTACAGGAACTTAAATTTTTGATAGAGCTAAGGTTATTAATAGTCATAAAAAAATTCAGCATGCTTTCAACTAAATACACAAGAAAAACTCATCAGATTTATTTGAAACTCTGCCGTTCAATTAAGAGTGGATGGTCACCCTAGATGAAAAGTTGAAATTAAATTATGAGCAGAAGTGCCTTCTTTTTTTTTAATGATGCTGTTAATGATTTTGTGTTCCGAGTATTTTTTTTTTGTTTTCGGAAAAACAAAAGGATTTATATATAAAATATGTAACTTAAAGTGAGTACGTATCTACTTGGGGAAGCTGCATGGAAATTCATTTTATGAATTAAAACAAAATGTGAACAAGTTACTGAAGAAACTACTGATAAAACAGAGTCTCCAGTTGTAAGTCCTCTTTAAATTGAGAAAGTTTTATTTAAGTTCCGTAGAATAAATTAAATACACAAATATACATACGAAAACTTGTAAGACTTGAAAGTCCTTTGAGGATTTCTTGGCAAAATTATCACTCTATAAAGCAAGTATCATCGGCTTCAGTAGCAACCTCGATGTAAATATGTATATTAATTTTTAGTCATAGACGTTCTTGGACTTATTGAGTACACCTTTGAAGATGAGAAAAAAACATACTACGAACAAACCAAAGAATACTAGATATCTGCTCAAGTTATAAAGTAGGAACAAGGGTTGGTAAAAAAAATTTAATTGGTTGCATTCAAAAACTTACGTTTTTGTTTTGAATAAAACAATAACAATTACCCTGAAAAATTACAAATATTTTTCCCACTTTATTCAGTTCTATAGAGAAAGCATTAGTTCCAGAACCAATGGAACCACTTACCTAATCGATATTGATGAAATTTTCAGTCTTAACATTACGATGATACGGAAAAATGGTCGCCATATTTGAATACAAAGTTTTTTAATGCAATCTACAAGATGTGGGAATAAAATTTTATTTTATCTAAAAATAGTGGTACCCGTCATACTAATGTTCAAAAATTCTTTTCGAAAATCTTATTTTTCTCGAAAAATCTGTAATTCAACAAAAAAAATAAAAAAATCTAAATCTTTTTAGAGAAGATTTAAAAAGCATAAACAATATTGAACTTCAAAACTTAAGAAAAATTGTCTTTGAATTAAAAAAAAAAAATATTTTTTTTTTGTAAATTCAATATCACAAAAAAACGGGACAATATTTTTTTTTTGAAATTTAATTTCCAAAACTTTAAGTTGGCGTACCAAATTTTTCTCTTAAAAATGTTTTAAGAATTTTTTATATAAAACATTATTTAAAAAAAAACCGCTACAACTTATTAAATTTTTGTTCTTGCATAAATTCATATTCGATTAAAAAATCGAATATTCCGTTTTTATCTCTTTAAAAAATGAATTTTATGAACAGTTTTCTCTAATAACATTCATTTTTAAATTCTAAGTCTATTACATAAGAGCAAGTTCGTGCGAGCCAGTTGTGCATTTTTACTTGCGACTTATAGGTAGATACTATAAGGCAAGTTATGCATTCGTAAAAAATATCGAACTCGAGCTTTTGATCAAAGTTGACATTACGATGATAGCGAAGACTAAAAAAGTGGGTCTCGCAATTCTGTCTGTCTGCTCGACTGCAGCCTAAACGGCTCGGCCGATTTTCTTTAAACTTGGAAGATATCATTTTTATTTTTCCCACCACACGGTTTTTTCTTTTTTTAAGACCAAAAATAACGATACCTGCCATACAAATTTTTTTTCGAAATTTTATAAATATTTTTTTTTCTCAAAAACTGTTCGATAGATTTAAGAACTAAAAAAAAATTGCGAAAAATGGTTATGGAGGGTAACCATTTTCTTCGTTTTTGATTTTCTCAAAAACGGTACAACCGATTTTGATAATTTTTTTTGCTAAAGCTCCACAAAAATTGTGTATTCAAATTATCAAAAAAAAATTTTTTTGGATTTTTTGAAAAAAACTTCAATTTTTTTTTTCAAAACTCAATCTTTCGAAAACCGCATGCTGGATTTTTTTTTAAACTTGATGAATAAAAGTTTTTATTTTACCTAAAACTAAAGGTACCCACTATACAAATGTAAAAACAAATTAAAAAATGGTTTTCAAAAATCGTATTTTTCTCGAAAACGGCGCCTAAAATTTTGATAATTTTTTTTTTTGTTCAATTTGTTTTTATGATCTGTAATTTAATAAAAAAAAATTGGAATTAAGATATTACAGCTTGTACTTACCATAGAACCATTTTTTCGAATTTTGAAATTCTCATTATCCACATAACGGATCTTAATGAAATTATTTATAGAGAAGCTTCTAAAAAGTCTAAAACACATTGCATTTCAAAACTTTAAAATAAATATTTTTTTGAAAATTCGATATCTCAGAAACGGCTTAATATTTTTTTTTAAATTTAATTTTTATTCGAACAGAAATAAAAACTTTAAGTTGGCGTACCAAAATTTTTTCTTAAAAATCTTTTGAAATAATCTTGAATTTGAATTTGAATAATCTTTTGTATATAAAAGCTTTTTTTTAAGAAACCACTACAACGACTTATAATTTTTGTTCGTGCATAAATTCATATTTGCATAGCATTCTGTTTCTATCTCTTACTATTACAAGAGTTTAAAAAATAAAATTTATCCTTATGAACAGTAACATTCATTTTTAAATTCCTAGTCTATTACATAGGAGCAAGTTCGTGCGACTTAGTCGTGCATTTTATTTTATGTTGGAAGTCTTAAAAAGACTATCACTATCACATTAAACCTAAATGCAATATTTCGAAAAATACATACATTTTAATCAATTATTGCGAGGTACCATACAAAATTTAAAAATCCGGTTTAGGAAAATCTTATTTTTCTCGAAAACGGTTATAAGAATTAAAATAAATAGTACCCACCATAGAACCAGGTTTTGAATTTTTTCACAGGTTTTTTGGGGGTGGCCGTGGCGCGATGGATGTGTGCTCGCCTGTCAACCTCATGATCGCAGGTTCGATCCCTGCTGTCGTCTATGTCGTTTTAATTCCATTAAAACCTTTTAAAAATTGTCATCAATGGGTTTCTGGTTTGCTCATTACATGTTGTTCAGGCATAACACTAACAACATGTAAGTGAGTTAAACTAGTATGCCCAACAAGGATGACTACGAATAAAATAATGTGAATTATAAGTGACATAGAAATAAAACACGGCTTTTCTCCGCTTTAGTTCAGCCGCCATCCCTGGAGATAAAAAGTCTGAGACAACCACCTTCAGTCTCAGAACATCGTGCCACACATCTTTCCTGTCCTTCTTTCTCTTCATTAACTTCACGCCCGCGCTGTGTTAAAACATTTAAAGGGTTATTATAATCCTTGAGCGCGGGTAGATTATAAAAAAAAAAGTCGGATTAATGGATCGAAATTAAACTATTTTAAACAGACTATTTTATAAAAACTTTTAAATGGACTTAAAAAAATTAAAACCATTTCTTTTTTTTTAAATTCCATTTCAAAAACTATTTTTTGAAATTGAAATATGTATGTATTATCTTAGGATCAAAGCCAGACCAATGATAAATAATGTTCCAAATACGAGTATCTAGCTTAACGTGTTTTTCGAGCAATAGAGATTGAAATAAAAAGGTTTAAAAAATAAAAATTAAAAAAATGGAGAAAATTCTCAAGAGGGGAATGCTTTGGACCTAAAGAATTATTATGATATTCAGCTTCAGATGGGTTACATGTTTTTCTTATGAGATACTAAAGGATGGCATATCATTTCTTAACACTATTACGAAAATCTTCACAGGAATCTTACTGGAACGCCTTTCAGATTGGGTAAATGAAAACAACCTCTTAAGTGAATTCCAAGCGGGTTTTCGAAAAGAATATAGCACAGTGGATAACATCTTTTCTTTGACAAGTATCGCTAGAACGTATTTGGATAAAGGGGAAAAACTGTATGCTTTTTTCGTAGATTTTAAGGCCGCCTTCGATTCTGTTGACAGAAAAGCCCTATTTTACAAAGTAAGTAACCTTGGAGTTTCAACTAAAATGTTAAACATTTTGCAAAAACTTTATGAAGAAAATAAATCTGCAGTTTGGGATGGAAATATTTTATCCAATTGGTTTGAATCAACAACAGGCGTAAAACAAGGATGTCTCTTGAGCCCGCTTCTCTTTTCAATTTATTTGGATGACCTGACTACATACCTGCCCGGAGGAATATCATTTGATGGACTTCAAATAAAGCTCTTACTTTATGCCGATGATATTGTCATACTGGCTGAAACCCCAAACATGCTCCAGTTAATGATAAATAAACTGCAACATTATTGTTCAATCTGGAACCTGCAACTGAACCCAAATAAATCCAAAATCATGATTTTCCGAAATGGAAGAGGTCGCTACGCAAGAGACGAATTATGGACATGGCAAAATGAAATTCTTGAAACCGTAAAAGAATACAAGTACCTCGGAGTAACTATCACTTCAACGTTGTCCTTTAAGAAACATCTGCAAGAAAAACTAAGAGAGTCAAAGCTAGCAATAAACTGTACTTGGAAAAACGTTCTAAGCAAACAAAACATTGCACCTAGTGCAAAGTACAAAGTCTTTGAAGCAGTCGTGAGATCTATCATGTGTTATGCTGCGCAAGTTTGGGGTATCTTCGAGTTTGATGAAGTAGAAAAGCTTCTTAGATATTTCATCAAGAAAACCTTCAGACTACCGGAAAATACACCAACCTACATGTTGCACCTCGAAACTGGTCTACCTACGTTATATATACACACACTTCAGCTGCATTTTTCATATATCGGGAAAATCCTGGACCATCCAAATCATCGACTCACCAATAAGATAGTTCTGTTTCTAAAAGACAGGAATCTTCAATTCTTTACTGAATGGACGAGATTGAGTGATATCCATGATGTTCAACTTCACCAACACAATGGAAGATCTTTCGGTGGCAGGCACCCTTCAGATGCTCTTAGCAAAAATTGAAGAATCAATAAGGAATGCGTTCAAAGAACAAAGTCAGCAAAGCCAAACAAGAAGCACCTATAGATTACTGAGTCATGATCTAGGTGATAAAAATTATTTCGATGATCGAAACAGTCTGGATTTTATATCAACGATTTTTAAAGCCAGAGGAGAACTCATCAACCTTAACTACTTGCCATATAGAGACGACAGAAATCCAGAATGCACTTTGTGCAACCTGCGATGCAGAGAAGATATATGTCACTTCATTGGTATCTGCCCCATCCTGAACTCGATCCGAAGGTTATCTTGGGGAAAAAATACTCTTTCATCAAATGAAATTATAAACATATTAAATGGGGAAAATTGGAAAATCCTCTACAACTACCTGAAATCCGCTCTTAAATATCGACAACAAATTATTAACGAATCGTTTTGATATTGTACTTTTGTATATATATTTATGTATTTTTATTTCGTGATAACTAAATCAACAAAGAACTTTTTTGCTTTATAAAATAACTCCCTTTTCGGCTGACGGCATAAGCCAATGTCTTTTTGTGAAAATTGTAAACAAAGAACTATGTAATTATTAATTTATTTTTTATTTATATCTCAATAAAATCACACTTTACTACTACTACTACTAAAGGATGAATGACTTATTTTAAATAGTAATAAATTAAACAAAACACGACTTTTAAGCTTAATATTTCAAAATTCCGTTTAAACTAAGCCCGTGATCATAGCGGGATTTCTCGTGAAAAATACTGTAAGCAAAGCATACCACAACACGAAATTAAGCACTTAGAAAATTATTCTTTTGCACCTCGCCCCACTGGTGGTCAGTCTGTGATCTCTAATTCGTAGTACCCCTGGGAATAGTACATATGTAGTTACAATCAAAAACAAAAACTATTTTCTCAGGGGTTATTACTCTGGCGGAAGTGATAAATTCTCCAAGAATATCCTTTGTCATGAAAAGTGCATCTCATCTTAGCCGTTCGGACTTGACATAAAATTGAATAAATCCCTTCTATTCCTACCGACTAAACTCAGACAGAAATTGTTTACAGTTGCTTTTGTTTTTTCAATTTTTCTCGAAAAAGCCTTAAACGATTAATATCTAAATTAGCTGAAAGGGTTTTTCAGTTTTTTTTGGTCAAAAGCTAATGTAACAGAAATAGTGCATTATCGTTTTGTTATAAAATCACAGAAATGGTTTTAAGAAAAGTTATTCCTAAGCCACTGGATTAAAAAATTATTATTTGGAAAATTTATAAGCTAGCATGATAATTTTATGACACACAAAAGCTTGGAATCTACCTTCGTTAATAATTAAATAATTATGTAGTCAAAACAAGCTTAAACATTTTCAATTTACCAACTAGCTTATGAATTAAATTTTTTTTTAATTCAGAAGTCACTTAGTAGCTTATGAATAAAATTGTTTTAATTCACAAATCATCTACAGACTTATGACTCTTATAACTCTGCGCTCTACCCCGACTCAACGGCCAAAGACTTTCATTTTCTTTCAGTGCAAAATTTCTAGCTGTTATTCTAGACAGTAAGTTGAACTTGAAACTGAATATTGGAAACTGTAGTTACACCTTTGGTAAAAAGTGGGCTCTTCAATCTAAAACGATTTTGTGGACTTGCACAGCTCTGGTGCGACCGATCCTCAAGTATGGTTCGATTGTATGGTGGCCCGCGAGCATATAACATCAATAAACTGAAGAAGGTACAAAGAACTTCCAGCGTTGACTCCAGAGGGGCTCTAATATTTTTCCCAGCTGATGCTTTTCAACGATTTACTGCATCTTACGAAGAAATTGAAAAATCCACTAAGAGTATCTCTTGTCATAAAAAGTGCTGCTCATCACCCGTACGGTATCCGCCTCCATTCCTGGTAATACGCTCACAGGAATGGTTGAAAATTGTTGGTCACTATGTCCCGGTTCTCGTCGAGCATCAATCACAATCACCATCACATGGAACATCAAATTTATTTATTTATTTTGATGCCTTAATCATTTTTCTGCACCTTTTACCACTTGATTTACACATTAGGTATCTAGGATCTTGCAGCTTATTAACACAAAAAGAATCGAACTTTTGGATTGTCTAATCTAATTTTTAAGTTATGTTTCCATCAATAAAGGTCTGGGATGATTACGTCGTGACGAAAGACTTCGACACAACTTTCTTTACTGATCGCTCAAAGATGGAGTTTGGTTCAGGAATATTTTCTGAGACTTTGAATATATATGTATAGGACTTTTCAGCTACCTGACTTTGATTGTGCTTTTCAAGCTAAATTACTGGCTATCAGGGAAGCATGGAAGGTATTCAACAAAAATCCAAACATAAACCGGAATACGGATATTGTCATAGACAGTCAAGCGACTGTTAAAGCCATTCATTTTAGCACATCATCCTCCAAACTGATCTGGAAATGCCGCAATGAACTTGCTAACTTCAATACTAACCTCAATGTTGTCGCTCTTATCTGGGTTTCGAGTTATGTAGCATTGATGTGAATGAACAGATGGACGAACTAGCCAGACAAGATTCAGCCCTTCACAATTCACTTACGGAAAAATTCAGCATTCCACTCGGAGTTATACAGGCCAATATTCTCTCATTTTTTACTTGCGACTTATAGGTACTATAAGGCAAGTTATGCGTTCGTAAAAAAATCGAACTCGAGATTTTGATCAAAGTTGACATTACGATGATAGCGAAGACCAAAAAAGTGGGTCTCGCAATTCTATCTGTCTGTCTGTCTGTCTGCTGTCTGTCTGCTGTCTGTCTGTCGGTTCGACTACAGCCTAAACGGCTCGGCCGATTTTCTTCAAACTTGGTAGATATGGGTTTTAATTTTTTTCCCCCCGACGTTTTTTTTTTTGTTTTTTTTTTTTAAGACCAAAAATAACGGTACCGGCCATACGATTTTTTTTCGAAATTTTTTAATATTTTTTTTCTCAAAAACTGTCCCACAGAATTTTAAAAAAAAAATTTGAAAAATTTCATTTGGTTAAAACTAGCTAATGGTTGAAAAAAATTTTACAAAAAATTGTTATTTTTGGTAGCCCCCCTGGATCCATTATTTTTGTTTTGGATTTTCTCGAAAACGGTACAGTCGATTTAAATAATTTTTTTTATGCCAAAGCTCCTCCAAAGTTTGAATATTATTACATTTTCAAATTTTCATTTTTTTATTTTTTGGATTTAAAAAAAAAATCAAAATTTTTTTTTGGAAACTCGATATTTCGAAAACCCCATGCTCGATTTTTTTCAAACTTCACAAAAAAAAGTTTTTTAACATAATCTACAAGATTTGAGAAAAAAAATTTTGTTTCATCTAAAACTAACGGTACCTTCCATACAAATTTTAAAAAATGGTTTTCGAAAATCATATTTTTCTCGAAAACGGTTCCGAGAATTTTGCTAAAATTTTCTTTCTTTTGATTAATCTTTACGATCTATAATTTAATAAAAAAAAATTTTAATCTAGATATTACTGACTGTTCCTACCATAGAACGATTTTTTCGAATTTTGAATTTCTCATTATCGACATAACGGATTTTAATGAAATTTTTTATAAAAAAGCTAAAAAAAAGTTTAAAAAACATTCCATTTAAAAACTTAAGAAAAAATATTTTTTCAATTTTTAGAAAAAAAAGTCGTTTTTTTTTTTTGAAAAATTCGATATCTCAAGAACGGCTTAGTATATTTTTTTGGAAATTAGACTTTTATTCGTACAATAATAAATGCTTAAGGTTGGCGTACCAAAATTTTTTCTTAAAAATGTTTTAAAAATTTTGTACATAAAAGCTTATTTTTTTAAGGAACCACTACAACGACTTATAATTTTTGTTCTTAAATAAATTCATATTTGCATAGCATTCTGTTTTTATCTCTTACTACTAAAAGAATTAAAAAAATTTATTTTATCCTTATGAACAGTTTTCTCTAATAACATTCGTTTTTAAAATTCCTAGTCTATTACATAGGAGCAAGTTCGTGCGACCCAGTCTTGCATTTTATTTCTGTAAATGCCCTGGTCTTGCCTAATTTAGAGCACAATCATTAGGAAGATGTTTCTTTGACGACATTGACGAACTTTCGGAAATGAAAATCAAAGACTTGATCTCTTTTCTCAACGCAACGAAATGGCTCTAGGACGAACTTCGGTTACTTCTGTTTCGTGCCGTTTGTTTGACTCTTAGATCGATGCCGAGCTAGCGGACTGAGGGCTTTGGTGGAGGTTTACGATGCGGGTGGTCGGATGATCACTTAATGGAGTTGGCTACTGTTTCAGCACCAGTCAATAAGCTACATAGGTTGACACAGTGTATATAGTATCGGCTGAGTTCAATGGTCCGGTTGAGTTAGTGATCCAAATTCCGGATGATTGTGCAAAAGCAAACACGCAATAAGAGACCTAATAGATCTTTTCATATTTTGAAAACTCAATTCAAACTGGATGACTTCATGAGAGTGTCCACAATTACCCATATCAATTTCATCCACAGGTTGTAACGTTTCGTTGAGAAAATTTTCTTATTTACTTGGGTTATTCTCGTTTATTTAAATATCAACCGGAACGAATTTGGTCAAATTTTGCAAGCAGACACCTGCCGTTACGAAATTTACCAAAATGTTATATTTATTCTATAACCATAAATAACAAAGAAAATACAATTTTGGACGCTTATGAGAGTATTTTAATATTTTTTTTTTAATTTTCTCGAAAACAACTTGAACGATTTTGATTAAACTTCATACATGTAGTATTCAAAGTGATTGACCACAATTACGTCTCTTTTTGTGAGTTCGTAAAAAAAAGAAAAGCATGGCATTTTATTTGTTGAGAATCCGAATTAATGGCTCATATTCCCAGCTACCTACCAGCAACCGTTGTTCGTAAATTTTATTAGTTCCTGAATACCCGAACTGAATTTAAAAAAAAAATTGTAGCCATAAAAACCCATCATCATTGTTACTGCATTTATTGTGTGTCCCTTTTCTAAAAGTCCATAGCTTTTATTTTAAATGTTTTGATTTTGTTAATTCCAAATAAAAACTCATACACAAAATGTGTTGAATAGCTTTTGTAAGAACAAAGCATTTGTTTTGTGTAGATAATTTTTACGACATCCGCTCCAGGGGGAGCCACTGATGCTGACCGTTTGTCATCCACCAGACCGGGTGACATCTAAGGAATAAATAAAATAAATTTTTTAATGAACATGTTACATGCTCTGGCCGTTTTTGGTTAGTTTGTTCGCCTTTGGGCCTATTCAATACCAGTTTTAGCGTTCATAACAGCGCGACTACCACTTCCTTTATATTCTTGGACATTTTATGAACACAGCGCTGCGAGACGGCTCTATGCCAAAGACGACAAACAAACCTACCACATCGGACCTTCAGATGAGAGACACTCTTGGTCTTGGTCCAGGTCCAATAAAATAAACCATCTCTGCGAGAGATGAGTCGTTTGCATAATAATTTTATTATAAGCAAACGGTCTCTGTGTGTCTGGGTGTTTTGTGTCCTTTGTTCTTGGCCCAGACAACTGAATTCCGTTCAGAAGGACCAGCCTCACACAACCTGTTTCCATTCACCGGGTCAACGCTGATGTGTTTTAGCTAACTTGGCAGACCGTAACGGGTCCAGTTGGAGGGTTTAATTGCTTGAGAGGTTGCAGAAGACTTGGTTTATTGTCCAAATGCGTCCTTTGGTCAGGACTCGCCCATCCATATCTCCCATATGCATTGTCGATTTGGATTTATTTTCAATACCGTTCCTAAAGTTGAGATTATGAAAAAAACAAAAACAACTTCGCATCCATGAGATAGTTCTTTGTTTTTATTACAATTTAAAACTTCAACTGCAGTTAAGCAGTTTACAACGACCATCATCGGAGCCAGTTGTTCTGTGGCCATGTTATGCAGACTCAGGTGATGGTCGTAAAGAATTTTTATTGCTTCGAAAATTATAGCACAATGGAGTCAATGATGGTGCCACTGCCACTACTACTGCAACTGCAGCTCACCTGTGTCCAAATTTGTGTGGTCCAAGTTCGTTGGAATTTTATTGTTTTTTTTGTGTTCTTATAAACAACCTAAAACAATAAAGAGGAGAAATGGACCTTCATGGGATAGAAAAAGTTGGAAAAGTGCTTGTGCCACAGGCAGTAATGGCGGAAAAATTTATGATAACTAATGAGGTTTAGGTCTCTGAAAACTTTCAATAAGACTAGCAGGCAGAGAAAATGTTTATGGCACAAACTGTTTTGTATCATTTTAAATAAATTTAATAGTTGACAAAATTTAAACTTTTATACTCAAGGGGCTTCTGAAGAGTGATGGCTTGGAAACAATTAAATTTTATGGACATTATGTATTCATGACATGCATTAAGAATGCATTGCATTGTGGTACAAGCGGCAGAGACAAACTATAATTACCAGATGTGGAAAATTGGAAGAAGTAAGAGATATTTGTTTTATAGTGTAAAGTCACCTTAATAATAATAATAAAATGCACAACTGGGTCTCACGAACTTGCTCTTATGGAATAGACTAGAAATTTTAAAAACGAATATTATTAAAGAAAACTGTTCATATGGATAAAATAATTTTTTTAAATTTTTGTTAGTAGTAGAACATAAAAACAGAATGCTATGCAAATTATGTAACAACAAAAATAAAGTCGTTGTAGTAGTTTTTTTTTTAATAAGCTTTTATATTCAAATTTTTTAAAATATTTTAAGAAACAAATTGGGTACGTCAACTTTAAGTTTATTATACGAATGAAAATTAAATTTCCAAAAAAAATATTGAGCCGTTTTTGAGATATCGAATTTTCAAAAAAAAAAAGACTTTTTCCAAAAATTCAAAAAATATTTTTTGTTTTAAGTTTTGAAATGCAATGTTTTTTAAACTTTATAGAAGCTTCTCTAAAAAAAATTTCATTTAAATCCCGTTGTGTTGATAATTTTTTTTTTATTATATTAAAGATGATAAAAATTAATTGAAAGGAAAAAAGCTTAATCGAAATTCTAGGCGCCGTTTTCAAGATACGGTTTTTGAAAACCATTTTTTTTAACATTTGTATGGAGGGTAGCTTTATTTTTAGGTAAAATAAATTTTGTTTCTCACATCTTGTAGATTATATTGAGAAACTATTATTTATCAAGTTTTAAAAAAATCTAGCATGGGTTTCCGATATATTGAGTTTTGAAAAAAAAAATTTGAAACTTTTTTTAAAAATAAAAAAATAATAATTTTTGAAAATTTGAATACCTACACAAATCTGTTCAAATTGCTGGGGAGCCTAAGCATACAAAAATTTATCAAAATTGGTGGTACAGTTTTTCAGAAAATCAAAACCAAAAAAAATGGTTAGGTTAGGTTAGGTTTAGTTAGTGGGCTGACAGTTGATCTTGTTACCGTCACACTTATATCAATGTACATCCGTTGTGATACCCTAGGGTTTGGGACCCCTTGTAATGGAACCTATGATAATTTTATGTCAATCAAGCTCGTTAAGGTTGTAGATGGGTTACAGCAAGCTTAAGCCTGAAATGTCAGAGTGTATTTCTAAAGTATTGAAGTATTGGGAGAGGTATACGCCTTCTCAGGGGGTATTGCTTTCCTTTACCTCCAATTGAGCATTTATTCCTCCCACCAGGTCCGTAGGAGCATGTGGCTTCTTGCAAAGTCTGGTAGATGAGTTTGAAAAGTCAGTGCTTGGTGTATATGTTCGTTTGTTTGGTCCTTAGTTAAGTTGAAGAGGCTGTTTCCATACCAAAAATGATTTTACCAATCTTAGGTAGAGGTGGCCCTATTAACCCACTGAAGCTCGTGTTCATCGTAGAAGTGGCGACGCAGGTGTATAGGAGAGGTGCCCATTCTCCGTTGGAGCTACTCCCACAAGGAACACGTGTGTCGTTATCGTTCGTATTACATTATCGTACTGTTGTTGAAGGAGGTTTTCAAAGATCAGGAATTCTCAAGCCATTTGGCATCGTTAACGAATTTTAACATGATTTTGCTTGGAATGTCGGAAAGGTCCTCCAAGTCGCTGAAGAAGTGCATCCATAGATGTCTGTTTCTTAGATGATATAGCGCAGAGCAGTGACACAGATAGTGAGGAGTGTCCTCATGTATCTCCTCGGCATAATTCGTCCATACTGAGTTTCATCTACTTCTTGTGGTAACCGAGTTGGTTGTGACCAGTGATGATGCTCACGAGAAGAGAAAGAGACTGTTTATTCAGTTGGATGATAACATCGGTCTTTTCTTTACTGAAACTAGGCCATAATTTTCTGGTTGTAAGACAGGAATCGAGAGAGTTTCATCTCTGGTTTGTTAAGGCTAGAATTTTACTCTTGATTACCTGTTTAAGATTACAGGGTGGGACTTGTACTGTTGTATCTGCTTGATTAGAATCAAGTGTAGATCCTATTCTTGCCAGCTCGTCAGCGCTTTCATTTCCTGGGACACCACTGTGACCAGAAACCCAACAGGGCCTAATATTGTGCTGTATACCAAGAACCCTAAGCTCTTCGCGACAGCAAGTTACAAGCTTCGATTTGATTTCAATGGCAGAAATCGCTTTTATTGCCGCTTGGCTATCAATGAAAAAGGTGATATCAGCTTGTGGTATTGCCATCATTAAGACTTGTCTAGCGGCTTTCTTCACTGCCAGGACTTCAGCTTGAAAGACACTGCTGTAATCAGAAAGTCTGAATGAGCTGAATAGTCCAAAGGTCTCTGAAAAGAATCCTGCACCAACATCAGTTTCCATCTTGGAACCGTCGCGTCGGTAATATTGATATCATCGATTCGCAGGTAGATGGCTTGTTGATTTGCCAGTCCTCTCTGCCAGGAAAGGCGGTCTCGAACGGCTTGTAAAAGTCTAAGCGGGGTGTTATGTAGTCAGTACATACCCTATTTCCCGTGTATTTCTGTAGAATCTGCGCATGACCTATCGCACTATGTCGCCAGTTACACGTTTGGCTAAGTCGAAGTGCGCTATTGGCTGCCGATTCTTGTGTAAATAGATCTAGGGGTTTTAGATTGAGTGTAGCTTCCAGACCCGCTATTGTGGTGGACCTCATTGGCCCAGTGATTCCATGACCAAGGCCATGATTTTAAGGTTGGTAGGTTGGTCTAGTGCATTCCACCAGACTACGTTACCGTATGTCAGTACATCCACTTGATAATTTTCGGGCTTGGTCCCCAAGTTTTACCAAATATTCTCTATCCTTAATGTTAAGACTCCAGTTCAATTTATTATTCAGGATTACGCCAAGATATTTGGCGCGATCGGAAATTTTGAGTTGGGTCCCTTCAATTAGGGGAATTTTAAAAGTCGGTAGTTTCCTTTTGTTCGTAAAAAGAACCAGTTCGGTTTTTTGCGGGTTAACCGCTAGACCACAGTTTTAAGTCCATGTATTCACTATAGATAAAGCATTCTCTATCTGTTCGTTAATTGTGGAGGGAAGTTTACCTATCGCTAGTAGTAATGCTAGGTCATCAGCATATGCAATTACTTGAACTCCACTATATTTAAGTCTCATTAGAACTGCGTTCATCACGAGTGTCCAGAGAATCGGAGAAAGCACCCCACCTTGTGGAGTCCTTATAGAAGTAGACACTTTAATCTCTGTTCCTCGTACCCTTTGGCATAGCGTTGAATACCTTAGGGGATGGATAGTCGATGTTCATTCGCTCTACATGCCCTAGCCATCTTAACCGCTGAATACGTATTTTCTTGATTAGTCTTCGTCGTCTTCGCAAGATGTTATTTTGCCTATCTGCACAAACTGGACCATAAATCGTGCGTAGAACCTTTCTCTCGAAAACAACAAGGGAGCTTTCATCCGCCTGGGAAAGGGTCCATGTTTCTGCACCATATAGCAAGACTTCAGGGTTTTGTACAGCGTCTTCTTGGTATTTCTCGTTAAGGCTTTATTCCTCAATTGCTTACTTAGCGCAAAGAAACAGCGATTAGCAAGAGTTAATCTACGTTTGATTTCAGCACTGATGTCATTTGCAGAGTTCACAGCAGTACCCAGGTAGACAAATTCTCTGACCACCTCGAAGTTATATCTATCAATAGTCACGTTCTGATCAAGTCTGCGGTGGGAATCGGCTTTATTTGATGACAGCATATACTTCGTCTTCTCCTCATTGATCCCAAGACCCATTTTATACGCTTCTGACTCCATACTAGAAAAGGTACCCGCAACTGCTCGCTGGGATCTTCCCATTATGTCGAAGTCATCCG
Organism: Chrysotoxum bicinctum; assembly: GCA_911387755.1. Lineage (NCBI taxonomy): Eukaryota > Metazoa > Arthropoda > Insecta > Diptera > Syrphidae > Chrysotoxum > Chrysotoxum bicinctum. The sequence continues at coordinate 183,905,103 of OU426989.1, read as the reverse complement.
CGTATCCAAGATATTGAGTAGACTTTTGAAAGATAGTGCCATTGATGTTGGCCCGAGTATTGCGCACTACTCTCTCAAGGACAATATTAAACCAGCTACATGAAAGCGCGTCACCTTGTCGAAGTCCTCTGGTGGTTTCGAAGGTTTCGGTTGAATCTCTCGCAATTTTGACGGAGCAACGGGCATTTTCCAACGTCATCCTGATAAGGCGTATGAGTTTGGTAGAAGTACCAAAACTTGACATGGCACGATACAGCTTTTCTCTATTAACTCTGTCATAAGCTGCTTTAAAATCGATGAATAGGTGGTGTGTATCGATATTAAATTCTTGGGTCTTCTCCAGGATTTAGCGTAGTGTGAAGATCTGGTCGAGGGTAGACTTTCCAGGCCTGAAACCACACTGATAGGGACTAATCAGTTAATCAGTAAATGGCTTCAGGCGTTCACATAATACGCTAGACAGGATATTATAAGCGATGTTTAAAAGGCTAATGCCTCTATAGTTTCTGCAGAGAAGGCGGTCGTCTTTTTTGTGGATCGGGCAAATGGTACTAAGGTTCCAATCGTCGGACATACTTTCCTCCGACCATATTTTGTTGAAAAGTTGGTGTATGCTCCTAACCAGATCATCTCCAGCGTACTTAAAAAGTTCCGCCTGTAGACCATCAGAACCGACTGCTTTGTTCGATTTTAACCTGGCGATGGCTAACTTGATCTCACTTAGGTCAGGTGGGTGGAACTCTAGATCATCAACCAAATTTTCTTGACGTGGCTGCTTGCTGGCGGAATTTTGGTCAAATGATCTCTGGTTAAAATGATCTCTCCAGATTTTCAACATCGACTGCGATTCCGCTATGGTGTTTCCTTCCTCATCTTTGCAGGCACCAGGGCGAATAGTGAATCCTGTTGTTTTCTTTATGAGTCTTTTGTAGGAACTCCGCACCTGTTTTCGGCTAAAAAACCTCTCTATTTCTTCGACTTCACGCTGCTCATGGTTTCTTTTCTTTTTAATGAGCAAGCGGTTTTCATTACTTCTCTTTTCAACGTAGAGCTGACGGGAGGCCCTTGTCTTCTTTTGCTGCCACAACCTATACGCCTCGGTTTTGGCTTTGTTTCTCTGAGCACATTCGGAGTCAAACCCGGGATTCTTTTGCGGCACGCGGCTGTTATAATCCTAGCACCTCTTCCGCAGCAGCCTTGATGGCATGTTGGCATTGCTGCCAGTGGTCTTCTGGGCTCATTTCGTCTGTACTAGGGTCCCTCGCAAGCTCTGGGGATATTTGGTCGGCATAGACCTTGGCGGTCTCTTCGAATTGCAGTCTACCAACGTTGAATTTCCTCCTCGGGATTGGAATATTATATCGTGCGAATTCACGTTTCGACTTCTTATGGTGGCACAAATCCGAGTGGTCCAATTTTCAATGACTCTTCCGCATAGATCCAGGTGAATTTGAGCAATGGCATACATAATATGTTATATTCACCTTAAAGACATCGGTTAGTTGTGGCTTAGTCGCATAGACCTGCGAATTCAGAAAACCTCACAAGAATAATTCTAGAAGGGTCGGATCGCATGATTTTGGCCGCCAATCCATAAGACCATCACCTTTATTCCGATAGTCGTTTTAATAAAGCGCCTTTAAAACGAGAAGGCTCCAGAGGCCACATTTTGGTGTTAAATAATACGAAAAGGGCGGCGTTCTCTATGTTCTTCACTTTTCTAACCATTATAACGATAATCGTTTCAATAAAATTCCAATTTTCGTTTCTAGAGCCTTGTCGTTTTACTGGCGTTTTAGCAAAACGACTATCGGAATAAGGGTGCATAAGAAAATAGTTATCATCGTTCTGTGGGGCTCACCATTGACGGTGACCGCCTCACTAACATCGTTTTTTGAAAAAGTACGGACAAATGACGCCACCGACCCAAAACCCACACCAAAAGGTACCAGATGCATTGTTCCATATACAGCAATTTCCAAAAATGGGCCTCGTTGCTTAAGATAATTTTTCGGCCTAAATTGAGGTCCTTTTCTTACCTCTCCGAAGCCCAGTCATCGAACAAACGGCGTGGTTTATGGTTATGAGCTTTGAATTCTTGGGTCAGTTTGATTTCGTTCGGATGGAGGCTCATGTCCCGTAGAAAAATTCACAAAGTTGAAGTCTGCGAAAGGCCGAATTCTTATGCATGGCGAGAAATCGACTCCCTGAGGTTCTCCTCTACATTTTCACGGATCGTGGAGATTTTCCCGGCCAATCTGGTGGTCCTCTATAGGACGAATATTGGGTGAATCGAATGTCTGACATTTGGCCGTCAAAAGTTAAAAGTCGACTGTGAAGGGCCACCACGCCTACCGTAAAATGGGCGCAAATGGGTTTGCGTACTGTTCAATTAAATTAGTAACTGAATAATAAACTTCAGATTTGACAGATGTCACCAAAACAACATGGCCGCCGAAATCTACACGCTCCAATTGAAAAACCCTTTAGAAGTACATATTCCATAAATCTATTCTCCGCTGACAATTTTGAAGTGCTCCATGTTCAAAGATCTTATTAGTCTCTACGAGTATACCTATACGATTTATAGCCCCTTTGTTGCGTTATTTCAAACCATACCTTTATGAATAGTCCTTTGTTATTGTGGAATGCAATCTGTTTACTACTCAAGCTCAATTAAACATTTGCTTACACCTTGATATCTATTGTAGGATCAATAATACAATAGAAAAGGTGTGGAAAGAGTGTGTTTGATTGTCATATACAAGATATCTATGGCAAAACAACGCCTTTATTTTTATGTCGTGCATTATTCTATCTAAGCTATCGAACTCAATTAACCCCTAATATGGCAAGACATGAATGTAATCATAACGTGCAGGCATTAAACCACAATTCACAACAAAAAAGCTTCAATTTTTCTCTCCGATTGGCTGTGTGATAATAAAAGAGAAACCACGTAAGCTATGGTTTGAGTGAAGGTATTTCCATATAGAGGGACATTTGAAAGTTAATTATGACCAAAAATCAAAATTATGTTATTAGGTTAAAAGTGTAAGTTTTTTTTTCATAGCTTATGAAAATTATTCAAAGCTGTCCCTATCACCATCTACAAACTTCGATAAAATAATGTTAACCGGGTTTTTGTTTCAAAGTCTCCTTTGTGCAGCATTGCCCTAAGCCCATGTAACAACCCGAGAATCTATATCTACCAAACAGTCACGATTTGTTAGTAGCTAAGTGCATAGCCATTTATTAAGACACAAATGGAGGCAATAGACAATACAACCAATTAAGTTGAAAAATGTTTAACAGCTTAAGAGCTATTAAGATAGTGCTTCATCACGTTCTGCCTAATAGCAGCATTAGTTTCGTTAACATGAAATTTATATGAGAAAAATATTTCCCAAGGGCCATAGAACATCGAAAATAGTCCAGAAATAATTGTTCTTCCTGAACTTTTAGGTAAACACATAAATAGCTTCATAATGTCACCACTGATGCCGCTGTCCTCGAATCAAAGTTTTGCCTTTCAAATTCATCAGTGTTGATTAAAATTGACACAAAACATATCCCTCCACCATTCTTGCCTTCCTTGGCCTCAAGACTGCCATTAAATATTTTTGTTTTGTATAATTTATAAAAATATTCTCAGAGCCAGAGAGCTGATGGCCAAGAGGAATAGGATTAATAGCATTCTGCAAATAACATGTAGATACTCGGAGATGTTCATATATCTTTTTTTGTTTTCATATTCCCAGTCCAGTCTTTTCCCACATTACACCCAACAACAACAACAAAATGCAAAAGCAAAAAATAATATATATGTTTTTCTAGAGAATGAGGGAATAATAATACCCAGGGCAGTAGAATATATGGACTGAGGGTTCAACGAACAAGAAAATGGAGTCGAGAGTTATTCATTTGCCTTGTGAATTCCAATTAAAAAATTCCCTCAAATTGTTTTTGCACTTCCCATCATTTTCAATGCGATGATGGATGTTTAGGTTCTATTTAAAAAATGGAGATGGAAGCTCCATATCCATCAAATAAATAGATAGATGCATTATTGAGGTTAGGGTTTAATTTAGAATTTTTTTCTTTTCATCTATATTTAGGATCACGATTAGGGTTGGCGAATTTTTTTACGAGACTTGGAGAATGATTTGAATAATGAAGATTCTTAAAGTTCGAATTTTAAATGACAGCTCGTGGAGAACCGGGGCGAACAACTGTTAACGATTCTTGTTTATTGTTGACAGAAATCGAGGGAGTTTGCAATTTTCTACCGAGCCCGAACTGCTAAGATGAGAAGGACATTTTTATGACAAGACTATTTGACTCTTCCGTGGAAGAGACAGAACCCCTGAACAAAATATTTTTGGTTTTAGGTTACCTTCTACATGAAAGGCCGAGGAACTGATTAGTACGCTAGGCACCAGGAGACCCAATTAGAAGAAAATTAAATGAAACCCTTGGAAATATTTTGAGTGCCGAAAAGAACGAATGTTTTTCTTTTTGAATTTGAAAATATGGACAAATGTGGCAGACTTTCCACCAACACCGACACAAAGGATAAGCTTATGGCCTTCAACCAGGAGACCATTAAGAGGAGCTAAAATAGCGCGGGTGGTTCCGGTACTTTTATGCACTCCAAATCATCAGGAAGCAGCGATAGTACTCCATTGATTCTTTAGCCGACCAATACTAACCAGTTACCTTGGTGTAACCAAAGCAGCACTGCACGTGGTAAAAAAAGCAATCGATAAGCGCCCTTCTCAAGAAACAGTTCAAAAGGGCTTCTTTTATTCTTGGCAAGTTTGGTAGGAATGAACATTTGAAGAGAGGGACCTCACTGATAAAATATAGAAATGCCAGAAGATTGTTGCAGATTACAACAATCATCTGGAAACTCTTTAAAAAGCCGCTTAGCAAAACAGGTCTCAAAATGAGACTTATAGAACCCAGAAAAGATATTAGCTTGATGGTCCTAAAAACAAGTAAGGATATCATCTCCTAGAGGAGCGCAATAGGGTACTATGAAGGTTGTCAGAGACGACCTCCAAGTATCGGTTGCAGATTAGCTCTCCACCAACAACAAAGGTTTGTGTGCTGATGTGAAACTCTATCGAGACCAAGCTCTCAGAAATGGTCTTTTTACATACCGTATCCATACAAGAAGATCCCTACCATGGTTTCGAGTCTAGTGAGATTCTCAGGAGATGTAACGTGATAAATTGCAGAGACAAGTTCTCTAAGAATTTCCTTAGAACAAGCGTCGCAACGACTGGGACGGCTTGAAGCTCGAGATTATCATGGTTAAGAAAAACCCCAGATTACCAAAGGCCCGCATTTGGCTGCCTCTCATAGGCATCAAACCGAGTGAACAGGAGCTGATCCACGGTCTTCGAAGGCTTAATCCGCTAATTTCTATGCACTACTGGGCTCTCATTAGGGCAGATGAACCGTAGAAGAACAGCGGATAAGCGAGGAAAGCCGGGGAGCCTTCGAAAACTCCAACGTCAAATTGAAGTTCGGCATTAGAAATGCTAAAATAATAAAGCTGCAGAGTCAGGGAGAAGAACCCAACAAAGCTAATGACAATGTCGAGGTGGACGAGGTCGCTGACGATGTCGAGGTTTCCGGTGAGTCAATGAGCCATGGCTCTTCAGCGACTTCAATGAATTAAAAACGCGCTGCGAGTCATACAGATTCATCTGAAGCACTTTAAATATGGAAGATGTTTGTCCTTTTGTGGCCTCAAGGTCAATAATAAGGACAAAAATAATTTATATAAAGAAAAGGTCACGAAAAAAGGAAACATGCACTTTTAATATGCTTTCGGAGAGGGAAATATTGACGCAGTTGCCATACAAGAATAATAAATGGTCTCAGAGTCAGAGGCCTCCAAGACCACCAATATGACCTAATTTATAAGACCAAAAGTCCAGACCAAGATAAGCCTAGAACTTGTATTTTAGCTATGAAACACTTGAAAGCTTTTTTGTGCCCTAATCTTAGTACCCCTGATCGGACAGTTGTCAGAATGGAGGACTAAAATACAGAAGGCTTGTTGCTGGCCTCATCATACTCGGCTCATGATCGACAGTCACCGCCAGAAGAGCTGCGAACCCTAACAAAAGAAGCCAATTCCAAGAAGACTAACTTTTTAATTCTGGGGTAGTTTAGAGATCAATGATCGAGATGAATCTCTTTTCGATTTACGGTCGTTAATAACAACCTAAATCCAATGGTAGAAAGTTGGAGAGTGTCCCCTCTGAAATATTTTTCGGACCACAGATTGATTCGATTCAACATAAAAATTTCAAAGCCGAAGCTCCACTACCTTATAGAAATCCCAAAAGAATTTACTGGGCAGAAGTTCAGCCCGATTGTAAAATCTAAACTCTGAAATATATGCTTGATCACACAATGAAATGGCTCTAGGGCGAAATTCGGTTACTTTTATGCGTACCCTTCGTTTGACTCCTTAGATCCCGTGCTAGCAGACTGAGGGCACAAATATTATAAAGCCATCACATAGATCATCTGATGGACCATCAATGAACCTTCGCATACAGGGACCAAGATCGCTCTTCAGTGCTCGTGCTGGTTGAACCCCAAGTATTTCCCAGGTAAATCAGTTAGATGCACCAATTTCCTTGCTACATATATCAGCAAAATAGTTTAGTCTGCCTCTTTTGAGGAGTCGGTATACAGGCTTTAGCCAGCGGCTCATGGCTTCCCGTGATAATGTATTCATAAAGCCACAATTCTGCGTATCGTCTTATTAGAAATACCGATTGTTAATAGAGCCTCACACCAATCAAACTTAGGCCTGTTGACGGTACCAAAATATGTGCCATATATTAACCATGATCATTATTTTCTTCTTATCTGTTTTCCGAGTATAGCCATCCTTGCGGAGGCTTGTGTTTTCTTCATACCTTTTACAACAAGAGCACAAGTATTAACTTTTGGTATTAATAGATGGAGGGAGTCTTATGAAGACCAGATTTTGGAAAGGGAAACATCAACGTCTTAAAAGTTCTGTTTGAAAACAAACAAGTTTCTTCATTTTGTTTTTCTGTATAATCAACGTCGTAAAGATGGGGCATGGCTACCCTTAATATTTAAAACAATATACGGTTGTTAGAAAAAATACCATAAAGTTTATAAGGAGATACCGATAACCCTTGATTCTAAGTTTTCCAATATCACAATGAGAACGAAAATGAAAGAAAATTGAAGCAATAAACATTCGTGATGTACGGCTAAAGAAGGAATCACTGTGCTTGGGAATATCATAAATTGGACTCCAGGGTAAAATCCAGATGAGAGTTACCTTGAGCTTAGTATAGATGTTTTGCGGGCACATCTTCGCATTACTAAACGAATTTACATGATGATGTACCTTCTTCCATGTCCTGATTGTCTGCGAAGATAGCTGCTGTATTTCGGGCTAGGTTTGGGTTTGCTCAACTAAATACATGCAATTAAGCTAGAAAGATATTAGCACAAGTTGGATAGCCGGAAGGACTTAGAAACATTTGAAATTCCGAAATGATTTCTGAACCAATACCAGAATAAAAATAAGAGACATCGGTAAAAATGGTAACGTCGAAGCTTATCGCCGCGAAGTAATTGAGGCTCATTGAAGAAGTGCTTTAATCGGTGCTAGTCGAAAAGGTTTTAGTGGGAATCAAATTAGTAATATTGATGTAGTAAAAAGTTTTGAAAAACCGACAGCTTCATTTTATTTCTTTGTTAAAAAAAAGCAGTCATTCAGAATTTACGGGTTTGTTTCCCAGATACTGCAAAAATGTTTTTCAGTATTTATTGTCACGAAAAGTGCTTCTCTTCCTAACCGTCCGAATTCGGAAGAAAATTGTGTGTTGTCCTCTCTATTTTTGCTTCAGAAATGGTAGGCAATTCTAGGTCACTATAGGCTTAGCTCTCTACCAGCTTTTGTCCTGGAGACTTATTTGTAGAAAAAGTAATAATTATTCAATAAATTCTTGATTTTCTACTGTTTCGATTTTCTCCACAACAATTAATAGAATGTCAGCAGATCTAAACGCATTGTGGTTAGTATTGCGGAAAATGTATCGTCAAACTGTCCAACTGTCCAAGGCCTCAAGAATGAAGAAATAGATTCCTTCTTCGACAAACTCTACTTAGCCTTGTGAAATCTTTTATGTTTCCAAATGGCTGGTGGTAGTATTCTCTTGTAGACTCTAAAATATTCTTTATATGGTTGATAAAACGTATTTTGTGGCAGATATTACACACTGTCTTTACCATTTTTTCTCCTCTCCGACGGGTTTCACCTTGTCGTGGTGGGGGGGCTTACGTCTATTCTCTAGCTGCTCGATCAGCTAGAGACTTAGACAACTAAGAAAACCCAAGGAGTAGTAGGTTTAAAACCGTGTGTGAAGGTTAAATCTCCGGCTACTTACGTGGCTGGAGATTTTAAGGTATTTACGAGGTTTTAAATGGTGTTAAAGGGTAAACTGGTAGTCTCCGGCTACCGGAGATCTTTAAGGTTTTTTAAGGATGACGAAGGGTGAAATTGGTGAAGTCTCCAGCTACTTGCGTGGCTGGAAATTTCTAAGACTTTACTGGGTCGTGAAGGGTGGAATTGGTAAGGTCTCCGGCTGCTTGCGTGGCTGGAGACTTTTAAGGTTTTACTGGTTTATGACGGGAGAAAACTGATAGGGTCTCCGGCTATTTGCATGGCTGGGGACTTTTAAGGTTTTTTTAGGTTATGACGGGAGTTAACTGGTGAGGTCTCCGGCTGCTTGCGTGGCTGGAGAATTTTAAGGTTTTACTAGGTTATGGCGGGAGTTAACTTGTAAGGTCTCCGGCTGCTTGCGTGGCTAGAGACTTTTAAAGTTATAAAAAAGGTTTAAAAAGGGTAAGTCTCCGGTTACTTGCGTAACTGGATATCTTATTTGCAATAGCAAATAATAGTGGGATCGTCGTCCCAGTTCTTTAGAACAAAGACTAGGAGTGTCTTTCCTAGTTTTCCGTAAGGTGAGCAAAAGACTAGGAGCGTCTTTCCTAGTTTGCCGTAAGGTAAGCAAAGACTAGGAGCGTCTTTCCTAGTTCGTCGCATGGCGAATGAAGACCAAAAGGAAGCATACTAAGTTGTTGGTTACTACCCCGGCCGACTTCTTGGTGTTTGTATCCTAAGGATTGACAGGCCCAGAGTTTTGCAAGAACTCATCTGGAAGTGACCTCGGTTGCGAAGCTCCACCGGAAGCTATATTCTGGTATCATGGGAGATAGTGCCCATTTGAGTTGGGGGTTGAGTTTTACCCTCTCCTCAAACCTTATCTATGAGGTAGGCCCCCTAGTGGGAGCATCATGGTGGCTTAGTTTATTCCAAATGCGGAGACACACGGTTTTCAAGATTCTTTTCTTGAATTCAAAAGGTGTTAGATAGACCTCGCCTCCAAAGCAAGAGGTGTGCATATGCTACAACATACCACAACTTTGCGACCGAGATATCTTGTTAATGGTCAGAACCCAATTTGACTCCGATGGAGGTAGGCAGGTGTTCACGTTAAACCAAAAGATCATCTTACCATTTTTTTTGAGGTTCTAGAAGGTCTAATTCCACAATGCAAAAAACGGGATAAGATCAGTGTTCATAGAAACTTCTAAGGTTTTCAACTTTTTTCTCAGATGAGTCTAAGGCCGGAAGTTTGCAAATAACAATTAGACTAAATTTCTTCTGGAAAATTCTTTTGGAATTTCTTTGAAGAAAAAGGTTCCAGGGATTAAAATTTTTTTGAGGGTAATAAATCTACGGTCGGAAAGGAATTTCCTAGGGATACCCTTCAATTCTTCATAACAGTATACAAATTTTGTTAGCGACAATAGCATCAAGTACATCGTCCCACCTTTCATAGTTTTCTGAGCTCGTAAAGACGAAGGTAGGAGTAATACCTCCAGTTCGACACATTTCTATGCCAACGTCTACGTTATGTCCTTTTAAACTATTTTTTCTTATTTTTCTAAGCGGTCAAAATTTTAAAGGTAGTCCTGACGGTTATTAATTAAAAGAAAGCTCATTAATAGATCTTAAGGGAGCTTGTATCAGATAAGTTAACTGCTTGAAAATAAGCCTTTAAAATTTAAGTAAGTACATAACTTAATATTTCTCATTTTAATACAAATTTCAACGAAACAAAAAACAAACTTTCCAAACAATAAATTCCAGAAACCACAAGTCCATATAAACTAGCTACCCTTCGTTGCAGAAAAAAAACTCAACTTATAAGAATGCACCCATCAGATACTTGATAAAACAAACTCCGTCATAAAAAAGTGAGAGTTTCATAGTGAACGTTTTGCCTTCAAGTCTAACAAAAAATAGCAAACTTTCAAAATTCCTTAAAAGTAAACCTCTTTCAGCCCACCAACCAATACAAATTCATAACCCCAACCACCACCTATACACAGAGAAGCCCAATGGAAAAGCAGACAAAAAATAAAATTGCAAATATGAAAATTCCAAACTGCTGCAGACTGAGAGGAGTAGGAAAACCGCACACTTTCTGCTAATCATCTATTCAAGTTGTTCGTTTTGGAGACGGAGCAAGCACTAACTTTAAACCACTGACTACAAACATACAAACCACAGAGGCATTCAACTCCTGCACTCTCCATCTCCATCTCCACCCAGCATAATCATGCTAATGCTATTTCACATCGCAACCAAACTAACCACAAAACCCATGACAACTGCCTGGAACTGATGCTACTGTTTGATTACTCTCGCATAACCTATCATCAGCATTATCCTCGTCCTCATCATTCGGAAGACAAGTACACTATCGTGGTACCTGGTGTCTGCTGCCTTGCCCCGCTCCGTCGGTCGTACTGATGGCCATATCATCCAAAAGTCACCCATTTATCATGAGGAGCAGGAGCACTGCCCAGCAACTTTGAACACTGCATCCGAGAGATAAACCAGGACGGCACCGCAAACAGTACGCATATAAAACAAATGGAGAATCTCAATTGCAAGATACGAACGTGTATGTCTAGATGCGGACTGCGGAGGCAATCCATCTTCACTTATGCCTTCGGTCGAGGCCTATGCTAGTACCCGTGTCCGTCCAAAAGACAAAGCGAGCTGTCGAAGAAAGCTGGGGCTATCCGTCGGGGCATGGACTGACCAATATGGACGACCTCGCGTAGCGTTTTTTAACCCGCTCTGTTAAAGGTCTGTCCACAGGCGCTGTATTGCATCGGGCCTGAATCTATTGGCAACGGTGAACCGGTTCGGCTCGGCGCGGAAGTCTTTTGCTTCAAAAAGACCGCATTCACATGGCGGCTGTCAAAACGAATCTCTTTGTCTCTGAGTTGGGGGGCTTTCACATGATCCGCACATGGTGGCGCGGCGGCATTGCGAACACTAGAAATACCAGTTTCTGTAATTATGGTGAATACACATGCGGAGAACGGCGGCGCGGCGACGGTGAAACGTACAAACATCATATAATTCCCGAGATGATGCAGGTGACGTTTCGGTCTTGGTTCGTGTTAAATTAGCTATTTGCCATCAAGTTCTATCGTTCAGTTGCTTCAGTAGTTGCTGCTGCAGCTAAATAGAAGATGCATTCAATTATCAATGGAACGGATGTCGGACTGAGATTCATCCGCATTCCGGTACGATAATCATCATGGGAATATGCCTTAGCCACACCGAAGATGACGGACACCGGAGTTGGCACCTCTTTTCGTGATGGTGTTGGTAAGTTCGTCATTGAGTTAATTAGGGAGTTTGACGAAGCTAAATGGTGCAAATGTTCAATGACAAACCTAATGATGCAACCAATGAGAGTACCAGAAGTTGACATCGAAGAGTGGTTTCCGTATCTACTTTGCTAGCAAGACCGACCGACCACAACAACTGTTGGGTGCAGAACTGTGTGGTGCTGTCGTGGATGGGCACGATTCGAGGTTGAAATTTGCCAATTACGCAGATAATTATTTTTTGTCAAATGGAACTTGTTTCAAGACGGGTTTTGATTAGCACTAAGTGGCGAAAGAACTTGCCAAGGAATAGACTTTTGGGAAGAGAGGAAACACAGTTATGTAGAGAGCTTGTTTTTCCTCTAATAAAGTAGGTGTTTATTCACATTTGAAAGGAGCGATTATGATTATGGTGTCAATTTTGTATTGAGGTGTGAGTAAAAAATTACTACCTGCTTATATCTTTACATTATGCTATTGATTCTGATGAAATACGTGAAGAGAGTTTAAACTACGAAATAATTGATAAGCAAGATAACCAGATTGAAATTTAGTCTTTCTTTAAAAAGGTCTCAGGTTTAAGACTTTTTTTTTCCAAATCACGAATTAAATAAAATGCACGACTGGGTCGCACGAACTTGCTGCTATGTAATAGTCTAAGAATTTCAAAAATGAATGTTATTAGAGAAAAACTGTTCATAAGCATAAAATTCATTTTTTAATAGACTAAAACAAATTCTTTAGTAGTAGGAGCTAAAAACAGGATGCCATGTGATTCAAGCAAATATTAGCTTATGCAAGGACAAGAATTATTATAAGTATGTACTGGTTTCTTAAAAAAATAAGCTTTTATATAAAAAATTTTTAAAACATTTTTAAGAACAAATTTTGGTACGCCAACTTTAGGTTTCTATTATTGTACAAATAAAAGTTAAATTTCCAAGAAAAATATTAAGTCGTTCTTGAGATATCGAATTTTCCAAAAAAAATGACTTTTTTTCCTAAAAATTGAAAAAATATTTTTTTTTAAGGTTTTGAAATGCAATATTTCTTAAACTTTTTAGGAGTTTCTTTATACAATAAATAATAAAATAATAATAATAAAATAATGAAAAATTCAAAATTCGAAAAAATCGTTGTATGGTAGGTACAGTTAGTAATATCTAGATTTCAATTTTTTTTAATTAAATTATAGATCGTAAAAATTAATCAAAAAAAAAAAAAAAATTTAGCAAAATTCTCGGAACCGTTTTCGAGAAAAATACGATTTTCGAAAACCATTTTTTAACTTTTGTATGGAAGGTACCTATAGTTTTAGATGAAACAACATTTTTTTTCTCAAATCTTGTAGATTATGTTAAGAAACTTTTATTTGGCAAGTTTGAAAAAAATCGAGCATGGGGTTTTCGAAATATTGAGTTTCAAAAAAAAAAAATTTGAAAATTTTTTTAAAAACCAAACAAATAAAAAATTGAAAATTTGAATATGTAAAAATATTCAATCTTTAGAGGAGCCTTAGCATAAAAAAATGATTTAAATTCGCTGTACCGTTTTCGAGAAAATCAAAAACAAAAAAAAATGGACCCAGGGGGGCTATCAAAAAAAACAATTTTTTGGAAAATTTTGTTCAACCATTACTTAGTTTTAACTAAATCAAGTTTTTCAAATTTTTTTTTTAATTTCTGTGGGACAGTTTTTGAGAAAAAAAAAATATTTATAAAATTTCGAAAAAAAATCATATGGCAGGTACCGTTATTTTTGGTCTTAAAAAAAACAGAAAAAAACGTCTGGGGGGAAAAAGTTAAAACCCATATCTACCAAGTTTGAAGAAAATCGGCCGAGCCGCTTAGGCTGTAGTCGAACCGACAGACAGACAGAATTGCGAGACCCACTTTTTTGGTCTTCGCTATCATCGTAATGTCAACTTTGATCAAAATCTCGTGTTCGATTTTTTTTACGAATGCATAACTTGCCTTATAGTAGATACCTATAAGTCGCAAGTAAAAATCAATTGCACACAAATTTAAAAGACTTAATTTTTCATAAATAAGCTCCAAATTTTGTTATCCATTGGATATGATGTGATGAAGTGGAATTATAGCTTATTAAATATACAAAAGCATGTTTATTCGCTTAAAGAACAACATCAGGTACAATTTTAACAGGGGTCTTGTTAAATTAACAAGGTGCAATATAAAGTTCAATATAAAGTTGCAGAAAACTCAGAAACTTTGACAGTTTCGATTAAATTGTATTTACATTTTCTGATAACATAGTTTTATTAATTTAGTTTACAATTTTTAAAAATAATAAAATTGTTGAAATTACTCAAAAAATTATAAATTTTAACCGCAAAGTAAATTTTAAGCAAATTTATGCAATTTGAGCATAGTTTCCTGTAATTTTCAATTTATAATACATAGATTGAATTGACTTAATGTTTCAAATATTTATTTCAATTGTTTACTAGATGAATTTAACCCGGTATTGATTCAACTTAGCGCTGAATCTGTTATATTTAAACAGACCATCGTATAATATACTAAAATTATGTCTATGGAAGTGAAGTGAATAATAAAGTAAGTGAAACTTCATATATTCTTTTACAGTATACATATGTATCTTCTTATTTAAAAAGATCTATACACTTCATTAAAGTTATGAGATTAAGTTGCGTTAATTTTTATTCTACAATGAAACTGTTTTGATTTTATGGTATCTCTGTTTATATCAACTCAAGCAACAACTAGATCATGTTGTTTTTGCATAAAATGAATACTGATAGTTGTGTCCGTATTAAATCTTATCTTAGTGTTGATATTCATCGTCATCTGTAATTATGAACATTTCTTTTTGAGATCAGTTACCCAACGCAACAGTCCTACAAATCAAATCAAAAAGGAAACAAATTTAATAAAAAAAACTCTAATTAAAAAAATTCTTCTATATCCAAATACTTTCCATGAAAAAATGGCAAGATTTAATCTTAAACCAGACCACTGTAACAGTCAAATTTTAATAAATAAAAAAATGAAAATATAAAAATAAATAAATAAAATATTAGAGTCACTGGTTTAATATGTCAAAGTGTCAGGTAAAATAAACATGTAATCATTGTCAAAATTACAACTCGCCCTGTTAGTACATATTTGCTCACACGGAAACTTAGCACTGCTGCTGGGCCTTACCAACAATCAAATTAAGAGACGACTTTAATATTTTAGCGAAATAAAGCATTATTTAATGTACTCTATATAACTGACCATATATGCTGCATTTTATTTTTTAGGTTCCTTACAATAAATGGTTCATAATTCAAAATTCACATAAATATTAAGTTCATAACATGTATGGTTAACTTTATAGAGCTCTTTAAATAATGGTCCATTTCGCTCAAATATTAAAGCCGTCTCTTAATTTGATTGTTGCTACGGCCCTTTGCCAATTTCATAGTATATCATGTTAGTTTATCAAGATTTTCATTTTAATTATTTAATTGATGTAGTGTAAAGTTTACAAGGTGTCATGTAGGTTTTTTAAGCAACAACACAACGTTAAAATCCTGTATATTGTTCCATATTTAGCATGATCAATTCAATTGAAAAAAACAGCTACAACAAAAAAAAGATGACTGCTTCTAAAAAATTTGAGAAACATTATATTTCAAAACTTTAAAGAAAATTTTTGATATTTTGCAAGAAAAAATCATTTGTTTTTCTAAATTTGATATCTCAAAAACAAAAATTTGTATTCGAAAAATATTATAGATTTAAAATTGGCGTTCCAAATTTTTTTCTTAAAAATGTTTTAAGGATTTTTTTTAAACAAGCTTATTTTTTTAAACTAATTTCTTCTTGATTTTAAAAAATGAATTTTATGACTAGGAACTTTTTTACTTGACACTTAGGTAGTACAAGGAAAAGGTCGAATTTGGGAGTCCTGTCTATTCTACTACAACCTAAGTCGTTGGCCGATTTTCTTCAAACTTGGTAGATATCATTTTTAAATTTTCCGCCCACACGTATTATTATTTTTTTTTAAGCTCAAAAATAACGGTACCTGCCATACGAATATTTTTCAAAACTTTATAAAATATTTTTTTTTGTTTCAACAACTGTTCGTCAGATTTTTCTCAAAAAAAAAAAAAAAAATTCCAAAATCTTTATTTAATTAAGGCTAGGTTCAACATTTTTTTTTCGAATAATGGTTATTAATGGTACCCTCCAAAAAAACCATTTTTTTTGTATTTTTTTTTTTTAAAACGATAAGATCGATTTTTCGTATGCCAAAGTTTCCTAACAGTTTGGATATTATTGCGTATTTAGGTTTAAGAAAAAATATGTTTGGATTTTTTAAATTTTTTCGATTTCAATTTTTTTTTTAAATTTGTTATTAAGAGTTTCTAATTACAGTCTTCTACATGTGAAAACCAAAATTTAATTTTATCTTAAAATAGCGGTACCCACCATAGAAATGTAAAAAATGGGTTTCGAAAATCGTATTTTTCTCGAAAACGGCCACTAGAATTTTGGTGAAATTTTTGTTTACGATTAATTCTTACAATCTATGATTAAATGAAAAATATTTTAAAATTGAGATATTACTGACTGCAGGTACCTACAACAGAACGATTTTTTCCAATTTTTTAATTTCCCCTTATTGGCATAACGGATTATAATGAATTTTTTCATTGAGAAGCTTTTAAAAAGTTTAAAAAAAAAAACCCATTTCAAAACTTAAAAAAAAAAAGAATATTTAAACATCTCAAAAAAACGGGTCAATATTTTTTTGGAAAATTAATTTTTTTTCGAATAGTAATAAAACTTAAAGTTGGCTTACCAAAATATTTTCTTAAGATTGTTTAAAAAAATGTATATGTACAAGCTTATCTTTTTATGAAACCGCTACAAGGATTTATAATTTTTGCTCTTGCATAAATTCACATTCGCTTAAGAAATCACATTGCATTGTGTTTTGAGCTCTTAGTACTAAATGAGTTTCAAAAATAAAATTCATGAACAGTTTTCTCTAATAACATTGACGCGAAATTTTAAACAGCATATTAATAATGTATTAGTATGATACTACTTAACAATTTGCTAACTTTAAATTAGTTTACTAATTCATTCTTAATTTTAAACATTTTCTAACTAGTATCGTACCAAAGCAGGTTTCTTTATAAATTGCTTCTGAACACACCTAAAACAATGATAGTTCGTGCTACGAACGATGATTTTAACTTTAATAAAAGGGTTGAGAAAGTATGATGCTATATTCGATTAAAGTTTGCAAAATCGATGTTTTAACCTATGTAGTTTCATACTAAAACAGCTTTAACATCGTACTAATTCAACTAAAATTTTGCGCCATTAGTTTTTAAAATTCTTAGTCTATTACATCAGAGCAAGTTCGTGCTACTCAGCATGCATTTTATTTTAGTAAGATTCATTTTAAAATTTGCATTTTATTTTTAAGGTCAAAAATCAGACAATAATTTTTTGTAAATGTATACAAATATTTTACTGCACAAAAACTGTGCCAAAGACTTAAAAATAAAATCAAAGACATTTTTATTTTAGAAAAACCTATTTTATGGTTGCAAAAAAAAATCATGTACAACTGAGTTTTAAAATTTTTGTATTTAAAGTTTGAATAGTATTGTGAATAAAAATTTTCAAGATTTTTTTTAAACTCAGTATTTTGAAAACCAAATGTTCGATTTTTTTTAAACTGGACAGTTAACAGTTTTTAACACTAACTACTTTCTGACTGTCTAATTATCGGCTTACCGGATTTAAATGAATTTTTTTTAATCTCAATAAAAAACAGGTCACATCAAGACTTTTGGATTTTTTAACAAAATTTCAATTTTCTTTTTGAAAATTAGATATCAATGGCGCAAAATTTTAGTCGAATTAGTACGATGTTAAAGCTGATTTAGAATGATACGAGTACTTTGTTCAAACGACAAATTTCGGAAAATTTTAACTGAGTTTAACACCATACTTTCTCTAGCATTTCATTAAATTTAAAATTATTAAAAAGCCATTTTATTTTTTTGTTAGTATCATGACTGTTTGACATTAACAAACAAAAAAAGTCCGTTTACTAAATTTTTTCCACGAAATGTCATTGTTGTAGGTGTGTTCCGAAGCAATTTATTCAGAAAATTATTTCAATACGTTACTACCTAGTTAGAAAATGTTTTAAATTAAAACCGAGTTAGTAAACTACTTTAAAGTTAGCAAATTGTTCAGTAAATAGTATATCATACCTTAACAATTGTCTGTTTAAAATTTTGCGCCTATGTTCTTAGTTCCAACTTTTAAATAAAATGTTTTTAGTGATTTAAAATATTAATTTTATTCTTTTAAAAAATCAATTTTTTTTTAAAATCTGGAGATTTTCGCAGTTTCTATATCATGGGAGCCACTAATTTTAATTAGATGAATTTTTGTGAAATATCTGTGCTTATTAATCTTAACAGCTTGCAAATTTGAAGTTTTTGACTTAATTGATACTGCAGCTAGAGGGTTCGCTGATTTTTGACTGAGTTTGATGCTGTAAAAAGTGAGTGGTGCTTGAACTTTGTTGGGCACTATCGTACCCTTAATATTGCAGAAATTGATTTTCTGATTGAAGAAATATCTTTTTATGCAATTTATTTGAGTGCATTTCCTCATTACAAGGGCAAGGAGTTGGTTTTGTTTTTATTTAATAACTTATCATCGTACGGCTAGTAAGGGAAGTTTTCTGAAGTAATTTTTTAAAGTTTGAGACATATTTGTCATGGATTTTTGACTCACAAGAATTCGAAATTGTTTGAATTTGATTTCATTTAGAAATAGACCAACCTAAAACTTGGGAATTTTTGCACACTCTTCAAATTTGAATAATCATTTACGAGAAATATCTTATTTACAAAAAAAAATATACTTACCCCCAGTTTCACAGTGGAAGTTTAAACCCCACTTTTGGTTTAAACTTCAGTTCAACAATAAATTTTGTTTCACAGTCCTTAACGGAGTTCATTCTGTAGTTTAAGTTAAACGACACTATTCTGCCATTTAAATCTCAGTTCGACAACCCCTTCAAACATTTGAAAATATAATTTATTTTCATTTTTAATTTTTGTTTCCTGTCACAGGTCACAACTGAAACAAAGCAAACTTTCCTTGATTGTTTTTTCTTTGATTCAGATAGAAAGAAGAAACAATTTATTTAAACTACGTTTAATGAAATGAAGTTCAGTTTAGACTATGAAACCGAACGAGTTAAACTTGAAATTTAAACTCCAGTTCAGGTTCAGCAGAACTTAAGTTTAAACTCTCACTGTGAAACTGGGAGTAAGGGAGATTCCATTGAACGAAGACTATTAATATGTTTGTATGCAAAGGGTGTTTTTTTAGAGGCGGATTTCGAACATGTGGCCGCCGCGACGGTGCAATTACATGGCGTCATCTGGAGTTCTAATTTTCACACACTTTTCGTCTTAATGGGCACAAGTTTAATTGTTGAGCACGATGATTAATTGACACATTTTGATCATCATCATCAACACTGTGCTGCACATCAGCAATCGCTTGTTCTGTGCGCAATGTACGACATCTAACGGAATAAATGCGTATTATCTTTAAGAGTAAATGTATTGCGAAAACGATCCATAAGTTTTCGAAACGCTCTAATGTACGATTATGAGAACCATAAAACAATAAAACGCACGTAACGCCCAATCTTTTTCTCGAACTGAACCATGTTTAATAAAATAGACTTGACCAACTTGCAACCATTTCTCCGGCGGTGCGGCGTGAGTCTTTTCAAAATTTATCTAACTTAACCGTACTATGAAGTAACATTGCATTTTTATCGGCGCAATAATTTTTAGTTATCAAATTATTATTATTCTAAGTCAGCTTTTTTTTAATAAAATAATTAACTCAACATTATTTTTTATATTTGATTTCGATATCTTATCGAAATTAGTTTTTTTTTTATTTTTGATTATCAAATTTGTATTCGTATCGAAATATCCCTATCTATCGATATTGTTTAGCTGTCATAAGCATAATATTTACTCAGTTATGCAACGAAACATTCTAAAATCATTGTGTCATTAGAAATCTTGATAAAAAAGAATATCAAAAACCCTGTACGTCAACAGTCAACATTTCTACAATATAACTGATCACAATACCTCCACTAATAAATTCACTAAACAAACATAATGACATGTGAAATGTCAAATGATCATATGTCATTCAATTCAAACAAAACAAACAGACCATCAACCACCAATTGGGTTTAGTGTCAACCACATCGTCTGTCCTATACTTGCTGCACAGTGGGACAGGATGGTTTTTAAATGAGCACTTAAATAATAAAATTATTAAAAAATCCGCTACGATCGTCTATTTTATTGAAAAAATTGTAAATAATTCATAAAATATTTCAGTAAAAGCAATCTTATGGAAGTGTAAGTTTTTGTAGTGATTTAGATTTTTGTTCGATAAAATAAACTGGAACAAAAGTCAGAAACTTTAACAACTGCATTTGATAAGGATTCTTTAATCTGAGAATAGTTGTTTTACGTAAAAAGCTGTTGAAAAACATTAAACAAAATCTGACAGCTGAAATGAAAAGTTTAAAAATTCTGACAGGTGATGTTCGATAAAACAGACAAAAAAAATTGATTGAATTACAATAAATTATTGCTTTCTTTATATCCGAGACATTTTATAACCCTTCAAATCAAATGAATACATTTATGTCTTTCATTCAAATTTTCTAAATGATTCCACGACTTCTGTACGACTACACTGCCCCACTGTGCGTTAATATTTCGAAACGATAAAAACTCGAACAAGACCCCAAAAGACTTACAATGTTTACATGCCACTCGAGTTTTGGGTGCGCACCGACATTATGTGTTGTGATAAATAAGTTGAAAGAGAGGTCTTTTGGTGTCTTCGCTATAATTGACAGAATGCTCAAGCTTAGTGGAGGTCTGAAATGGATACAGAGAGTAAAATGCCGATGCAGCAAATAACTTTTAATGATTCTTAATTCCACTTTTCGGATGTGGTAACAGGATAGGAATATTAATTTGGTGTTGTTTTTTTTTTTGGAATTTTTGTATGGCTTGAAGGTCTATTTTATTTTATTGCTCAAGATTTCTTAAAATAAAAAACATTGGTTCATTAAAATCATGTAAAGATACTATTCACACAAGAAAACATAAAAAAGTTATCAATGTACATTAAAGTTGTTCGATGAATATCTACTTTAAGGTAGATATTTGGTTAGTTATCTAATAAAAACTAATGTCAACCCACGAACTGAATCTGCTAGACATTAATTTTATTTGAATATCTTCAGAAACTTCCATTAAAGATGGAATTATGTGTTATAGTCGAAAGACCACTGAATCTAATGTTCAAGATGAAAGAAAAGTAGTTTTACGATTTCTTAAATGGAAAAGTTACTTATAGGCATTTTATGATAGATATCATTTGTTTCTTTTTGTACTCCGTTTATGCTAATTTTGTCAGCTTCATCAAAGTGACCTACCATGGGGAGCACTTTTTGTTTAAATATTTAATTTTAAACATGTATCTGTAAGACCTTAGGTCTTTCTAATCAGATTAGACGGCATAGAGAGTGGGTTAAAAGTCAAGTTAAGCAACAACAAGACTATTATAACTTTTGTACTTGAAAAAGTAAAACTGAACGAAAGGTAGCAATCCGAAATGCAAGCAACATCATATTGTCGTCGTTCAATGAACACTCCCTAAGTCCACATTTATAACATTCTGATATAAGTATATATGTATGAACGTGACAAACATACCTACAAATCCAAATTTAGTCAATTTATAAAATTAATTTTCAACTTAAAAACTGCTCAAAACTATGGACTTGCAAATCATAGAAAAAGTCCAACAACTAATTTTTCCACATTTCTATAGAACTCGTGTTTGTCTTCCACTTGGTGAGCTCTGCAGTGTGAACAAAAATAGGAGGCACAAGAGTCCCCGTAAAGAGCTTGAACCTAGTGACTTACTGTTCTAAGAGTAAAACATTTCTATATGCGTGTCGTAGGCAAGAATAGATGAGACTTACAAGATGGAAAGATGGTGATTAGTCACTTCCTCGCAAGAGGCAGTACCCCAGCAAAAAATAGTTTTCATCCAATGCACTAACAATTATAACGAGTGGCCAAGGACTTGCGCTATAGAAAGATTACATAAAATAAATAATCTCGCATTTGATAACAGTAACATTTTCTTAAAGTTGAAATACCTATTTTGTCTTCTAAGTAACGTACTATCTTTATAAAGGGTTTTCCAATAAGAGGTGTTATTTTGAATAGCTTGCTATTTCGGTAGCTGTCACTTTTGAAGCTGTTATTTTTTAACATTTGACAAGTAGAAACTACGCTATTAATAAAAATGGAACGATACACGCTTCAACAACGCATTGAAATTATTAAAATTCACTATAAAAATGGTGAAAATTTGGCAGAGACGGTTCGTAAAACTAAAACATTTTTGGGTCGTCGTGAAGCACCTTGTCGGACCGCAATACAGAAATTGGTGGACAAATTCGAGCTGTTGGGACAAGTTAGTGATGTGAAGAATAAAACCCGTGCACGTCGCTCAAGAACAACTAAGAATATTGCTGTTGTAGCCCAAAGTGTTGAAGAAAACCCAGGTTTGTCCATTCCTCGTCGTTCTTTGGAATTAGGCATTCCACAAACGTCATTACACCGTATTTTGCATAAAGACTTGGGTCTTAAGGCTTATAAAGTTCAGTTAACACAAGAACTCAAGCCGGCTGATCATCAACAACGTCGTGTCTTTGCTGATTGGGTCCTTGAAATGCATG
Source organism: Chrysotoxum bicinctum (assembly GCA_911387755.1). Taxonomy (NCBI): domain Eukaryota; kingdom Metazoa; phylum Arthropoda; class Insecta; order Diptera; family Syrphidae; genus Chrysotoxum; species Chrysotoxum bicinctum. The sequence continues at coordinate 183,882,450 of OU426989.1, read as the reverse complement.
AAAATGATCCGGAATTTCATCGAAAAATCATCTTGACTGATGAGGCCCATTTCCACCTCGGAGGCTACGTCAACAAGCAAAACTGTCGCATCTGGGGCTCGGAAAACCCAAGAGTTATTGTTGAAAAGCCTCTCCATCCTCAACGCGTGACTGTTTGGTGCGGTTTATGGTCCCGCGGGGTCATTGGACCTTACTTTTTCGAAAATGAGGCTGGAGCAACAGTTACGGTCAATGGATTGCGCTATCGAGAGATGATTAATGATTTTTTATGGCCTGTATTGGATGGTATTGATCTGGACAACGTTTACTTTCAACAAGACGGCGGTACGTGCCACACAAGCAATGAAACCATCGATCTTTTACGGGAAAAGTTTCCGGACCGTGTTATCTCTCGAAGAGGTGATCACAATTGGCCACCGAGATCTTGTGATTTAACACCTTGCGACTTCTTCCTTTGGGGCCACGTGAAAGATAAGGTCTACGCCAACAGCCCAGCGTCGATTCAAGACCTCAAAGATGAAATTCGTGAGGCTATCGAGGACATAGGGCAGCCACTTTGCGATTTGGTTATGGAAAATTTCATGAAAAGGATATGGTCCTGTAAGTGTGGTCTTGGCGGCCATTTGGCTGATGTTGTGTTCCATTATTAACGGCATACCTTCCTCTTTATAATGAAATAAACATCCGATCATTTATCTCCAAAAATGCCATTTTTCTTTGAATATCAAAATAACACCTCTTATTGGAAAACCCTTTATGACATTTTGACATCTCTTAATGTCAAAAAAGGTCTGTTTGCTGAAATTTTTCTATGAGATGTCATTGCTTTAGGTGTTTACGAACCAATATATTCAGGGTAAAATAAAGGTTTTTTTTTTAAATTGGCGCGGGTAGATTCTGGCGGCCATGTTGTTTTAGTGATATGTCTGGCAAATCACCAAAGAGGGTAACACGATTGAACAGCACGCCCAAATGATTAAACTTATTATCAAAATGAGTGTTAGTTAGTGTGAACAATGCTTTCGTTGCGCCCATTTAATGGTAGACGTGGTGACCCTTCACAGTCGACTCTTCAACAATTGGTTGTCAAATTTGAGACGACCGTCTAACTTGGCAATTCGTTCATCGGGACTTGGACCTACATCCGAAAAAAATCCAATTGATCCACGAAGTCAAAGTTCATGACCATAGACATAGTCGTTTTTTTGCTGACTGGACTTTGGAGCGTTTGTAAGAGGATCCCAATTTTAGCTGAAAATCATCTTTAGTGACCAGTCACATTTTTTGATGTATGGCTGTGTTAGTTCAAAATTTCCATATATCGGACGACACTAACAGGCACGACGTTCACCAGATCACAATGTATCCTCGACAGTTTACATTTGGATTGGATTTTGGACAAGCGACATAATTGGTACGTACTTGTCGAAAACGACGTTCATGCGGCGGTCATCGTCATTAGCGAGCGTTACAGAACGGTGATAACCATATTTGTGTGACCTAAATTCAATCATAAGATTACATGTTGTTCGAGCAGGACGGCCATACATAGACACAACGTAGACACAACGATCGACATTCTGCATGAACGATTTGTGGGTACAATTATGTATCTCCCACAGGGGTGACGTGAGTTGGTCGAAAAGATCATGTGATTTGACTCCGCTAGATTTTTTCATATGGGGTTTTCTGAAGTCGCAGGTCTATGCTAATAAATCACAGCTCATCGATGCCCTTAAGATGAAAATAACACAGGCCATCGCTCAATTTCTGCCGGATCTATGCAAAAGAGTCATTAAAAATTGGACCACTTTTGACACCGTATCGATCATCAAATGGTACACAAAGCATATCGAGGCTGTTTTCTTCTTGTGCCAAATGCAAATGGTAAACATGCAATGATCTGAGTGAGTTCAACTCGGATAATGCCTAGCGAACTAAATGCAAGCATATTACAGAACCGATGGTTAAAAAACCTCTCTTCCCATACTACCATTACAACCCCATGTTACAGGTATACAGGAGGCTGATCCTGGTAGCAGTAAGGAGCGAGGGCCCAGGCTTCTGCAGCGAGGCATGCTAGTTATTGCTCATCTTAGCGAACAATAGACACTAAATAGAACGCCTTTTTTTTATAAGGAATCAATTCAAATCAAGGGACATCTTGATGCATATGAAGTAGTAGTATATTTTCTCCATGAAGTTGCCTGACTACAAATCTTGTGAAAGTCTTTTGAATTCTTTTAATATGAGTTATCACAAGGAATGAAAATGGACACTATACAGATGAGCACAATATTCAAGAATTGGAAGAATTAAGGCCATTTCAACTGATTTTAAAGCATAAGGGTTGGAGAATTCACTGCAGTTTCACTTTACAATACCGACGATAGAGTTTACCCTAGCAATAGTATAGTCTACATGTAATGAAAACGACATATTTGGATCAAAAATGTTTCTAAGATAAGGAATTTCAAATCTTCGAATCTTGTTGAATATAAGACAGTCGTATAACATTGATATTAAAATACGATAAAAAAGAATAATTATTCTAAATTATTTAAATAATTTCGAAGATTTTAATTATCATCATTAAGAGACAGCCTTAAGAAGAAATAGTATATCACCTGCAAATATGTTGAAAAGAAGTGGTCCAAGGTGACTACCTTGAGGAACTCCAGACGTATTTTGTATGATATTAGAAACAAAATTCCCTTATTTCACACATTGAGTTCTTTCATAGCTGGATATCCATTTCAGAGGTAATAATATGAATACACAAAATTAAAAAGAAACAGAATAGGCGACAAAACGCAGCCCTGCGGAACACCAGTGCCAGCTTTTATCTTATGAATATCGCATTTGAAACCATCCAATACAACCTCTTTTGCACAGTTTGAAAGGTGATTTCGAATCTTACGAAGAAGTTATTGTTGTTTTATTTAAGCCTTCTAGAAGAGAATCATAATGTGTGTATGATTGGTGATATGAACTTAGATATTTTAGGTTTGAAATCTGGTTGTAATGAGTATCTTCTATCTTCAAGTGGTTTTGAATCTTTGATAAATTTGGCAACGGGAGCAACACCAGTTGGTAAAACATGTATTGACCATATTTGTATTCGGGTTAAAAACCTTGACAATATCTGCCCAATTCTACATTATTGTACTGGTCTATCGCTTTTGGATATATTTAACAATTCTGATCGTACAAATGAAGGATTAATTACAGAAACTTTCCAAGAAATTGATAAATCGGTGCTGAATGAGAGATTATTTATTGATAGTTGGAATAGTGTTTAAAGTTGTATCTGCCCTTCAAATGCTTTCGATAAATTTATAAATACTCTAACTGCTTATGTTTCCAACATCAAGTTCGTAAAACAAAAAAGTGATTAAAACTCTGTGTGATAAAATAAATTCAAAAAATATTTACTATTTCTATAGTATTCGAAAACTGGCAAAACTGGTTTGTAATCCCGATACAGAAAGAAGGTAAAAAATTATCCAAAATTTTCAAAAAACTTATTTCTAAAAAAATGATGATATTTTTTTGATAAATAGAAAATTCTTAGTAAATCGCAATTTGGCTTCGTAAAGGGAAAGTGTACTGAAAAAGCTATACTGTCCGTCTAAGAATATATACATCTCAAAATAAAGGTAACAAAACATCTGTTTAATTCCTAGATCTAAAAAAGTATTTTGACTTAGTTGATCACAAACTGTTATACTTTACAAATATGGCTTCAGAGACAACATTTTGAACTTTCTCTCATCCTATCTTCAGAATAGAAAACAACTTGCTGGTTATATTGCTTCAATGAGTATAATTCGATCTTTTATTCGAATTTTGGGGTTCCTCAAGGCTCAGTCATCGGACCATTGTTCTTCCTCATCTACGTAAACTTCATTTTTAAACTTAATCTAACTGGAAACATAATAGCCTTTGCCGATGATTTGGCTTTAACTTATGCTGCACCCTTTTTTGAGGACTTAAATATCTTAATGAATGCTGACATAACTGCCTTAGCAGGCTGGTTTAAGTATCATATAATTTGGCAGCAAATCGAAAGTAATGTGATTTTTTCTTGCCAACGAGTATTTTATCAAAGGAGTTGGTCTACATGACTTAAATTGTGATTGTCATAGCTGCAATGTCTCTTGCTTGCAACTTGTATCTGTTTCTGAATTTAAGTGTCTAGGAGTTACTTTAGATAGGAAACTTAATTGGAAATCACACTGTTTTACCTAAGACGTGGTCTTCACATTAAGATCCTTTAATGCTGTGATAGTCCCTAGGGCTCGAACTGAACATGTTAGACGATTTGCAACTAATGTAGCTCCGAATATATACAAAAAACTTCCAGACGATATAACAAATAGACCTAGACTTAACCAATTCTTAATGAATCTCAGAATCTGGCTATTGATAAGATCAGGTGTAGAAGATTTAAACTACTTAATTCAACGTTCATCACTTCCTTAATTAATAAATATTATATGTCTTTTGCTGTCTGATTCCAAATCTTCCAAATTTCTCAAAGAGATATTTTTGTAACAATTTTATCAATCAACTATCCTTTTCGATAAGAGAGTTTTGTGCAAGACTCTTTCAAACGCTTTTGAATTTGATTCGTCTATATATCGTCTTCAAGAATGAACAAATCGGTCTTTAATATCCCCAACATTATGCATAAGCTTGTGGCGGTTTATTATATGAAGTCTAACAGAATTAAATTAACTTCTAACACAATTTAGTCCGTTGGCCTCTCTTCATTAGGACGCCGCCGCCCATCACATTCATTTTTTCCTCATACCAATTTCATTAAACTATTTTCAAACAAAACCTCGTCCGACACTTAACTTAATTATACAAAACAAAAAACAATTTTGACAACTTTCAGCCACAAAACAAATAAACACTTACCTAGTTAACAAAACTCCTATTCTATGTTCCCTGATGCTATAACTATGCCCCAGGGCTACCTTGTACATACCTAAACTCAGACTCATGTTTGAAAATAACTTCAAAGATATTATCTACCTACATCTTTTTCCCATGGACCGGAATCAAAATTTAAACAAAAGTTTCACAACAGACAAACAAAAAAGTTGAAGAGGAGATGGAGGCAAAAACAATCGCAACCTCAGCCAATAAATGTTAAACAGGTGTAACGTTGTTTTAAATTCTCGAAGAATTGAAGGAGAGCGACCGTACGCATCGAATTCATCCCCCTTTTGTGTTGGCCGGGCAGTAGGATTGAATTTGGATTTTGTTTTAATTTTTTTGTCTGCTAAAAATTAGATAAAAGTTAAACTTGTTTGGTTAGAGCTCACCCTCCACACCTGCTGTCAATTTTTCGAACAAAAAAACCACAGAGAAAAAAAAATTCGTAAAATATTCAAAAACAAAAAACCACTGATGATGGTCAATTTTCATAAATAAATAATCCGCGCTTTTTATCTAGACAAAAAAAAAATAAAAAAATTCATGGGTTTCCAATTTCAAATGCAAAAGATACTTTTGTATCTTTTTGTATTTGTGAAGTGTTGTATTTTGTGTTTTGTGTATATTAAATATTATTTAAATTGGCACTCACACTTCCCGCCAATGTCAAACGAATGACAAGTATTTAGCCCTTGGGGCAAGTTAAATGGCCAAGCTTTTATACGGTTTTATTTATATTGGTTATTTAAATTGATGGACCATTAAATTCAATCAGAAAATTGATAAAGAATTTTTTTTTTGAATGTTTGTGTTATGGTTTAAGTTTGTTTAATCAATTTATTTATTTTGTTTTGTTCTCCTTCTCCCTTCCATCAGATTTAAGATCTTTAAAAATTGATAAGAAACCAAAAAAACCCATATTAACTGGTTTGCTGCTCAAGGACAACGTAGAGTTCTTTCAGATATAAAAAGGCTCTTTATCGTGGCCGAAGTTTGAATCGAAATCCGAAGAAATTCATATTCATCTTCAACTTCACAATCTTACTGACAGATAAACAAGGCATTTTAAGAGCAATCCGAAGTTGAAGATACAACATGGTGATGTGTGGTGGATTATGATGATGTGAACTCACGTTTCGAAGTGATGATTAAAATGTCGGCTTCGAAGATATAAAACTAAACTAAAGATCAGAATCTTGTGTGAACAGAGAGGCAATTCAGATAGACAGGTATCCATGAAGGGAATCTTCTGAGACTTCAAAATTGCTTCTGGGTTTTCGAGAGAATGAATTGATATGAATTTAGTGGTCGAGTTTTTTGTTGTTGCTATTTTTATTTATTTACCGATTTGGTGTTTAACATAAATGAATATAAAGTTTTTTTTCGATTATTATGTTGATATATGAATAGGCCCGCTTTTGTGAAGGCAAGGCCAGTTCAAAGAAAAAGGTATTTTATTCTCCGTTTTGTAAGATGTCAATTCAATGAAATTTAATATGGGAATGGAAGGAACAGGTAGATGAATAATTACAATACGACTCAGTGGATTAGGTGCACATACTAGATAGTTTAGTTTTAGTTTTATTTCTCTTAAATGCTGAAACGGTTCTTCAGATTACTTTTCTTGCGCATTTAGGATAATCAAAGTACTTTGATCTTCTCAAATGGAAAGTCCTTAAAGTTTAGCATTTAACAAGGAATCTCTCTGCCATGCTTCTTAATCTTAGCCTTCTTTGACAAGTACTTGGGGCGTTTTGGAGGATTACAGCATCTCAATAACTTGTAGAAACCGAATTAAACTTATTCAAATAAATGGGGCCTTCTTTCTTTTCGCCTTTACGAGTTAATTGAACTTATAGGCGCCGACAAGAGACCACAATTTGTCCAAATCGATTGATAGGCAGAACTACTACTGTCTCCTCAAAAGGAAGTTTATCATAAAGTTTGCATCAGGGATGATATTAATGTCGAAGGTGATGAGCTGAAGGACGATACAACCAGCGTTATCGTGGGCTCCAAGATGATTGCGGTAATTACTGATACGATTATGACCATCACTGGCATCAGCACGAAATTTATTGGTCTTTTTTTCCGATTTGTTATTGTTATTGAGAAGAAAACTGTATTTCACGGTAAATACTTTTCAGTTTTGGATTTTTGTTTTATAGTCCTGCTAATTTTCTTCAAATTAAAAAAAAATTTAGTCCATTACGACAAACGGGAGCCAAGATATTCATGATTTAAAAACTTAGGAAATCTTACAATTTAGTATATTAACCTTGTAGCTTGTAATTTTGGTGTCGCCAGCAACAAGAAGCAACAAATATGTGTAAGTGTGTGTGGGGTGTTTGAAGGATACCAATATACCATAAATCTTGTTGCTGGCGACACCAAAATTACAAGCTACAAGGTTAATATACTAAATTGTAAGATTTCCTAAGTTTTTAAATCATGAATATCTTGGCTCCCGTTTGTCGTAATGGACTAAATTTTTTTTTAATTTGAAGAAAATTAGCAGGACTATAAAACAAAACTCCAAAACTGAAAAGTATTTACCGTGAAATACAGTTTTCTTCTCAATAACTATGAAAAAAAGGTATTAAAAACAAGAAAAAAAACGTTGAAACCAACGGTAACTTTTTATGTTTTTGCTCAAACATATTAAATTAAATGCAAGTTGATAGAAAATATTGTTATTAGCAATACAGTTTTTTATTTTCACTTTGCGACATACTGGGGCTGAGATATTAATTAAAACATAAAATCATAAAATGCGTGGGTGCGCTGACTTACCCATGTTCAATAATTTAGTACTCGGCTTTCGTTCATCATAGAGTATTGATTTTTTGTTTAAATTGTAGGGAATTACAAGAACTTTAATAATAAAAAATAAAAATTTCATCGTTAAATGAGCTTTTTTCTTAATAATCACGAAAAAGTGATTTTTAAACAACAAAAAATTTGTTTAACTTACTATAACTTTCTTTTTCATTTGCTTAAACAAATGTTTTTTTTTAGAACATAATAGATAATGTTATAAGGAATAAAATCATGTTTAATTTTTGTTTGTGCGAGATAGTGGAGCCGAGATATTCGCAAATGACCAAAAAATGACACAAAACACATTTTTACCAATAACTTTGGTAAAAAAAAGTTGTTATGTGGTGCAAATTTGGTTTTAAGCTTTTCTCATAAGCACCTATCGATCCATGAAAAAAAAATTGACCATGCCTCTGCGCGCAAGGTCAGGCCCTTTTTCATGACGCTTTGACTGGACTAGCTGGCAAAAGTATGGAAAGAAATATTCTTAATACATCAAAATAAATCTACAATTACTCTAAAATTCGTGTCAAACTTTGAGATTAAAAGAGAGTGAATATAAATGTGACTAATCGTTTTTTTCTGAGTGGCTTTCAATTTTTCATAAAACACGACTAAAACTCATTTTCTGAGTGAGACTGGTATGCTAGTATGCAGGTGTGTATTTCAGCGGCTCAGAAAACCCGCACGTTATTGTCCAGAAGCCAATGCATCTACAGAGACTGACAGTTTTTAGCGAATTGTGGAGTGGTGGACGCTAGGAAAAAAGTTTCCGTCAACGGTGGGCGTTTTGTAGAGCCATGTTAACCGACTTTTTTTTTTTTTTTTTACTAAAATTGAAGACATGGATTTAAGCAACTTCTGGTTTACCCAGGATGTCGTGCTTTTCCACACAGTCCATGCAACAATTGATTTTTTAAGCACCAAATTCCCAAATCGTGTTATCAGTCGTCTTGGCGATGTGAATTGACTGCCTCGGAGCTACAATTTGTCCCCTTTTGACTTTTGTTTTGTGGGCAACTGTGAAAGAGTGATGTTAGGCTAACAATCCGGAAACAATTCAAGGAATTAAGGCCAATATTATCTAAAAAATCCTTGAGTTACAGCCCAAAACCATCAACAAGATCTTGAAAAATTTTAGTGAGAGAATGTGCTCCTGTGAAGCCAGGCGAGGCAGCCACTTGAACGGCATTGTGTTCCAAAATTAATGGAAATGTTTGTCATTACTAAAAAAGCCATAATACATGAAAAAAACTAATATTATTCATTTTATTGGATTTTTAAAAAGGTTTTGTATTTGGCCCACCCAGAAATAGTTGTTCAACTTAGAATTATCTTTCGAAATCAAAGAGCGACACTATCGAAATGTGTTTTGACTATCGAAACAGATATGAACAATGTACATGCGGTACTATGAAAAGGATTATTTCCATAAAATCAACATACTCTCATAAAAAACATAATTATTCTTGATGAATTGGAAAATATTTATGGAAACTGGCACATTGGTAGATTTTGGGTGGGTTGAATCTCTTTACGGATATAAAATCTAGCTGTCGCAGTGTATGCGCTTTTCAGAAAAAATGAATATGAAAACAGACACTTACTTTACATCCGGATTTAAGTTTTAATTTTAAATGAATCAAATGAATAATAGATTCTGTAAGACTCCTTATGGATCTCATCCACAAAAATATCGTCATGGATGGCGTAATGAAAAGTCACAATCTAAATAGGGTCTTTTAAAGACGCGTGTAAGCGCACCTTAAGCGGTTTGAAAATATTAACATTGGCGCTGTTATCGTTAAGATGACCGTAAATAAGAGGAATATTAGAGAAACATCAAAACACTCAAAAATGGAATTTCTCAAATTGTTTCGATAAGATTTTTTTTTAAAGATTTTTGCAGTGGTTGGCAGGCATCCATGAATTAGTATTACTGTTGTATCTAGAAGATCAAATGAGAGCAATTGTTTTGACAGAACAAAATTGCGACTTTTACTATATGCAAATGCTAGGATTCCTATTCGTTGTGGGAAATAGACTAAGAAGCAATATTATGGATTTAAAGCAGATAAGTGATCTCCTGCCTATGGTACGCATTAAAGTCACTTTCCAAAACATAATCCAAGTTAACTAGGATTCTTATTATACTAAGGAGTCTGTCCGGAGTGTGATGTCAAAAGTTGTGCTCGGGGACTTCTTCGGCGAAAAAAATTACCACAGAAAAAGGTTTAGGACTAACAGGAGTTCATAAGACAGTTATAATTATTAGAACTATGTTCTCAAGACTGGCGGTCTCCGATCAAATCACCAATTTAATTCATCAAGATATGCTAATCGACGTAAGTCATTTTTTCCGAAAATTAAGACTTGGTACATTTCGAGGAGGAAACGTCCCCGTCGGTCGGCTCTGACCATTGGTCATTTGCTAGTTGCACCAACACTTACAGCTCTCCTGTCGACCAAAAAGAAATTGCAAAGTGGCCAGAAGAAGAAGTTTTACGTTGGATGCCTTAGCATACTTGAAGTTGCCACATTCTACAGAGAGTAATTTATTTACCATAGATGCAAGCAATCAGTGGTCCTAGTATCGCAATAACATCACAGAGAGAGCCGATCGCACCGTAGACTGCCAACCGTTGCAGAGAAAGTATTCTAGATGGTGATGAATGCGTTACACTAAAATAAGCTACAGAAGAAGAAGATGCACATATGTATGTGAATATGCTGCATCGCAAAACAAGAGCAGCGACAAAAGAATAACAGGATCAAAAAGAAGAGAAGAGAGAAAGAATCTCCGTATGAAGAAGAGGGCGTACTCAACTTCTCGGCTGAAAGGGATCAAAAAGTTTTATGATCAAAACAACATCCCAAAGTTTTATTAAAAAGCCAAGCAATTGGACCTTGGTTTAAAAGCCGGGATACTGGTTCATCGAAACAGAGAAGGCAACCTAGTCTCCAAAACACATGGAATATAAGATAAATATTGGTTGGGTACGATATCCTGCTTTTTGTAATCCCGGTTTTTTAAATACCGTTTTTTTATAATTCTGTTTCTTATAATCCCGCTTTTTTAAAATCCCGCTTTTTAAAAACCCGTCTCTTATAATCCCGTTTTTTATAATCCCCTTTCTTATTAAGACGTGTAAGCAGTGAGGTGTGTAAGGGAGGTAATGCTGCAGATCGAATTCACCCTTCGGACTCTTTTATATCCAAATCATCAGTCACTGCTAACGTGATTGAAGAACAGGCGAAATTCATTGGTCTTGAAGATAAAGAGGCAGGACTAAGCAGACTTTATTAACAAACAAATAAACATCTTTCCACAGTTTGAGTTCATCTAGATCGAAGTTAAGTTTGTCTTCAAATTCTTTATAACCTTTGTGAAAATCCGAAGAAGAATTGCCCTAGAAATCCACTGTTGCTTAAGTTTAGTGAAACAAATGGGTTTTAGGCTTTTCATACTTAAGATGAAGTCCATACTCTGCGAAAACCCTTATACTCCCACTTTTGCTTTAAAGTGCGGAGTGTATGACAATACGAGAGTTGGAATCTTTCGGAAAAAAAATTATTCGACGGATATTTGGTCATGTTTCCTAGGAGGGCGAATCCAGTGAAGATAATTTGGGGAACTGCACCAAGATGTAAACGTAGTCAAAAACGTCACAACACGTTGCCTATGGTACATAGGCTCTGTCAAATACGAGTATTAAGATTGTGCAAGAATGGTCTAACCAAGAGAATCTTCGAATTACAACCCTAACGTTCGAGCAACAAGCAAGACTGAAAAAACTGTTAAAAGTGTTTATCATCGCGGTTACCAAAGCGTTTCGCCTCGATGACTATGAAAGCTTTGTGTGCTCAAGATTGTCAAGGTTGAAATGCTGATGCTATGTCTCTGGCTGAGATTCCTTTCGAAATCGCAGACCTTTAAAGAAACTAGTAAAATTAAATGAACTGTCATGCTAGCGGTTTAGGTTCGAGCCCACTGTCACCTAAAAATTCAAAAAATCTAAATGTTTTCGAGGGTTACTGCTTCTTGCGAAGAAGTACCAAATTCTCCAAGAGTATCTCTTGGAATGAAAAGTGTTTCTCATCTTAGTCGTTTTCGACTCCACAGAAAACTTCCAATCCTTTCCATTCTTGTCACATGGAATATTGAAAGTTCAAGTTTATGTCCTCTATGTGTCAATTTTGTGTTGATGAATGATACAGTACCGAATTGTTAAAAAAAAAATTCCAAATATTCTTAACTCAATATTTATCTCTAATCTTTCATATTAGTTATTATTAAATCAAAACTACACTTAATTAATAGGTGCTATGTTAGATATACAAGGTGATTGTTATAGCTATTCGTTACTTTAAAAGGGAAATGCTAATAAACTTTTTTCCGACACATAATCACAGCTACCCACTTTGCCAAGTGCACATACGTTTCCTCTCGAAGATTTCCGCAGGATTTAAATAAAAAAACTCTTTTCATTCGCACTCGAATCCCAATCAATTAAAAAGGTTAAAGGCGCAGATCTACCTCTATGTATCTTATGTGTGGTCACCTGTTTCGCAAATTTACACACAAACACCCGAGAAAGCAATCCTTCGGCAACCTTCTATTCCCACCGAGTTGAGGTACCTTTCCACCAAGACTAACTGATGAGCAAAGAAATAAATCGCGGGGGGTAAATTGGAGTTAAAATTGCATTAATGAACGAGTAACTTGTTTGCCCAAAGATATACTCTCAGCTAAAAGTATATAGGTACTTCTCCTCGCTCTTGTGGTACACCATACCATCTTCACTGCGGCCGCCACCGATGTAATCTTTTGTTTTAATTTTTTTTATTTTTTCATTGAAACTCCCAAAGGATGATTGCAATTCGAAAAAAGGGAAGGAAAACACAAGAAATGAGAGTTGAGGGGGAGAGGTGAGCAAAGGATAAAAGAAGGGCTGACAATAAATTGCCGCATTCAGTCTCTGTGGGGTAAGAAACTTCACAAACATCTTAAGTCCATTAGTAGAGTATAGGGAGGTATTATAGGGTAAGAGTAGGTACAAGACATACATATAAGAGCAAAAAATAATAATATCTAAGAAAAAAAACTATAATAAGTGGTTTCTGTAGATACTTTAACAAACACATATACCCTTATATCGAGCGAAAGAGAGCGAGAGGAAACGTTCACACAACGTTCAACGTTCGGCGGCCCTTATAAGTGATGCTGTATTACGAGGCCGGGATTTGTGTTCCTTCCTTTCAAGTCCAAAGCAATAGTCGCTGTAGCTCTAGTTGTTGTTGGTAATGTAATCCTTTGCTGTTTAATCCTTTTGTAAATTTATTTTGAGGTTTATTAAATCCGTTTTCTTCTTTGTTAGCAGTTGAGATACTTCTTTTTTTTTTTGTTGAGTAGATGAAGTATCTATAGCTCACTGAAGCACTGATTGTGGTAGGGATTTGGTTGCACTTTTCAATAGATATAGGTTGGTATATTTTTAAACATTCGCAACTAATTCACCAAGATTTAGCCAGAAAATAAATGAACACATTCGTATGGATGCAGATACACACAACCAGGACCGACGCGACGACGACCGACGACCGACTTGACGGACAGAAGAAATAAAAACGAGTATTTCGCGCAAGTAAAACTTGTTTGCAACTTTACCACCGCCAATGGTTGCACATCTGAACGATGAGTGTGCTGTGCTGCATTTGCTGCAGCAAATGCAATCGCGCGACCAAGTGCAATTGAGAGTTTTGAACTCCACACACTCACACACACACGATTAAACGTAAATATACGGACCGAACCGCACACTCTAAAACCAGTCGATCCGTTGGTGATTCGTAGAATTGGAAACGATGCGTCCAGTGCCAGTGTATCCCATTTCCATTCCGGTACCGCGCTGCTGCCGCACCGTGTCAGTAATGATATCTACGAAAAAAGTATGTTTAAGAAGATATTTTTACTTGAACGCTCTCTTTAGCGGGGAGGTTATTTTTTTGTGTGCTCTTTTGATCGTGATGTTTGAAGTATTTTCGCCCACTTTTTCGAATATATGCGGGCGCCCCCTACCGGCACAATGGGGACCTTAATGCACAAACGAGTATGCCCAGTCAGGAACAAAGTCTTATATTCACTTTAAGGTGTGCTACATGTGTGTTTTTTTTTTTACTTCAACAGTTTATGGCAGTTCGAGCAGATACACATGGGGTACTGTTATTTTAGGTGACTTAATAATTATTGTTATATTTCTAGATACCGGGAAATCGGTCTAGAAGAGTCTCTCTTGTTGGGTTTTTTCTTAAAGTTGCACCTACAAAATGTATCTTTATTAAGCACTTTTGGTGATCTTGTTTTTATTCCTGAAAATACAGTTAAAAAAAAAAGTATTGATAAAATTTTCAGTTTTAGTATTTTGTATCTCTTGCAGCAATCGGCAATTACAGCGGCCATTGCTCAAGATGTGACCGTTGACATATGATGCTTTTGGCATGGAAAACCAAAAGCACAATATGTCAACCCACGCGAAGAACAATCCGCTGCTGGCTGATACTACTATAAACAATTTGACATCCTACACACATAAAAAAGAATCATTATCTTGGATAGGTTATAACTTATAAGTAAAACCATCCATGGGCATTGGAGCCATTTACACGAGGCTACAGATCGTTTTAATAAGTAGGCACTTTTTTTTTTTGCCAGGGAACATGTTCACGAAAAGTTTCATATTTGGAATCTGCTGTTGTTTATTTTTTGATGATGAATTTGGACGTTGCTTGCATTAATACTTTAATTGCCAGGATGATACTTTTTTATTATGAATTTTAATTTGGTCTATAGGGCAAGTATTGGTTTTGTGTAAGAAAAAACGAGGTTTTAATCCAACTTAACAGTCTGATGGTGGAGAAGTGCACAAAAGTGCATTTTTCTTCACACCATACGCCTGTATGTCCACTGTACATCAAGCTCGACACCGATTTTATTTTTATTTTAAATAATAATGCATTCTAAAATTTAACAACAAAAACCTTTCTCATAAAGCAAATACCAGATACAAAATTCATTCGGTATCTAGTATACTTTTGACTTTTTGTCATTCTTTCCCATAACAATGTTCTAGTACAAATAACATAATATTTTTAATGCCATTAATAATCTGTCACACTGAAGCCACAAAGTAAGTTCGTACGATCCGGTCTTGCATATTTATTTTCCTACTTATTTGGGGCAATTTAAGATGTAGTAAACAATGTATTACTCTTGGTATCAAAATGTACCCAAAATTTTACAAAAAACATTATTGTAACCAATTTTTTTTGAAATTGTGGAAATTGATTTTTTTGGTAAATAAAAAAATGTTTTTACTAGATTTAAATGATTAAAACAACTCCTTTAGCGATTGGAGCTAAGCACAGGATGCCATGTGTTTTAAGCAAATATTAGTTTATGTAAGAACAAAATTATAATTCTTATAATTCGTTGTACTGGTTTCTTAAAAAAATAAAATGCACGACTGGGTCGCACGAACTTGCTCCTATGTAATAGACTAGGAATTTTAAAAACGAATGTTATTAGAGAAAACTATTCTTATGGATAAAATGATTTTTTTAAATTCTTTTAGTAGTAAGAGATAAAAACAGAATGCTATGCAAATATGAATTTGTGCAGGAAGAAAAATTATAAGTCGTTGTAGTGGTTCCTTAAAAAATAAGCTTTTATGTACAAAATTTTTAAAACATTTTTAAGAAAAAATTTTGGTACGCCAACCTTAAGTTTTTATTATTGTACGAATAAAAGTCTAATTTTCAAAAAAAATACTAAGCCGTTCTTGAGATATCGAATTTTTGAAAAAAATGACTTTTTTTTCTAAAAATTGAAAAATTATTTTTTCTTAAATGTTTTTTAAACTTTTTATAAAACTTTTTTATAAAAAATTTCATTAAAATCCGTTATGTCAATAATGAGAAAATCAAAATTCGAAAAAATCGTTCTATGGTAGGTACAGTCAGTAATATCTAGATTTCAATTTTTTTTTATTAAATTATAGATCGTAGAAATTTATCAAGAGAAAAAAAAATGTTAGCAAAATTCTCGGAACCGTTTTCGAGAAAAATGCGATTTTCAAAAACCATTTTTTTAAATTTGTATGGAAGGTACCGTTAGTTTTAGATAAAACAAAATTTTTTTCTCAAATCTTGTAGACTATGTTAAGAAACTTTTATTTGCCAAGTTTGAAAAAAATCGAGCATGAGGTTTTCGAAATATTGAGTTTCCGAAAAAAATTTTGAATTTTTTTTGAAAAATCCAAAAACTTAAAAATTGAAAATTTGAATATGTAATAATATGCAAACTTTGGAGGAGCTTTGGCATAAAAAAAATTACTTAAATCGGCTGTACCGTTTTCGAGAAAATCAAAAACAAAAAAAATGGACCCAGGGGGCTACCAAAAATAACAATATTTTGTAAATTTTTTTTCAACCATTAGCTAGTTTTAACCAAATGAAATTTTTCAATTTTTTTTTAAAAATTCTGTGGGACAGATTTTAAGAAAAAAAAAAATATTTATAAAATTTCGAAAAAAAATCGTATGGCAGGTACCGTTATTTTTGGTCTTAAAAAAAAAAACAGAAAAAAACGTCCGGGGGGAAAAAATTAAAACCCATATCTACCAAGTTTGAAGAAAATCGGCCGAGCCGTTTAGGCTGTAGTCGAACCGACAGACTTTTATTTATCAAGTTTTACAAAAATCCAGCATGGAGTTTTCGAAATATTTAGTTTTCAAAAAAAGATTTGATATTTTTTTTTAAAAATCCCAAAAAAAAAAATTTTGAAAATTTGAATACACAATAATTTTGAGACTGCTGGGGCTTTAACTTAAGAAAATGATCAAAATAGGTTGTACCGTTTTCGAAAAAATCAAAATCTAAGAAAGTGGCTATCATCGTAATGTCAACTTTGATCAAAATCTCGAGTTCGATTTTTTTTTTCGTATGCATAACTTGCTTTATAGTACCTATAAGTTGCAAGTAAAAAGGTGCAGGTTTCGACATTATTGAATTTATGCAGTGTACTCAAGCAATAATTGATTTTAGAAAATCAGTTATGCAATAAAAATTTCTAATGCAGACCACAAATTTCATGAAATAAAATGAAATCAAATTCACCATTTCTTTCTTACCATCTCAATAGATGAAGAAATAATTTGACGTCTAATGTTTTCAGCTTTACATGTAGGTTGAAGGGTTGAGTTGCAGATCTAGGCCGGGAATTTAATATGTTTCCGTTTAAATTTTCACAATTTTCGGTATTTCAACTATTTCCTCGGCAGCCTGAATGCCAATCAGATTTCAATCATTACTCTCAATTATAATGCTCAATTTTGACATTTTTGTTTGTACAAAAGCTTCCAGAAAGTTTAAATAATACTGTATATTTTTACTTGCGACTTATAGATACGAGTACTATAAGGGAAGTTATGCCTTCGGAAAAAAATTGAACTCGAGATTTTGATCAAAGTTGACATTACGATGATAGCGAAGACTAAAAAAGTGGGTTTCGCAATTCTGTCTGTCTTTTCGACTACAGGCTAAACGACTCGGCCGATTTTCTTTAAACTTGGTAGATATCATTCTTAATTTTTTCCCCCAACACGTTTTTTTCTTTTTTTTTAAGACCAAAAATAACGGTACCCCCCATACGAATTTTTTTCGAAATTTTATAAACATTTTTTTTTCTCAAAAACTGTTCAACAGATTTTAAGAATAAAGATACAGAAAAATTTCATTTAATTAAATCTAGGTATTGGTTGAAAAAAATTTTCCGAAATTTTCCCCCATCGAACCATTTTTTTTGTTTTTGATTTTCTCAAAAACGGTTCAACCGATTTTTTTTGCTAAAGCTCCCCAAAAACATAAATAGAATTGTGTACTCAAATTTTCAAAAAAAATTTTTTTGGATTTTTAAAAAAAACTTTAAAATTTTTTTTTCAAAACTCAATATTTCGAAAACCCCATGCTAGATTTTTTTTAAACTTGATAAATAAAAGTTTCTCAATATATTCTACAAAATGTGAAATTTTTTTTTTATTTTACCTAAAAATAAAGGTACCTACCATACAAATGCTAAAAAATTAAAAAAAATGGTTTTCAAAAATTGTATTTGTCTCGAAAACGGCACCTAGATTTTTGATAAATTTTTTTTTCTTTCAATTAATTTTTACGATCTTTAATTTAATAAAAAAAAATTTGAAATTAATATATTACAGCTTGTACCTACCATAGAACCATTTTTTCGAATTTTGAATTTCTCATTATCCACATAACGGATCTTAATGAAAATTTTTATAGAGAAGCTTCTAAAAAGTCTAAAACACACTGCATTTCAAAACTTTAAAATAAATATTTTTTGAATTTTTGAAAAAAAAAATCTATTTTTTTTTCTTTTTTTGAAAATTCGATATCTCCGAAACGGGTCAATATTTCTTTTCGTAAATTTAATTTTTATTCGAACAATAATAAAAACTTTAAATTAGCGTACCAACATTTTTTCTTAAAAAGCTTTTAAAAAGTTTGTATATAAAAGCTTCTTTTAAAGAAACCACTACAAGGACTTATAATTTTTGTTCTTGCATACATTCATATTTGCATAGCATTCTGTTACTACTAAAAGAATTTAAAAATTAATTTTATCCTTATGAACAGTTTTCTCTAATAACATTCGTTTTTAAAATTCCCAGTCGATTACATAGGAGCAAGTTCCTGCGACCCAGTCGTGCATTTTATTTCTATTTTCATTGTACAACTATTATTTATGTGTGCCTCCCTTAAACAATTTGGAAAGACCCTTTAGCTTTGCTGAACTTCCAACTATTATAGTTTTACCTTTAATAGTGAAAATGATCCTAAGATTCTTCTTAGCACTGAAGAAGTGACAGGTGGAAGTAACGTTTCATTTTAAAATAATGTAAATAGTTTGCTTTTATATATTTTGAACAACTATTGAGTCTGCTCACATTGGTTTGAATCTCACTTAATCGACTTATCTTGACGTCTGTATTGTACGAGTATGTACTGTAAGAGCGAGGTGTCGAAGTAAGCAGGATTTTCAGATTTTTAAAAACATACATTATGTTTTGACATTAGCTATTGTAACTTTTCATGTTGGTCTGGTTTTTTTACTTTTGAACAGAACTTTGTAAACTTTTATACAAGGGTCGTTTTCATAAAAATTGGTTGAGTGATTCCAATGCGAACACCCTCATTTCTTGTTGTTAAAATCTTATTGAAAGCGACAAATTAAATGTGTTTTTAAATATTAGTTACAATATTATTAGCGCAAGAATGTTTGTATTTGCTAAATTTGATATTTTTTACAAATTCCTTAAACAAAATAGTGATTGATTTAAATGATTGAAACTCAACATTATACAAAATTAGAAATTTAAATAAATTAAAAAAAAAATGTGAAATAAATTAAAATTAACACATGTGTGTTTTTTTCAGAGGATACCAGATTTGATATTGAACATACATACCTAATGTCAAACTTACTTATGGTGTGTTTGGACTTGCATGGATTAAAAGTCAAGAAAGTTTAAACTTATACTTTTATATATTTTTGTAGTATCCCTTGGCAAAATAGTAAGTGTGATGGACTGTCATGCAGAAGATCTTGGCTTCGATTCTCAGCAAAAGAAGAATTGACAAATCCTCTTAAAATATCTCTTGTCATGAAAAGTGTTGCTCCTTAGCCGTTTGGAATCGGCAGAAAATTGTATGTCACTTTCATTCCTGGTAACACGTACACAGGAATGGTTGAGAGTTGTCCTGGTTCTCTTACAGCTGTTGCAACACCAAATTTAATATACAAATTTATATTCAAGGTCAATACGAAATTCGGCGGGTTCCGCTTAGACAATTTCAAGATATTTGTACAGTAGGTAAAAAAAATTGAATTTGATACATTTATTTTCCAATTTTACTACATAAATGCTGACCTGTTTAGCTTTTCTTAACGATCGTCATTTAACAAATTTATTTAAATTCATTCAACCAAAACAGTTTTGTCTGAAAAATTTATTATGTACCTTGAAAATTTTAATCTTCTTATTTGAAGTTAGTTTTATTATGCATGACAAAGAATATCACTTTTCCACTTTTCACTAAATAAGGGTCAAATGAAATAGAAAATATCGGTTGTCTACTTTATTTCCGATGACATCAATTTCCAGCTTTCTTCTGAGCTTAGAGACTATAATTGTGTATTTTAATGACCAGTTGAATACGATAAACTAATAGCTTAACAATAATCACATTATATTTTAATTTTTTTTTTTAAACAACTTGTTGTTTTGGTTACAAATGAATAATTTAACATTTTTATAGCCAAATTGGATTTAAGCTTACTTTGTATATTTGAATATTAATGTGAAACTGAAATTGTAGGAAGGTTTGTTGCTATAATTTAATTTTATAGATTAACACAAAATTAAAATTGACTCATTTCTAAGTTAATTATTTTAATTTTTATTCTTATGCTAATTCTTAACAAATACACAAACGCGTGAGAGTTTGAGGAGTTTTATGTTGAAATAAAATCTCAATTTAAATTTTATGAATTTACTCTGGCTTAAGTCAAGAGATATGCATGTCATAAATATTAAAATAGCAATTAAAACTGATATCTAATTGATTTAAATGGCGCCCAACGGTATGTAGACAATATTAATGAATCTGTATATTTTAATACTTATGTAGTGATATAAGGCATAAATACAGTAACAAGTGATACTTTTTTATGAAATGTTACATGAAATTTCATAGTAATAGATTACATATATTAGCTGGCGCCCAACGATCTGCAAAAAATATTATGTTTATTGATATGCTGGGTTAACCAACACTGTTTTAAATTTGAGTTAAATTAGTTCTTAGTTACTTGAGCTTATTAGTCATATTTAATATACATATTTAGTACCCTATGGCATAGAAGATAGTGAATTCGACTGTCATTGGGGTCGTTCTGGGACTGATTTCAGAACACTGTCACCTTAAAAAAATATATATATATTTTTCTGGGATACTATATTATGTGACGAAGAGACACACAACAAGAGTGTATCTTATCCTAAATTTAACCCCTTATCTAAGAGATTTGGCCTCGGAAGAACATTTTTGGTTCCTGCATTCCTGACAACAACACGTACATATATTTGAGCTGTTGCGGCTCAAATTTAATTTACTTTTATAAAAACAAGAAGATAAGCTAATAACCTTTTACACAAAAAAAAAGAATTAGAAAATTACTTTTTTCTCATTTAAAAACAAATTTGATCTTCAACTCCAGAAACAAAAGACTATATACCACGGTGATTGGACTAATTATTATGGTGCAGTATTCTGCTTGGTTACTCTGGAAAAAGTGATTAATCTTGATAAAGTTTCCTAAGAAAAATCAATTATCGGTTTCTTTGTTTATTTTTGGACCATCACTTCTTTCGCTGCATTGAATATTCATTTCAATTTACACCCTCCTATTTATTCAAAAGACAAGCAGTTTTAAAGCACATCCGTTTGTCTTAAGGCTTCGTCAATATCGATCGATAATGAATGTTATTTAGCAAGCTGTTATTCTGAACTTACTCGGAACACTTTTTAAATATATTGACTTGACTATCCAAAAGTAATTAATTGATAAAATTTTTCAAAAAAGGTTTTTTTTTTGAAGAATCTTAAATCACAGATACCGGATGATCTAGTCAAACAAATCAAAGTCCAACGACTAAGATGGCTAGGTCATGTAAAGCGAATGGAAACCAACTCGAGGGACGGATGTCCCTTGTTAGTTGAAGACCTGCTCCACTCGGGACTGTAGAAAAACCTTTAGAAGTATGTAACCAATATTACTTTATTTTATGAAAAAATGGAATTTACCTAGAATTCGCATTAAATTTAAGATCTATCTTCACATACAAAGGAAAAACATAATTATTAAAAAAAATTATTTAAAATAATTAACTGGCGCCCAACGCAGACATTTTTTTGTTTGTGTTGTTTTTTTAAATATAGGTTTACATATACAGACAATAAGATCGGGATTAAGAACCAACTTAAGATGAAGGATTAAAATCTTACATCAAATTTCACAATAGTTGATTACGAAATTTAAATGGCGCCCAACTTCATACGGAATATACATCTGTACAAATCTACATATGCCCAACTAACATTTCAGCTTCGATTCGGTCTAAGTAAATATATTTTCGAAGTTCTTTAATACATTTATAAAGGTTGTTTAAGAACAAAAAGGAGAATATTACACAAGCTAACAAAACCTTTTATGAACTTCTATAAGTGATTTCTGAAAATTCTCTTAGAAGTACCATGCACATATCTTTTGAAAGCGCCAGCTTCGTGTACGAACTATTAGAAGTTTAACAGAGTCCTATTCGAAATTTAACTGAAGTTCAAGTTTCGACAGATGGCTTTAATAAAGACGATTTTCCGACATTTAATCAATTTTAAACATGAAACTAGGTATGTACCACACTGGAATTGTTATTAATTAATGCATTTGGAATAATTTTAAAACATGAATGACATTATACCTTATTTAGGGATCGAACTCGGCATCTCTTGTGTAATAGTCCATCTCTCTACGCACTGGGCCATATTGTATATTATTTGGAAAATTAATCAGCCTATTTCTTTCTCAAACTTCAAAATTAACACAAGACTGCGATATACAATTTTGCCAAGGCCACGTTCAAAAAAGAAAAACAAAACCTAAACAAATGTCTTAAATTTCCTTTGTTGGGCTTACCTAAAAAATGTTTATTTAATTTTCAGTATTGAGCCCTAATCTTCATACCTAATTAATAGTAAGCGCACAAAATATCTTTAAATTGCTGACCGTAGTGATTTGTTTTATGTTTTATTTAACTCTTTCTTTGTTTTGATTTGTGTCCTTAAAAACGATTCATTCATTCATATAAAATGTTTGTATTCTGTTTCGTTTGACATTTGCTATATGTTAAGTATACATATGCCTTTCTTCAATATCGTGAATTATTTTCATGTAATATTTATTTTTATTATTTGCAATAAAACCATCAAACATTTTGGTCAGTTTACACATCTATAGTTGTATGCATTTCCACTTTGAGGGATATATAGAGATAATATGCAGAATTTACATAATGCCTCTTCCAAAGAAATTCACATTTATATCTAATATAAATGCACAGAAGAAATGCAGCTACATTATATGTTTGAAAACAAAAAAGTTCTCGGATATTCGGGTTATAACTTCGCACCTGTTTCGAAACGCTCACTTATAATTGCAAATCAACTTTTAAGAGCTGAATGGTTGATCTGGAATTCAGCTGCCCGCTTTCGAAGGTATTTTTTCTTAAATTTTGGTTATTTGTCACTTCAACTTCATCTTCGCTAGACTCTTAGGCTAGGCCCGCACATTCAATTTTTAGTTTCTGTTAAGTTTCATTTGCAGAGTTCTTAGAAGTTTGAACATTGACATTTTCTTTAAAGACTTTTTGTTAAAGTCTGCTAGGCTTAAGAGAAGTATTATATATAGCTCTTAGGAAATTGTTATAGAAACCTTTTGAAAACTCACTTCTTTATCATATCACATTGCAATCTTCATACAAGTTCCAGCTTCTCTATATTCATTTATAAAACCATTTCCGGAAAATTGGTTCTAGTCTCGGAAAATCTTCTGTGTCTTACTTGCAAAAGGTTTAAAAGAAGATGATATTGAAACAGTGACTTCTACCTATAAGAAAATTATTTTTGAAGAAGGCTCTTTAGAAGCATTATATAAATTGAAACTTGAAGCATGTCCAGTCCATATTTCTAAGCTAATAGAAACTGAAATGTTAGTTGGGTGGATAACTTCATTCATGTTTTAAGTGAGGTAATGATAGCAGGGAAATAATATAAAATTTAAATACACAAGGAAATAACAAATACATTTATGCTTATTGTCAAAAGATCGACCCAAATAACTTGGTAAATGGCGCCCAACGTGATGAAGATATTTAGAAAATTTATCATTTTTTAATAAATGATATTCATATAATATTTAATGAAGATATTTAAAAAAAATTATTATTTTTTAGATAGCGGCTAGAAACTTCTTATGCAAAAACAACAAAAATGATACTGTTCTCAAAGAAGTTCAAAATATATTTGGCATAATAATTGTTTAAGATATTTAACCTGCGATAAACTATATTTTTTTAAATTTTTAACTGGTGTTATGATAAGATAAAACGTTCAAATATTCACAAATGAGTTATATAATTTTTGTACGAAACTTTATACTTGGATTGTGATTGATAGATTTAAATAATTAACTGGCGCCCAACATTAGGTAAGGATAATTTTTGTTATAACTCTGTTTTATAAACTCACATTTCCGCACACAAAAAATTAATACTTTATGAATTAAATCTTAGGTTTAGCTGATGTGGCTGTAAGAAAGATCCAGTGAGAGAGATTGCTAATGCCTATATACCATATCACTCGGATCTTTGTAGTAGGAATCTCCTAGATAGATCCTTTGAGTTTGGGATATAGCAAGATATTTACATTCGATTTTATAAAAAAAAATTTATGCAAACCAGTGTGCCAGTTTAGCACCATGCATTAAATTCATATTTAAAAAAATTGTTTTTTTTTTTTTTTTTTTTAATTTATTTTATGATTGTAGGAAAATGTCAAACGATTGACGCTTTTTTCAACGAATTGTATGGCATATATACGGTTACTAGAGCCCTACGTTATGAAGCAATTATTAACAATTTAAGTAATTTTTCAATTCACGTTAGGACCATCTGAAGAAATTAAAATAAATAAAGAAACAATATTTTCTTCATGAATACCTATTTTAGGCATAGTTACTACAAGTACCTAATTGGTTAAAATAACAAAATCAAATTGAAATACCTAGACGAATATTATGTTTTGTTTGGAATTTAATAGTGAATTTGATAATTCATAAAAATAATTAACTGGCGCCCAACGTTTCTCAGAAAATATTAATGAATCTGATTATTTTTTTATCTGAAGTTAGATTATTTAAATTTTTGAATTAAAAAAAATCATTTTTTGTTTAATAGAGGCTATCGATGCCTTATTTTGAAGAAACAATTGAAATAAGAATGGCTGGTGGAAAAATCTTACACTTCAAAAATAACAGGTTACAGGTTAAAGGAAATGCGAATGGAAGAATAAAAAAAAAACTGCAAAACTCATAGATTTCACTACTTGCATTTGTTCATTTACTCTATAATATGATTTGAGCCTAGGTATAGTTCTCATGTCTTTTAAGTCCATTTT
Organism: Chrysotoxum bicinctum; assembly: GCA_911387755.1. Taxonomy (NCBI): domain Eukaryota; kingdom Metazoa; phylum Arthropoda; class Insecta; order Diptera; family Syrphidae; genus Chrysotoxum; species Chrysotoxum bicinctum. The sequence continues at coordinate 183,857,316 of OU426989.1, read as the reverse complement.
TTTTTTGGTCTGCAACAAGTGTCGACCTACAGAACAAAAATATTTGCAGGTTAAAATAAATCATCAGCAAACGTAGACAAAGCTAGAAAGTGTTACTGGCATCTTAAGCAAAACTTAAGAAAATTTTAGAAGAGAATTCTCCTCTTGTGACTAAGATGTGACCTCTATTCTATTTTTAAATGTTACAAACATAAAGTCAGTGTGCCTTTTACTTGTACACCGGTGTGGGAGACTGACTATAGCTACTTGTGCTTAAAATGAACTCTCCAACATAAATCTTTGTTTAAGAATACTAAAAATTATACCGTTCTCCTTCTTATTTACATTTACAAGGAGTGTATTTTTATATTCTATTTTTCATTTTTTTTTTTTTATTATGACACAAAAAGTGTTACATTTACATTAGAGTATAGAATGTGCCTTGCCTTTTAGTCAGAGCTTATTTTCATTCCACAGTTTAGCTGCATTTGCGATTCACATAAATATTTATTTTTTAGTTATTCCACTTTCACCGGATAAAGTCCCATTTTCTTGGTATGAGTCGCGTGTATCCCCATTCGACCCCAAAAACCAGGAAGAGACTGGTTTCTCCGAAACAAAAAAAAAAAAAAACTGCGAACGTTTCACTACTCAACCACGAACTCAATTTATTTAACTTCTTTCTTCTTTTTTAATTGAAAAAAATGGTCATTTAATTGTAACAAATTAATTTTAATATAAACAAAACCCACTCTCAAAACTTCAAACACTCAAAATGCTGTTTCTATCAACGTGTTTTTAATTCTTTCTTCAATTTAAGGCCGACAGAGATATTTGAAAAATTGTAAAAAACAAAACTACTTCGTCGAACATCACGTACGCGTTCAATTCCAACCGCTCGTCGTTATAAACTGGCCTCGCAGTTAAAGAACCAACATAAATCTAATGCACAACGACTCCGACGAAAACAACAACAACAAAGCACAAAAAAAAAACAACCGAACAGAAGAAAAAAAAAATCGAAATAAAATCTCAGCGAGAGCGGCTCCATTCCATCGTCTTTACTTGGTTCATCGATGGAATGCATCCAACAGAACCATGAGGCAGTATCATAGATACAAAACCCACCACCACAACATCACTACCAACCCAATACCCCAATACCCATGGACAGAAACGGCTCTACGATATAATATGAGCAACATAAAACGGAACGGGTCCCATAAAACTACCAACATAACATAACATTGGACGAAAATAATGGAACGAGCGATTCGATGGAACATGGTAGAGCACAGATAGATTCAGCCAGTCGTCAAGAGTCCGAAACTCCAATAAAATGTACACCAAAGATACTCCAGAACTTAGGCTTTTGTTGGTTGAGATTGGAAGAGGCGATTTCCCCATACGGAGTATTATTCAAAATTCAAAAGATACTTGTAGAGCGTGTGTCCGCATGTTCCAAGGCTTACGCTTCCCATATGTGTAATGTTGTGCAATGCACCACTTGGATTGGAAGCACTTGAATCTGTTGCATTCTTTTGGGCCAAATGAGTCAGAGAGCCAGCCATAACAAGTATAGAGAGTGCAGCCAGAGGGAAATAAAACCGGACACTTTCCCCTCAAATTTATAATTGTCATGATTTCTCAGAGGCAACCAGCCACCAACACACTCACGAAAATCGTATGGGGATGGGAGAGAGAAAGAGTATATTAATAAGTAGTATCAACTGGTGGTTCGTTTCATTTCATGTCATTTCATTCCCCAAAATGTTTTATTGTGTTTTTTTCTTTGTTTTATTGCCAGTGTTGTTGTGTGGTGGAAAAGTCATTAAATTTTATGAGCGTTGGACTTTTCTTTATTAATTATTTAAAAATTGTCTTCTCTGGTCATTAATCTTAATTTTAATTTGTAAATGATAGAATTAGAAACACTATTGGAAACTGAAAGTTTCTAAATGGCGCCCAACAAATGTATCGTGTTTTTATCCACAATCATTATTTATAATTTGTAGTAGCTTTTTAATACAGGGTGCTTACAAGTTGACTTTCAAAAATGTTATTGTCTTTGTCAAATTCTGGAAAATTAGAACGTATGAATGCGGGTGTCTGTTTTCTCTCAATTTTGATGCAGGGGGTGGAGTTTTATGAAACACTGACTTAAAAGTAATACAAAATTATTAAACTAACAACGACAATGCCTAAATTTGTATGATGGTAATATATGATTCAATTTAGAAATCAAGTTATTTAAAGGTATAGTTATAAACAAATTTGATTTAAAACCAAATTTTTCTTATGTAATTTAGTACTAATCTAGTTCTTAAAATTCATTGCTTTTATAAATTTTTATCTGACATAACATATTTTTTATCTAAACATAACATGGTCTTGTGTGTTAAGGTTTAAAAAAAAATTAAAAATTTTAAAACTAAGAAATTTTACAATATAAATATTTATTTAGATTATTAATTAATTCTTTTACGAAAAATATCTAGTCACGTCTATTCATTCTGAAAAAATTATATTTTTTATGAAGTTTTATGAAGTGAAGGTTAAGAAAAATATTTAGTTAGTTAGTTAGTTACTAGTTAAATTTTATTCTTTATCAAATTCTTGAATCTTAAAACTAAACAAATACAATAGTAGCATCAGTTAGCAATAAGAAATTTAATAAAGAGCAGCTGGGGAAGCATAAAGCAATAAAATAAATTAACATTTTATAATATAAAGTGATGTGGGGTCACGACAAGATATAAGTATGTATGTATTAAAATATAAAGGGTTTTCCAATAAGAGGTGTTATTTTGAATAGCCCGCTATTTCGGTAGCTGTCACTTTTGAAGCTGTCATTTTTTGACATTTGACAAGTAGAAACTACGCTATTAATAAAAATGGAACGATACACATTAAAATTCACTATAAAAATGGTGAAAATTTGGCAGAGACGGTTCGTAAAACTAAAACATTTTTGGGTCGTCGTGAAGCACCTTGTCGGACCGCAATACAGAAATTGGTGGACAAATTCGAGCTGTTGGGACAAGTTAGTGATGTGAAGAATAAAACCTGTGCACGTCGCTCAAGAACAACTGAGAATATCGCTGTTGTAGCCCAAAGTGTTGAAGAAAACCCAGGTTTGTCCATTCCTCGTCGTTCTTTGGAATTAGGCATTCCACAAACGTCATTACACCGTATTTTGCATAAAGACTTGGGTCTTAAGGCTTATAAAGTTCAGTTAACACAAGAACTCAAGCCGGCTGATCATCAACAACGTCGTGTCTTTGCTGATTGGGTCCTTGAAATGCATGAAAATGAACCGGAATTTCATCGAAAAATCATCTTGACTGATGAGGCCCATTTCCACCTCGGAGGCTACGTCAACAAGCAAAACTGTCGCATCTGGGGCTCGGAAAACCCAAGAGTTATTGTTGAAAAGCCTCTCCATCCTCAACGCGTGACTGTTTGGTGCGGTTTATGGTCCCGCGGGGTCATTGGACCTTACTTTTTCGAAAATGAGGCTGGAGCAACAGTTACGGTCAATGGATTGCGCTATCGAGAGATGATTAATGATTTTTTATGGCCTGAATTGGATGGTATTGATCTGGACAACGTTTACTTTCAACAAGACGGCGCTACGTGTCACACAAGCAATGAAACCATCGATCTTTTACGGGAAAAGTTTCCGGACCGTGTTATCTCTCGAAGAGGTGATCACAATTGGCCACCGAGATCTTGTGATTTAACACCTTGCGACTTCTTCCTTTGGGGCCACGTGAAAGATAAGGTCTACGCCAACAGCCCAGCGTCGATTCAAGACCTCAAAGATGAAATTCGTGAGGCTATCGAGGACATAGGGCAGCCACTTTGCGATTTGGTTATGGAAAATTTCATGAAAAGGATATGGTCCTGTAAGCGTGGTCTTGGCGGCCATTTGGCTGATGTTGTGTTCCATTATTAACGGCATACCTTCCTCTTTATAATGAAATAAACATCCGATCATTTATCTCCAAAAATGCCATTTTTCTTTGAATATCAAAATAACACCTCTTATTGGAAAACCCTTTATTAACTATTAACAACACGAGAATAAAATAACATTTTAAGAATATTTTGGAATAAAAATAATATAACGACAATTATAATTAATAAATTTCTAGACAGTTAAATAATTACAGACAAAAGCTCATTAACATCTTAAAAATTAAGGTCAAAAAGCCAGATTTTCACCTTTTTGATAAACAATGATTCAGTTCTTATTTCTCTTATGTTATAGGGAAGACAATTAAAGAGTCTTGGAGCAATAGATGTGAAAAAATTGAAGAAAATTTGAAGGTTATGATTAGGTATTAAAACAAGATTCTGATTGTTAATTCCCAGATTATAGTTAGAAGAAAATCTGTTTAATATAGATATCCAGATCTAGCTAAGAATATTTTTAAAACTTTATAAAAATAAAGATGCTTAAGATGTAGTATTTTCAGCATTTTGAAAAGGGCCAGGCTATTACTTCTATGGGATTTATTACAAATTAGGCTAATGACGTGTTTTTGAGAAACTAAAAGCGGATTCATTTTGTTATTATGAGTACCACCCCAAGCTACTATGCCTTATTCCAACTTAGAGTGAACTAAACCATAATAAATACATTTCAAAAGAACCTGTGAGCAAAATGATTTTAAAAAGTATAATTGCCTTGTGGCAGCCATAAGGTATTTTTTTAGAGCAATAGTATGACCAGACCAGCACATCTTCCAGTCAATTAAAACACCTAGATATCTAAAAGACTGGACAATTTCAATTTCAAAACAGTTTTCAGAACACTTACCTGAATTATTAAACGTTTCTGAGTTCAATGCAGAATTACAAATCAACTTGCTGTACTTGAATTTATTGCAGTTTGCACAATGAAAGAAAAATTTCCCGAAATCAACTTCTTTTCCAAGCACGTTGAAAAACATAACTTTAGTTTTAACACTAATAGCCATTTTATGCATCTGGAACCAATGGCTTAAAACTAAGGTCATGATTAATTTCCGCAGAAAGGTTAAGAGGAGAAACACTTTGGTACGAACAAGCCATGTCATCTGCAAATGCAAAAACCTTGCTACGATAATTTTGTAAGAAGAGCGAGTTGATAAAAATCAAGAAAAGTATCGGGCCAAGTACTGAGCCTTGAGGTACTCCTAAAGGTAAAACTTGGTTAAAACTAAACTGATCATTTATTTTAACCCTTTGTCCTCTAGCAGATAAATACGATCTGAACCAATTATTTATGCATAACACCTCGAAAACCACATTTTAAAAGTTTGTCCAAAAGTATTTTATGATCAACGGTATCAAAAGCTTTGGTTATGTCTACAAAAAGAGCAGCATTTAAATTTGTATTATTAATACCATCATAGATGCTAGAACAGAAGTTTAATAGAGCTCCTTCAGTGGAAAAACCACTACGGAAACAAAATTAAGCATCACTAAATAATTTAGAAAAAACAGAAAGTAATGAAATTGGTCTATAATTATTCAAGGATGTCTTATGCCCCTTCTTGAATAACGGCATCACTTCAGCTTGCTTTAAGTCATCTGGAAAGACACCTTGAAGAATACTTTTATTAAAAATATGAGATAAAATATCGCAAATGTTAAAAGCTATTTTTTTAACAAAATTATTTGAGAAGCAATTTGAAGTTTTAGAATTTGAATTTTTGAGGGAAGTAATCAATCTGTACAACTGAAAAGAAGTAATGGGCTCGAAAAAGAAGCTAGAATTGGATAATACATCAAAATCTGGGCATTCGCAATTTGTGAAGGTAGCACAACTTTCAGACATAACTTTAGTGCCAACAGAAGCAAAATAGTCATTGAATAAATTAGCCAGATCCTTTGGACTGTCTATAATAATTGTGCCATTAAATTTCATGTTTTTGATTTGTTCAGTTTTATTTGATTTGTTAAGTAGGTCATTAACCAGTTTCCATTCTTTTTTTGAATCTCCTTTGATCTCACAAAACTTATTGAAATAAAAATTGGGTTGCACAATGAAACGTCTTTCGAAATTTTTTTACAAAGTTTGATATATGAACTGGAAATATTTGCATTTAAAGGATATTTAATTTTCTTCTTATACAGTTTGTTCTTTTTTCTTATTTTGCTAAGCAAGGCAGAATTTATCCATGGTTTGAGCCTTATATGTTTATTACTTCTTTTTGTTACTATTATAGAACTTTGATTGACATAGTTGTTAAGAGTTTGAATGAACATGAGATAAGACTTAGAAGGATCACATTCACTAATAACATTATCCCAGCATTCAAAACAAAGTGAATTATTTAGTGTCACGAAATCAGTTTGAATAAATGAAGAGCAAGAAGTCGTATTACTTGAAGACGAAACTAAAGCAGATTCCAAGCTCAAACAAGTCATGCAATGATCGGTTATTTGCAAGTCAATAACGGCGCTACTGAATAGAAATTTATGGGAGCTTTTTAAATAAAGGGTGGACCATCTAGTGGTTTCTTTTTTAATTCATAGTTTATTTTGACACTGACAACTGTTTCCTGTTTTCCGCTCGAAATCTTACAATTCATGTTCATGGTTGAATAACAATGTTCTTATTTAAGAAAAACAGAAAGTCCGTATCATATTCCGCGGAACGAAATAAGTCGCTTTGCGCTTGGAGAACCTTAAGAAATATTGAAAACATATTTCCAAAGTGAGTCCTGTGCAGCTCAAACAGTGCGTTTTTGAAAAGAAGTTCAAGAAAAAGCCGAAATGAAGCACTTTCCGCTCACCTACTGCTGATGTACGCAAGTTTGTGCAAAAAGTTCATGAGGCTGGTATGCTGGTGAATAACACTCATGGTCCCCGTTGTCGTACGTCCACGTAGAATTTAAAAATAAATTTGGTAGCGTGACATCTCGTGGATAGCCCAAGTCCTTATAGTCACAACTTACAAAGTTTGTCTCACAATTTCGTCTGTATGTCCTTACCTCGTCCTAAAGTCTAAGCCACTTAAGGGGTTCTATTCAAACTTGTTACGCAATAGTCTTAAGTCTTAAATTTTGTATAGCTCCAAAAATAACGATATACCCGTTATGAAAACGCTTATTTATACCAAAATCGGTTCTAAAGGTTTTGATAAACAAAATGCAATGACTGGTTAGTACGAACTTGCGATCATATTCAAGAGACTTAGAATAACAAATTTCTTTAAAAATTTTCGAGAACAAAATTTGGGATGCCAAATTTTAAGTACTTAGTAGTATAGATTTTAGAAGTAGTTTCAAAAAATAAGAGTTCGCATGTTTGAAAAATATTGGTTTTCCAAAAAAAACTTGGAATTTTTTTTTTTAAAAGCTAAAAAAATTTCGAATATTTTTGTATACAATATTATTTTAAACTTAAAGGGACTCCTGCTAAAAATTTTTGGTTAAAATCTTTAGAGAGCCGTTGATGATAAAGTCAAAAAATCAAAAAACGGTTCTATGACAGGTACCGTTAATAACATATTGCAACTTTAAATATATTTTTAGACCAAAATGTAGTCCATGTCCATAATACCATAATACACCTAATTTTTTTTTAAATTCTAATACATACCTTAATGTTTTTACTTCCGATAAAGGTAGATACTATATGCCAAGTTTTGTAGTTGTAAAAAATAAAATTTGATATTTTGATCAAAGTTGATACGATAAAAGTGTGTCCCGCAATTTCTTCTGTACAATTCTGTTCTAAAGCTAATGGTACCTATCAGACAGTCGTTATGCAATTTTTTTTGTCTCGAAAACGATTTTGAACAATATTTTTATACAGGAGCTTCGTTGACCTTAACATTATATTGTATATACAAATTTTCGAAATAGTAATTTTTTCGAGTTTGAATAAAAAAATTAATTTTTTTTTCTTGAAAACGAGAGAAATATCAGTTTTTGAAATATTATTCTAAAATGTATATTATTAAAAACTAAAAATTGTCATCCCAAATTTTTCTTAGAAACATTTAAAAGAAATTTCTTATTTTAAAAATTAATTTACATACTTGTACACCAATTTTTTAAACTTTTGCATAAATTCATAAATTTCTACAAATAAGACGACAATTTTTATGGATTTAAATATTTTTCTCTAATTAAATCCATGACTTTATATTTCTTAACAATTTTTAAATTCGACTAAGTAGTGAATTTTATTTTTTTTAAGTTCTGGAGCCAAATTACCGCATCAGTTATCGAGTAATACGTGACTGAGTTATGTGAGTTTGGCATTACCGCTTACGTCATCGAGCAATCAATTACTCTAATTTGACATTTTCATTCGATCACTGATGGGGCTCACTCACTCGGTCACTGAAGCGGTAATTTGGCTCCTGATATGCAATGGTTTTTAAAATAAATAAAGTGAAATTCAAGATTAAAAGAAAAATATTACTACAGTTGTTAGTTTTAGATATTATATATAAAGATTGTATTGTTATAGATTGTAAAAAAATCAAGAGTAACAAATTTATGAAAATTTGTTGATCCATTTTCGAGAAAAAAAAAGAAAACAGTTTACTTAAATTTTAATGTTAAAAGCAGTCATGTTGGGATAAAAGAACAATGTTTTCTTCATACATATTTAAGATAGTGTAAAGTCTTTATTAATTGTCAAGTTTCAGAAAAACTCTAGTTAATAAGTAGTTAAAAAAAAAATTGTCAATCCTTCTAAAACATTGAAAAAAAAAATGATTTGGAAAATTCAAACTATTCAGGAGCTTTAGCACAAACAAAAATTATCAAAATTAGTTTCACCGTTCTTGAGAAAATCGAAAACAAAACTTTTTTACTTTTCACTTAAATTTTTTTTAAATCTGTGCAACGTAGAGTTATTTTTCAACTTAAAAAAAAAAATAAGAAACGTGTTGGGACTTAACCGCTAACACTGACAGACCCACTTTTTTTACTTTTGACTTATAGGTACTATACGGCAAGTTATGCATTCGTAAAAAATCGAACTCGAGATTTTTATCAAAGTTGACATTACGATGATAGATAGAGATAGCGAAGACTAAAAAAGTGGGTCTCGCAATTCTGTCTGTCTGTCTGTTCGACTACAGCCTAAACGGCTCGGCCGATTTTCTTTAAACTTGGTAGATATCATTTTTAATTTTTCCCCCCATACGTTTTTTTCTTTTTTTTGTAAGCCCAAAAATAACGGTACCTGCCATACGAATTTTTTTTTTAAATTTTATAAATATTTTTTTTCTTAAGAACTGTTCAACAGATTTAGAGAATAAAACACAAAAAAATTTGTTTTAGTTAAATCTAGCTAATGGTTTAAGAAAATTTTCAGAAAAATGGTTATTGAGGGTACCCCCTATGGGACCATGTTTTTTTGTTTTTGATTACCTCAAAAACGGTACACCCAATTTTCATAATTTTTTTTGCTAAAGGCTCCCCAAAAATTTGAATAGTATTGTGTATTAAAATTTTCAAAACAAGTTTCTTTTAGATTTAAAAAAAAAAAACTTCAAACATTTTTTTTTTTGAAAACTCAATATTTCGAAAACACCATGCTCGATTTTTTAAAACTTGATAAATAAAAGTTTCTCAATATAATCTACAATATGTGAGAAAAAAAAAATTATTTTACCTAAAAATAAAGGTACCTACCATACAAATGTTAAAAAACAAAAAAAAAAAATGGTTTTCAAAAATCGTATTTTTCTCTAAAACGGCTCATAGAATTTTGATGAAATTTTTTTTTCTTTCAATTTATTTGTATGATCTTTAATTTATTAAAAAAAAAAATTGAAATTAAGATATTACAGCTTGTACCTACCATAGAACCATTTTTTCGAACTTTGAATTTCTCATTATCGACATAATGGATCTTAATGAATGTTTTTACGAGTATAAAGAAGCTTCTAAAAAGTCTAAAAAACTTTGCATTTCAAAACTTTAAAATAAGTATTGTTTGAATTTGAAAAAAAAAAATTATTTTTGTTTTTTTTGAAATTTGATAGATATCTCAGAAACGGCTCAATATTTTTTTTGTAAATAAATTTTTTTTTTGGTACAATTATACAAATTTTAAATTGGCGTATCAAATTTTTTTCTTGAAAATGTTTTAAAAATTTTGTATATAAAAGCTTATTTTCTTAAGAAACCACTACAACGAATTATTATTTTGTTCTTGCATAAACTAACTAACTGCTAAGGGAGTTGTTTTAGTCGTTTAAAAAATGAATTTTATCCATATGAACAAAATCAATCAATCAATCAAAATCTAGAGTTCAAAATTTCTTATGAATCAATAACTTGCCATATACATTTGAATCGCCAGTTAAAGTTATGTTGACTATTGGACACGGTCTACATTTTGGTCAACAACAAATAAAACAAAATATGTTAATAAAGTAATAGAACGACTAATTTTATTTTCTCATTAACGGCCCTAACGATTTCGATTGAAAAAAAATTGAACTAGAAATAATATTAAATATACATATATATGTATGTATATGTACTATGTATATGACTATTTTTTTTTTTGAAAGATATATCGAGAATATCATTCAGAATGACAAAAAAAAAATTTCGTAAAAGTTTGAGCCCTTAATATCAATTTTAAGAGGTCTATCATCGCTAATTTTGATTTTTAGTCATAATTTCATGTTTTGCGTCAGAACTGACAAAACATTGAAGTAAAAAAAATTCATTTTGACTTACTTTTATATAAAATTAAATTCCCTACAAAAAAGGTCTAATTGAAAATTTTCGTCAGACAAGCCGTTTTTGAGTAATTAAGCTTAATAGATTGTTATTTTTTTCGATTTTACTTTTTTAATTTGGAATTTTGTAACTAACGAAAAATAACAATTTATTAAGCTTAATTACTCAAAAACGGCTTGTCTGTAGATATCATTTTTAAATTTTTCCCACCAAACTATTTTTCTTTTTTTTTATAAACATTGTTTTTAAATATATATTTTTCTTTTAAATGTCATTTTTTTAAATCTAGGTGGTTGAAATGGTTGAAAAACAATTCAGAAAATTTTTTATTAATGGTACCCCCCATGGAAATCATTTTTTTTTTTTTTTGTGATTTCAACCGTAATACGGGTATTTCTAGGAATGCTCATCAGTTTACCCTTGTGCCCAATTTCGGACGTACTGTCAAGTACAAAGATTCTTATTTAGCCGCACTACACGAATGTGAAAATCCTTACACGGCATTGTGTCGATTTTTTCACAGAATTTTCCATGGAAGAAACTTACAATTTGGGCCTGTTCAACATACTATGTAGTATGTCACATTTTTAAATTAAGTGTAGCAAAAGTATTGACTGAAAACGCAGCATCAATTGTAAGTCTCACTCAACTTTAATTTGTTTAAATAAAAACACTAATATTTCATCAAATAAAAGAATAAAATGTTACAAGAAGATTTTGGTGTTCTGTTTTCTCATAATCTTTTAAAAATTCTTCCTTTCCTTTTTTAATCCATAAAAGTGTTATATGAATTTATATATTTTCAGGTCATAAACATCCTCCTCAACAGAATTTATTTCGTTCTTCTTCTATCCACACATTATGTTTACTATAGAAAAGCTGAAAACAATACCTTAAACTTCCAACATTTTATAACGTTTATAACCCCACTTAAGTCCTCACCGATTTCATTCTTCTGGAAAACTACCAAAAGAAAAACATATTTATAGAACTGGACTTTTGTTTCAAATACGCTCATGGTCCGAACAGATTCAGGACAATATTACTGTACTGCACTAAAACTTTAGTCCTCAGAAGCTTTTCAGCATAAGCCAACATAATCTGCAATAACCAAGTTCACATGGTCGGACGACATTGGACCTTCTGGGTGGAATCATTCGAGTGTTGCACACAAACCGTTTTGCACAACGTAAAATCAACAAATGCAATTCCATATATCTCCAATAAAAGACCTAAGGCTGTAGAAAGAGTGGAAACACTCGTCGGCGTCGTCGGTCAATCCATACAGTTATACGGGTAGACCAGCACGAGGAGAAGAAAATCAGAGTTAAAGAAGAACACTCATTTCTTGGGATTAAAACTAAAAAGAATCTCACCACGAATGCCGTGGATTCCAGCTGGGACGACGACACACACAGAAAAATCCACATACCATCACCTGGGTTAACATGACTGAAGGTGAGCTCTGCTGCACCATATGAAATGCATGCAGCAGAACCAGTGACAATGAGTTTGGACTTAGAGTTGGATTTGCAATCAAACAGGTTTATTAAAAATGTTCAGATTTGATTTTTGGATTCTTTATTTTTATTATTCTTGTGGAAGACTGGTGACTGACTGGTGCAATAGACGGCGACTGCCGGTGGCGACATGGAGTGTGATTCCCATATAGAGACTACACACTTCGTCTTTCATAGAAAAATCAAAGAATAAGAAGGGCTTATGTTCTTTTAAATTAATAAACGCTAAATGCTTACACAAAGAACTTCTTCATTTAATAATTACGAGTATGTTGAGTCCAAAAGAAAGTGAAGGTTTACTGACCTGGGTGTAATGGGTTTCGTTTTCTCCGAAAATTTAAGATTAATTAAGATAAATAAAGGGATACTATAAAGTACAATCGTCTGGAGAAAAAATAAAGCCTCTATGAATAAAGATATTTTAGAATCAAATTGACACTTCGATTGACACTGAAATAAACACACAGTGAGTTGATAATAACACTGTGCTACAAACAAAATATTTTTATGAACTTTTCAAGAGATCTAGTGGAGGTTTTAAAGTCTGATCGGGTATTACCGGTTCTGTGATATCTCCAACCCTCTGAATGACCTTATAACTCTCTCTTTTTTTCATATTCGTTTCCAGACTCATTCTTTTACTCAACGGATTTGTGAATGTCAAGATCTTTTAGGACTCTAGCAACTGCACTAGTGCTGAAGAAGATTTGTCCCATAAAATCGTTTACGCTCTCAAGAACAGGAGGAGTCATGTTACTCTCTGGTAGCGCCGAATCAACAGCAAACTGTGCTGCAGGCAAATTGGCTTTATCTATCGAGCTTGCAACAGGAGTGTCATTGAAGACGAGCGTTCGAACTGAGGATTTTGTAGTGTTTCGTACGTTTTTTAAAATGACCAACAATTTTTACTAATTTTGGAACATAATAAAATTTTTTGTTCATGTAAAAATTAAGTTTCACGGTCTTTGTGGATTGTTTGTACTTATTCCGATTTTCCTCATTAGGGTTGGCTTTAAAAATAGGGAAACTTACTTCTCTAACCCTGATAGCCTCTTTACAGAAACTCTTCATCACCTACGTAGCATTTCCAACATCTCCTTCATTTTTCGGTTCTTTTATAGACAGTGTTCCAGTGGAATAGCGAGCTGTATTCTACCCTTGAAACAATTTTTTGCAACAAACGCTCATTAATTTACTCTTCCGCCCGCCGCCGTACGTTTAAATATAAAAAAAAAAATTCTTTAGCCGAACAACATGTATTTAAAACTTAACCAAGCTCTATATTTCCTTATTATTATTAGACTAAATAGATGGTCAAATGTGGATGAGGGAGCTTTTGAATGTTTTTAGAAGAAAATTCATCGATCTGACCAAAAAAAATGATGAAACATTAAAAAAAAAAACAACATATTGCAACCCAAAGCTTTATATGACAATAGGAGCTCTCTTTAATCAGTTCTTTATGGTTCTCACTCTTATGGTTACCCAAAAAATTTACAACCACGTTCTTGAAGCATTGCCAAGCTGATTTTTCTAAAACAATTATTTTTCTTCAAATTTCGGATCTTTTAATTATTAATTCCCTGATTTGAGGTCCTACGAAAAATGCCCTCTTTGATTTTAGCATCGCTTATTTTGGGAAATTTCTCTTTTAAATACGAAAATCCGTTTCCATTGCGATCCATCGCCTTTACACATTTTTTTATAAGGCCTAATTTGATATGGATTGCCGGAAGAAACACATCAGTAGGCTTTACAAGTGGTAAATGCTTTACATTTTTCTGTCCAGGAACTAGAGAGTTACGCACAGGCCATACCTAACTGTCCTAACTGTCCCATTCGCACAAAAAGCAGCAAAATTTATTATAACCTAACTGCAGTCCAAGTAAAGGCAATAACTTTTAAATCGCCGCAAATTTTAAAACCATATGTATTATACTGGATTTTTTCAAGTAATAGTTTCATGATCTCATAAGTTTCTTTCATATTAGTACCGTGTGCTAAGGGAACCGTTATGGAGTAGAACTGCTTTTAAGCTCGTCTTGGATTAGTCGATAAACAAACGCCACTGAGGGGGATCAAATTCTATTTCCAAAATGTTCATAACTGAATTTATATCATAACAGTAAACCAAGTCTCCATCTTGAGAAGAAAAAAAAACTTTAAAACGTTCATCACGATTTCGAAAATGGTTAATTTTGGTTTCTCGGTGTAACAAATTCCAACCTTTCAAACGAGATCCGAACAGTTCTGCCTGTTTTTTTGATAAATTCAAATCGCGAACCAGGTCCTTTAGATCCCCTTAAGTTATTAGATGTGGCTTATCTTGAATTTCTTCAAACTCTGAATCGTCATCATTGTCATTACTCAATTGGCTTGAAGTGGAGGGTTGTGATTCGTCAACCTAAAACGATGTAGACGAAACTGGTATCGGTAAATTATAATTATGAGGAGCAGGTCTTGTTGCTGAAGATAAATCAGGGTATCGAACTGTGTGTTTCACCTTTGCATTTATGCCCTTTATTGGAGTAAGATAAAAATAGCAGTCTGAAACATGATCTCTAGGCTCAGTCCATATCATGGGAACAGCAAACGGCATATGACGTGATCCTTTCTTCCAATCAGTTAATTTTTTTACACATGTTATGCAACAAATATGTGGGGCCCAGGCTTTGCCCTGATGAGTCACCGCATAACCAAAATACTCGTGATAGCACTTCAAAATAAATTTAGAAAAATTTCGCCTTTGATTTTTGAAAGTCAGTTCACCACAAATGTAACTCTTTCTAGTTAGAATCATTAATACACTTTCTCGGCATATTCGCAGAAGCACAGAAGTTAATTAAATCCACCACAATCAAATTAATAACGAAAACAGATATACATATATGTATATAGCACGCTTTTTACAGCCGTACATATGTGTTTATCACTACAATACCGGAAATGAACTTGACCTCATCACAAGAAAACTGAGGGTGATTGAAACAAAGTAAGGGTGTTTTCATAATGAGGGTAGATAGTCAAAACACGATCACCCATCAAAGTTTGTGTGGCATGACCACTGTTGCCCAGTGTTATTAGTCGTTGTAGTGGCTTTTTAAAAAATAAGTTCCTATACACAAAATGTTTATAACATTTTTAAGAAAAAAAGTTTTGTACCCCAAATTAAAGTTTTTATTACTGTACGAATAAAAATTAAATTTACAAAAAAAAATTATTGAGCCGTTTTTGAGATATCGAATTTTGCAAGAAATTTATTTTTTCTTTTTCAAAAATTCAAATTCAAAAATTTTTTTTTTAAATTTGAAGTGCAATGTTTTCAAACCTTTTAGAAAACTCTCTCTAAGAAATTTCATTAAAATCCGCTATGCCGATAACGAGAAATTCAAAATTTTTCGAAAACCATTTTTTAACATTAGTATGATGGGTACAGTTATTTTTAGATGAATACATTTTTTTTCATATCTTGTAGATTGTATTAAAAAAACTTTTAATTGTGAAGTTTTAAGGAAATAAGCATGGGGTTTTCGAAATATTGACTTTTGAAAAAAAAAATATTTTTATTTAAATCCAAAACAATGTTTTTTATTTGACTGTTTTGAAAATTTAACGTTTGGGGAGCTTTAACTAAATAAATTTGCTCAAAATCGTTTTTCACAAAATCAAAAAAAAATGGTTCTAAGAGAGATACCATTAATAAATCATTTCGTGGAATTTTTTTTCCAGCACTACCTAGGTTTAACTAAACGAAATTTTTTAACTTTTTTTTAATCTGTGGAAGAGTTTTTGAGAAAAAAAATATTTTATAAAATATGACATATAAGGAAATAATTAAAAAAAATATAGTTTTTTATTTCAAGATATTGAATACTTAAAAACTTTTCTTTTCTTTTTTCAAATCAAAGAACTATTGTTTTTTGAAATTTTTTTATATACAATATTATTTAAATTAAATGGAGCTCCTGTGTAGTTTTTTCTTATCAAAATTATTAATGAGAAAGTCGAATAGCTATCAAAAATACGGTTCTCTCACTTCTAATGTATCATTTGTTCTTAACATTTGGTTGACCAAAATAAAGAATCTGCCTGCAATAGAAAACATAATTAATTTTATATAAATCTTTAGAGTCGTTTTCGAGATACTTACATATGGGTAATTTTTTTAAAAATTGACATTTTTTATTGATCGTTTGAAAAATTTTATTTTTCAGTTTTTCTTGGGTTTTAGTTTCTAAATCTATAGTAAACAAGTAGAAAAGGAATTCTCCGAGTTGCGCAAAAATAATTTCAAAAATTTTTCATTTTACGAGTATTTTTCGATAAAAATTAAAATTGAAAATTTCGAATGTAGGTATTAAAAATGTTCTTTTCTTGCATAAAATAACAATAATCCACAAAATAAATAGTAACAATAAATAGTTAAAATTTTGTGGAAAGCAACTAAATTTACTAGGATAATTAATAAAAAAAGTTGTTTGTTTACGAAATGATTTTGTTTAAAAGCATGAAAGAGTCAAAAAAATATTTTTAAAAAACGGCACATAACTTTCTTGGAACGTTTACGGTACCAATACTGTAAGGAATGATGAAATTCAGTATTAGATATTATCTAGAATATAAAAAAATTAATAATAATATGAGCCATTATAAACTAAAAGAACATTTATTAAAAAACAAATACGAAAATGGCCACGGAGATTACAAAATCGACTATTTCTTAATTTTAATATAGTCAATGTAATTCAATGTCATCCAAATTATATTAGGTTCAATTATGATTAAAAACCTTTCTTTTGGCGGTGGTTAGACTAAAAAATTATTAATATGGTACAAAGATAACAAGGCCACGGAGATTACACTGAATTTTTACTCGGATGAAAAAGCTATTTTGTATGTAAATTTTAAAGGAATTAACTGCAATAATTAAATTATAATAAAACATGAAATTGAAGGTTTTTTGACGTACTATAAGATGATGCATCGTAAAAAATTTTTAAAAAATGTTTAGTCACACTCATTCAACTAAGTATTGGGACAACAAAAAAATTTTTTTTTTTTTGCATATCATAAAATTGAAGTTCAAGAGAAGGCCTTTCAAACGACAAGGCTCAAAATTAAAAAAAAAATCATTTTCATCATTAAAAATATTAATAAAACTGATTAAGCATCAAAATCGCATCCCAAAAAGGCCACGGAGATTACACATTATTAATTACCATGGATATTCCATATCAGCACATTTAGCCCTCAGCAACTTTTGTGGGAGTTCATTGCCAAAGAAAATTCAAATACCAATTTCTTGTGTCAGCAATTTTATGAAACAAAGAGCAGCATTATGATCTTTAATCATATTGCTGTGTAGACAAATATCAAGTATAAAAGGGTTTCTGCGATCATTAAGATCTCAGTTCTTAAGTATAGTATTCCCCACCAGTTATAAGGGATCAGAAGCTCTTAATAAATTCATATTATTGAAAAACACTTGTGTTTTATTTGGTGATAGTATTCTCGTATGAGAATACGAAATATATTTTTTTTGTTAACGAAAGAACCATGAACAAAACTATTTGATAGCGTCTGGTTAGACGCTCTTATATACAAACTAAATCTGCTACCCTCGAGGATCTCTACAGAGAAGCAAAGATAATACGCTGGACAAATACCTACAAAATTCGGCAAAGAAGCTGGTGCTAAACACAGTCATTCACCCTACAGTCCCTTGCCATATTATTAGACGCACTATGTATTTTTCAAAAATTCATGGATTGCACTAGGTTATATGATACTTTTAACAGACATCCGTCGTAAGGAATCGGTTGTTTCCCCAGGTCGGATCTCCGAATGGTGAACCTTTTGTTTTTATGCAAGATGACCTGCCTCTCATACAGCCCGGTCTTTAAAAACTTATTTACAAGGGGCTAATATCTCTTTGCTGGTTTTTAACATCACTGACTTAAACCCTACTTAAAATGAGCGGGAACTGATGAAAAGGGAGGTTTCTAAAGAGTTGATCACAACCAAAAGTATGGTCTTGGAAAAAACCATTCATGTCTGAAATTATCGTCCACAAACGCAGCAGACAATTCAGTCTTGTATAAATAGGAAGCTGCGCAGAATTGAAGCGTCAGAAGAAGACTCAACTAAATATTAGATTTTTTTTTTTTAATTTTCATCTTTGTCCAATATGGTATTTTATAATTTGATAGCAATTTTTATACAAAAAGAACAAATTTACTGCAATCAAAGTTTTAAAACAGTAATTATTTTTGATTTAGCACAAAATCTTTAGTGCGTCTAATAATATGGCCAGGGGCGGTAATCAGCTAATGAGAAGGATGGCGACCGAGCAAAAACATCCGATCTTGGCCTTCAAGTTCAAATTAATCCAAAAACTGTTTCTTGATTATTTGAAAAGCCGAATTAATTTTCTATTAAGCCTTTTAGACTCGACAGAAAACTTTAGGTCTCATCAATTCTTTGCCGACAGTACCCACATATGAATAGTTGATAGTTTGTAAGTCTTAAGGTTCAATTTATCTTCAAGCCTCTTATTAATGTATTTTTTCTCAAATTTCCAAAAATTTTAATACATATAATTCAAATCAGTTTTTGGTATGGTCTCCCTTTTAATAAGAAACTTTTTTTCGCCAAAATATTTTCAATAACAATTTTATCAAAGAAAACATTTTTAACATTTTTCTTATAAAAGCTAACAAAAGATTCATTCTTTTACACGTCTTTGAAAAACAATGAAACCTTAAACTATTTGCCATGGATTGGATCATGTATAACTTCGGTAACATATGATCACCCAAATTCAAGGTATTAGAAGTCTGTATAAGCTCAGACCTTGATTTTGAAAATGACGACTAAATCGATTAGATGAGAATACTTCAGAATACACAAACTCAGTCTTAAGCTAAGCTTGTACATAATCCCCTATAAATTTAAATTGAAAAGAAAATAATACTCTTACCAAAAAATACCATTGAATATTCTTAATATACATACATATATTATGTATATATGTAGATGTACTTGCCTTGCCCTATTTAAGCTCATAACTCAAGGGAAAAATTATGACTTGCAACACCCAACATCCGCCTTTTCATAGTCAATAAAGGAACCTTGGAAATCTGAATAGCATATCGGTCTAACAGAAACAGACATTGTCCACTGATCCAATATGCCCTCCATCGTCCACCCACACTTGACTTGAGTCCCGCATGAAGCTATTCATTTTCTCACTTATCTTCCATAGCCAACTTAGGTTCTCACCCACACCTGGCGACTTACCTAAGCGAGCTCATAACTTCATTAAAACTACACGGGCATTAAAATTATTCCACCAGCATCCAATTGTGCAACTACTACACCACTTCTTCTCCCTCTTCCACCACAACGTAGTAGCGGTTACGGTTATTCCTTATCCCAAACCGTTACGCCAGCTCCACCATTGCTCTTGGTCTACAATCTGCACCAACAACATTATGGATGCTCAAAACGTAAGTATAAGAAGATGTAACTCTATTCGAGCTGCGCTGACTGTGATGAAACATTTCCATGGTAATAAAAATGTAAATCCGCTTAGGAACGCTTGTAAAAAGCTACTAACACCCAAGCTTCCCTGACACCGCAAAAGTCTGATGGAGTGAACATTTCCCAGCTTCTTTGGCGAAAATTATTGCGCGAATAAAGGTAACAAGAGAATCCAGTAAAATGGGTGGGTGGCTGGAATAGTGTGTTCTGTCCGGAACACCCCTCTGTCTGCATCTCCCGCGCAAAGAAACAGGAAGCGCCCATAATTTAGAGGAAGGTTTTCTTCTTCGTTTTTCGGATTTTAATGAAAATGTTAGTTGGCATGGCATCCAGAACTGCGAACAGCAGACTTCTCATTGCACATTTACGTAACGGAGGAAGAAGGTGGATAATGGCTTATAAGTTGTAACTACCCACGTCTCGAGGCATAATCTTTCGTTACAATAATTGTAGAATTGCGAAATGCAACAAGTTCAAGACGTAGAGCACCGTTGATTGTGGCAGGTCAGGAATTATAAAATTATTAATGCGATAATCAGTGGAAAAAATGGGTTGGAAGTTTTATGAGGAATTAACTTTTTTTGGGTGGCTTGAAGGAGAAGAAGAAGAACAAGTGTTCTAGCAGCAGAAGTGTTGAGATAAACAAGACCTTTTAATGAAGAGACTTAAGACACTAGTCGTGCAGGTACATTGGGGTTCATTGGTGTTGGAATGTTGGTAAAAATGTTGAAATAGGGTTCAGAACTCTAAGCATTCTCGACCCATTTTAACTTAATGGTTAGTGCGTATCAGTGGCGTGCGATCAGGAATTTGAAATGGGGAGTGAAAGAACAAAATTTATTCTATACCTTCCTTCCTGAAGAGAACTGCTTTGGTGGACAATTTGTGTGTTTCCTTATAATATAATAAATGGTTATTTCAATAGGGTGTATTTTGTAGCCGAATTATTTTACTTCGTCCAAAAATATTAGTGGTGCACCTTTGACAGTAGGAAGATGTTAAACAAGTGTTAGTTAGAGTTGACGATCAGACATCACCAGTCTATTTGTCTGATTTTCATCGGCAGGAATGGAGGCGGCCTTCAATTTGCATTGATTTTTCCATGGAAATATTAAACAATTTGAGTTTTTTTGAAATATCAACAATTTTTTTTAAGGATTACCATCGACGGCATTAACACACGACGGAATTTGAGCGCTGGCATAGACCTTCTACTGAAGCAAAACCAACAAAAAATAATTAAAATAAATAAATAAGAGCCAATTACGGCTTGGAGAGAGCCTTAACCTAGCGATTTACAACTCTAAACCAGTTCTGTCGGCGCGTTAGCAGGAATGAAGGGGGCCTAGAATTTTCTGCCGATTCCGAACTGCTAAGATGGGCTGTAATTTTCATGATGAGAGATACTCTTGGAGGATTTATCAACACCTTGGAAGAGACAGTAGACCCGCTTAAAACATTCTTCCAGCAGCTCAGTTACCACTCGTACAAGATATTCATTGTGACGTCCACTGTGTGGCACGTTGCACCATCTTGTTAAACCTAAATGTCATTTATATCCATATCATCAGATTTTGGTCAAAAGATTTTAACAAATAACGTTATTAATGTTAGCAGCCATAAAACATTTTTACTTGCGACATATACAGTTGCGGTCAAAACAGTAATGTTAAAGAAAGTCCCTGAATTTTCATTCTATGGTCAGACGAGTCCAATATTGTGTTATACGGTGGAAAAGGGTCTCGTCAATGTTTAAGAAGGCCTCCAAACACAGAACATAATCCGCACTTCAAGGCCAAGTCAATTAAACATGGAGGATCCAGCATAAAGGTTTGGACATATTTTTCCTTCTTTGGTGTTGGTCCAATATATCGCATTGAAGCCATTATGGATCAGCATTTTTATGTGAAGATCATGGAAAAATTTATGTTCCATTTTTGCTGAAGATGAAATGCCGCCGAAATTGGTCTTTCAACAAGACAAAGAGGGTTAACGTCATTTAGTGGCGTGCGCAGTACCCAGACGTTGGAGTCTTGGAGGTCCATAACTGTTCAAAGATGTTGAAATCTGCAACGGCGGCGTTGTGCTGCTGTTATTTCTAACAAGGGACATGCAACTTAATATTAGTTTAAGGTTCAAACACTCGACTATCACTTATTTTACAAATTTAATTACTTTCACTTTTGTAATATTTAAAACTGGATTCTGAATTACTGTTTTTTTGCAAAGTGCTTACAATAACGCAGTTTAAAGTTGTGCCTGGAATTTAAATTTCTTGAGACTACTGCCCTAATTCTATCAAGTTTTTATTTATTCTGGATATCTTTAACAATACAAATTCCGTAGGTAAAATGGATTTGTACGACGTCTGCAACCATAATGATTTTTGCAAAGCATTAGTATCGATGATAAGTCATTTTTGAACAATGTGAATAAAAGTGGACCTACATTTGATCCCTGAGGCTCACCAGCACGAGTAGAGAGAAAATCAGATAGTTTAGAATTTGCAAAAACTAGATGAGCTCTATGAATAAGTTATTGTTCTACAAGGGAGAGATATCTCAAAGACATACATTTAATTTTGATTTGCACAGTAATATCCAAAAAAAAAATCACCAAACCCACTGCATTGTATATGGTAGTTGAAAGTTGAAACTCTCCATGGCTCTTTGGCTTTAGTGGAAAATTCAGAACAGATTAAATAACATGGACGCCATGCACCGTCAAAATCTACCCTTTATGTAACAATATCTCTCCAGGAAAATCTGTTCAGGAAAATCTTAACGTATCTTATGTCTTATGCTTAAGAGTCGTGACTTTAAAAGTATATGTTTAAGAGGCCTGAATTTATGCAAGAACCAAAATTATAAATCTTTGGCGGTTTTTGTTTTTTTTTTTAAATAAGCTTTTATAAAATTTTTAAAATATTTAAAAAAAAAATTTCTAAGACAATTTTTTGTTGCTGTGCAAATAAAATTTAATTTTAAAGGAAAAATTTTTGACGCATATTTGACAAACTAATATTTTATGTAAAAGTTTTGATACTGTTAGCTTTAAGGTTTAAAAAAAATCATGAATGTGGTTTTCGAAATATTAAGTTTTCAAAAAAAATTATTTTTGTATACATATCTTCATATTAATTTTTTCTTCAAAATTTAAAAGCACTTTTTATCAATGTAAGCTTGTTAAGAGCTTTATCATAAGAAAATTGTTCGAACTCAGTTATGCAGTTAGTAAAAAAAAAATGGGGTTTTTACAGGTCACTTTTATAAGCATTTTTTGAACAACTTTTTCTTAGAAAAAAAAAAATATTTTATTAAATTTAGAAAAAAAAACACGGTGATTACCATTATTGTTGGTTAAAGAACAAAGAAAATAAAATACACGACTGGGTCGCACGAACTTGCTCTTATACTCGTATAAACGACTAAGAATTTCAAAAATGAATGTTATTAGAAAACAACTGTTCATAGGCATAAAATTCATTTTTAAATAGACTAAAACAAATCCTTTAGTAGTTGGAGCTAAAAACAGGATCCCATGTGATTCAAGCAAATATTAGCTTATGCAAGAACAAAAATTATACATAAGTCTATACTGGTTTCTAAAAAAATAAGCTTTTATATACAAAATTCTTAAAACGTTTATAAGAACAAATTTTGGTACGCCAAGTTTTTATTATTTTTCAAATAAAAATTAAATTTACAAAAAAAAATATTTAGCCGTTTCTGAGATATCGAATTTTTCAAAAATAAAAATAGACTATTTTTTGCAAAAACTCAAAAATTATTTTTTTCTAAAGTTTTGAAATGCAATGTTTTTGAAACTTTTTAGAAGCTTCTCTACAAAAAAAAATCATTAAAATCCGTTTTGTCGATAATGAGAAATTCTGAATTTGAGCAAATTAATCGAAAGAACAAAAATTTTAGCAAAATTCTCGGAACCGTTTTCGAGAAAAATACGATTTTTGAAAACCTTTTTTTATTATTTGTATGGACGGTACCGTTATTTTTAGGTAAAATACATTTTTTTTCTTACATCTTATAATTTAAATTAAAAAAACTTTTATTCAACAAGTTTTAAAAAAAGAGAACATGGGATTTTCGAAATATTGAGTTTCCAAACAAAAATTTTTAAATTTTGTTTTAAAAATCCAAAACAAATTTGTTTGAAAATTTAAATACACAATAATATTGAAACTGCTGGGGAGCTCATAAAAAAATGATCAAAATCGGTGGTACCGTTTCTGAGAAAATCAAAAACAAAAAGAAATGGTTTCAAGGGGGGTACCAAAAATAACAATTTTTTGGAATTTTTTTCAACCATTACCTAGCTTTAACTAAATGAAATTTTTTGATTTTTTTTAAAACAGTTTTTGAGAAAAAAAAATATTTATAAAATTTCGAAAAAAAAATTCGTATGGCAGGTACAGTAGTTATTTTTGGTCTTACAAAAAAGAAAAAAAACGTGTGGGCGGAAAAAATCAAAACCCATACCTACAAAGTTTGAAGAAAATCGGACGAGCCGTTTAGGCTGTAGTCGAACCAACAGACAGACAGGAAGAATTGCGAGACACACTTTTTTGGTCGCTATCATCGTAATGTCAACTTTGATTAAAATTTGAAGTCCGATTTTGTTTATAAAAGCATAACTTTCTTCGTGACCTTTTCTTTATAAAAATGTTGTTTGTGGGCCCATAGTCAATTATTATTATATTTTCAGATCGATTATACAGAATGTCAATCGCGATGTCTGGTATGTGCTGTCCAGCTTTTCTGCTGGAAACACATGTCGTATGTGCACGTGGCTCAGTTTGAGCCATAAGAAATATCATCGTTCTAGAGTGCTCGCCATTCGAAAAAGAATGGACAAATGCCGACACACCGCACCGGCCCAAGATTCACGCTAAACGGTAACTTTTGGAGGATGCATTGTCACTTGGTGAACCTCGTATGGGTTTTTGTCGTTCATTTATCCAAAACAGCTCCTCGTTGCTAAATATAATTTTTCGGCAAAAAATGAGGTCCTCTTGCAAAGACTCCGAAGCCCATTTTACGAAAAAACGGCGTTGTCTGTGATCATGAAATTTAAGTTCCTAAATCAGTTGAATTCTTATAAGGCAGTAGACCCAAGTTCCAACGCAAAATATATCGAAAACTTGAAGTCTTCGAAAAGCCGGTTTCTTGTGCACGGCATGGTGTCGACTGTCTCGTGATTTGCTATACATTTTCACTGACCGTGGCGATGTTCCTGGCCGATCTTGCGTTCCTTTAGTGTACGAATGTTGATTGATTTATTACCGAGTCAGTCGTTTCGAAAAGAGTACCAATCGGCTATCTGAAAGCGTCACACGTCTTTTCCATTCTGTGCGGTATTATAAAAAAAAAAAACAAAATTTCTAAGAGATCTCGCTCTCCAAATGGTGAAGACACCATGTCTTCGCTTAGCAAAAATCAAAAAATTAGCTCTTTAGAGCATAATCGTTGGATACCTCTCCAAGCTCATCCAGATACTGACATTGAAATCGAAGTGGATGAAGTTGTTGATCAACCAACAGAATCCAAAAAAAAATCTAAAATTCCCTCGGTCTGCGTTTTGCAACAAACCAGTGAAAATATCCATGCTTTATTTCGTGAACTTAAAATAGATCTATACAGTGTAAAAAGAATGTCGATTGGCATCAAAGTTAATTGTGAAACTCTTGAAACCCATTCCAAACTCTGTGCTGCGCTTAAAGCAAAAAATTGGCAATTCTTCACTCACGATTTACCTTCAGTTAGATCTTTTAAAGTCATGCTCTATGGCTTACATGAAATTCAAGTTGACGAACTCAAAAAAGAATTATTGACACTTGGTCTTAAATGTATGAACATAAAAATGATAAAAAAAAACTATGATAATTTCATTGATTTTTTCTACCTAATCTATCTCGAGTGTGGTTCAATAAAATTGAATGAGTTAAAAAAACAATATCGTTCAATATTCAGAACTGAAGTAAAATGGGACTTCGCCCGAAGGCAGAGGAATAAAATGACGCAATGTTACAATTGGCAAATGTACGGGCATGGGGAGAAAAATTGCCACATCAAAACCCATTGTGCTAACTGTTCGCTAAATCACGCGACTAAAGATTGTGATTCTATAAGTATAAGATGTGCAAATTGCAACGATACTCATAAGGCCAATGACCCTATATGCGTCAGCCGACAAAGTTTCTGCAAAATAAGGGAAAAACTATCATCACGAAATAGAATACATCACAACAACACGACAATTTCAACAAAAACAATGCACGCAGTGCAGCAACAGCGGCGACACGAAACATTTACACCAAACATTAACGACTTTCCTGCGCTCTCGCCACACAAGAGGTCCAAGGTACAAAACCCAACTGAAGCTTCAGACAAAGCTATAAATAACAATAACTCAAGTTATAATGCGTGGTCAAACTCTCTAAAAACTGGGACGAATGTACTTTTCTCCATGGAAGAGATTAACTCTCTCACTGCAGAGATGATTACTTTACTCGGTCGATGCAATACCAAGGCCGAACAATTCAATACGATTGCACAATTAGCTGTTAAGTATCTTTACTCTAGTAAGTAATAATGAACAGAAACTTTAAAATAAATTGTTGGAATGCTAGAAGCATTCGCTTTAAATCTATTGAATATTTTGCTTTTCTAAGCAAACATAACATTGACGTTAGTCTAATTAGTGAAACTTGGTTATATAGCAAGGTTAATATATCAAATAAAGACTATATTTGTTATCGAGTAGATAGAGAAGAGAGAAGTGGCGGCGGTGTTGCCGTGGTTGTAAAGAGAAATATAAATCATAAATTGCTGCCTATTATTAAATGTAAACTTATTGAAAATATTGGAATTGAAGTACTCTTTGAAAATGGACGGTCAATTAAAATTTTTTCAATTTATTTTCCGGGTGGTTCTTCTTCGCAAGTCAAAAGGCTTGATTTTAAAAATGATTTGCGTAAATTAATAACGACTAATGATATTTTTCTCATCGGTGGAGATTTCAACTGTAGACACAGAAATTGGGGTTGCACTAGAGCAAATGCTTGGGGCAATATTATGGCGGATTTGAATTCAAGACATCCATTTAACATTTTATACCCCCCTCAACCCACCTGTATTCCCTCCAATAATCGAACTAACCCCTCCACATTGGATTTATTCCTTACTAATATGCCCGAACTTTTTACCCAACCCAATGTTGAAAATGATTTGAGTTCAAATCACTTGCCAGTTTTGATAGAAATTAATTCTACCCCTGTAGAGACTTGTAACATTGTCTATGATTTTAAAAATATAAATTGGAACAGATTTAAAAGTCATGTGCAACAAAAACTAAGTGATATACCGATCATTAGTTCCAATCATATAAATTCTGCACAAATTGATGAATCTGTGAATGCATTTACAAATTCTGTACTTGAAAGCATTGAGCAATCTGTCCCGAAAAAAATTCAACGTCGAGATAATGGCAATGCACTTCCACCTCAAATAGTAGAAACTATAAAGATTAGAAATAGATATAGAACTTTATGGATTAGGTCAAGAGATCAATATTACTACTCTGAAATGAAACTTTTGAATGGAATTATTAAAGCACTGCTTGCTGATTTTAGAAATAAATCATGGAACCATAAGCTTCAGGGCTTAGATAAAGGAAGTAAACCCTTTTGGAATATAATTAAAGTTGTTAAGAAAAAAAAAGTCTACATTCCAGCGTTCAAGATAGGTGATACAATATTGCTTTCTAACGAGGAAAAAGCCAGTGCTTTATCAACGGTATTCTGTGCCAACCATTTAGTTGCAAATAATTTAACTGTTAACAGATATATTGAAAACACTGTTTCTCAATCAATACAATCGCTAAATTCAAGTACAATCGACGTTACAGATAATATTGTATCTTCTGAAGACTTAAGAGAAATTTTAAGAAGCCTCAAAAATACCAAATCACCTGGATTTGATGGTTTAAAAAATGTATTTTTAAAAAATCTCCCAAAAAAAGGTGTAAAATATTTTACTACACTTTTCAATGCATGTTTCAAAATAGGATACTTTCCGAATGCGTGGAAAATGGCTAAAGTAATTCCAATCGCTAAGCCGTGCAAAAATGCTTGTCTGCCCTCTAGTTACAGACCAATTAGTTTATTAAGCTCTTTAAGTAAGTGTTTAGAAAAATTGATAAAAATCAAGCTATTACAACATGTCGATCAGAATGAAATTCTGCCACAAGAACAGTTTGGTTTTAGAAGACATCATAGTACTGTACACCAGGTTCATAGGATTGTAAATGATATTAAAAATAATCTTATTAGTGGTAAAAGTACGGGAATGGTCTTTCTTGATGTCGAAAAAGCGTTTGACTCAGTGTGGCATGAAGGGCTGATTCACAAACTTCTTGTATTAAATTTCCCAGTTTACTTAGTAAAAATGGTTTCGTCCTTCCTTACTGATCGCTTTTTCAAAGTTTCTGTCAATAATTGGTATTCAGATCAAATTGATGTTCTTGCAGGTGTACCCCAAGGATCCGTGCTTGGACCGTTACTTTATATTATATACACGCATGATTTTCCAAAACCCCATTACTGTAAAACCGCAATTTTCGCGGATGATACTTGCATTTATTCGACAGATTCAATTGTTTTCTCAATTGAAAACAATCTGCAGTCTGCTTTGAATTTAGTTTAATCATATTGCGATGATTGGAAAATAAAGTTGAATGCTTCCAAGACGCAGGCTCTCTTTTTCACTAGAAAAAGAAAAGCCTGTTATCTGCCAAGCAATAGGCTTCAGTTGAATGGGGTTCAAACTGATGGAAATCGAGTGCCAAGTACCTTGGTGTACACCTGGACAAAACCTTGACCTTTAGTTTGCATATTCAACAAACACTTAACAAACTTAATGTGGCAATAAAAACTCTTTATCCATTTATAAATCGTAGGTCCAAATTGAGTGTTGAAAACAAATTGTTATTATACAAAGTTATATTTCAAAGCATAATGCTATATGGTTCTCCCGTCTGGGGTACATGCGCTAAGAGTCATATACGCCGGCTTCAAATTATGCAAAATAAAATCTTAAAAATGATGCTTAATCTTCCCTGGCACTTTTCTACGGAAGAACTCCACGAAGAAGCAAAAATTGAAAAAGTTGCAATTCGAATCGCAAAATTATATGATCGTTATAAGGTATCGTGCGGTTACTCTGAAAATAACTTGATATTAAATTTAGCAACTTAAGATGTTGTAACCTTTTGGTTTTTCTTTTCTATTTATTTATTTATTAAAAAAAAAAAAATCATTTTCTTATGCTGTGATAAAAAATATATTTATTTGTTTGTTAATTTAGTTACATTTGTATTTATTTATTTGTTTTGTTCAATTATTGTAACTTTTTATTTATTTATTTATTTCTATATTTATTAACATATTTATTTATTTATTTATTTATTTATTTATTTATTTATTTATTTATTTATTTATTTATTTATCTACCTATTTATTATTTATTTACTATTATTTATTTATTCATATATCATCTATTTATTTACCTATTTATTTATTTATTTATTTATTGATTGATTGATTAATTTATTTATTTATATTTTTTGCTGTTTCATAAATTTATTTATTTATTAATCTTTCTGTTTCTTCTTGTTTAATAATATTTATTTATTTTTTTTTTTTAATATTTATTTGTTTATATAAACTACCTACTGTGATATACATTTAATTAGATTTAATTTACTAATTTTTTTATTTCGTTGTTCATATATTTATTTATCTATTTAAATGCTTATTTAATCGAGTATGTAAACAACATCTTTTTTTGTGATCTCACACAGTCCCACTTCTCTCTTCTCTGGAAATATCCAGGAAATATCTATATTTGTTTATTGTATGAAGGTTTTTTCATGTAGCTTTTCCTTCTAAAACAATTTGAATCTGTGATAATATTATTGTATAAATGTCATACGTTTTTCAGTAGTACGGTAGAAAATATACCATTTCTCTGTAAATTGTGCAATCTAGTTATAGAAAAGATACATTTATATAAATTCAGCTACAATAAAGATTTAAAAAAAAAAAAAAAAAGTCGTTTCGAATTTGGTCACCAAACGTTGAATAGTCGACTGTGAACTTGTTATGGTGATTTGGCATCAGTAACTGAATAATAAACAATAGATTTGATAGATGTCATCCTAAGCAACATGGTAACCAAAATATATCCGCTCCAATTGATCATTTTTTAGAAAACTAATTGAATAAACTCTGCCTTTTGGTAAAAACCAAATTTTGTTTTAGTTTTCGACTGTATTGAAAAAGTTGTTATTGATTTTCATAAAAATTGTGTAAGCAGAAGCACTTGGAAAGTCTTAATAGTTCTGCCAAAAGGCAGCCATATTGGGCCACTAATATTTACCTTCTACTATACTCGTGGCGTTTACAAAACACTCCCAAGGTCTGATCGATTGTAAATTTACCTGTAGGTAATGAAGCTAATATTGGTCAGCAGTGTCTTTAACGTTACTCAAAGGCGCTAAAGTCTTCGTTGCTGGCTATTATTCCCTATTTTGTCCCTAATTCTTGTATTTTAGGGTGAAACCTGCAGTATTGGTCATTCTCACTGTTCTTAACTGCGGCACCATCATCTATCCCCTTGACTTCCTTTCTCACTGTTGAGCATATTATTAGTGTATTAGGAATCCAACAGAGCTTACCGTCAAGTTAGTATGTAACTCAGGTTCTATGAGAACATTCAGTCAGAACTTCAAACGTCATATTCAATTTTGTACCGCATCGTTAACATAAATGACGGTTTGATTATAGCTTGTATTCCCCTGCTGGTTCGGCATATTAAATGTAAGTCATACAATGTCTGGAAAACATCTTCCCACTTCCTTAACTTCATTTAAACAAACATGCAGTGAGTTGGTAGGTGTACTACATTAAACATTACAACTCCGTTTCTAAACGGCATCTAATGACACCTTCCTCTTGAGCTACAAGAGCCGCTCCGTGTTCATCGTGCAATAACAAAAAAAATGCACTCTCGCAGAATACAAGTCAAGCTGCGAAAAACTGCTGGAAAACGTTCATTAATTCAAATTGGCCACGCAACAATGTTGATAGTTTAATTAATTAAATTTCAAACCCTAGTCGCCGTCATCATCATCATCGGCTTCGCCTTCGAACATGGTGTCTGCTTCATCATTGCCAATTCCGCTTCGAGAAGCTATGTGCTATGTCTACAACAAGCCGATCTATTCCAACCGTCCAATGACGACATAAGAATGAAGCTATAAATTTTCTTTTTATTTCGAGCAAGGAAATTGCTCAAGAGACTTGAGGGTCTCGATTTCAGTTCTTGCATATTGCATCTTGCATGGATATTACAAAGGTGCAATGGCAAGTTCCTTTGACGATAAATAACCGCATGCCAGGGAAATTTAAACAAACTCACATGCCGAGCAGGTGCAGCATTGCCTCTTAACGTCTTCATCCAGGGAATCTCATCTCCGGTTGGTGATACTGTTGCGCCCGATTTCCCATTGCCAGAATCATAGCCCGAGCATCAGGAGAGTCCTCGTCTCATCCTCTGTCTAATCATATCTCGGGGAATGAATGGTGCTTACATTGCACAGAGCGCTATATGTATGACATGAACAGATATGCAAATTACCTTTGGGGATAATTCTAAAGCGGAAGTGGTCGGAGGGTGGTCGGTCAGAGATGATTTTTAGTCCGCGACGACAACGACGTACACGTGAGTGTCATGGCGTAGAATGGGCTCTGATTGACGATGACAAGAATCGGATATTTGGACTTGGATTTAATGGAGAGAAATTATATTATTGGCAAAGTTCCAGTTGCCATAATGAAACTTTAATTAAAAGAGATAATAATCTGCGGGGATTTATGGCTCATAAACGATTATTTTGCAGAGGATATTAGGAGCTATTTTATTGTGCTGGTAGGTGGCCAAAAATATATGCCCCATACGATTGTGAGGAGCTAAAGATAATGGTGTCGGAAGGGAGAATTAAAAGATGGCTCAACACTGACAGTGCTGATGGAGTGTCTTAAAGTGTGTGCCTGGTATTTAAATGCAATGTGAATGTGACGAAATGGGCGTGACTTAGGGTTAATACGGGATTTACACGATTACTAAATTGCCATTTTGTCTGCCATATTTTAGCCATTTAATACCATAAATGTGTCTTGTGACAAAATTGGCTGTAAAATCGAAAATGGAGATTTGTCGGACTTAGTATTTACTACCTACCTTAGTAATGAGACTAAAACTATTCGAGGTATTTTATCGTGAAGCTGTAAGGTTGAACTGTTACCCTTCTGCTTGTCATCCTATCTTTCTAGGTAGTGGCGAATCGTCAAGACCAGGTTTTTTCATGAAGAAGTGCCTTTCACGGAAGTTGTTCGGATTCTGCGGAAATTTAAGGTCACTTACTCTGGTTATTCCAAGCTCTCGAGCCACCAATATGCAGAACAAGGGACCCGCATTTCAATATTTCCAAGGGGACATGAAAATTTTCTGATCAATGTACTTTCAACCAGACTGAAAACATTGCAGACAATGGACGGAAAGAATGGGATTGTGTGATTGTGACATTGACTTGTTCCCTAACCTCATTGAAGCCAATGTATACGACTGCAGATATCCCCACCACTACCAAGCCAACAAAATACTGTGGTAAAGCATCGCGTTAGACGATTGCAATCACAAGACATCAGCAGATCATTTTCCGATCTCTTAAAGCCTGTTGATATCTTCTAAAAAGATTTCATGCTACTTATAGAGTGAATAGTTCTCAAATGTTGCTAAAATATAAAACGAGCTCTAAAAGGCTACAAAGTCCGAATAAATATTATGCATTGTATCCAATTTCCCTTCGTTATCAAGGATATTTGGAAAGACCATTTCTGCAGTCCATATATTGTGACAGGCGAATCCTTTTTGTATTTTTGTCGTCCGTCGGAATACAAGTATTTAAAAGAACTCTTTTCGACACATTGGACTGATTTTCAAATTAAAAATCAAAGATCCGCAGTAGAATGATTGGCTTTCGTTGTAAAAGATGTTTGTGAGAAGAATTGTGACTTTTTGTAGAAGCATTTTAGGACTGAAGTAAGAAACTACATCTGTTTCAGCTAATTTTTTAGCTTTAAACTACCGATACTTTCTGCTAGTTTGTGAGCAATTATAATTCTTCCCTGTTCAGCTAGCTGTTAAGTCTGCTGAATGAATGCCTCCAATTTTTCTAGCAACGCTGGAACGGAAGGTGAGTCAGGGATTGGTGGTTTCTGTCCAATGATTATGATTTTCCAATTTTACAGGAAATCAGGTGTCGAAATAAGTGCTTGTTGTCACTTCTGAAATTGGATATTGCTACTGATTTTTAGTTCAATAGTTGTTGAAGCATTGAAATTCGTTCCTAAAATCTGATAGTTCCTGATTGCAGTGTCAAGTTTTCTTTGAAGTGTTAAGATCTATAGAAGTTGTTCTCTTAGACGCTGTCTATGAACATTGGTATATGGGTTCTGAACATACTCGGAAAGATCGCATCTGAACTTTGACTTCCTGGATTGTCCAGTGGGAATACAGACCATCTATAGCTACTTTGATTTCATTTAAAGTTGGAAGAATCTGCTCTTTTCCAAGTTCTCACTTTTTCATATTTTGGTGTATGACAACATTGTCGAAAATCTATGCATTCAATGTCTGGCCTCATTATAGCCTTTAATTAAAGAAGCAAGATCATGCAATACAGTCGCCCAGTTATGCATTCGTAAAAAAATCGAACTCGAGATTTTCATCAAAGTTGACATTGCGATGATAGCTAAGACTAAAAAAGTGGATCTCGCAATTCTGTCTGTCTTGTCTGTTCGACTACAGCTAAACGGCTCGGCCGATTTTCTTTAAACTTGGTAGATATTGGTTTTATTTTTTTCACCCCGCATGTTTTTTTCTTTTTTTTTTTTAAGACCAAAAATAACGGTACCTGTCATACGAATTTTTTTGGAAATTTTATAAATATTTTTTTTTCTCAAAAACTGTCCAACAGATTAAAAAAAAAAATTCATAAAATTTAATTTAGCTAAACTTAGGTTATGGTTGAAAAAAAAAATTTCCAAAAAAAT
Source organism: Chrysotoxum bicinctum (assembly GCA_911387755.1). Classification (NCBI taxonomy): domain Eukaryota; kingdom Metazoa; phylum Arthropoda; class Insecta; order Diptera; family Syrphidae; genus Chrysotoxum; species Chrysotoxum bicinctum. The sequence continues at coordinate 183,823,372 of OU426989.1, read as the reverse complement.
TATTATTTTTGGTACCCCCTTTGGAACCTTTTTTTTTGTTTTTGATTTTCTCAAAAACGGTACGACCGATTTATATCATTTTTCTTATGTTAAGGCTCCCCAGCAGTTTTAAAAATATTAAAAAATTCGAACAAATTTTTTTTGGATTTTTAAAAAAAATTTCAATTTTTTTTTTTTGAAAACTCAATATTTCGAAAACCCCATGCAAGATTTTTTTTAAATGTAATAAATAAAAGTTTCTTAAAATAATCAACAAGATATGAGACAAAAAAAATTTATTTTACCTAAAAATAACGGTACCCTCCATACAAATGTTAAAAAATGGTTTTCGAAAATCGTATTTTTCTCGAAAACGGTTCCGAGAATTTTGCTTAAATTTTTTTTCTTTCCATTAATTTTTAAGATCTATAAAATTTAATAAGAAACATTTTGAAAAGAAGATATTACTGACTGTAGCTACCATAGAACGATTTTTTAAAATTATCATTATCAGCATAACGGATTTTAATGAAATTTTTCAAAGACAACCCAAGTAACATCGTTGGAGCTAAATGTTATTTAAATGTTCTTAAATTGCTCTGAGAGAGTTAAATGCAAGGCTCCAGCTCTATTTCAAAATAGATTGCAGCTCTTGGTAAACGAATATAAAAATCTAGCTCTATAATAGAGTTTCTTAACTATCTTTAGCTTCGTTACGTTTAAAAGCTTTCTGCTCGATAAATGTGCTCCATAATAATGTTTTTATCAGCTGTCGGAAAGCATGCAAGCATTTTGATACTTAATTCTTTAAAATAGCTCTTTAACAGCAAAAGAATTTTTTGAAGTGTTATTTAAGAGCTGCAATCTATATCTTCATGCATGTTTAAGAAAATGGCGAATATTTAAGAATTTTTATAAAACAGAAAAATAAAACAATTTACAGTGATGTGATAACAGAATTTTAAAAAAGAATCATGTAAAACACAGAAGCTTTATCCAAAAAAGTGCACGAGCAAAATAAATATTTTTTTCTCAAGTTCAAAATTAAAATAAAAGAAATTACCATCCACTTAAAACAAATTATTTTAGAAGGGCGTTGTAATATTTCGAAGTATAATATCAACATTTCTGATAAATATGAAATCGCACTTAGAAATCACCCCATATTGAACGTATTATGGCTTTTAATTATCATCATTATCATTATTCTATTTAAATAAATTTTGATGCTAAGATGATTTACCAATACAAATAATAATTTCTCTTCGTGCTCAATAGTATGATTTGTATTTACTAATACTAACAGAAAATCTATTTTATAACTCCACGTAAAAGCATGCGGCTCTGTGGCAGTTTTAGAGTGTATATTAAAGCTTTCAGATGACAAAACATACTTACAAGCACTATTAAGGAGCTAAAAAGTGCTCTCAAACTCAATGAATTAGCTGGAAGTGAGCTCCATATTTGCTCTAAAAGCAGATCTGGAGCGTGTTTTTGAATAAACGAGCTCTAAGATTAGCTCTGAAAGCGCATTTCAAGCATTAATACAGCTAAAAATGTTTCTTGGGAAGCTTATAAAAAGTTTAAAAAACATTGCCTTTTAAAACTTTAAGAAAAATATTTTTTTTGAATTTTGGAAAAAAAAGCTATTTTTTTTGGAAAATTCAATATCTCGAAAATGGCTTAGTTTTTTTTTTTAATTTAATTTTTATTCGAACAATAATAAAAACTTTAAACTGGCGTATCAAAATTTTTTCTTAAAAATGTTTTAAAAATTTTTTATATAAAAGCTTATTTTTTTTTTAAGAAACCACTACAAAGAATTATAATTTTTGTTCTTGCATGGCATCCTGTTTTTACCTCCAACTACTTATTATTAGCAGGACCTACTAAAGAACATTTTTTTTTGGGATTTTTGCTATTCCATAGTTCAATTACTTTTTTATACAAAACCTTCTATAAAGTTTAAATAATTTTCCATATCAAAACTTAAAATAAAAAAAATATAATTTTTGAATTAACAAAAAAGTATTTTTTTTTTAATTTAAAGTTTCGTAAAACAAGCTAAGGTTTTTTTATTTTAATTTATAATAATATTTAGAATTGGCTTACAAAATGATTTTTCTTAAAATTTTGTAAAAAATAATGTTATTAAAAAAACGACTTTAAATTTGTTTTTCAATAAATGCATATTTTTTCAAAAATTGTTCCACAGATTTTTTAAAAAAATATTCCAAAAATTTCATTTGTTTAATGATAGGTAATAGTTCGAAAAAAATTTCCGAAAAATGGAATGGGAATAGTTCTTAATTTTCTCTAAGACGTAAAACTTTTTCCCCAAAAGTTTGAATATTATTGTATATTTTAAAATTTATAAAAATAATTTTTTTTTTGATTTAAAAAAAAATCATTTTTTTTTTCAAAACTCAATATTTCGAAAACCCTACGCTCGATTTTTTAAAACTTGATAAATAAAAGTTTCTTAAAATAATGTACAAGATATGAGAAAAAAATACAAATGTTAAAAATTGGTTTTCGAAAATCGTATTTTTCTCGAAAACGGTGCCTAGAATTTTGATAGAATTTTTTTATTTCGATTAATTTTTACGATCCATAAATTCAATACAAAAATTTTGATATTAATATATTACTTACTGTACCTACCACAGAACCATTTTTTCGAATTTTGAAATTATCTTTATCGGCACGAGTGATTTTAATGATTTTTTTTTATAGAGAAACTTCCGAAAGGTTTAAAAAACATTGCATTTCAAGACTTAAAAAAAATATTTTTTGAATTTTTGAAAACAGTCTTTTTTTTGAAAATTCGATACCTATCTCAAAAACGGGTCAATATTTTTTTTTTAGAAATTAATTTTATATTCGTACAGTGTAATAAAAACTTTAAGTTGTTATTTTTTCTTAAAAATGTTTTAAACATTTTGCATATAAGAGTTTATTTTTTTAAGTTCCCACTTCCCACTACAACGACTTATAATTTTTGTTCTTGCATAAGCTAATATTTTCGTGAATCACATGGCATCCTGTTCAAGTTTGTGCGACCCAGTCGTGCATTTTATTTAATTTAATCTTAGTAATATTAAAAAGGAAGCTCTTATTTTAAGGTTTTATAAAAGAATATGTTTTGTTTGTATCTACGCCCGCTATGAAATAAATAAATTGAAATTGAATGATTATCATTTATCACCATCGTTGAAAAAACGACCATAATCTGGATTACATTTGCAAATAAGATTATGGAGTCAAAATTTCTTGGTAGCTTTTTTTTTTTTAATTTAATTTTTGATCCTAGTTTGGTCAAGTCCTTTAAGTTGGTCTGCTAATTAGGATAACACTGCTGTTTTGATTTTTGAAAATTGAACCAATGGCCAGTCTGGTATATCCATGTCAAAAATAACCTGGAATCGTTCTATGAAATCACCCAGAAGGTTCTCCAAGTGTACAAGTGAGTTTTCATTTGTTAAAGAATAGAATGAATGAAGCTGAAAATCTAGATAAATTAAACAATTTGTATAGGTCTGTCAAGTAGACAATACCATTCATGAATGATGTTATGTGTCACGCAATTCTGTCCACATTATTCAGCAACAGATTGATAGCCGCATTTGAACATTTTATATCTGCAAGGGGCCGCTGTCGCCCACTTCGGAAACACTGATGCACTACGGTATTCATGTTGAAAAGACGAGGGAGCATGAAGTTCCGATAATTATGAAGTTCTATATCAGAGCACGGTATAAGAAAATCCACCACAACTTATTTCTCTATGTCTTAATTACCGTAAATCAAATATAAAAGGTATCCGGCTCTATATGTAGTAATGCGCGTCCTTAATAATTGCTTCTAATTTACAAGAGTTGATTGTGCAATATTTTGTAGCCTTTTAGTTTTTCGATTAAACTTATATTACACCTAATAGTTGTTGCATGTGTTATTTTGATTGCCTTAAATTAAGTATTTTTCTTTGTCGACGTAACTTGGAAAGTAATCGAAATGGTTAAAAATTAAACCCCTTTAAAAAAGCAAGCCGGTAGTTTCGAAAGAGATTTCATTCTGACAAGTCTAACAAAAAGCGCTCCGATGCTTCGACTTAAAGTTTTCTTACTATTAATTCTTCATTACCATGTGCACCTAGTGGTTTCTAAAAATTTAGGCTTGACTGAACTTATTGAAAAAGCTCATTATGAGAGCAATTCGGCTACAGTGTACTTCATAAGATTTGAGCAAGAGTTTTTGAGTGAATTTTTGAAAACACATCCCGAAATACCAGTGACGATTATCAGTGACCTTGAAGATGATTGGCAAAATTTTAACACTGCCATTCTAGTGGTACAAGGTCTCGAAATTCCACATTCGAAAAATCATAGAATCTTGGAAGTATTGATCGAAAAAATTCATGTGAGGAAGTTTGTCATTATTTCGGCGGTTAATCTGGAGAATCTTAAGCTGCATTTCAAGTTCTTCATGGAAAATAAGTTCACCAGAATTCTTGGAGTAGCTGATAATATTCCCTATGCATTTCTTCCCTACGCTGATAATCAAATCGAGAGACTCTCAAGCCCAGGATTTCTTCCACGGCCCCAGAACAACTTGAATGGCTTAATTTTTCGCACAACTATTCAGACGGATATTCCCAGGACTTTTGCATACAATGATAAACGAGGACGAAGACAGTTGGGTGGTTGCTTCGGTCAACTATTTGCAACCTTTCTTCAGCATTACAATGCAACTTACAGGGATATTCGTATGAACAATTCATCGCAGTTGAACATCCCCGCAATTATCAATGCAACTTTACGAAACATAATCGATATCAGCTTTAATGCACATCCGCAAAACGCCCTTGATTGGAGTTATCCCGTAAAGGTTATCAAATGGGTAATGTTAGTTCCGATTAACGGCTATGTCAATCCGCACGAATATTTCAAAAGACCATTTAAACCTACTGCATGGGTATGCATTGGCTTAGCCTTGGTCTACATAACAATGATGAAAGTGCTTTTGAATAAATTCCTTCAGAAACCTTTGGAAGTCTGGCATAGCTTTAGTCAGACCTTTCTAGCTATGCTGATGTTAAGTTCTGAAAAACCTATTACCTCTGCCTACCGCTTGTATCTCCAGATTTTTCTGTTTTCCTTCATAATTGGGAATATCTATGTGATCTTCTTGACGTCGTTTTTGACAGCTTTTATACGTATAAGGCAGTTCGACAGTATGGCCGATTTGATTGAACACAATTTCCCGATTTTAGTTTCCAAACTTGATTGGAGGCACTTAACTAGACCCGATGGATTTCCTAAAGAATTTACAGACCTATTTGTTGGTGTTGATCACAGTACCTACTACCAGGAGCTTCATTCTATGAAAAATACCAGCTATGCCTACGGTCTTGGTAACGATAGACGGGATTTCCTTATAAACATGCAGGCGTCTTTGGTGAAGCCTCTGTTTCGAAGGGCTCAGGAGGAAATATCATTTTACTTGGTTGGCTATATTTTGCCATATCATTCACCATTTAAAGAAATCTTGAACGACTTCGTGATAAGAGTGAAAGAAACGGGTCTGATGCTGAAATGGGATGCCGAAACTGTTCGTCAAGCTCCTATGGCTGGGTTTACAATGGATTTCGATCGGCATGCTGGAGAGAAGCCGTTGAATGTTCCGTTGACTTTGCATCATTTAGAATTTGCATGGAGTTGTGTAGGTGGTGGCTGGAGTATTGCAATTTTGTGTTTCTTGGGAGAGTGGTTTTATAGCAGATGTGGATTTTGAATTTTTAAAAAATTCGTCGATATATTTTGAAACATGAACAATTTTCTGTTTTTCTCAGACTCTAATGTAGTTATATTAAGTTCACTTTGGAATAGTTGTAATTGGAAGAAAAATGTCAAAATAAAATTTAACGAAATATTTCAGAGCAAGTGTTCTATTATTCTGAAGAGATAAGGGTAAATTTGTTGACTAATTTTTAACATTTAAGACTCTTCATCATTTTTATCCAAGCCTTTTTGACAACAGCCATAAGTTTCTCATTTGTACTGGTCTCGATCCGATGATACTGTTGTTCACTATAAGGTTTCGAAACTCAATCGTGTTGATTTGTATGTACATACATCATTGTTTTAAAAATTTTTGGAAGCGTGCAAATGTAATTCCTGCTCCTTAGCAAAACAAACCTTCGATTGCATAAGATTTTCGGCCTACAAGACTACTGCTTTGCCTGTCCAAAATCTTAGAAAAAGTTTTGTCAAACCAGATTTCAAACCACATGCGGGCTCGTTACTTATTTTCTCCGGTGCAGTCAGAGTTTAGAGCAGTCCACAGGTGCTCTACGGCTATGCCTAAGGTCCTTGAAGATATTTTCTGTTTGCTGGATTTTACAAAAGCATTTGACTGACCTTATCACAGTATTTTGTGAAAGAAACTAAAACTTTACTTTAGCTTCAGTGACAGGTCTATTCGTCTTATACAATAATATTTAAGTCATTGAACTCAAAAGGCTATAAAATAAAATAAACTTGGTGGTGCAACAGGTCGAAGTGAACCAGGACCTAGTGGCTTACAACTCTCAACCATTCCTGTTACCAGGAACGGAGAGGACCTACAATTTTCTGCCGATTTCGAACGGTTAATGAGCAGAACTTACCATGACAAGAGATACTCTTGGAGGTGTTTTCAATTCCTCGCAAGAGGCAGTACACCCCTGAAAAATACTTTCTTGCAGCGGCTGAGAATCGAACTCGAGACCTTCCGCATGACAGTCCAACGCACTAACCATTATGCCAAGGGGTACTACTCACAAGGCTAAAGTTGGCAATAATTCTTTTTATTTAATTAGCATATTTGCTGGCGTGCCACAGGGTTCCATCTTAGGTGCTATTTTGTTCTTTTATTAATCAAAAAATTCATGTTACATCTCTATGTTGATGATGCACAAATTTATCTTTCGGGACCTTTTATCTTATTAGAAGATCTAACTTGCAGAATAAATACTGTTAGGTTCTTCCCACGCTATTCTTCCTCTTTGTCTTTGATACAGTAAGATTACTAGACCAGAGGAGTCTACCAGCTTTATTTTTATTACTAGTATATTTGATTCAAGGCAGATAGCTTACAGTTCCTAGTCGTTTTGTCTGCCGAATTACCCTAGCTCGCATTTAAGAAATGTTCCTTTCTAAATTGACCAAGAGACAACAAAGATTCGGATCGATATTTGAGTAGTGTTAGTAAACCGTGCATAAAACCATGCTGCATATAAGAAGTACAACAGCTCGTAGAAAACCTGAACCCAGTGACTTACAACTTTCAACTATTCCGGTTTACGTGTTGTCGGCAGGAATGAAGTGGAACTACAATATTCTGCAGAATCCCAATGGCTAAGATGAGAACTACTTTTTATGATAAAAGATACTCTTTAAGGAATTGTCAATTCTTCGTTAGAGGCAATACCTCTGAAAAAAAAATTGTTTTCTTTTTTAAGGTAACAGCGTTTGGGAATAGAACAAAGATACCTGGGAATAGAACCAAGGATTGCTCAATATTTTCCCAACTTGTAAAGTTGTCAAAAAATTAGATTTTTTAAATTACGCCAGCTCCTTATTTTAAGCTTCAAGATCTTTTTCGTCGTATTATATGAACACCTAAAGTAATTGTTCAAAAACATGATAGGTCCATAAAAGTGTGGGCTTACGATAGAAATGTTCGAAGTTGTAGGTTGCATCTTCTCCTACTTAATCTTTTTTGATGCTTAGCTCTGTACAAAAGTTTTTCTCGAAATTATGTTTTCTGATCATACCACCTCTTGGGATGTCAAGACCTACTGATTAAGTCTCTTTCTTTAAGACCAATGATTTTGCCTGTCCCAGTTCCTGCCTTTGAGAATATCATGATACCTCCTATTGCCGCACATCTGTTGACCTCGTGTAGAGGGTATAGATGGAGGACAACCTCCTAACTGGATAGGTTTTATATGTGGCAGAAGTCTTTTCTTGGTAAATGGAATGATTGTCGTCTTGGAGGGGTTTATTGATAGCCCTACAGATAGATACAATTTCCTCGTAATTTTTAGTCCTCTTTGGGAAGTAAGATTTTTTAACAATTCATCAACTACTCGTACAAGAATCCACAACAAGGGTGATAACACACCACCCTGAGGACAGCCTCTCGTGCTAGCATTACTTTAATCCATCTGGTTATGGTGATGGGTACGCACTTCCTAACAAGAGCGTTGCCTACAGCCTCGTGGGGTGTGTTGTCGAAGGCTTCATCTATGTCTAAGAACGCAGCTAATGTGGCTTAATTTACGTATTGGATCTTATTTGTTAGTTCAAACAGGGCGGTCTTTGTTGATCTGCCCGCCCTGCATGCGTGTTGCCGCTGATTGAGAGGCCTACTTATTAACACTTCTGATCTTATGAAGTTTTGAATTACTAATATAAGCTTACAATAAGCTTATCGGCATGAAAGACATTGGATGGATTGTAGATTTCCTTAGCTGTTCTCCATAGACTTGGTATATACCCAAGAACAATGCTACTTCTTAAAATATTAATGAGACAGGGCATAAGATCTTCTTTTCCCTTCGGCAAGAGAGCTGGGAAGATACCATCTACACCTGGTGATTTATAGGGTTGAACATCATTTAACATCGTTCCGAAAAAATGAAAAAGTGAATGAAATAGAGGGGACTTACGATTTTCTGCCGAATCCGAACAGCTTTTCATGACAAAAAAAAATCCTTTTTTTAAGGTGGTATCACATAGAAATCGAACCCAGACTGCAGCCGTTTAATGTACTACCAAGAGTCACTTCCAACAATATTGATGATATCTTATGAATAATATTTGGTGACGTGAGCGATGTATTTGTAGGTATTGAAATCTTAGCGAAGAAATTAGGTTTAACGGTCAATGAGGGCGCAAGACCGAGTATATCCTGTCATCAAAGACAACCAATACCAATTTTTTGGAAAGAGCGTTATCAAAGTCAGCTTCAAGATAGTTGGGGACATTTTCTTACTAACCTCCGCTACCATTCAGAGACAGCCCTGAGATTGAATGAAGAATATCTCACAAAGCGTTTAATCTAAGAAGGCAATTGAATATCAAAGGTCTCTTCCTTCGATCAACTTTGGTGACCCTTTATCATCTCGGGCCTGATATATGATGAAAGGTAGATGAAAACTCTTTACGTTAAGCTGGAAGGAGCGGATTGATTCCTAAATTTCGGCTCTGTGATCTTGGCAAACCTATATATGGGATATTCGCAGAAAAGGTATGCCCTTTAGCTGGTGTGTAATTTGTCGGCCCCAGAAATGTATGTAATTATAGCATAAAGTTTTACAAGGTTACGCAAGATCGCACACAATTTTTGGCACCGATTTGTTGGATATTCGGAGAAAACGTGTACCATCCAGAAGATCATAAAGATTGTATCATCTGTAGGCGCCGAATAATCAAAATGCCAACGAGAAAAAGTTAATTACAATCGTAGTTTGCAAATCTTCTAATCATAATTCTCATGAAGAATATATTGTTCCTTCTCGTGAAGACAATCTTAGCTTCTGGAATATCAAAACATCTGTTCATTTGGAATGTTCTTAATTTCCAAGATTTTTTGCTGAGAAACCATATACAAAAAGAAAGAAGAAAAACTCCCCAACAGAAACCCAATAATATCACAAAAACATAAACAAAACAAAAACTATTCCAACAAATTCCAGAAACGATGGTCAATGATCTCTGCGATCCCATGTAGGTAGTGATCGTATTGCTTTTTTTTTTCTCCAAAGATTCTCTTTGTTAGAATGCGTAGAATGCGCGAAACTCCCTGTGCGCAAATGCGATCCGTTCATTTCCTTTAGCCATGTCCAAGCAACACGCAAGGCATTCAAAAAGAAAAACAAAAAAGTTTCAAGACTTCCTGTGTCCAGCAAAAAGGTAAATGCGAGGACTGCTACTCCACCACAAACTGGTTACAAATTGGAACAATTTCGGCGAGAGAAAACATCAGTTTGGTCAACACGCAGGAGGACAACCACTCCTTTGTTATTGCCCTTGTGTAGTGAGTGCTGTTGTGTTGATGATGTTCATCATCCAGCCTTTGGGGTTCCTTTCTTAATTCAAGGTATTTGGGTAAGCCTGTTGTCCCAGCTATCATCGAACTGCTCCATGAAACACGGCATCTTCAATTTTGGCTCCAATACGAATGATTTGTGGGGCAAACGATCGACAAGCAATTTGCGGTCTTTATTGTTTGGCCTCAAATCGAGGCAATCATTTGGGCGCAAGCGCGAAGTTGATTTATTGCCCCTGAGGCGCGGGCGGGTAAATTGTGTGTTGTGGCTTTGACGTTTGATAGCGGTATTAGAAAATAATGATGATGTTTGAGAAAAATGTTAGATGGGACAGATGGGAGGTATAGTAAAGGTGTTTTGAGCGTTAATATTTTTTTATAACGGAATTATGGTTCTTTAAGCAAACACTTTTACTATGATCCAACAGGGGTATAAGGGTAAAGTTGTTTATTGATTGATGGGGTTTAGCGGTAACGAGCTTAGGAGTTCATATTACAGTCCAGTGAGTTATAGTCTGTTAAGCAAGTTGGTCTATAGTTGGTCGAAGCTGAAGATAAAACAAAATAGGTGAACATATAGTGTTTTGTGTTAAACTTAGGCTTGCAGTCAAGGGATTTCGGCTACTGGAATAGTGCAAGGAATTAATATGGTTTACCGATATGAATGATCGGTGTTGCAATTCTTCTCAAGCTAAGTACGGCCTAAAGGAACAGAGGAAAAGATTACTCTTCATTGAAAGAAGAAAGGCTCTTCAGTCTTTAAGCTCAAGGAGTCTCGCGATCGAAATGACAAATGAAGGTTTAGTTGAAAATTCAAACGATTTGCTGATGTTTTAAAGATCAGACCGCAGGTTCTTCGAAAAACTAAAGGTAAAGTTTTTAGAGAAGCACAACGAATGGGGGACATATTTCATCAACATTTTCAGCATCTACTAAATAGGTATAATATAGATTGAGTGAAATAGCTAGAAGAGAAATTACTTCTTGTTAGTTAAATCAATAGAGAAATGAAAAATTATTTCTGTTTAAGTGGAGTGATTGAATTAAATTCAAATAAAAAGTTCAAGTGACCTCAACTCCAAGGTGCGTTTCGCTCAGGTACGATAGTGAGCTCATCAGTTAGATGCTGTCGTACCCTTCTAAGACGCAAAAATATTGGTCGATGTTTACCGACCACCACTTAAACAGAAATAATTTTTCATTTCTCTATTGATTTAATAGTCTGACCACGGACATTCACCCGTATTCTGAAACTCGTATTTATGACTCGTATTCGACTATAGTCGTATGTTGGTATTCCAGAAGTCGTACATTCGACTTCACTTGTACTAATATCGGGAAACGCAAAACATCGCATACGACTATTCGTATTTTATCGTTATTCCGAATCTCGTATTCGATTTACTTGAAGTCGTATTTGTGTACTTTTTTACTCGTATTAAATTTTCTAGACGAGACTCGTTTTTTTTTCGATAAAAATGGACAAAAAGTTAATGTAAGTACATTGGTACCTCTTGGCAAAATGGTTAGGCGTTAAACTGTCATGCGGAAGGTCTGGAGTTCGATTCTCAGCCGCAGCAAAAAGTTTTTCAGGAGTGTAATGCCACTTGCAACGAATTTACAAATCCTCTAAGAGTATATCTCTTGTCTTGGAAAGTGCTGCACATTTGCCGTTCGGAATCGGCAAAAAATTTTAGGACCCCTCCGTTCCTGGTAACACCCACACAGGAATGGTTGAGAATTGTAAGTCACTATAGGTCTTGGTTTACTTCGAGCTGTTGCACCACCAAATTTTTTAAAGCACATTTTTTATTGGTTTATTATTTGGACTCAACATTATTAACGCGTTCATGTTTAGTAAAATAATAAATCGTTCTCAATTTGAGGCATTGGTTTGTGCATTGGAAGAAAATTTGGAGGTAGCAAGGGGCCATAGGAAGAGTGGAAAACTCAAAGCAAATAATTAACAGTTTTGGGCGGACCGAAATGGTCCAACTTGTCTTAAAGTAAGAAATATTTAACAAATTGTAATTCATGCCTCTGTAGGTCTGCAATGATCAAAAGTATTTAGTTAAAACAGAAACTACATCACAATAAACAGCAATTTAAAGGCACAGGGGTGGTGAAATTACAACCATATGCTAGAGCAAATTTGAGAAGTACATTGCTAACATTTTAAATTTAAATTGTTAATCCCCAAGGATCAAACATTGGAGTTTTTCAGCCTCCTCCTGTAATCGACACGATAAATACTGAAGATGAAACTGACATAGTCCAAGAATATAACGAGTATTCACAAGCCAGTAACACCACTTAGACCGAGAGCCCAAAGCAATTTTTGGGTGTGATTGATAACAAAAAATAATTAGCATAATAAGATAGGCCTTTTATAGATAGTTATTTACAAATGTGAAAGTCTTGCATACTCTAGTGGGTGCAATAGTGCATTATAGTGCATTAAGTATGCAGTTCTTTCCAAAGTCTAAAAAAATTGGGATACAGAATTTGGCATAACTTCAAAATGAAGAGCTAAGTGCCCTGATTGCAAATATCGAGGTCCAAGACGTTTTGAAGGTGGCCTTCTTAGTGTAAGAAGTAGCATATTCTTATCGCGTCTGGCAGGCAGAAGGATGTCTGTAAAACGTCTTGGACCTTGATATTTTCAATCGAGGGCTTAACTCTACATTTTGGAAAGGTTCTTATCACAATTATTTGGACTTGTAAAGAACTGCATACTTGATGCACTATTGCTCCCACTAGAGTATGCAAGACTTTCACATTTGTAAATAACTATAAAAGGCCTATCTAATTATGCTAAATATTTTTTGCTATCAATCACACCCAAAAATTGCTGTGAGCTCTTAGTCTAACTCGTACAAACAAAAAACAAAAAGAAAAAACAAATAAAATAGAAGAAGAGCCACTTCAAATCAATGGAGCTCATCAGAATTTCATTATAAATAAAATAATTTAATTGAAAAAACAACAAATGACTTTTTCAATTCAAATTTATTGATTTTGACAATTACCTACGGGCGACAATATACGTTGTTTTTTTTAAGCTTCTCGTACGCAACGTATACGACTTGAAGAATAACGATTTTGATACGATACGAGTTCGAGTTCGACTACGAGTACGAGACAAAATACGACTTGTGGAATATGGGTGATTATTATTCTAGGTGTCTGAATTTAATCAAATTCCTTTAGAACAATAAAATTCACAGTCTATTAAAGCTGTAAATTTTATTAGAGTCGGTAAACATCGATCAATATTTGCGTCTTAGAAGGGTACGACAGCATCTAACTGATGAGCCCACTGTCGTACCTGGGCGAAACGCACCTTGGAGTTGAGGTCATCTTGTCAGTTAAGACTATGGGCCAGCACCCAGTAAATATGAGATAGGCCTAGCTTTAGGAAGATTAGTCGTGCTCAATGCTTACCAACGGACCTTTTTAATTACGAAAGGACCGTGTTCAGAAGGAGTATATACATATATACCAAATTCTCAATCAATTACCTTAGGAAATAATCTTGCTTGATATTTTCTGTAAGAATTGTCAAACCAAATTCCTTCTAACAGTTCGCGTACACTAAAACCGAATCATCGGCCGATATCGGGTCGGAGCTATTCGGACGACTCACAGTGGGGCAAAATGGCGAAAAGATGGCATTAAATCAACCAACAGGTCTAGAAAATTGAAATTTGGCACAAATACTACTGATATCAATGTTAATACATGGCCACGCCCATTTCTAGGGTTACCACCCATACAAAATATATTAGTTTACGAAACTATTCAAAAAGGGCTCAAACGATTTAAATGAAACTCTGCGTGTATTGCATCCTTCGTGATTGTAATACAACTACATTTATATAAAAAATTAAAAAAAAAATTATAGGGTTACCATTTCGGGATATTTTGTGTTACTAATTTTTGTTTGCTAAACTTATTATCCTTTCTTCAATAAAATTAAATTCTTTGCTTTTCAGCTACATGTACACTTTTAAAAATTCAGTTTTAATAGGTCTACAATATCTATTTGAGCTTAGACGTGAATTTTTGTATATTATTTTAACACCAGAAACTAAGCGAAGTGGAACAAGGCAAGTAATAAAAACAGTCGATTCTACCTGGTTCAATTCATAAAAGGCTTGCTTATTTGAATAGTGACCAAAACTCCTATCAAAGTCCCATTTAGAGTACAAGCATACATTTATCAATTCTTAGTGAAGTGAGTTAATCTCGTCTTTTTGGAGAATAATTAAGCCTTTAACTGTTAAGTTTAACAAACTTTGTAAACTTGTACTCACAGAAGTTTTCGAAACAATGATATATGTTCAGAATCGGGATAGCAATTTTTTTAACACTACTGAACTAATTTATACGAAGGAAATACTTAAGAAGCTTTTGATCTGATAATTTCATATTGAAATTTAGATAAGCCTTCATCGAAGTAGGTTAAATGGACTCTCTTAAAGCTTTCCTACACTGTTTGACTTTTCTAGGACTTTGGGGTACTTCGTGAATTAGTTTTGCAGCTACCGACTGCCCACATGTTCTCAAACTTATTTCAATGCATATGCCTATTCAGAAAGAATGTATGTCATTTCAAAAGTTACCCAATTATTGAGTTTGCCTTACAATTTCTTCCTTTAAAAAATCCATCTGGCTATTAAATCCTTGGCAACTTGACTTCTTCTTTATATTAAAAAGATCTTGCCTGATTATTGGTAGTATTTTTGATTTTGTTGGGCGTAAGAAATGTCAAAAATACAATAATATTGACAAAAAATATCTTTTTATAGAAAGTGACGTCACCAACAAAAATGTACACAACACACAGGGGAGCAGATTGGAGCAAGAAAATTTTGCACATTCTTAAAGGAGAATGTACACTTAACAAAATGACATATACAACTTATTGGCACCTTACGGCGAACACAACTAAACGTCTAAGGATTTCAGAAAAATGCAAAAAAACAAGCAATTTTTTAACTTTTTTTTTATATTCAACTACGAATTAAAATAAAAAGAATTTATTTTTTATAAAAAAAAAGACATACAAAAATTCTCCTGAGCTTACTGATTCTATTGCAATTTAATTTAATTTGATACACGCAATAAACAATAAACTGTACACAATTTACTTAACCAACTCGAAATGACAAAAAAAGGTCTGCGATCGACTCAAAACGTGAACTTACTCTTCATTTGAGACGATCTGCAGAAGATTACGTGATTCAAATAAACTTTCTCTCTCTCATTTCTAATTCTCTATCATATTTGGAAGAGAAATAGAACGGTTATTTAAGACAAAGCTCAACTTCATAATTTGATTAAATGCCAGCTTTTTTACGTTTTGCCCCATTGTGCGACTGTCTCGGACGTTCGACTGCATACACTACTTCCGATCTCGGATTTTGCCGGCCGGTCTGGGGTCTGACTGTGAACTTTGGATATGAAAGTAAAAAATTTTTTTAATTTAAGATTTTTTCTTTATGTCTGCAACAGTCAGTTCCATCTCCGATGAAATTTCGGCCCATTGTCGTTTAGCAATGTCTCTAAAAGTTGCCCTATTATAAATGGGATTAATTAATTTTCTAGTATCCATATTTTATTTTTACTTGCGATATACATAGGTATTGGCATGTTGCATTTGGAAAAAAAAATCGAACTCGAGATTTTGATCAAAGTTGACATATGGTACATACTACTATATACTTAAAATTGGCATGCCAAATTTTATTTTCGAAAAATTTTAAAGAAATTTGTTATATAAAAAATTATTTTAATAATAAAAGGATTTTTAAACTTTGTTTGCATACATTCATACTTTTCTGAAAATCAGACGGCAATTTCATGCATTTGAAGATTTGTACCTCATTAAATCCATGTTTTATATTTATAAAATGTATCTTAAATTCCAAAGTAATTTTAAATAAGAGCAAGTTCGTGCGATCCAGTCGTGCATTTTATTTTTGCATGAATTTCATCGCAAGAATCAACCGGACAACTGCCGAAAAATCCAAACATGTTGGGATATGCCGGTTGATCGCTTATTATCGGGCGTCATCGGATGATGTCGCTTTCAGTGGTGTACGCGCTCTCTTTCCTTTCTATACGTTTGGTTCGATCGGCCGATTTCGGCTGACAACGCCCGAGTATACTTCGGCCGATGACGGATTAGGTGTACGCGAGCCGTAAGGGTAGCATAAGAGATCATACCTTTTAGGTACTGTGTGAGCTTCTTAAACTCTTTTGATACTTCAATCAGCTAATACAAGGCTGGCTTCCGGGACAGCAGATTGACTACAGACCAAATCTCCAAACTGAATCAAATCTTAGAAAAGGCCAGAGAGTTGCAAGTTCAAAATCATCATCTTTTCATCGAACTCAAAGCCTCACTAGAGCATTCATTGTGTGGAGTTCCATATCCTGAGGACAGGAACTCGAAATCCCGGTAAAAACGATCTAGCTCTGTCACGATAATTTAGGTAATCGAACTGACCAAAGTCTCTTGGGAATTATTTCAAACAAGGATATGCTTCCTAAAGTAGATGAACCATTGAATGAATTAATATTGGGTTTGAAGTTTACTGGGATCTTGGTATCTCTTGTGTCCCCTTTCCGAGCTACATAGTTTATTTGATAAACTTAACTTTGGAGTACTGTGAGCAAGGATAGTTCAATTTTCTCTAGGTATTTGGTGACATAGCTGATACCCATGACTTTGGTATATACGTGCATCACCTATCTAACATGTGTTCCGGTATTTCCTAATGGGCACTAAATACCTAGGTGTTGTTCCTATCACAGTGATCAGTGAGCACGTTATTGTTCTCAAATTGTTGCTTCTTAAGCTGATACAGAATGTAGGCTTTTCTTGACCGAAGCTCCCTACAAGTAGTTTGTTAGTCTGAGTTTTTAAAGTTCTGTTCATATTCTGTTTTTGATTTTGATTTTAATCTCATGCAAACACTCACAAAAGGGATTAAGCCCCGTGACCACAATATGCCTCATTGTTAATCTTATCGAGTTTGTTCAATCTACCCACAAATTCCCGTACCAGTTTAGAAATGATGGTATATTATAAGAGTTCATTTTTTTGAGTACGACTTGACTCTCCGACAGGTTTTGGTTGGTATAGTTTTTTTTTCGAAATATCGCTCGGCACCTATGACGTTAACTTACTGGAAAATGTAGTCTCATCGTTAAAGAAAATTTAGTTCTAAGTCCGATAGATCGTTGCATTAAGTAATTTTCGATCCATAAGTGTACAACTTGATAGAAGTTTCTTTAAGAGCATAGTTCATCCCTCTCTTCAACAGGTCACTCTTTACTGGATTTGAAACAAAGTTATACCTTCTCAGAATTCCATATTGAATTATTACATTACATTACGTATTACACTACTTCTTAGATAAATCTACGAAGTAGAGCCACTGAAAACATTGGCAACTGAGACCATCGGCTTAGACATTACAACAGAGAGGGACACACAGAAAGAAAGAACAACAGAAGAAACACATGTCAACAGCACACGGTTGATATTGAACGGTCCCCCATCCAAGTACTAACCATGTGCAATGATGCTTGATTTCGCTGATGGATGGGAACTGATGCTTTCTTCATATGGAAAAAATCTCCTACTCTGGGTCCTATGCCCTCCGCTGTTCCAGTTTCTTCATTGCTAATTTTCCTGATTCAGCAAGGCGAAGAAATGCATTGTCATGTGATTTTTTACAGAAAGTGGGTGGGGCAGGCAATTACACATCGTCAGCAAATTTGTCCAATAACAAGGGTATGGGAATATATCTACATTTCTACATCGCTATTTGCGCCCAAATTCCTGTTAAAGAGTCCTTCTCGTTAATAGAAAGACAGACGCTACTTTCCGACTTGACGTTGAATACATGATATCTTCATCATTGGTAGGAAATTAATTTTAGTTGGGAACAATATCCTTGAGAAACGGCTGCTTCTTCCATTTTCCGAAATAAATTGGTTCATTGACAAGCAGACAGATAGAGATCATATTAGGATTTTTTTAAAGTAGAATTTTTCCACGAATATTTGATTCTGTTAGCGAGAAGAAGATTCAATTGCGAACTCTATAAACAGTTCTCAGACGTGAATGTAGTCATGAAATTTAATATAAGCCTTAAATCTATGTAGGACATACAAGTCCTAGCTAACTTTCCCGATCATCAGAAGACAACCACCAGAACTGACTCTGCTATCTGACCCTGTCTCTCCGGTACCGATTCGATATAGTTCTACTAAACCGAAAGCGCTCTGCTCCGCCTTGTGCGAGGACGTCTCGACTATAAAGGGCCAACCTATCCACACTCCTAAGGGCGACGTGGTAGATTTGCAGAATCGTCATTCTATCCTGGACCTACCCTCGACAGTTTGAGTAAGAAAATGCATTGGGCGGGATAGAGCGGCTTAAACGTACACTCTCACAATAATCGCAAGTCTCAAAAATTAGGCTGTTAGTCGTGGACATCGCTCTTGCAATGTGAGTCCGAATCAGTTTTAACAAAAAAATATCAAATCTGTTTATGTTGGCTTAGTTTTACGGAAACTGGTTGGAATAATCATGTTTGTACTCCGACTCTGGTGTTCTGTGAAATCCAAGACAAGTGTCTAGCACTGCCTCTCAAACAACCGAATCTTTTCCATTTGAGAAGAGGCAACGTTAAATTACAAAGGCAATCATTAGCTGGATGAGGAAAATTTAGCAAACCACCTTAACCCTGTTGTCAAGCCGACTCCTGTAGATCCACCGTTTCGTCAGGTCAAACGCTCCCCTAGCCCTAGTAAGAGCAGCATTTATATATCTGTCGAAACACAAATACTGATCCAACCAAATGCCAAGGTACTTAGCTACACATTTACTCGCCATAGGCTGTCAAATTGGCCCAACGATCACTAGCTTGAGTCAGTTCTTTCTCGTATCCTTATGCAACGCAATCCTAAACAGAACCGTTTCGGATTTCTAATAGCTGATTTTCAACTTCCAGTCATAGTAATATTGCTGAATCTTGTCGAAGGAATTCTGGTTAATTTTGGAGTTTAAAAATCGTCGGCATATGCAATTATTGCCTGAGTTAGACTACCTATCAGTTCTTGGGTGTAAATGCTGAATAGAATCAGAGAGTTGACCGCTCCCTGCTGAAGACCATTTTTACTATCGAAGACAGCGGTAGAAGTTACATTGCCATATTTGCAACAAGTTTTCTACAATTGAGCATATCATAAATCATATATAATAGTAGTGTACTTATGCCGAGTCTGGTCAGTTTTAGATAGAGTCCCTCTTACCATTAGGTATCGAAAACCTTCTCCAAATCAACCAGACAAAAGACCAGTTTAGACGCGGCATGAATTGTATCATATTGTTGTCTTCCGCCCAATTACACAGATCTTTATTCGGCCCTAGCGAGGTATCCGTTCGGAGCGGAAAATTGTTCGCAACGCATACTTTGTCGGAGGTTCAAATTGCTTTGAGGTATCCTATCGGAAAGAATAATAATACACAAATGCGTTGGCACAATTTGTTCCACGAAGAATTTGTGTCGGATGAAATCGGAAAAACAATTACATTGAGCTGTCAGAAATTTCATGCTAGATACACACGAGGCAACCGTTGCAGCAACACGGTCATGTTGAAGCAACGGTTGCTTCGTGTGTAGTTGTGTTGCCGATTAATTTTGAGTTGCTGCAACCGTTGTCAGAAATATCAAAATGTTTTGATATTTTCGGTCGGTTGCTCCAACTGTACTGTGGTTGCGGCAACAGCTGCCTCGTATGTAGTTAACAAACGAAACACGTTGATGTAACACGTTGCTTCAACGGTTGCCTCGTGTGTAGCTAGCATAACAAATAAAGCACTTGATCGCACTTCCACGCAGTTCGCCCGGTGCGTTAAAATAATGTCGAAGAAAAATTTCGAACAGCTGTTCGGAAGAATAATTCGAAGCAAAAATTATCCGAATCGTACAAAATCGGAGAACCTCGCTAGGATACCTCGCTAGGGCCGATTAATAACTTTTTTCAAATACCTCACTGATACTAGGAAGAAGACTTATCGACCGAAGATTGACCGGATTAAAGTTGTCCATTCCATTTATCGAGAGAGGATGTACCAGCTCTGATGAACTGAAGCTCCACCATCGAAACTAACAGGGAGTTGGGAGCGTTTCGCTCGGCGATAATGGCGTTTTCCAAATGATTATTATGTCCCCTGGTTCGAAGTGACAAGTAAAGTCTGAAACTCTGGTATAAATACCAAGCCAATGCAAATGTCAATGCTGTTGGCCTGGATGACTGGAAGCAGATAATGTAAAGCTATCTTGTTTTTGACAGAGACTTATCAAGAGTCAGGAGTATCCTAAGTAAGAAATCAAAGCCTTAAACCTAACTTACTTATGGATATCTGTCCTCAAAACAGAACTTGAGACATGAGTGTTTCTACCTTGAAAGTACTTGACAATGGTTCCGATGGTAAACAACCAAGGCAATATAATTGAAAAAAGCTCTTGTATAAGACCCTCTGCTTTTAGTGTCTTTTAAGTACCGGATAACTTATGATTATGACTACACTTAAAATTTGTGAGAACGGAGCGAGCGTTTAGGATGGTTGGAGAGGACTAAAAAAGAGATATCAATGCACATTGCTTTTGAATATCTGAATATCGCAATGTGAGGGATATATTGAGCCAGACAAATAAATCCACATTCGTGTAGTACGGCTAAAGAAAGAATCTCTGAATTTAATAGAACGTTCGAATTTGGGTTCAACAGTTAACCGATGAGAATTCCCTGAAGTGAGAGCATTACGGTTGAATTGTTTAAGGAGAGAAATGCAACTGGCTATTTCACTAAAAAACTTATTTATAAAAATATCGGTGAAAAATTTCTTGCATCGTCGAAGGAAACCTAAACACTTTGCAGTGTTTTTGGCGCTTGATGCTAAACTCTATCAAATGCTTTTGAAATATCATGCTTTCTCCAAGCCGATGTAAAGATTTGTTGCACTATTCAGTCAGATAAGCCACCAGACCTCCAGTGGACCTTTTGGTACGCAAGCCATACTGCTGGTAGTTGAGAAGCTTTTATTCTTCAAGATATTTCTTTAGCTGAAATTTCATCAATGTTTTCAAGTCCTTAGAAAGAAGGGACTTAAGTGCTATTGGACGATAGTTTGAGGCGGAAGAAGATTCGCCTTTTTTAGGGACTGGCTGGACCAAAATTTTGTTTTTGTTCATAAGCAATTTGAATAAGCTGTAAGTTAGATAGGTATCGGAACTTGAAACATTTCAGATGCTGCTCTCTCACTGTAATATCATGTCTTATTAAAAGCTCGAAAATTGCAAATTCTTACGAGTACATAACTTCTCATTGACGAAGATATCTATTAGATGTAGAAGTAAAAGTCCAACCTTAGCCACTGTTTGACCTCTAAAAAACTGAATATCCAATTTTCTCGGCCAGCTGTTGTTGGTTATAAATCTTTTATGAGAAACACAATCCAATTGAATTCCCAATAGATTCCCATTTGTTGCTCTCCCTCTCTGTTTCAACACTTTATTTAATATTTTTCTTTTCTTTCTCCATTTCGATTGGCAAAAATGTAGGTACTCCGATAAAAGAATCCCATTGACCCCGATCCCAATCATTCTGAGCATTCGTGTACTATTTTCATATTTTATTTAATTTTCTCTCCATCAGGGATGATATATCTATCTATACTCGTAGCTATCTGTGTGAATATCTCTGCAGAGAGACACACAGAGAGATTCCTGGTTTATAGCCAAAGCGAAACTGATGATCCAGTTTTATGCAATATAACACAATGGCAAGCCCCTGGTTGATGGGATGCACGCCTTCAGCTTCTTTAACTACTGGCACTGTGTGAGAGCGAGTAGCACTTAGGCAGAATACCAGTTCTTTGGTACGGACTTAGATATATATTCGATTGGATTGAGTTTGAGTTCCCATCAGAATTCTGTACACTCAATTCCCATGAAAGTGATTTAAACAGCTATTCCCTATCCGCATTTTATTGCATATCGCCCCTTCATGCCCTTGCCTATTTCTTCAGAGTGACTTGATGGCATGCATCCCTAAGGAACTTTCAGGAGCACATAGTTGAGCCAGTTGATACGAGTATACACGGGATTTCCATCTTCTCTTACCTCGCTCCTGCAACACATAACATCTCAAACGTCCTTATTTTCTAGGTTTTGTATTTTTTTTTATTTTACTCCTGCAACTGCAACTTTTTTTTTTGTTGCTTCCATTTTTGCACATTTTCAATTTCCCGTTGTGGATGAGTGATGAAAATGGGAGCTGAGTTGAGCCGTTGAACTTTTTGTGTGGTTGCTGAAGCTGCGCGACACGGGATAAACAAATGATGCAGCAGCAGCAGGGGCGAGTCATATACCATCCTTGTGCCCTTCCAAAGAAGCAAACAAATGAAATTGGGGTCCTTTATTTCTTTCAGGAGCTTCCTTCCATCAGGCAGCCTCGCAGCGCCTAGCTAGAGTCCTGGAGTTTCTTATCTGGTGAATGTGCTCTTGGATTGTGCATTCTTTGTGAAATTCAAACAAAATGATTTTTATTAAATTAAATTGAACATCCTTGCTGTGCTGTGTGTGGGTGTGGGTGTGTGTGATTTTCTGCAACTGACAAGAGCCAGGATAGACAGGAATTGAGTAAAACAGTGCATCTTGTTTGCTTACGATGAAAAATTAAAAGAAAATTGTTTGAGTTGCGCTGATGTGATTAGGTTTGTGTTTTTTGCGAAGAAGGCACCTATCATTATATTAGTTCAGTGAGGATATAATTCAAGAAGATTGGAAAAGCCCAGAGGAGCAATGTTTAAAGGGAGAGAAAACTACAAGTTTAAGATTTTGTTTTAAGGCATTTTGAGAATGATTGTGAATTGAGAAGAGTCTACGATTAACCAAGGAACAGAGTTAACCCAAAATCATAGCCCCTGGTATTGCCTTTTAATTTTATAATATAAGTATATTTCGTGTTTAAAGTTTTTGGTCCTATCATCTACGTCCTTCTTTTCTTATTTAATATTTTTTCTTATTTTTTTTAAATATGAATAGAAGTGGTGTGGCATTGCGCGAAATGTTCAGAGTTTTTAGCTCTCAAAAAGATGGCCTCAAAGTCTGCCACTTAAATGCACAGAGTCTGCTACCTACAATCGACGAATTTCGTGATCTATTTGAGGGGTCCAACCTCGACGTCATTTGCGTTACGAAAACTTGGCTGGTTGAGATTTTAGGTGATAGGCTGTGTTCTCTAAGGGGTTATAAAATATTCCGCCTTGATAGGAAAGGTCGTGTTGGTGGTGATGGCGTGGCGAGGCGAGCGACGTATGTTAGGAATGACATTAAGTGTAAGCTTAAGTGTACTTCAAATGCGGATAGTGCTATCGAATATATCTTCGTTTAGATTTTAGATGAAGAAGATAAGCTTTTATTGGGTAATGTCTATAGACCGAATAGGAATACAGACATTTTGCCATTCATTACAATAATTGAAGAATTGAAGAATCTGCTAAAGCCCTGCAAGCAGATCGAAATCTAATGTGGCGTTGCTCAAACTGCATTGTTGTCAGTGGCTCCCTTCTTCATTTAATAGTGCAATTAAATACAGACGTTGCTGAAATAAAATCTAAATTGTGCAATGACTCTATCCATACTTCTGTTTCATTATCAAAGACCAAAAACAAAAAGAATAAATTAGTTGTGACTCCAAACCAAAATAATTTAAGTCATGAAAGCAATACAATAAATGCTAGTAAACCCCCAAATATTCCGCATAATACAATTGTTGGTTTCTCATCAACCCAACAACAAATTGAAATAGAGGCAGCGAACGATATTGGTTCTGTGTCATCAATACAACAACAGCTCACAATTGGGACAGAGAGCCAACTCAAAACCACCGATGTTGTTATGAGCGCACCTGTTCTTCCTTCGTCATCCAAACAACAACAAGATCAATTTCCCGTAGATGCTCTGAATGATCCTACGTCAGCACACCAACAAAAACTTACAACAGAGAAAGAAAGTGATCGTCCAAACACTGGCGATATTACATGTAAAGTACAAGAGAAGCATCGGAAAGTTCAAAGAATACCTAAATTGTTTGGTACTTCTTCCGAACAAACCTTACCATCAGTGCCTAGACTACGCTTCATACATCTTTCTCGTTTGGATAAATGTGTTTGCGAAAATGATATAGTTTCGTATGCTGCAAACAAACTAAATCTACCGGAAAAAGTGCTGCAGTGCAGTATGCTGATTAAAAAGGATGTCGACGTCTCTTCGTTACATTTCATTAATTTCAAATTGGGAATTCCAGCCCATGCTTTTGAAAATGCACTCAACCCATCTATTTGGCCCATTGGTGTACAAATAAAGACATTTTTGAACCATTCAAAAAACGGAGAACCTCATATTCCGAAGGAAGTTGCATAAGCTTAAAATGTGCTTCTTCATCATTACCTTGTCCGTCACAATTAATTGTTTATTATCAAAATGCTGGTGGATTACGTACCAAAACAAATCAGCTTTTTATTAATTCTTCGATGCATGAATATGATGTGATAATTTTAACTGAAACCTGGTTAAAAGAATGCTTTATATCTTCTGAAATGTTTGACTCGTCTTATGTTGTCTATCGTGTGGATCGTCCGATAGAATCTGGAATGGAACGAGGAGGTGGAGTTTTAATCGCTATACGTTCAACATTAGTCAGCCGGCAGTACGATTTACCTATGCCTTCATCATTTTTCGATCAACTTTGTGTGTTCGTCAAAACTGAGATTAATGAAATTTGTTTTATAGTAAGTTATATTAGACCTCGTAGTAGTTTTCAATTATATGTTCAACTTATGTCAAACATAAACGAAATAGTTAAGGATTTAACAATTGATCAGTTTCCATGTGTGTTAGGTGACTTTAACATTGGTGACATTGAGTGGTGTTTTATGGTTGATGAACAAACTTTGGTCCCTTTCAATGTCACCACAGATATCGAAACTGAAGTTGTTGATTCTCTAGCTTCATTAGGCTTATTTCAAATAAATTATTCTAGGAATCTATTAGGTAGAATATTAGATCTCATTTTTTGCAATAACGATATGAAATACTTTTTATATGAATCCGATTTTCCTTTAGTAAATAACCAATTTCATCATAAAGCTGTTTATATAATCTTTGAATTTTATAAATTTAACCAGGAATTTCAAGCTGAAAATAATTTAAATTTTAATTTTAATAAAGCCGACTTCATAGGTTTAAATAATTTTTATAGTTCAATTGACTGGGAACTTAGACTTAGCAATAAACCGCTTAATGAAACGTATGACGTGTTTAAAGATATTATTTTCAATGGCATTGAACTGTTTGTCCCGGTTCTTAATAAACGATCATCTTTTAAGCTTCCTTGGTTTAATAAACGGTTAAAAAATTTAGAAAACGTGAAAAATAAAGCATTTAAACTTTCGAGATCTTCAGGTTTATCTGAGCACCGAGCTCGCTTTCTTCAGCTTCGGAGAGAGTTTGATTTTTTGAATAATTTTTTGTATCAACAACACATAAGTTCTGTTGAAAGTAATATCAAGAAGAACAGCAAGTCGTTTTGGGTCTTTCTTAACTCCAAACGTAAAAGTTCGTTTTTGCCAATAGCAATGGAATTAGAAAGTGAAAAGTCGTACGATATACAATCGTCTTGTAATCTATTTGCAAAATACTTCCAATCTAATTACAATACAGATGCCATTTCAAATATTAACGATTTATATTCATTTATTTCCCCAATTACGGATTTTAACTTACATTGTTTTTCAGAAAAAGATGTTTTTGATGGGTTACTTGATTTAGATTCAACTAAAAAAGCTGGAGTAGATAAAATTCCTCCCATTTTATTGTCGAAATGTGCTTCATCACTTTGCCACGCATTAAAAATTATTTTCAATGAATCGTTGTCAACTGGCGTCTTTATTGAAGATTGGAAGGTATCTTTTGTAAATCCAATTTATAAAAGTGGCTTAAAGCACCTAGTTAAGAATTACCGGCCAATATCTAAACTCTCTGCAGTACCAAAGTTATTTGAAAAGTTAGTTACTCAGCGGCTATTTTTTTCGGTAAAAGAATGTATAACTTCAAAACAGCATGGGTTTATAAGCGGCCGCTCAACAACTACAAATTTGACTTTATTTTCCCATTTCTGTTTAAAATCGATGGAAAACAAACAGCAAGTCGATGTTTTATACACAGATTTTGTAAAAGCTTTTGACAGAGTTCACCATGGACTTCTATTGCTAAAATTGCAAAAGCTAGGGCTTAATAAACATTTTTTGAATTGGTTGAAGTCGTACTTGTCGAATCGAAAACAGGTGGTTCAGATTGATGGTTTTACATCAATTTTTATTGATGTGAGATCAGGTCTTCCTCAAGGAAGCCATTTAGGACCAGTTTTGTTTGATTTGTTCGTAAATGATATACCTACTGCTCTTAAATTTTCAGATTGTTTGATGTTCGCGGATGATGTCAAATTGTACAGTCAAATATCTTCCAATAATGACTGTTTAAAATTTCAAAGCGATATAAATATATTTCTAAATTGGTGTATGTATAATCATCTTGAACTAAATACGTCAAAATGCAAAATCTTTAGTGCCCACAGATCACTGTCCCCGATGATTTTCACTTACAAATTTGGTGATGAACAATTGTCCAGAGTCAGTGAAGTGAAAGATCTCGGAGTTATCATTGACTCCAAACTCACTTTTTTGCCACACATGGACTATATTATATCAAAAGCAAATTCAATGTTAGGGTTCCTAAAACGAACTACAGTTGTATTTAAGGACGTGTATACTCTTAAGTCAATCTATTTGTCATTAGTAATGCCTATCTTAGAGTATTGCTGTGTTGTTTGGGCCCCTTTTTATGAAAATGCTATTATAAGAATAGAAAAAATACAGAAAAGATTCTTACGTTTTGCATTAAAAAACCTGCGATGGACAGAAGAAATGCCAAATTATCATTCGAGATGTGCCCTATTAGCCTTGAAAACTCTTGAAAGCCGCAGACAAGCTCAATGCACTCTTTTTATAAGAGATGTTTTAACTTTTAATATAAAATCTGAAGAACTACTTGCTCTAGTTTCTTGGTATGTTCCAGAAAGAAATTTAAGAAATAGAAATGATATATTCTATGTTCCCACTCATCGAACAAACTATGGCCTTAATAACCCAGTAACTCGTTCTCTAATATTGTATAATTCTGTTTGTAATGAAGTCGATATATCAATGAGTAGGTTAAATTTTAAAAATATTGTTCAAAATTTATTTCATTCGTAAGCTAAGCCTGAAATGTATGTATATAAAATAATATGTAATTATAAAGTATTTATTTTTGAAATCAGCCGATTGTTAATCCATTGATGAATAATAAATAAATAAATAAAGTCTTTTTATACTGTCCTAACACAATCGTATATGGTGATTTTAATTCCAACATATTAGTAGACCGATCACTGCTAAATGCAATGAGTACATTTAGTTTGAGTGCTGTTAATACCACCAACCCAACGCACTTTTCAAATTATATTCCAACTCTACTTGACATATTTTGTGTAAGCTGTTTGGAAAAAGTGAAATTGTATGACCAGCTTTCAGCCGCTGCTTTCTCAAAACATGATGTAATATATATGACCTACGATTACAACTTAATCTTTGAAGTTCAAAGCATACAATACAGGGCTATTAATTGGATTGACTATCCGCTATTAGAAGAGCAGGTCAGAAGAATTAACTGGGATACAATTTACTATTTACCATCGTCGGATGAACAAATCCAATTTTTCAATGAATACACTCTCACCCTTTTTAACAGACATGTCCTATTGGTGGCAAGAAATATTACATTTTTGGTGAAACCTTGGTTTTCCCACCATATTCGGTCACTCATGCTTCATCTTGACATTGCTTACAGACGTTGGAAACGCTTTCGTTTAAATGAACATTTCTGCACTTACAAATTATTTCGGAATCAAGTCATAATGGCAATAAGATCCGCAAAGCGCCAAATTTACTCCAACCGTTTAAATCCTTCATTAAGCGGACGACAGTTGTGGAAAAATCTTCGACAAATAGGTGTTGCCAAAAGCAAAAATTGGTGTGTCGATGATAAGGATTGCAATGAAATCAACAGACAATTTGTATCGCTTTCAGTTCCTTTCATAATTAATGCTACCTACCCTACTGAAGCTTCTGTAAATGATGACTCTAATTTTACTTTTTGATCAGTTGATAGTTCTAAAGTAGTTGCAAGTATTTTATCAGTTAAATCAAATTCTGTTGGACTTGATGAGATGCATCCAAAGTTTCTCAAGTTGATACTACCCATTGTCTTACCTTTCGTAACATATATCTATGTATATTTAACACTATTTTAACAACAGGTAAATATCCGGAACAGTGGAAAAAAGCTAAAATTTTACTTATTCCTAAAAACTCTCCTGGAATGAACCGATCACAATTTTACCCTTCTTGTCCAAGGTCTTCGAAAGAATTTTGTAGAACCAAATCACCGTATATCTCGGTTCTACTAATTTAATGACAACTAAACAGTCTGGTTTTCGAAAAGGCCACAGTTGTATTACCGTCCTGATAAAAGTTACAGAAGATATGCGACAAGTTTTAGATATAGGTAATATTAATTTCTTATCCTGCTCGATTTTTCGAAAGCCTTCGATATGGTCGACCACTCTGTTTTATGCGAAAAATTTGTTCAACAGTTTAATTTCGCATCTTGTGCAGTAAAACTTTTGCTATCCTTAAAAGATCGAATGCAGGCAGTTCAATTAAACAACAATCTCTCAGACCTCCTTCCAACTTCACGCGGTGTTCCACAAGGTTCAGTTTTGGGTCCTTTATTATTCTCCCTATATGTAAATGAATTGCCGTCCGTAGTAAAAAACAGTTCAATCCACATGTATGCTGATGAGGTGCAACTGTATTTTAGTTGCCCGTTAGGCCTCATCAAAAACGGAGTGAGCAACCTTAATGAAGATTTGGAAAAAATATCATGTTGGTCACAAAGAAATGGTCTTTTATTAAATCCTAAGAAATCTGTATGTCTTGTGATTTCTAAGAAAATTGTTGATCTTTCTTACTTTTCTTCCGTTCTCTTACATATTTCTCCCATTAAATATGTTATAACGGCTAAAAATCTTGGAATGGTGTTTAATCGAACTTTAACCTGAACAATCACATAAACACTGTGCTTTACTAGTTAGGCTCACAGTGGATTATCCCAAAGAATGTGACAAATCTTGGGTTTTGAGAACTCAATCTTCTGTTACTAGATGCTGTTGTTGCTCCTCTAGAGGAGTTGTTGCACTTCTGAGTTGGGATGATCTTTCAGGGTCCTGATGATTTTTTTACGGAAACCTGCAAATTAATATCACTGGTCCAGTTGTATTAATGTTGCTTCCTCGTACAGCTTCTTAGTTGGTATATATTTCTTAATCAGTGGGTTGCGTTGTAGTCAAGTGCAAATTCGGAGCACCTTTATTTCAAAATGCTTCATCTCCTTCATTGCTATATCAAATCAGATGTCAAAGGCGTAGGTCAAAACGGGTTGGATAAGCTACAGCTTGGTCTTCTTACTTAGTCAATTTCGCATCTTGAGTAGCGGGTGAACCAAGTGCAGAGAATAGTTGGCTCATAATTCTTGAATTTCAAGTTTTTAGAAAAGTTGATTTCCGCAAGTACTTCGTTGATGATTTCAATGTCACTTCGGTTCTTCTGTTGTGGTATGACTTGGATGGGGCTTTTCTCCATCCGAATTCGTTGGGAGGTTCAGGTTTTTCTTCGAGGAGCACAAGTAGGCAGGGGCCCTAGCACGTAACTTGATACGATCGAGTTAGGTCGATACAATCGAGAACAGGTAGTTCTTTCTTATGATCAGTCAATTGTTTTCGATTCGATTGAATCAAATAAGGAACTCCCTATACTCGATTACATCGACAGAACCTATATTCTGGTACATTGAGAGAGGGTGCCCAGGTGGTAGTGTGGTTTCTATGTCGCAAGACGCATGACTCCTCTTTCTGCCTCTGATACTACTCACCTTGCGGGAGTATCATGTTGGCCCAAATAGCGGGAACAATTGATGACCAAGGTTTATCTTAGATAGGCCTCGAACACCAGCAATGGGTGTTCACATGCCTTAACAAGTTCGAAAAATTGCCACTGAGATGGTGTCATGTTATCTCAGGGCGGTAGTCAACGCTTAATCTGACTCCGTCAGCGTGGGTAAGCCCGCTTAAGCCTTAATTGGGAGGTTTTCCACGTTAAAGGTAATTCGATTCTGTTGCTTTAGATTTGTATGGAATCTTGATTTTGCTGGCTTTACAGCATGTTTCAAGCGCTCGTCTTCGAATTATAGGTCATTAAAATCTGTTATAACGATAGTGAGAAATTCGAAAAACGGTTTTATAGTAGGTACAGTCAGTAATATAAGTATTAGTTGTTTCAAAAATTGTTTTATTGAACTATAGATGGTAAAAATTAATCGAAAGAAAAGAAAAAATAAAAATTTTGATGCCGTTTTCCAAAAAAATACGATTTGTTTACATTCGCATTTTTATATAAAACACAAGTTTTTTTCTCATATCTTGTAGATTGTATCAAAAAACTTTTAACTGTCAAGTTAAAAAAAAATCGTGCGTGGGGTTTTCGAAATATTAAGTTTAAAAAAAAAATAATCAAAAAAAAAAATTTTTTAAACTTTGAATAAATCAAAACTTTAGGGTAGTTTGAGCATAAAATAAATTATTGTCAAAATTGGTTGTACCGTTTTCGAGAAGATAAAAAAAGGTTCTAAGGAGGTGACCATTAATAAACATTTTTCGGAATTTTTTTTAAGCATTACCTAGCTTTCATTAAAATGAAATTTTGTGATTTTTTTTTAATTTTTGGAGCAGTTTTTGAAAACAAAAATATTTTTTTAAATTTAGAAAAAAAAAACGTACGGCAGGTACAGTTAGTTTTGGTCTTAAGAAAAAAGAAAAAAAAACAACTTTAAGGCGAAAAATTTGAAAATCTTCCTCACTTACTTACTAACTTAAGGTGGCGTTAGTTCGGTCCCAAGCTAGCTGTCGTCAGTTGTTCACGTCAAGTTGGTTGAGATTCTATGCGGTCTTCCTCTGCGCCGTCCTTCGGAGTTGAATTCGAAGACTTTCTGGGTTGGAACATTCGAGTCCATTCGCTCTACATGAACTGGCTATCTCAATCGTTGATTCGTTTAACTTCATTCAGTTTCGGCTCGGGGATTGTATTCTTGTGGTGTTTTTTTACCTTTAAATAAAACTTCCGAACCCCATTCCTGCTATGGCATCGCTCTATTTCATCGATCAAGCGATTCTCATGCTCCTTCTTTTTTTTTCTGAGAAGCCGGTGTTCTTCTCTCCTCTTCTGCTCGTAGATCTCCCTCTTTTTATCATTTTTTGTTTTTCTGCACTTTCCGGCACTCATCGTCAAAATAGGGGTTTCGTTGTGTTGGGAGTTGGTTGTGCAACACTCAAGTCAGCAAAAAGCAGTGTTACTTCCGGTCCCCAAAATCAACCATAGGCCAACAGTTGTGGCAAATTCAGGAAAAGACCAACGAATTTCAAATCAAGACTTCATCTTTTCATTGACTTGAAGCCCCTTATGATTGTCATAAGTTCTGCAGGTCTCAGAATCCCGGGAAAATCGAACCAGCTGGGTTGCGTAATATTGGAAAAAAACTAGGTGCAATGTGCAATTAGGAAATGGTTGCCAATCTAAATGCAGGGCCGTCCATCCCAGGCCCAAAACTTCTCTCAACGGCCCTGCGTCTCAAATTCAGCAATTTTGGTTGTTGACATACACGCTCATCCAAAAATTGACCTCGTCGCCAAAATTGAAGTTGTCTATTTTCCTTGTAGCTTCCCATGGTGTTTTTTGTAGTGGCTTAAAATATAAACAGGATTATCGCCCACAGATAAAACAACATGGCCGCCATGAATTTTCTAAATCAACACGACCCTATTGCAAGGACCTTGACTATTGCTCTTGTTCGTCAAAAGCAATTCTAATTAAAGAAAAAACTTTGTGTGAATAAAAAGAAACTCATATTAACTTGGTCTATAATGTCTTAAATATTACTTAACGTTATACGTTATACTCGTAATTTTCACAACCACTGTTCTGACTTCATGTTTTAATTGGAATTTCTTTAAATTGACAAATATCTTAAAATTATCACATTTCGTTATGATATAGAAAATGGCTGCCTCCGGTAAAAAATTTACCACAATCTTAAAATACTTCCACTAAGATGTCCCATTCAACAACCCCCGTTGTTTTGAACATGCGATTTTCGTCATTACTGGAAAAGTTACAAAATTATTATTCTCTCTACATTCGCTTATCTCAGAAAATACCTCAATTACTTATACTTTAAGACTTTAATAAAATCAAACTCTTAACTCTTTCAACATAAAGCTTTGAATCCTCATCCTCATTTCATATCTACACGAGAATATTAGCATTGCTCAACCTTGTGCAAGTCTAAAAAGCGAGATATTAATACAGTAGCAACAAAACGCAGCCTCAAGGCGTTAATTTCCTGCGTTTTTCGCATCCTCTTAAACGTCAAACCTGACAAAGCCAGAAAGAACCTTTGCTTTTCCTAAACCGTATCACTTCCACTAGCTTGCGCGCATTCAATATACAATCTCTGTCTACGATGCCTACGTTCTTTTGTGCCTATAGGCTGATTACAGTAATAATATGCGCTACATTCGATTTTCCCCATTCCCCAGCGAGCAGAACACAAGTTCATTTATCTCACATGTGCATATTATTATCCTCGTAAAGAGTTATTTTATCCGTTTTTTGTTGTTGATGGCTTGGATCCTCTTTTCTCCTTTCTCTTTTGTTTATCCTTTTTCTCACTCAACCGCTTCGTCGTCATCGTCGTCGTCGTGTGGTATCGTATGGTGCCGTTGTCATTGCCGAAGCCTTTGGGGCTAGAATATACTCCCAGTAATGATGTTTACTCTTCGCATACGAGAATGGGGGTGTGAGTCCTTTTTGTTTTCGACTTTGAAGCTTCAGGCTATAAGAACACACCTGTATACATATACTTACACCTTTCTATACTCAGTCCCCCACTATTCTGCTGCCTGAAATCGGTTATCTTAATTACATGTAACACAACTGCATGAGAAGTACTTTCCTTTGAAAGTTTAGATCTTGATATGGAAGACTTTGCAAAGTCCTTATATAGGCGTACCGAGATTTAAAAGCGCGTTCTAATTGAGATAGCGCTGGCTGGCGAGAATCTTAACCTAGATTGCACACTTTTCTTCATCAAGAAGTAGGTATAGGCCGGAATGGAGTCCTGTGAAAGGACTAATAATTATGTGTGCACACAATTACTATAGATACTATCTTTGGACATTGAATTGACGGGGTTAGAACAGACAAAAAAAGAGCTTCAAAAAAAATCGCGCTGAATCTGGGGCACTGTGAACAATGGGATTCCATAAGCTTAGAACTTTAATGTCCTAGAAAAAAATAGTAAACGAATTTTAAAGTCAATATTATGTACACCCTTAATAATAAGGATACAGAAAGTGAGCTGTAAAATTACTTCAAACCGTCTCTTATGCTAAAAAGCAGAAGACACGGTAAAATTTGTAACAAAAAAGAACGTTGAGAAAAGCAGTTTTTTGTGAAAAGGAAGACGAAGGAAGTAGAATTCCCTAATGTGGAAGTTCTAGGTTGACATTTTGGATGCCTATCAAAGTTCTCTGTTGCAGAAATCAACTGTTGGCGTCTTGAAACAACAGTTTGATAGACAGAACCAGTGCGTTGAAAATTCTTACGGCAGAAAATTTCATTAAGGATACATAAAATTTGTAACGTATTTGGTGTTCGTACTCCACTTAAGAGCGATTTCTAACCGACAATTCTGCATTACAGGATTCTCAAAGGTATCAGGGAACATGAAGTGGGTTGTCCATTGGGTAAAATGCTTATAGACATGTGGAATCCTGCACCAGCCGCTGGACTACCGTACCTTTATTTATCATTTTATGTTTTGAGATCTAACTTAATCTTAAACATAGACGACTTGTAGTGCCTTAAACACCCACTTCTTTTCATTCATATATAGCAATTAATTACCAACCGAAATTTCAATAAAGACTCACCGGAAACTACTCTCCTCCAAGGAAGTTGTGCGCACTTCTTCTTAATGGGAAGGATCCGGTGCTTAAGAGTTTAAATTGGTACTTAACTTGAGTATCCAGTTTAACGAAACACATGGGATACTTAAGTCTAAGTCACAAACAAAAATTTTATATCATCAGCTGTTAGAAGACGGCTGATGAGCGCTGATCGCTGATGGACGTTTTTGGTTTGGGGATACTGGAGAGGATTAATTGAAAATCAGCAGAAACTACTATTGTTGCTTTTGGGGTAACAGTTGGGCTGTTGACCACATAGTCAGATGGCCCGATTCGTTTTCGAAAACACCTTTACACAGACTACGCCGAGCATAGTAGTACGTTCTCATGCATGACATCCCTGAATTATGCAACGGAACAGCCAGCTGCCTGTATGCATATATTCTAA
The DNA here is from genome assembly GCA_911387755.1 of Chrysotoxum bicinctum. Taxonomy (NCBI): domain Eukaryota; kingdom Metazoa; phylum Arthropoda; class Insecta; order Diptera; family Syrphidae; genus Chrysotoxum; species Chrysotoxum bicinctum. Next base: position 183,788,580 of record OU426989.1, on the reverse strand, counting down.
GGGCACATTTTTCAACGATGTTTTGTTTTATGATCGAAAAAACCAATGCGTATGGAATGTATCGGTAGACATCGATGTTTCAATACGGTACATCGAATAAAATCTTCTAAGTAGCCTTTTAAACATTTTCATTTCGTCGTGTTGGTTCAACTACAGCCTAAACGGCTCGGCAGATTTTGTTCAAACTTTGTAGATATGGGTTTTGATTTTTTCCCCCACACGTTTTTTTCTTTTTATTTTAAGACCAAAAATAACGGTACCTGCCATACGAATTTTTTTCGAAATTTTATAAATATTTTTTTTCTCAAAAGCTGTTCGACAGATTTAAGAAATAAAAACACAAAAAAATTTTATTTAGTTAAAGCTAGGAAATGCTTGAAAAAAATTTTCCGAAAAATGGTTACTGATTTTCTCAAAAACGGTACATCCGATTTTGAAAATTTTTTTTTTTGCTAAGGCTCCCTAAAAATTTAAATAGAATTGTATATTCAAATTTTCAAATTTTTTTTTTGATTTTTAAAAATACTTCAATTTTTTTTTTTCGAAAACCCCAAGCTAGATTTTTTTTAAAGCTTGATAAATAAAAGTTTCTTAATATAATCTACAAAATGTGAGAAATAAAATTTTATTTTACTTAAAAATAAAAGTACCCACCATACAAATGTCAAAAAATTAAAAAAAAATGGTTTTCAAAAATCGTATTTTTCTCAAAAACGGCACCTAGAATTTTGACAAAATTTTTTTTCTTTCAATTAATTTTTATGATCTTTAATTTATTAAAAAACATTTTGAAATTAAGATATTACAGCTTGTACCTACCATAGAACCATTTTTTCGAATTTTGAATTTCTCATTATCCACATAACGGTTCTTAATTTAATTTAATTTTTTTTATAGAGAAGCTTCTAAAAGTAAATATCTTTTGAATTTTTGAAAAAAAATTCTATTTTTTTCTTTTTTTGAAAATTCGATATCTCAGAAACGCCTCAATATTTTTTATTTAAATTTAATTTTTATTCGAACAATAATAAAAGCTTTAAATTGGCCTACCAAAATTTTTTCTTAAAATTTTTTTAAAAATTTTGTATATAAAAGCTTTATTTTAAGAAACCACTAAAACGTTTTATAATTTTTGTTCTTGCATAAATTCATATTTGCATAGCATTCTGTTTTCGTGTCTTACTTTAAGTCTATTACATAGGAGCAAATTCGTGCGATCCAGTCGTGAATTTTTTTACAAAAATTCTAAAACTATTTTTTTTTTTTAAGTATTAAAAATCAATGTTTCTTAAAGTTATTAGAAGCATCTTTATAAAAAATTTCATTAAAATCAGTTATGTCGATAATGAGAAATTCAAAATTTCAAAAAATCGTTCTATAGTAGGTACAGTCAGTAATGTCTTGTTTTCAACATTTTTTTTATAAAATTATAGATCTTAAAAAGAGGCTGGGTGCGACCCACACTGATAACTTCCCATTTGTGGTAAAAAAATAAAAACATATTGTGACGTTTTCTTCAATTTTACCATAGCTATTAATGGAATTTGAATATGTGGGACTTGGATACAGCTGAACAACCTTATTCATATACGTATGTACAGTACATACATTGTTCTAAAAACTAAGTTGATAATAAAATTACATAACGCCCTATGGGAAGTTAAAAATTACGAGTATGTATTATATTATAGAAATTACTCTATTATTTCGGTTCCAAACATTTTAATTGAAAAATATTTAAAAACGAAATATTCAAATATAAAAGGTATGGTTTGGTTATTGATGGAAGGATACTTACAAAATATATCCGCTCTAAAACTAGATATATGTCAAATATAAACCATTTGTTAGAAGTTGTATTATGTATTAAATTAAATAATGGCAAAGTCAATATCATTGCTCGTTCTCAAGATATTCTAGTCGAAAAACAAATATTACCACTTTTTAGTAGATTTTTTTTTATATTTTTGTTAAAACTGTCAATTCGATACTTGTCAAAATTTAACCATATGTTAATAATTGTGTTATGTCGATACCTTCCCGTAAGAATGTACTAAGCGACACTTTTTTCGAAAATGACTTTTTGATGAGGAAATATACTATGTTAAGGGCCACGTTTTGGCCTGGGTTTCGCCAACCTATTATGCATGAAAAGGAAACTAGAGTACAAATAAAAAAATTTATCAACTGCCATGTTTTCTCATTATAATAATGTTGCCCCCTCAAATTTGTATTATCCGCCAAAAAAAATTATGCTAAGCGACATTAATAAAGATCTCATTGTCGTGAGCAACAAAAAAATTTGTTAGATGTCACTTAGTTTAACCAAAATTGTCTCTTAACACACTATGATTCAACTAGAACTTTCTTCGTTTTTATCGTTTCTTTAACAATTATTTTAGAAATGTCACTTAGTATACATTCTTACGGGAAGGTATCGATGTATAAAACAACATACTTTAGAAGGCGCTATCGGTGTTCATTCCCAAGAAATTCGACTTGAAATAACTAGTTTTCACTAGAATTATTAATAGTTTCTTTTATTTCAAAAAAAAATATGAATCCAATATTTGTCAACATTTTACCAATTGTACAAAATTATACTATGTATAAAATAAACTAAATTAGAAGTCAATATGACTACTAGTTCTCGAGAAATTTGAGTCGAAAAACAATTTTTACCAATTTTCCATAGAATTTTATATAGTTTTTTATTTTTTGTAAAAAAAACTGTAAACTGATTTTTTTTGAAATTTCCACCAGTTGTCAAACACATTATTTTTCGTAAAATAAAATTATTTTGAGTTTCAAATTGTTTTCCGTTCTTAGAATATCTGGGTTATGAAATTTTTTTTTCAGTTTTTTTTATTTAAAAAAATAACGGTATGTTCATTTTTTTCCAAATTCATACCAAATCTGTATGACCTTATAGGGAGTATATATTAAATTTTATTTGAAATCAAAAGCATTATTTTTTCGTGAGATATTTGAAACTAACCAAAATTTTTACTTTTTTTTTAAACTGTTATAATGAAAAAAACTACTCACTGAATTTTAATAAACGCCTTTTCAGCCTCTTTCGAAGTTATTATCTATTAAATAAAATTTATTTGAAGTCGATGTCTTTACTCGTTCTTGAGATATCGACGACGAAAAATGGTACAAGAACGTACAGACACTCAAAAAATTTATTAGTAAAATGGCTACGAATGATATTCGTAAAGAAAATATTCGTGTATTGTACGAATATTCGTAAGATGTACGAAGTATTTGTACAGTGGTATATCTACGAATGCATTCGTAAAATTTTACTAATAACTGTCGTACTATCTACGAATCTATTCGTTTAATACACTAATTTCATTCGTAAACAAGAAGTAAACAATTTGTTTGAGTACATTGTACGAATTATTGTGTACATATAACTAATAACATTCGTAAATTTCTCGTACAAATAACTTCGTACTTTAATCTCTTGCATTCGTAGTATTTACTAATAAATTCGTACTATTTACTAAGTAAAACTAATATAAGTAGACAGAATTCATTCGTAGGTTGACCGTACGCATTATGCGTAGAATGTACTAATAACTTCGTATTTTCATGAAGTGCATTAGTATTCTTTACTAATCATGAGTAAGAAAAATAATATGTGTTCAATTCTAAAAATTAAATGTATTCCATTAGTCAACACGTTCAAACGTGATATTATTTATAAAGTGCTGCAGTGGTGGATCAGACTAACATCTGCTTTTTTCGAAAAGATGAGGTAAGTACCTAGACATATGTACATACATATGCTTTAAAGCTTATTTTATATTTAATATACAGCATCCAGAAGCAGCAGAGCATACATATACATATGTGGGAATTTTATTCCTAAAAGAATTTCAATGTAAGTACAATTTTTTTCCGAAGTTTTCAATATTTTAAATGTTAATTTTATTTTCAGTGTTCTTAGTACATAAAATGAGGAGTTTTTAAATATTTCATTGATTTTTAATTATATTTATAATGAATTAATTAATTTTGAACTTTATTCATATATATGAAAATAAAATGAATTAAAAAACTATTTTTAACTTACAACATAAATATCTTTTGTTATTAGTTCTTAGAATAGGTATTTAAGGAAATTCCAGAGAACATATTTAATGGTAGTAAGTTCTACAATAATATTCGTACAATATACGAATAGAGTTGTATAATTTACGAATGAAATACAAGGGCATTATTAAATATTACAATGATATTCGTACAATATACGAATGGCACTGGTAAAAATTCGTACATTGTACCAATGGTATTCGTACAATATACGAATGGCATTAGTAAATATTAGAATAATATTCGTACATTGTACCAATAGTATTCGTACAATATACGTTTGATTTTCTACGAATACTAATAAAATATTAGTAATATGTACTAATAAACCTCCATTCTACGAATACTATTCGTGGCTGAAAACCACGAATAAAATTCGTATGTAGAATGTACGCATGAATTAGTAATATTTACACACGAAATTTTTTGAGTGGACGTACGAACGTACGAACGTACGAACGTACGAACGTACGAACGTACGTACACACACACACACAGACATCTCTCAAAAAATGATTGATATAGCCTCTAGGGACCTTGAAACGTCGAGAAATGTCAAAAATTCCAATTTGACAAATCGGACCGATTACAATAACTCCCTACGGGAAGTTAAAAATGAATCGAAAGACTAAAAATTTAAGCAAAATTCTCGGAACCGTTTTCGAGAAAAATAAGATTTTCGAAAACCATTTTTTAACATTTGTATGGAGGGTACCGTCATTTTTAGGTAAAACGAATTTAATTTTCTCATATCTTGTAGATTATTTTTCCAAACTTTTATTTATCAAGTTTTAAAAAAATCGAGCATGGGGTTTTCGAAATATTGTGTTTTCAAAAAAAAAAAAATTGAAAGTTTTTTTAAAAATCCAAAAAAATTTTTTTGAAAATTTGAATACACAATAATATTCAAATTGATGGGAAGCTTCAGCATACAACATACCGTTTTTGAGAAAATCAAAAACAAAAAAAATGGTCCCAAGGGGCGGGGGTACCGAAACTACTGATTTTTTGGAAAACTTTTTTCAACCATTACCTAGGTTTAACTAAATTAAATTTTTTGAATTTTTTTTCTTAAATCGTTGGGACTGTTTTTGAGAAAAAAACTATTAATAAAATTTCGGAAAAAAATCGTATGGCAGATACCGTTATTTTTGGTCTTAAAAAATCAAATCAAAAAATATCCGGGGGTAATCGAACAGACAGACTGAATTGCGAGACCCACTTTTTTGATCTTCGCTATCATCGTAATGACAACTTTGATCAAAATTTCGAGTTCGATTTTTTTCCAAATGCAGAACTTGCCCTATAGCTATAGTACCTATATCGCAAGTAAAAATTATATCAATTGCATTGAAATGTTTGCCCAGATTGCGCTAGCACCATCGACAGGTTATTGGTCAAAAAAATTGACACAATTATTCCACACCCTTGCGGAGTATAGCGCCCCAATAGTTCATTTTGAAAGATCGAATCAATCATTGATTGATTGGTTCAGGGATTCGATCCTTTCAATCAATCGTTCAATCAAAATCATTCTGTATCCAGCATTTCGTTCCGAACGAAAAAAAAAAAAGCGCGACACGAAATGTTTTCAATCGTTCATTCAACTAAAATATTTTTGATGTGTAAACATCTTTCCCGGCGGTAGAGTGAATCGAAAACGTGTGTAAAACTTATACGTCCCGTGTAACCCGTTACGGTTACACGTTACGGTTACACGTTACGGTTACAGGCGCGGATCCAGGATTTCGTTCAGGGAGGGGCAATTTTCCTGATATTTTTGCTTAACTTAAAAAAAAAATGGTCCATTGAATACTTACGCTTTTTTAATGATTCTCTGCATTTATGTCTTAAAATATTTAAAAGGTATAAACACAATCGAATATAAAAATAACAAATTATTTAATTGAATTAAGAAAAGCATGTGCAGGTACATAATAAAGTTCGTGTAAATAACTATAAAATAGTAAAACAAACATCTTCGTTTACATTACTTTAGCCTCTTTCAATAATGCTCTGTATGCATGTCTTAAAGTATTAAATAGGAACTCGTACGTTTTTTAAAACTCGTAAGTTTTTTAAATAAATTAATTAATTTAAATGAAGGAATGATAGTGTTGTACATGATATACATAGTTCTTAAATACTTAATTCTAATCTTTTTGTATGGCCGGTTTTTGAAAACCTAGTAATAACTTTCTCAACATCGATCGGGATTTGCTTACGGATGTGCATGAGTGCCACACCGCGGAGGCGGTTTTCAGCCATTGTTGATCTTAAATATGTTTTAAGGCGCCGCAACGAAGAAAAAACCTTTCTGCCGAATAATTTGTAACTGTAAGCGTTGCAAGAATAAGAAGGAAACTATATATAATACAAAACACATCCTTATTGCATTTATCAATTAAATCCAGGGCAGTGTCAGGAAGCTTGTTCTTCTGCTCATTTTCTCTTGCCCATTTTTCGCGCCACATTACCAGCTCATCTTTAAGCAAAAAAGGGCAACATCTATATTTAAGTTTAGGAGTTTTCCAAAGCGATCCAATAGGGACCTAACGGTGGTATCAAACTCATCAGTATTATATTTGATTATATTTTCCAGGATGAAAATCGTGAGCTTAAACACATCTAATGTTTCAGGTTGAAACCTTTCACGCAAATCAGTTAGAACAAAGTCGAGTACAGGTGCATATAAAGATATTCTGTAGTATTCTTCAGCTGAATTTGTGTCAAAATTTGCTCGGTAGATTTGGCGTCCACCATGACGTGGGATACGAGGAATCTTCAACTCAACATTCAATTGATCACCTAAATTTTTTGCTCTCTGCCAGATATTTTTGAAATTAGTATCTATGTTCTACCGGTGACTTGAAATAACGGAAATTGTGTCTTTCACCAGCATAGCGCTGTTGATATGGTCAAGAGATTTCGTTTGTAGCAATTTGCTCAAAGACTGTGTTAAAGACAACACATCACTTAAACACAATGCTGAGAGAATAAACTGGGTATTGCATAAGCTTGTTACATACGAGGAAGCTTTGCTGGCTGTACTTGGGTCACGCCACTGCGAAATCGTTTCCAATGTCTCCACAATCTTGGCTAGGTCTAAGGAAAACTGGAGTACACCTTCATGCCGGTCTACCCACCTAGTCTCACAAAGTGATGTGAGTGCACACCTCAAGGTGCTCATGAGGACAGTTTTTCGCTTTGGGTGCGATTTGAAGAACATTATTACCTCTTTCATGATTGTCACAGCGTCTCGAATGGCAGGTACTTTCGAACTTCGAGAAATAGAGTTGTTAAGCTCGTGACTGTAGCATGGAGTCTTCACAGCATTTTTCGCTTCCTTTTGAATCACCGTCACAGCACCTCGAACTTCTGAAAGCATAACAGCACACCCATCTGTCCCTATTCCCACATATGATTCAAGAGGAAGTTTGAGCTTCTTTTTTAGCTGGAACAAGATAATTTGCCCTATAGCTTTGCCAGTTAAGGACAAGTAATTTGATGTAGAACTTCCCTCCAACTTCTCTTCGGCAGATAATATTTTTCCGGTTTCTCTCCAGTTTTCCTCATCTGACTCGTATTTTTCGTCAGTTCTGGAACAAGTCAGTTCCTCAAATACATCTACGAAAGTTACAAAATCCTCACGAATATGACCTTCATGAACGTATCGTAAGATTACACTCAGCTGGAAAAGATGAGATACAACCGTTGTCTCATGGAAAAGTATGGAATAGTAACGTGAGGCCCGAACGTTACTCAAAATTTGATCGAAAACCTCATTCCCACAGCATGAAATAAGTGAGTTTTGTGTTGTTTTGCTTATGTATGTAGCATTAGAAGAGGCTGACTGCAAATGTTGTTCTAATTTTTTTGTCGCCAGCATATACTTGAACCCTTAAATTTCCTTCGTTCACGGTCACGTCAGATTGGTTTGAATCAACTGTGTTTCTAAGTATAGCTCCATCATCTCTATGACCACGAAATGCTAAATTTTGCCCTCCAAGGAAGATGATGGTTTCTACTATGGTACGATGGCGTTTCCTGTTTTCTTCTACCTTTTTAAGACGCTGTTGGTTTGCACGGTTGACTATTTCCAGGTTTGGGTTATTATAAGTTTAAAGAAACTCAGTTCCGTCCTCAACAGCTCACTTGTGGTAAATGTTATTAGCATGATTTTCCAAGTCTCCCTTTTGTCCAGAAATGACTTTAAGGTTTATTAAGGGTTTTTTCACAAGGCTTTGTAAACGCACTGTTTTTCGACCACCTCCAACACTTCCAGTGACAAAGAAAGGGCGGTATTTAAAAAACAAACCCTGTTTTTGATGGTGAAAACACAAGCCAAGAATATTTGCTGAGATTATTTCTGGCTAAAATACCTTTTGACCACCTTACCTGTTACCTTTGAGCAAGTGCGAAGAAAATGGAAACTTGTCGTCCTCTTTTGGATGCCAAGGATTTGATTAGGGGGGTTCACATGGAAGAACATGGTTGCACAACATTGTTCCATGGGAAAATAACTGTACACACTACTTTGCGTTCACATAGGATACTGATGTTGTCGAACATCATTATTTTTATATCTTAGAAGTGAACGGAAGCAGTATGGCGATACAAATTTTGGCAACCGTAATTATGAACGATATTCTTGAAGAGGAAGAAAACACGAAACTTGCATTTTCTTCCATTTCTTTATGTTTTGTTAGGAGTTTTATTCTTATAAAATTTATTCTTTATAAATTTCACTTTTTATTTTCCACAATTCTGGTAAATTTCTTATTATAAAGTTCAAAAAATCTTTTTAAAACTCTTTATTTGGTATAGATGCCATTTTTCCGTTGTATGTTTTATGGCCGAGACAATTTACAGAATGAAAAAAAATATCAAAGTTGTCAACATCTGTTCACACAGGTTGGTTGGTTGCACGAACCACCCAGGTTTTCAAAATATTTTGAAAACCATGCAACATTGTTCGGTTTTGCGTTCATATGATAGAACATTGATGGTTATCGAACCATGTTGTACAAGATGTTCTTCCATGTGAACACCCCTATAGAAGCTGATGTTTCGTGATGTCATCAATTTGTTTATTCAAAAAATTTCCAATATCATAGGGGGCATCGGACAGATAACAAGACGTAGAATCAGAAACCGGGGGAAAAACAGGTGCAACTCTCGCACTAATTGAGCTCTCACTTCTCTCTGTGCATTTAGGAGAACGGTGAGAAGATTGAGCAATAGGATCAACATTAATACTTTTATCCACTTTAGAATCAGAAGTCTCTTATTGATCGGTTGAAAAAATGAGTCAATGCTTCTGTTATTTGAATCGCGCTTTTTTGACGGACCTGGTCGGTGATCTCCCTATAAACAATGTAAACTTGCGTTAATATGAGTGGATACATTATGTGTACCACCCAACAAAAATGATAAAAAGGTAGACGAGAAAGAGCTAGTACCTATCAAAATAGCAGAGCCAATAATTTTGAGATAATGGGGCCTTTTTGGATTACATCTAGAACGATAGATACAAGAATTTTTCTATTATGCATATCATTTAATACTTTCAAAAATAAATACCATTTTGTTTTAATATCTACGATGCACGGCTTAAGAGATATTTAATAAAGCGTTTTTCCTATCTTAGATCATATAAAATTAGATTTTTCTTAAGCAAAATCATCATCTTTTTGATATTAGGAAAATTCATTGAAAATAAAGGTACCTACATAAATAACATGAAAAGTGATGCGTAAGCGTTTGCGTGTTGGTTGTTATAGGTTAAGGCTAGGATTGAAAAAAATTTGTTTTATAATTGTGAAACGAAGAATTGACGGAATTGTCCAGGGGGGGGGGCAATTGCACCCATTGCCCTCCCCCTGTATCCGCGCCTGTACGGTTACACGTTCCGTGTAGCAATCTTACCTTACCGACGATTGCATTTAACACCATGTTTTTTTCCAATCGTTTCGTTCTGACCGAGACAGAAACAATGTGAAAATGAACGAAAGTTTGGGTTTTTTTCGACTTCGTTTACGCCATCTTCAATTGTATATATGTAAAATGAAGAAGAATACATTCTGTTTCATTTCCATTCTTATTTGGTATTGTGAAATGATTGAGAATAAGTTGAATGAACGAAACATACCTTTTTTTCTTTCGTTTCGTTCACTTTATGTTAATTGGTTTTAGTGACAAGAGATTAATAATAGGATTGATTGATTGCAATCGCGGTTGACACAGCTCTAGTCTGTTTGAATACTGTAGCTATCTAGTTCACAAATGTCAAATAGGATTGACGCTATTTGCAAAAATTAAAACATTAATTTTGCGCCACCTAGTGTAATTACGAGAATACCTAGACGCTGCGTGACATTTTTAGTGACACCACGTATTTGTTCATTCCGTGTGATTGGGAACACTAGATGCAAGTACGAGGGCGGGTCAATAAGCCCGTGACTTTGAAACAGCAACACTGCTCCTGTCAACAGGCATCTGTCAGTTGACACCTGTCAAAATTTAAACTTGCTGCGTCAGTTAGTTTGTGTATGACAGCTATTTTTATCAGACTACTCACTAATTTGAGGAGAAAATGGAAAAAAGTGAATTTCGTGTGCTTATTAAGCATTATTTCTTGCGAAAAAAAACCATTACCGAGACCAAGGCTAAACTTGATAAATACTATGGGGACTCTGCACCATCGATTTCAATGATAAAAAAAGTGTTTTACTGAATTCCGCTGTGGCCGTACAAGCACTGAAGATGCCGAACGTACTGGACGCCCAGTTGAGGTCTCTATACCCGAAACAATCGAAAAAATTCACGATATGGTGTTGGCCGACCGAAGATTGAAAGTGCGAGAGATTGTGGAAGCCGTAGGGATCTCGCATGGCTCAGTGGTTTCAATTTTGAATGATCACTTGGGCATGAGAAAGCTTTCCGCAAGATGGGTGCCGCGTTTGCTCACAGTCGACCACAAACGCAATCGTGTAACAATTTCACAGGAAGGTTTGGCGTTGTTTAATCGCAATATGGAGGAGTTTTTGCGCCGTTTTGTTACCGTGGCCGAAACATGGATCCATCACAACACACCAGAGACCAAACAACAGTCAAAACAGTGGGTTTCTAAATACAAAAATTGGAGAAGCGTTGGACAAAGTGTATAGAGCTCAAGGGAGACTATACGTTGAAAAATAAAATTATTTTTTTATCAAAAAATCTGTGTTTTATTCCAAAAGTCACGGACTTATTGACCCGCCCTCCACAAGTAGCACAGAATTACTTAACGAAGTCTTTAAGAATTCTAAATCGGTATCTGACATCTTCTATAAGACGGATTTAAGTTCCTATTAAGTAGAGAAAAGGCGCAGGTGGGCGGTCCGATAGAAGGAAATAAGAAGATAAATTGAGTCTTAAAATGATCTTAAATCGGGATATCATTCTTCTTAAATACTTCATTACTCCTTCTTAAATAGTTCCTTACATCTTCTTAAATACTTCTTAACTCCTTCTTAAAGAGTCTTAAAAAAATTATTAGAAACAATAAAAATAAATTTTTTTTATTATCTGTTTTTTTTTTTTATTATTGTTTATTATATTCTAGTCTTTATGTGAATTTTTGCTGGAAGGAAAGAATTTTAAAAGTTAGTTTTTTTAATTTACCTCTGTGCTTCCACTGAGATTCGAACCCGAGTCCTCTCGCTTGCCGTACTTGTGCTCTACCTATTGTGCCACTGTGACACTTAAAATATCTTGTCTCAAAGTGCTACTCAAATAACTCTCTCGTGTTTTTAATATTATACTCTTTAAGAAGACTTAAATACGTATTAAAGAATCGGAAAAATAAAGGAATGTTTTTAGAAGGATTAAAGAAGGAATTAAGTAACAAAAACAACCGATTTAAGAATTGCCAATTTAAGAAGTATTTAAGAATGCTTTAAGTAGAAGTAAACACACCATGTTAAGTTCTGTAAAGCAATACCTAAAAAAGACGAAATTAAGACGGAATTAAGTAGCCATAAATCGGCACACCTACCCAATAAAGAAGGAATAAAGTATGAATTAAGTATGGACATTTTGTCAGTTACATAAACGGATGTCATCAAAAAAGTCACATTTTACATAAATACTATTTTAATTGTTGTTTGTCTGCAATAATGAAACAATCTCTTTTTTTATTAAAGATTTAATAAATTCGGTTAACACATTTTGCTTTCCACCTAAAACTAAAAGTACGAAAACGGCGTTATAAATCATACTATTTCAGAAGACTTAAATACGTATTAAAGAATCTGAAAAATACCGATTTAGGACCAAAACAAAAAAGTTATGTTTTTAGAAGGATTAAAGAAGGAATTAAGTAACAAAAAAACCGATTTAAGAAATGCGAATTTAAAAAGTATTTAAGAATGCTTTAAGTAGAGTAAGCACACCAAGTTAAGTTCTTTAAAACAATACCTTATAAAGATCATATTAAGATGGAATTAAGTAGGCATAAATTGACATACCTAATAAAGAAGGAATAAAGTATGAATTAAGAAATGTGATACCGAAATTATACCATTTTGTGCTACTTGTGTCGTACCACTCATGGGCAGTGGAAGGGTGGGTAGGTTTCGCCTTAGCGACTAGGGACAGCATTGAGTTTTCAAAGTATGAAAGTCTACTTAATACTTATTTCCTATTCGACAGTGCCTTCAAGATCCAAATTTATCGAGCTTATCATACGTTAGAATTTAATATCCGAAAATTAGATGTGTGAATTTTCAAACGAATATGAAATGTTGAGAGTCAGTAAAGCAATTAAATAGATTACGAGTTTCTGACCCTGAGCAGAGAAAGTAATTCGGAGACAAAACGGAGCCCTGAGGTATACCAACATTCATCCAATATCACTAGTATTATTTGTATTGAATGGTTTGAAAGGCAATTCCTAATCCATCGAAGAAGAGAGCCGTCTCGTCTTAAACGAAGGTACACATTTTTAATAAGAGACCTTGATGCCAGACTCTATCAAATGCTTTTGAATTATCAAGTGCAACAATCTTACTTTCTTCAAAACAATGTAAGGATCTGTTCCCTGTTCGGTAGATATACCACTGATAACCCTTATGTGCTACGAAAACCGTATTGCCGATCATTAAGGAGCGTTCGCTTTTCTAGATAATTCTTGAACTGATGGCTTCCATAATCTTGGGAAAAACGGATACCGGTCAAAACTAATAGTTTTGACAGCAAACATTACCAATGAACTGACAGTTAGTAATTGTCCCTTAAACAACAACTTTTCAGCCCTAGTTAAACTTCTCTAAGTCTATTGAAATCGATGAGTTAAGATCTTGGTCCCAGTCTGAACCAGATTAGATGAAGTAGTACTTTTAAAATTCTGAAATTTCGGTTGATGACAGAGAAGCAGTCCCAAATCTTACCAAAAAAAATTAGCAACCATCACCTACCCTTGAGGCCCAATATGTGTTAATTATAGTATAACCGTCATATAGGTCAACTCCCAAAAAACACCTCATCAATTCAGTCAACTTTAAAGTTGACATTCACAGCTCAACAATCAAAGTTAACAAAAAGTTCTTTCAATTGTTTATACCTCGTTTCGGTTAGAAAAACACCCTCTAGCTTTATTTTAAGTCGTCAGAAGTCACACTTCTTATATTCTACCTTTTTATTCTCCAACAAAACTCAAGTTAGCTAAAGAGAATTTTTCGTTTTTCTTTGAACTTTGAACATTCTGGCTAAAAGCATTCACACTTTTTTTCCTTTGCTGCAAAAGAAAAGCAGTCGAGAACCATTTCAGTAACATTTATAACATGACGAATCTTACATCGACAACAGACGACTAAGCAGAACAAACAGCTCCATCATGAGCTTCTAAACAATTCAAGTTTCAAAAACAACAAAGCATTTGACTTTCTTCATTTCGCATTCTGCATTTAACATTTGAGTTTTTCAATTCTCTCGGCCCGCACCGTTTTGTAAACAAAACAATAACAACAACTATAACAGCAGATGAATGAATTCGTTTATGGTAATTGTGTGCTTTGTAATTGTTATCTTAACCTAGGTAACGTATCCACAGGATACACAAAGCAAGCTCAAAGATAAATAAGAAACAAACACTTGCTGTTTCACGCCACCCCAGGCCCTGCTGCTGCTCCTACCTCCTCCACCATCACGGTGCTGGTTTCTCAAAGTGAATTTTAAATTATTACTCGCTAGCTTGAAAGAAGGTTGGAATCCTTGAGAGTCAAGGACGATGAATTCGAGCAAACGAAGGAAGGAGGAGAAGGGATGTTTTTTCCCTATAACTCTGGGCGAATGCTGAACAGAATAATCTACCCCCTCATCATAGCGCCATTTTAACCCAAATTTTGTGCTTTGAATCAAGATGAAAGCTCGAGAACAAGAAACAGCAGTTCTCTCCCAGAAATGTTTCAACTAATTATAAATTTGAAAGACGCCAAGGAGTCAACTAGCCAACCAAGGATATAATAGAGCGACTTTGTGAAGGAATTTTTGAAAATGAACGTTCCTTCGTACTGCATTCTAAATGGAACATGATGGAGGACTCGGAGAAAGGAATTCAAGATTTGGGGAACGTGTTATTTAGTGAGAACGATTACGAGGAGTTATGTGACTCTTTGATGGCAGAGGGATTTGGAAGGTAAACTTATTGCAATTGTGATAAGGAAAGCAAAATGGGAATTATCGGAGTTGAGTAGCATGCACACTGCATGTGATGTGTATCTTGCATAATAAATGCTCTTTTGGGAAATAGCTGTTGTACCTCTTACCGCCGCCGCCGCCGCTGCCGTCACTCTCTTTCATCATGAGGGAAGACGGAACGTTTGAAAAGTTGTTTCCATGACTTTGTTCTGTATGGGCTCATAGTTTCGAGAAATAGATTTCGTTTTGATTTTGAAATGGTTCATGGGAATATTACAAGATTATTCGCTTCCTAACCAGAAGGCAAAACGTTCTTACCAAATCGGTATAATTTTTTTTTTTCAATCGCAAGAAAATGCTTATTATTATAAGTTAGAGCTATTGATTTTTGATTGGTTCTTAGAGAAATTAGATTTTAAGGCCACCCTTTTTACTTGCGATATACAGGGTGTTCATTTTTTAAATGACTAAAAAAACTTCTTTAGTAGCTGGAGCTAAAAATAGGACGCCATGTAATTCAAACAAATATTGGTTTATGCAAGAACAAAAATTATAAGTCTTTGTAGTGGTTTCTTAAAAAAATAAGCTTTTACCTATATACAAAATTTTTAAAACATTTTTAAGAAAAAAATTTGTTACACCAATTCAAAGTTTTTATTACTTAACGAATAAAACATAAATTTCAAAAAAAATATTAATCCGTTTTTGAGATATTGAATATTGAAAAAAAAAATATTTTTTTTTTAAGTTTTGAACTGCAATGTTTTTTGAACTTCTTAGAAGCTTCCCTATAAGCTATAAGAAATTTCATTAAAATCCGTTATGCCGATAATAAGAAATTCAAAATTCGGAAAAATGGTTCTATGGTAGGTGCAGTCAGTAATATATTAATTTCAAAAATTTTTCTATTAAATTATAGATCGTAAAAATTTAACGAAAGAAAAAAAAAATTATCGAAATTCCCGGAACCGTTTTCGAGAAAAATACGATTTCCGAAAACCATTTTTGAACATTTGTACGGTGGGTACCTTTATTTTTTGGCAAACCAAACATTTTTTCGCAAATCTTGTAGATTGGATTTAGAAAACTTTATTTATAAAGTTTGAAAAAAATCGAGCATGGGTTTTTGAAATCTTAAGTTTCTAAAAAAAAAATTGGAAATTTTTTTTAAGAATCCCAAAAAAAAAAAAATTGAAAATTTCAATGCGCAATAATATTTAAACTTATTAATTATTGGTTTCACCGTCTTCGAGGAATTCAAAAACAAAAAAAATGGTTCCAAGGGGGGTACCAAAAATAACCATTTTTTGGAAAATATTTTTCAACCATTTCCTTTAACTAAATGAAATTTTTTTGATTTTTTTTTTAATCTGTATGACAGTTTTTGAGAAAACAAAAATATTTATAAAATTTCGAAAAAAATTAAAAATGATATACATATGTATTAGGGTGTCCCTTATTTTTCAAAGTTCTTTTTTTCTAACGCATACGTCTTACTTTTGTTCATTTACTCTTAAAACACTCGAAAAAAATTTTTTACTTAATTTGGAGTACGAGAACATGTGCCGACTTGCATAAAATCAAGCTCATACAAGTTCATGCAAGTTGCGGGGAAGTAGCGGCTTGTACTAGCGGTATTTGTCATTTGTTCTTTGTTATTCTCGTGAATAAGACGTATTGTTTTGTATTTAGAAGATGGCAGTGGAATTAAGAAGCAATAAAAAAAGTATTTTCTTAGTTGGTGACATAAATTATCAAATAACAGGTGCAAAGCTGCCGTCTAACCGTCAAGTTCTTGCAGTACTTTTTTTTAACATTCGCGAAGTTAAACTGACTGTTAGTGAAAGCGCAAATCTAGTAATTCGAGAGTGTATTATTTTTTGGGAAAAGGCTAGAATTCCTACCAGAGCTATTCCTAACTGTGTAAAAAAAACTTGTGGATCTTCACCGTGCTTGGAGGGAGTTGCAAAAAAATTCCAAAAAAATACAAGATGTTTACAAACGTCGAGAGGGGGACTTTCAAAACAATTTAGATAATTTATTCGATATAGCACACGCTGATGCTTTGGAACGGATGAAAATTAAAGAAGATAAATTATTTTTACAAAAACAAAGAGAACCAGGGCGTCCAGGGTGTTTAGCGGGTGTAGATAAAAAGCTTGCCGAGAAAGAAGAAAGGGCAAGACAGAGAAAATTAAAAGAAGAGAAAAAAAGACATGAGAGTTTACCATCATCTTTAACAACACAAGATTTTATACAAATGCAAGGACATCATGATCAACCTACTAGCTCTGATGAAAGCCTTGAGGAACTCTTGCCATCTACTTCTCAAGCGGTAAGTTCTGAAACTACTACAAAAAGAGGAAGGAAGGACTTTGTCACGCCTAAGTTAGTTGCAGCTCTAGACAGATGTCAATTAAGCGTAAGAGATTCTGTTTATATACTTCAGGCTGTAGTAGAAGCACTAGATCTTAGCTGTGATGATTTCCCGATAAACAAATCATCCATTCAACGTATTCGCACTCAAAGTAGAAAAGATAGAGCCGAATCTATAAAATCAGATTTTCAGAATAATATGCCTGAAATGGTGATCGTTCACTGGGATGGGAAGTTATTACCTGGATTGGACGTGAGAAGTTCTAAAGAAGAACGCCTGCCAATTCTAATTTCATTTGGAGAAAAGGAACAACTTCTGGCTGTGCCCAAATTGGAGAGTTCTTCCGGTCAAGAACAAGCTAAAACGGTTTTAAACGCATTTTATGACTGGAACCTCGATGACAAGGTACAAATTATGTGCTGTGACACAACTGCGTCTAACACCGGGCGATTGAAAGGAGTATGTGTACTTTTGGAACAAAAACTAGACAGGGAATTAGTACTCTTTGCTTGCCGCCATCACGTTTACGAACTGGATTTAAAATGTGTGTTCGAAACAAAAATCCACCAAATCTCAAGTAGCCCTGATATCACATTGTTCAAAAAGTTTAGAGACAACTGGAAAACTATTAATCCTGCTGCTATTGAAACCTACACCGATATCGTCACACAACATTTTTGTTTTACAACAATACAAGAATTATTGACATTTTATAATCAAGAATTGCAAAAAAACATTGTACGTGACGATTATCGGGAATTGGTTGAACTATCCATTCTTTTCTTAGGAGGAGATAATGAGAGCAAAATTAAAATTAGACCTCCTGGAGCTATGCATCAAGCTAGGTGGATGGCTAGAGCTATTTACTCTTTAAAAATATGTTTATTACAATCTCAGTTCAAAATTAGCGCCAAGGATAAACGAGCACTTCAAGACGTTTGTTTATTCATTGTGGTTATATATGTGAAACCATGGCTTCAATGTAATTTGGCGGTAAAGGCACCAAACCAATTTGTGCTTTTTAAAGAGGCTTAAAGAATATGAAACTGTTGCCAAGTTTATATCCAAAGCAGCCCTGAGTAAGTTTAGTCAACATCTTTGGTACTTGTCAGATGAAATTGCAGTCCTATCACTCTTTGATGATGAAGTAGATGAACAAACCAAAGGAAATGTTGTACTGAACTTACAAAGAGAGAGTTGTTATGATTCTGGGAAGAGATATATTCCATCGAAAGAAGATATGTCTGATTATTTGTATGGTAAGTGGTAATACTTTTATTTTTTTTATAATATTTCCACTAAATTAATACTGCAACTGCCTTATTTATTGTTGCAGGAAAATCATTAAGTGATTTTGTGTCTGTCAAAAGTAAAAACTTATTTTCTCGATTAAAAATTGATGAGATCTTCCTCCAGAGACCCGTTTCTACGTGGGATAAAGATGTTTCTTATTTAGAAGCAAAGAGAAAAGTTCTTTCCTTAAGGGCAGTAAATGATACAGCTGAAAGGGCTGTAAAACTTGTGCAAGACTTTCATGGTTTGATCACTGCAAAGGAAGAACAAAAGCAATTTTTGCTACGCTGTGTGCAAGAGCACAGAAATCTGTATCCAGACTGCAAAAAAGAGACTCTCAAAAGAAATTATCCTGCTTGATCTATAATTGTATCTTCTTTCAATAAATAAGCACCTAATCTTTTCGATTATAATTTTTATAAAACATTTATTTCAATTGAGTTAGCTGCATAACGGAAAGGGTTAAAAAGCACAATTTTCGAAATCTTCAGAGCCCTGTTGGTACGGGTTAACATACACGTAGTTAGATAAAATTTTGTATTTAAGTAAGTCTTGATAGTTTAAAAAGAAATACGGGGTATGCATTTTGATTTTCAAAAAAAAAAAATTTCATCCATATAAGGGACACCCTAATATGTATATATCAAGTTTAAAGAAAATCGGCCGAGCCGATTAGGCTGTAGTCGAAAAGACAGACAGACAGATAGAATTGACAGACCCACTTTTTTGGTCTTTGCCAACTTTGTCAACTTTGATCAAAGTCTCGAGTTCGATTTTTTTACGTTTACGAATGCATAACTTGCCTTATAGTAGCTACATACATAAAAAGTCTCAAGTAAAAAATCGTTTTACAGTAAGGGCGTATCTCCAATTTTTATATTGTATATTGGGGATTTAAGAAAATGCTTTACTTGGTGTACACTGAAACATGATATCGGTAACTAGGCTGTTAGTAGTAATGATAAAAACTTCATTAGACCCTTATTTTTAGAAGAAATACAAGGCTTTGTAATTGCCTCTAAACAAATTTGATTTTCTTATCTCGGTCTTAAGATAACCAGTTTCTAGCTTGTTCCATTTTTCCTGTCCAAGTTGATTTTTTGATTTTGGGCTCAATTTTCTTCAGAAAATGTGTCATAAACATAACGTTTTACTATTTTGTTTTTTGAATGAACGTAACAATAATAAAAATAAAACTTAATTACTAGTTTGCGGAAGACCTATTGGGTCCATTGTCCATTACCGGAAGTTTCATCCTGTATTCTGTGTCCTCCGACTACCGAACCAAAGAAGTTCTCTTTTTTGAGTCTTGTGTTGAAATTTCCAAATATATTCTCTACGTCGTAATTCATATTTGTCCTCCAAGAGATCATATGGGTTGTAAACACATTTCAATGTACTCGAAATGTTCTTCAATTGGTCATTCACGCTTCCTTTTACTCCGAAAGACGAAGACTTCTTGCCTTAGTCTTGTAACGAAGCGTTACGAGTACAATACCTACATACTCCTATATTACCGAGCGAAACGCTACGACCTCTAGATACCGCCTCATTAAATAAGCTTAATGCACATTCAGTGTACACCTCAAGTCATGTAATCATCACAAACTCGGAATTCCAAAAAAAACATTTGTTTTTGTATTTGTTAAGACGCAGTTAAGAAAATTATAAAATTATCTTGTTTTCTAGTCCGACTGTGAATACTTAGTGTATGGGAATTTTAAGATTGGGCATTACTCTGCTTCTGAAGCCGATTGAAAATTTTGTTATAAATTTTGAGGACATTAGCTAGAGTAGACAAGCCTTATTATTATTAGGATTATTATTTATTACTTAGTAAATTTACTAATCTGACCGTTTTGTTCCTCTGAGCTCTTCCTTAAGTAGCTCATTGGACCGTTCATTTTGGTTTTGTCTTCAAGCAACTCACTGGACAGGCTGTAAGAGTTTTATTTTTTTCCAAATGCTATCAAAAACGACTCTTACGACTTTGATTAAATTACGGGCAGGTAATAATAAAACTCTTTCAGATTTTTGCTTAAAAAATCGCACATTGGAAATAATTTTCGTATAATAGCCCTGTTAGCCCAATTAGCGCTGAAGTGCGCCATTGATACACCTCCATAAATCGTCTGAACCTGTGGAGGGAATTGATATGGGAAATTGTGGACATTCCTCATGGATAAACGGAGTCATCAGGTTTGTATTGAGGTCAGAAAGAAGAAAATATCTAGAAGGCTTTGATATCTTCTTTGGCACAATCATCCGGAATTTGGATCACTAACTCAATCGGACTTCGGACCACAACATTCATCCTACACTATCTACACTGTGCCAAGCTAGGCAGCTTGTTGACTGTTGTGAAACAGTAGCGAATCCGATTAAGTGACCATTTGCTGCCCCGGCCCCTCAGTCCGTAAGCTCCACTTCTAAAGAATCAAATGGAGGGTACACCACATAAGCAGCGTTACCACTTCCGGAAAAAAATCGAAGTAGATTTGAAAAAAAAGTAAAATAAATTGAGATAAATCGAAGTAGATCTTAAAATGACTTTGTACTTGCTTTTAGAAAAATTTGAAGTCGAGATTTTTATCAGTTGACATTACAACAAGAACAAGTAGTGATTCCGTCTGTCTGCAAGTCTTTACCTCAACCTGCAGCATAGAGGAAATTGAAATGATTTGTTTTATTTTATTTGGGTTCCTTCCATACAACCAATAAGAAATATCATATTTATTTCGAAAACGGCTCTATTAATTTTTATAAAAAAATTATGTGTTGATCATACCAACAATGCGGTCTTCATTTTGGTCTACAAAAATTAACCTTTTTTTTGATATTCTACTTTCTCATTTCTGATTCTACCGATTTCGATTAAAATTTTTACTCGCGATTTATACATAGGTACTATAAGGTAAGTTATGTATGCATTCGTAAAAAAAATCGAACTCGAGATTTTGACCAAAGTTGACATTACGATGATAGCGAAGACTATCAATTCGCAATTCTGTCTGTCTGTCGGTTCGACTACAGCCTAAACGGCTCGGCCGATTTTTTTTCAAAGTTGGTAGATATAATTTTTAATTTTTCCCCCCAAACGACTAGAAATAACGGTACAAATTTTTTTCGAAATTTTGAAATTTTTTTCTAAAAAATTGTTCGACAAATTAAAAAAAAAGATGCGAAAAAATTTCATTTTGATCATTTTTTTTTGCTACAGCTCTCCAAAAACTTAAATAGAATTGTGTATTTAAATTTTCAAAAAAAAATTTTTTTTGGATTTAAAAAAAAAAATTCAAATTTTTTTTTCAAAACTCAATATTTCGAAAACCTTATGCTAGATTTTTTTTAAACTTAAAAATAAAATTTTCTCAACATAATCTACAAGATGTATGAAAAAAAGTTTTATTTTACCTAAAAATAAAGGTACCCAACATACAAATATTAAAAAATGGTTTTCAAAATTCGTATTTTTCTCAAAAATGGCGCCTAGAATTTTGATAAAAAATTTTTTGTTTCAATTAGTTTTAACGATCTTTAATATTATAAAAAAGATATTACAGCTTGTACCTACCATAGAACCATTTTTTCAAATTTTGAATTACTTATTATCGACATAACGGATTTTAACGAAATTTTTTTAAGAGATGCTTCTAAAAAGTCTAAAAACTATTGCATTTCAAAACTTAAAAAAAAATAGTTTTTGAATTTTTGAAAAAAAAAAATCATTTTTTTTTTTTTTTGGAAAATTCGATATTTTAAAAACGGCTCAATATATTTTTTTGGAAATTTAATTTTCAATCGTACAATAATCAAAACTTAGAGTTGGCATACCAAATTTTGTTCTTAAAAATCTTTTAAAAATTTTGTAATTGTAATTTTGTAAATTTTGCATTCTGTTTTTGTCTCTTACTACGAAATTTTCAAAAGATTCGTATATATGTATGTGCATGAGTGTGGTGAGTTTCTATGTTTTTAAAATTTTGTTAAATAATTTGTGTGTTTGTATTGTGTTCTGGTGCTCTACATACTACCTAGAGAGAAATAGGGAAAGAGGAACAAGGATTTTTAAAATGAAGTAGATTTTAGTATTTTGCGGATGGTGCAAAGTAGGAAGTAGATTTTGAAATATTTAAAAAAAAAAAGTAGATCCACTTCAATTGAAGTAAAGTGGTAGGACTGCACAGAAGTAACCGAAGTTCGTCCGAGAGCCATTTCATCGCGTTGAGAGAAGAGATCAAGTCTTTGACTTTCATTACCGAGAGTTCGTCAATATCATCACAAAAAATGCCCTTCCTAATGATTGTGCTCTAAATTTGGCCAGAGTAAGGCCAGTGTAAGGAAGTGGAGGACTGTTTCCTTTAACCTCCGGTCCCTACAGCTATGACAGTGAGTGTTGTGAGGAATACCTATATATTGAGTGCATACCCTCCTATTGGCCAGTGTCCGCTACAGATAACTACGATCCTGACTATGTCTTGCCTGAGTCTGTATATCAGATCAAGTGTTCGGGATTTATAATAGGTGGACCAAATCTTTCTAGATATGATGCAGTTAGTAAAACTGCTCCACCTACGGAGCTACGCTAAGAAAAATTGTGAGAATTTGGCCCTTCATAACTCTGAGCGTAATGTTGACTCTTTCCGCAAGTGAGTTAGGAAGGGCTGAATCTTACCTGACTAGCTCGTCCGCCTGTTTATTTCCATCAATGCTACAATGACCCGGAACCCAAATTATAGCGATATTATGGTTAATATTGAGGCAAGCAAGTTTATATGGGCATTGCTGGACCAATTTGTAGGATGATGTTCTAACTAGAATTAATGGCTTAAAAATCCGCGTGACTGTCCGTATTCCGACTCTGGTTTGGTCTTGTTTGTGTACCTTGCATGCTTTCTTGATAGCCAGTATTTCAGCTTAAACAACACTAGCAAAGTCGGGTATCCCAAACGACCTAGATATATCTGATGTATGATACTCTGAGTCGGGTTAAACAATTCTACCTTTAAAAATGTAAAAATAACGGTCACTAAAATGGTGTTTTTCTCTGAGTGTATGTTAAAAAAAAAAAAAAAATATTCTTCCCGCGATCCGTTATTTTATTCATTTCATTTGTGCTCCTGGCTATTTCGATACTCATTTTTTGTGTCTGCGTTTTTTTGCCTCTATTTTTTCTGTATTTCCGGTTGAGAAGAAACAACAAAATCCTCAGAAACTATTTTGCAAACAACTCACACCCGTTCCGGGTAAACTATCTGTGAAATAACAACACGTCATGTTGATATGCGCGGGGTGCAGCAGCCCAGCATCCGCCAGCATCCTAGAATCCCGCATCCTGTTGAAGCTGGAATATTTGTTTACATGTTTGCACAAACACACCTAAGCACCCGAACGTGCGATTGCATCAAAGTGGGGACACAGCAAAAGGACGATTTTGTTGCACATCAACACTATCCTGTGACGTGGCTGGTTTTAGTAGTTGTTGTTGTTGTTGTTATTTGAGTTGTTATACTGCTGGGGATCATGCTGCATGCCAGAGTGAGTGATAAATGAGCAACTTCACTGCTGACGAGACACAGAGGCTGTTTAAGTGCACCAAAGCTCGCAGCCCTTATTTTTATATTTCACTTGTTTTTGCGGGTATCCATTTATTTGTTGGGGGCTGGTTGGTGTGTGGGGTTAGATTTTAGTTTGAAAACCGAAAAATCCTTCCCATTTAGGATGCAAGGCTGTCTTTTTGTTTTAGGATACATCATGGCATTCGCGAGTCCATTTCTAAATTGCAATAGTTGCAGCTCGTCGGGCATTGTTTTGGAACATTTTATTTGACTGGAAGCTTAAGCCGCATTGTGGGCTGGGTGAGGGGGTGTTTTTTTTAAATTCAAATTTAATTTGATCTCCCTCGGGATGTCCGACATTTTTCTGGTTTGGTTTTTGTTCGTATTTTGTATTTTGTGTTCTCCCTGTTTTAGGGTACTTTCAGAGTGGCAGAAATATTCTGAGAGAAATAAAAGGACACAAGAGTTGGACCGGAAACCGGGTGAAGTCGGATTAGGGTTTTATTTGTGTGTGTTAAAAATGTCTGCACTGAGTTGCTGTGCTTTGTTCGAAAGTTGGCATTTTTATTTTAATTAAAAAGTTCTTTACCGTCTGGCTGGAAAACTTGCATTTTAGTTTATTTTATTTTTTTTCTTATTTTCTTTTCTTTAATTTTCAGTTTAGTTTTTATTTTTCATTCTCATATATAGTTTGCATTGAATGTAATGTAATTGACATCAGCAAGAGGAATGCTGGTGTGCATTGTGTTTAACGTTCATACAAATGTAAAGCTTTTGTGGAAATAAATGATGCTGAAAATTGCAGATAAAATGCTGTGCAGCTGAAATTTCGGGAGGAAATACTTTTTAACAATAGAAGCGTCTGCATGTTCCTTACCAACAACGCCCTTTGGCCTAAAATAATCAGACGTTAAAAATGTACCCCGTTTAGATATCGTATGCAGACCAGAGTAGACGACGACCACAGCCAGTGCTTATGGGCATCACTGATTATGACATATTAGGGAGAGAACCGAAGAATGGTTCTTTGCTATCCAGTGTCCATACTTTCCATAAGTTCCAACATCGATACATACTGAACCGAATTTCATCCCAGGAACCTTCGTCTTCAAGCTGATTTTCCATTCTGGATATTACTTTCCCCAGATTTTGGCGGGATTTTTACATTGTAAACCCCTATTAGCGAACGGCTTATCTATAGCAATACTATTATAAATCCTGAACTTCTTCGTCATGACAGTCCTTAACTTCCAAGTCTATAAAGAAATTATATGTATCAATTTAAAGGATCTATTAAAACTTCTTACATCAAAACTCGACAATGTCCCGATCGAGGAACATGATATTATTGAAATATTTCGCAAGCCAACCAAGAACGCCAAAGTTTCTGGATCTGGATTGGTAAAAATGCAACAATCGAACAATATACAAGAACCCACCGAATCGTGTCCACCGATTATTGTAAAACTTAGGAACCAACAAATACGTGACCGTTTAATGATGGCAGCCAGAAGAACTCAATTAAAAGTTTCAGACTTAGGATCAATCTTTAAGGACAATTTAAATATTTTAAGCAAATCTATTCTTTTTAATGAACTTCTTTGTTTTTCAGATTCTATATTGTACAGCCAAGCCAAAACTCACAAGGAAACACACAATTTTAAATATTTATGGACAAAGCATGGAAAAATTTTTATGAGGAAAGACGACACCACTAAAATCTTTCATATAACCACATTATCCGACCTAAAAAAGGTTTTATAAGCATATAGTATCACAACTCTTACCACAACACTTATCATGGAATATTCCATATATTATCAAAATATAAATCGTATTCGCACAAAGACGCATGAGGTAAATTTAGCTATACAGAATTCTTATTATGACATAATTTGTTTTTACTGAAACTAATTTAACAGACGACATATTTACGAATGAAATCTTTGATTTAAATTTATATAATGTTTATCGTAAAGATCGCGATCTTCAACAATACAACAACCTTAAATCCGGGGGTGGATGTTTAATTGCTATTAAAAAAGATATTCGTTCTATACGCGTGTCACATTTCGAAACAAAAAACGAAGATCTTTGGGTTTGTCTAACAGGCTGCAACAATTACAAAGTTTATATATGTTGTTGTTATATAAGACCCCGTACACAAACGGAAGTTTATTTGAACCTATTTGAGAGCCTCTCCGATAAAGTAAATACTTTTGGAAACAAAAGTTCGCTTATTTACTTAGGTGATTTTAATTTGCCAGAGATTAATTGGGAGTTTGACTACACAACAAAAACAATGCTGCCAGTTAATTTCTCTGGTCCAAAGGCTGAAGCTCTCTTGGAGACAATATCATTTTGTGATCTCTCTCAATTAAATAATGTACATAATGGTGATGCTAAACTTCTGGATCTTGTATTTTGTTCGAATTCGTTCCGTAATAACTGCTCGGTTCAACTTTGCACCGATCCTCTATCTATTATAGATCGTTACCACCCGCCCTTAATTATTAAATTTAAAACACAAATTACCAGATTTCTCGCAGAAGTTGATACCACTAAAAGAAACTTCTTTAAATCTAATTTTGTCGAAATGAATGCTTACTTAAGTCAAACAGATTGGACTGTCTTAAATAATTTAAATACAGAAAATTCGTTTACTGAGTTTTACAAAATTTTAAATCAAGCCATTGGCGCTTATCATCATCATCATCATCATCGGCTCGACAACCGGGTTCCGGTCCTGGCCTCTTTCAACAAGTCTCTCCACCTATCCCGGTCTCTAGCCGACGCCATCCAGTTGCGCACCCCAAGGCTTCGGGCGTCCTGGTCTACGCCATCTCTCCAGCGCAAGCATGGTCTACCACGCTGTCGTCTACCATAGAATGTACCACAAAGAACTTTCCGAGCAGGTTCCTCTTCGCTCATGCGAGCTAGGTGCCCTGCCCACCGGAGTCTACCGAGCTTAATTTTTGTCACGATATCTGCTTCTAGGTAGATTGCGTACAATTCATGATTGTACCGTCTCCGGAATCGTCCTTCCTCACATATGGGGCCAACAATTCTCCTTAAGACTTTTCTCTCGAACGCAGCTAAGAGGTCGGAGTGCCTTTTGCTAAGCACCCAAGTCTCGGATCCATATGTGAGTACTGGCAGGACCATGGTCCTGTACAGCAGCAGTTTTGAAGTTATGGTGAGATTTCTGGATTTGAAGAGCTTTGACAGACTATAGTAGGCTCTGTTGGATTTGAGAAGCCGCCCGCGTATTTCTTCTTCTATGTTGTTATCGGCTGCTACTATTGACCCAAGGTATTTAAAGGATTGCACCACTTCAAATTCGTGCTCCGCTACCTTGATTGTTTGACCAACTGTTCCTCTCGCATTCGCATGGCGCTTATACTCCAATTAAAAATTGTAAAACAAGCAAATATCCAAGTTGGTACTCACACTCTCTCATAAAATTATTTCAAGACAAAAATCGTGTTCATAAAAGATACAAACAATTTAACAGGGAAGATGATAAAAACACATTTAATTATTTGCGTAAGCAATGTAAAAAAGAATTGAAAGTTTGTTATAACAAATACCTAGACAATATTGAAATAAATCTTAAATCTAACACTAAATTTTTTTGGTCTTATACTAAACAAATAAAAGCAACAAACTCAATACCATCTGTAATGAAATTTGAAAATATTAATGTCTCTTCGCAACAACATATTTGCGAGTCATTTTCAAAATTCTTTCAAAACAATTATAATAACTCAGATACTACAAACAATGTAATTGCATATGAAAATAGTCTTGAAATTTGCAATACTTCTGTTAACAAGCCAACTATCACTGAAGAACTGTTATTATCTATTTTAAAAGCATTAGACGGAAATAAAAATTCGGGACCAGATGGTATTCCAAATATAATTTATAAAAATTGCGCAAATATTCTTGCTAAACCTATCTCCAATATATTTAACAAATCATTGCAAGAAGTATGGTTTCCTGATGTTCTTAAAAATGCATACGTAACACCAATTCACAAAAATGGTGCTATTTCAGACATCTCTAACTACAGACCAGTATGTATCTTAAATGCATTATCCCTAATCTTCGAAAAATGTTTAAATAAGATAATTTCATTTGATTTGAGAACATTAATAGTTCCTAATCAGCATGGGTTCGTGAAGGGACGGTCTACGGTCTCAAATTTGGCTTGTTTTACCCATGATGTTTCTAATGCTTTTCATAGCTCAAAACAAATTGACGTTATATACACTGATTTTTCGAAGGCATTTGATAAAATTAGTCATGTAACCATTTTAAAAAAGATGCGAAAAATAGGTTTTCATGATCACCTCATAGCTTGGTTTTCATCATATTTATACAACAGACCACACAAGGTAGTACTGAATAATATTTCATCTCTTCCCTTCTTCCCTAAGTCGGGAGTACCGCAAGGATCGGTGCTGGGTCCTCTCATTTTCACAATTTATATTAACGACATTTTAAATAACATTTCCTCAAACGGTTTATTGTTTGCAGACGATTTAAAGCTATATAGGACCATTTCTTGTGTAAGAGACTGTATAAATCTACAAAGAGATTTAGATATTTTGTTAGATTGGTGTGAGAAAAACGCTCTCCCCCTGAACATAAATAAATGTAAAGTTATGTCTTTTAGCCGTCTGAGAGATCCTATAGATTTCAAATATTTGCTAGGTGCTACTGAGCTATCAAGAGTCTTTGAACATAAAGATTTAGGCGTTGTTTTTGACTCTAAGCTCATATTTGATAAACACTATAACTATATAGTAAATAAGGCTGTTAGGAACATTGGTTTTATTTTCCGAGTAGGAAAATACTTTAAAAACCCTGCAACATTTATAACATTATTTAATTCCCTAGTTCGCAGTTCTCTGGAATACGCCTCTTCTATCTGGAACCCTATTTATGCCACGTATTCAGATAAAATTGAAAACACCCAAAAAAGATTTACCAGATACCTTGAATATAAAATATTAGGACAGCATTCTAGCTATAACGAAAGGCTAAACATATTCAAAATGCTAACTTTGTTTCAGCGCAGGTGTCTTACAGACGAATTATTTCTATTTAATATAATCTGCGGAAAAATCGAATGTCAATACTTATTGAACAACATAAACATCCACTGCCCGGCTCGCCCAAATCGTAATAACATAATAACATTTAAAATACCATTTCATCGTACTAATTTATTTCTTAAATCACCAATAATTAGAATTCAAAAATGTCATAATATTCTGTTTACAGATTTTGATGTTTTGTGCTCCGAATACGTAAATTCCAAAAGTGTTTTGTTAAGAATTGTAACAGAAAGTGGTCCGTCATTCATCTCCATACTTAATTAATTCAATATTAATTACATACTTCTTTTGTTCTTGAAATTGTTGTGTTTTTTGATGATTTTTGGTTTTGGTTTCTTGTTAATTATATTTTATTTTTTTATTTTTCACAAATCCCTTAATTTTTCTTTTTTTCTTTTGGAAAAAATTAAAATAAAACATGTTATCTCTATATTAGTACTGAATTAAACAATTTGAGCTTGTAAAAGGTTAGTAATGTAGTATTACGTTATTAGCTGTAAGTTTTTTTAATTGAAATAAAAAAAAAAAAAAAAAAAAAAAAAAAATCCAGATTTCCTCCAAAATCTGGCAGATTTTAAGAACCTTGTCGAAGGTTAACTCTACCAGCCTAAGGCCCTGTTGATAGGGGCAGACGTTTGATGTAATAAAGGTTTAAAGCTTTGACATTCTATTGTATGTTTGTTGTATATAGGTAACAAGGTGGTTTATACATTAAGAAAACCCTGGAAAATCACCGGCTTCCCAAGATACGAGTAGAGGTTCTTCAAAACATACGTTCAAAGACAAGTTGGTTAGTTTGAGAATGGATAGAACTAGCTCGAGACCGATGTCCCTCAAGTTAGCAGAGCAAAGTCAGCAGAACACAGTTTTTATGATGCAATAATTAGGCGCTTATTAAGTGCTAATTAAGTACCCAAAAATAAAATTAAGTGCTCCAGTACTTTTGGTAAAAATTGATGTTCTGCTAACTTGATTTCAAGTTAGCAGAGCAATCATAGAAAATGCTTAAAACGCAAGATAAAAAAATCGCGGTTTGTCTAGTATTTAGGTGCTATTTAAGTGCTCTAGGAATCCAAAAAAAAATTTTGAAAAAAGTTGTTTTTTAAGAAAAAAAATTTTTTTTGAAAAAAAAAATTAAGTAATATATTTTTTTGAATTTTTTTCCTATTAATTGTTTTGGTTTATGAAAAGCATAGTTAGTTCGAATTAAGTACCCTATTTTCAGAATCATTTTCTAAGATTTGGGATAAAAATAAAATAATACCATTTCCCATACATTTCCATGTTCTGCTAACTTGATTTCGCTTTTTGTCGAAAAGTTCAACTTTTTTCGAAACAAATATTTTTGATTCACCAATAGTTTGTCTATTTCGAATTAAATGCTCTATTTTCAGAATCATTTTCTAAGATTTGGGATAAAAAAAAATAATACCATTTCCCATACATTTCCATGTTCTGCTAACTTGATTTCGCTTTTTGTCGAAAAGTTCAACTTTTTTCGACACAAATATTTTTGATTTATTAATCGTTTGTCTAGTTCGAATTAAGTACTCTATTTTCAGATTCATTTTCTAAGATTTGGGATAAAAAAAAAATAATACCATTTCCCATACATTTCCATGTTCTGCTAACTTGATTTCGCTTTTTGTCGAAAAGTTCAACTTTTTTCGACACAAATATTTTTGATTTATTAATCGTTTGTCTAGTTCGAATTAAGTACTCTATTTTCAGATTCATTTTCTAAGATTTGGGATAAAAAAAAAATAATACCATTTCCCATACATTTCCATGTTCTGCTAACTTGATTTCGCTTTTTGTCGAAAAGTTCAACTTTTTTCGACACAAATATTTTTGATTCACCAATAGTTTGTCTATTTCGAATTAAATGCTCTATTTTCAGAATCATTTTCTAAGATTTGGGATAAAAAAAAATAATACCATTTCCCATACATTTCCATGTTCTGCTAACTTGATTTCGCTTTTTGTCGAAAAGTTCAACTTTTTTCGACACAAATATTTTTGATTTATTAATCGTTTGTCTAGTTCGAATTAAGTACTCTATTTTCAGATTCATTTTCTAAGATTTGGGATAAAAAAAAAATAATACCATTTCCCATACATTTCCATGTTCTGCTAACTTGATTTCGCTTTTTGTCGAAAAGTTCAACTTTTTTCGACACAAATATTTTTGATTCACCAATAGTTTGTCTATTTCGAATTAAATGCTCTATTTTCAGAATCATTTTCTAAGATTTGGGATAAAAAAAAATAATACCATTTCCCATACATTTCCATGTTCTGCTAACTTGATTTCGCTTTTTGTCGAAAAGTTCAACTTTTTTCGACACAAATATTTTTGATTTATTAATCGTTTGTCTAGTTCGAATTAAGTACTCTATTTTCAGATTCATTTTCTAAGATTTGGGATAAAAAAAAAATAATACCATTTCCCATACATTTCCATGTTCTGCTAACTTGATTTCGCTTTTTGTCGAAAAGTTCAACTTTTTTCGACACAAATATTTTTGATTTATTAATCGTTTGTCTAGTTCGAATTAAGTACTCTATTTTCAGAATCATTTTCTAAGATTTGGGATAAAAAAAAATAATACCATTTCCCATACATTTCCATGTTCTGCTAACTTGATTTCGCTTTTTGTCGAAAAGTTCAACTTTTTTCGACACAAATATTTTTGATTTATTAATCGTTTGTCTAGTTCGAATTAAGTACTCTATTTTCAGATTCATTTTCTAAGATTTGGGATAAAAAAAAAATAATACCATTTCCCATACATTTCCATGTTCTGCTAACTTGATTTCGCTTTTTGTCGAAAAGTTCAACTTTTTTCGACACAAATATTTTTGATTTATTAATCGTTTGTCTAGTTCGAATTAAGTACTCTATTTTCAGATTCATTTTCTAAGATTTGGGATAAAAAAAAAATAATACCATTTCCCATACATTTCCATGTTCTGCTAACTTGATTTCGCTTTTTGTCGAAAAGTTCAACTTTTTTCGACACAAATATTTTTGATTCACCAATAGTTTGTCTATTTCGAATTAAATGCTCTATTTTCAGAATCATTTTCTAAGATTTGGGATAAAAAAAAATAATACCATTTCCCATACATTTCCATGTTCTGCTAACTTGATTTCGCTTTTTGTCGAAAAGTTCAACTTTTTTCGACACAAATATTTTTGATTTATTAATCGTTTGTCTAGTTCGAATTAAGTACTCTATTTTCAGATTCATTTTCTAAGATTTGGGATAAAAAAAAAATAATACCATTTCCCATACATTTCCATGTTCTGCTAACTTGATTTCGCTTTTTGTCGAAAAGTTCAACTTTTTTCGACACAAATATTTTTGATTCACCAATAGTTTGTCTATTTCGAATTAAATGCTCTATTTTCAGAATCATTTTCTAAGATTTGGGATAAAAAAAAATAATACCATTTCCCATACATTTCCATGTTCTGCTAACTTGATTTCGCTTTTTGTCGAAAAGTTCAACTTTTTTCGACACAAATATTTTTGATTTATTAATCGTTTGTCTAGTTCGAATTAAGTACTCTATTTTCAGATTCATTTTCTAAGATTTGGGATAAAAAAAAAATAATACCATTTCCCATACATTTCCATGTTCTGCTAACTTGATTTCGCTTTTTGTCGAAAAGTTCAACTTTTTTCGACACAAATATTTTTGATTCATCAATAGTTTGTCTAGTTCGAATTAAATGCTCTATTTTCAGAATCATTTTCTAAGATTTGGGATAAAAAAAAAATAATACCATTTCCCATACATTTCCATGTTCTGCTAACTTGATTTCGCTTTTTGTCGAAAAGTTCAACTTTTTTCGACACAAATATTTTTGATTTATTAATCGTTTGTCTAGTTCGAATTAAGTACTCTATTTTCAGATTCATTTTCTAAGATTTGGGATAAAAAAAAAATAATACCATTTCCCATACATTTCCATGTTCTGCTAACTTGATTTCGCTTTTTGTCGAAAAGTTCAACTTTTTTCGACACAAATATTTTTGATTCATCAATAGTTTGTCTAGTTCGAATTAAATGCTCTATTTTCAGAATCATTTTCTAAGATTTGGGATAAAAAAAAAATAATACCATTTCCCATACATTTCCATGTTCTGCTAACTTGATTTCGCTTTTTGTCGAAAAGTTCAACTTTTTTCGACACAAATATTTTTGATTCATCAATAGTTTGTCTAGTTCGAATTAAATGCTCTATTTTCAGAATCATTTTCTAAGATTTGGGATAAAAAAAAAATAATACCATTTCCCATACATTTCCATGTTCTGCTAACTTGATTTCGCTTTTTGTCGAAAAGTTCAACTTTTTTCGACACAAATATTTTTGATTTATTAATCGTTTGTCTAGTTCGAATTAAGTACTCTATTTTCAGATTCATTTTCGAAGATTTGAGGCAAAAAAAAAATAATACCATTTCCCATACATTTCCATGTTCTGCTAACTTGATTTCGCTTTTTGTCGAAAAGTTCAACTTTTTTCGACACAAATATTTTTGATTTATTAATCGTTTGTCTAGCTCGAATTAAGTACTCTATTTTCAGATTCATTTTCTAAGATTTGGGATAAAAAAAAAATAATACCATTTCCCATACATTTCCATGTTCTGCTAACTTGATTTCGCTTTTTGTCGAAAAGTTCAACTTTTTTCGACACAAATATTTTTGATTCATCAATAGTTTGTCTAGTTCGAATTAAATGCTCTATTTTCAGAATCATTTTCTAAGATTTGGGATAAAAAAAAAATAATACCATTTCCCATACATTTCCATGTTCTGCTAACTTGATTTCGCTTTTTGTCGAAAAGTTCAACTTTTTTCGACACAAATATTTTTGATTCATCAATAGTTTGTCTAGTTCGAATTAAATGCTCTATTTTCAGAATCATTTTCTAAGATTTGGGATAAAAAAAAAATAATACCATTTCCCATACATTTCCATGTTCTGCTAACTTGATTTCGCTTTTTGTCGAAAAGTTCAACTTTTTTCGACACAAATATTTTTGATTCATCAATAGTTTGTCTAGTTCGAATTAAATGCTCTATTTTCAGAATCATTTTCTAAGATTTGGGATAAAAAAAAAATAATACCATTTCCCATACATTTCCATGTTCTGCTAACTTGATTTCGCTTTTTGTCGAAAAGTTCAACTTTTTTCGACACAAATATTTTTGATTCATCAATAGTTTGTCTAGTTCGAATTAAATGCTCTATTTTCAGAATCATTTTCTAAGATTTGGGATAAAAAAAAATAATACCATTTCCCATACATTTCCATGTTCTGCTAACTTGATTTCGCTTTTTGTCGAAAAGTTCAACTTTTTTCGACACAAATATTTTTGATTTATTAATCGTTTGTCTAGTTCGAATTAAGTACTCTATTTTCAGATTCATTTTCTAAGATTTGGGATAAAAAAAAAATAATACCATTTCCCATACATTTCCATGTTCTGCTAACTTGATTTCGCTTTTTGTCGAAAAGTTCAACTTTTTTCGACACAAATATTTTTGATTCATCAATAGTTTGTCTAGTTCGAATTAAATGCTCTATTTTCAGAATCATTTTCTAAGATTTGGGATAAAAAAAAAATAATACCATTTCCCATACATTTCCATGTTCTGCTAACTTGATTTCGCTTTTTGTCGAAAAGTTCAACTTTTTTCGACACAAATATTTTTGATTCATCAATAGTTTGTCTAGTTCGAATTAAATGCTCTATTTTCAGAATCATTTTCTAAGATTTGGGATAAAAAAAAAATAATACCATTTCCCATACATTTCCATGTTCTGCTAACTTGATTTCGCTTTTTGTCGAAAAGTTCAACTTTTTTCGACACAAATATTTTTGATTTATTAATCGTTTGTCTAGTTCGAATTAAGTACTCTATTTTCAGATTCATTTTCTAAGATTTGGGATAAAAAAAAAATAATACCATTTCCCATACATTTCCATGTTCTGCTAACTTGATTTCGCTTTTTGTCGAAAAGTTCAACTTTTTTCGACACAAATATTTTTGATTCATCAATAGTTTGTCTAGTTCGAATTAAATGCTCTATTTTCAGAATCATTTTCTAAGATTTGGGATAAAAAAAAAATAATACCATTTCCCATACATTTCCATGTTCTGCTAACTTGATTTCGCTTTTTGTCGAAAAGTTCAACTTTTTTCGACACAAATATTTTTGATTTATTAATCGTTTGTCTAGTTCGAATTAAGTACTCTATTTTCAGATTCATTTTCTAAGATTTGGGATAAAAAAAAAATAATACCATTTCCCATACATTTCCATGTTCTGCTAACTTGATTTCGCTTTTTGTCGAAAAGTTCAACTTTTTTCGACACAAATATTTTTGATTCATCAATAGTTTGTCTAGTTCGAATTAAATGCTCTATTTTCAGAATCATTTTCTAAGATTTGGGATAAAAAAAAATAATACCATTTCCCATACATTTCCATGTTCTGCTAACTTGATTTCGCTTTTTGTCGAAAAGTTCAACTTTTTTCGACACAAATATTTTTGATTTATTAATCGTTTGTCTAGTTCGAATTAAGTACTCTATTTTCAGATTCATTTTCTAAGATTTGGGATAAAAAAAAAATAATACCATTTCCCATACATTTCCATGTTCTGCTAACTTGATTTCGCTTTTTGTCGAAAAGTTCAACTTTTTTCGACACAAATATTTTTGATTCATCAATAGTTTGTCTAGTTCGAATTAAATGCTCTATTTTCAGAATCATTTTCTAAGATTTGGGATAAAAAAAAAATAATACCATTTCCCATACATTTCCATGTTCTGCTAACTTGATTTCGCTTTTTGTCGAAAAGTTCAACTTTTTTCGACACAAATATTTTTGATTCATCAATAGTTTGTCTAGTTCGAATTAAATGCTCTATTTTCAGAATCATTTTCTAAGATTTGGGATAAAAAAAAAATAATACCATTTCCCATACATTTCCATGTTCTGCTAACTTGATTTCGCTTTTTGTCGAAAAGTTCAACTTTTTTCGACACAAATATTTTTGATTTATTAATCGTTTGTCTAGTTCGAATTAAGTACTCTATTTTCAGATTCATTTTCTAAGATTTGGGATAAAAAAAAAATAATACCATTTCCCATACATTTCCATGTTCTGCTAACTTGATTTCGCTTTTTGTCGAAAAGTTCAACTTTTTTCGACACAAATATTTTTGATTCATCAATAGTTTGTCTAGTTCGAATTAAATGCTCTATTTTCAGAATCATTTTCTAAGATTTGGGATAAAAAAAAAATAATACCATTTCCCATACATTTCCATGTTCTGCTAACTTGATTTCGCTTTTTGTCGAAAAGTTCAACTTTTTTCGACACAAATATTTTTGATTTATTAATCGTTTGTCTAGTTCGAATTAAGTACTCTATTTTCAGATTCATTTTCTAAGATTTGGGATAAAAAAAAAATAATACCATTTCCCATACATTTCCATGTTCTGCTAACTTGATTTCGCTTTTTGTCGAAAAGTTCAACTTTTTTCGACACAAATATTTTTGATTCATCAATAGTTTGTCTAGTTCGAATTAAATGCTCTATTTTCAGAATCATTTTCTAAGATTTGGGATAAAAAAAAATAATACCATTTCCCATACATTTCCATGTTCTGCTAACTTGATTTCGCTTTTTGTCGAAAAGTTCAACTTTTTTCGACACAAATATTTTTGATTTATTAATCGTTTGTCTAGTTCGAATTAAGTACTCTATTTTCAGATTCATTTTCTAAGATTTGGGATAAAAAAAAAATAATACCATTTCCCATACATTTCCATGTTCTGCTAACTTGATTTCGCTTTTTGTCGAAAAGTTCAACTTTTTTCGACACAAATATTTTTGATTCATCAATAGTTTGTCTAGTTCGAATTAAATGCTCTATTTTCAGAATCATTTTCTAAGATTTGGGATAAAAAAAAAATAATACCATTTCCCATACATTTCCATGTTCTGCTAACTTGATTTCGCTTTTTGTCGAAAAGTTCAACTTTTTTCGACACAAATATTTTTGATTCATCAATAGTTTGTCTAGTTCGAATTAAATGCTCTATTTTCAGAATCATTTTCTAAGATTTGGGATAAAAAAAAAATAATACCATTTCCCATACATTTCCATGTTCTGCTAACTTGATTTCGCTTTTTGTCGAAAAGTTCAACTTTTTTCGACACAAATATTTTTGATTTATTAATCGTTTGTCTAGTTCGAATTAAGTACTCTATTTTCAGATTCATTTTCTAAGATTTGGGATAAAAAAAAAATAATACCATTTCCCATACATTTCCATGTTCTGCTAACTTGATTTCGCTTTTTGTCGAAAAGTTCAACTTTTTTCGACACAAATATTTTTGATTCATCAATAGTTTGTCTAGTTCGAATTAAATGCTCTATTTTCAGAATCATTTTCTAAGATTTGGGATAAAAAAAAAATAATACCATTTCCCATACATTTCCATGTTCTGCTAACTTGATTTCGCTTTTTGTCGAAAAGTTCAACTTTTTTCGACACAAATATTTTTGATTTATTAATCGTTTGTCTAGTTCGAATTAAGTACTCTATTTTCAGATTCATTTTCTAAGATTTGGGATAAAAAAAAAATAATACCATTTCCCATACATTTCCATGTTCTGCTAACTTGATTTCGCTTTTTGTCGAAAAGTTCAACTTTTTTCGACACAAATATTTTTGATTCATCAATAGTTTGTCTAGTTCGAATTAAATGCTCTATTTTCAGAATCATTTTCTAAGATTTGGGATAAAAAAAAAATAATACCATTTCCCATACATTTCCATGTTCTGCTAACTTGATTTCGCTTTTTGTCGAAAAGTTCAACTTTTTTCGACACAAATATTTTTGATTTATTAATCGTTTGTCTAGTTCGAATTAAGTACTCTATTTTCAGATTCATTTTCTAAGATTTGGGATAAAAAAAAAATAATACCATTTCCCATACATTTCCATGTTCTGCTAACTTGATTTCGCTTTTTGTCGAAAAGTTCAACTTTTTTCGACACAAATATTTTTGATTCATCAATAGTTTGTCTAGTTCGAATTAAATGCTCTATTTTCAGAATCATTTTCTAAGATTTGGGATAAAAAAAAAATAATACCATTTCCCATACATTTCCATGTTCTGCTAACTTGATTTCGCTTTTTGTCGAAAAGTTCAACTTTTTTCGACACAAATATTTTTGATTTATTAATCGTTTGTCTAGTTCGAATTAAGTACTCTATTTTCAGATTCATTTTCTAAGATTTGGGATAAAAAAAAAATAATACCATTTCCCATACATTTCCATGTTCTGCTAACTTGATTTCGCTTTTTGTCGAAAAGTTCAACTTTTTTCGACACAAATATTTTTGATTCATCAATAGTTTGTCTAGTTCGAATTAAATGCTCTATTTTCAGAATCATTTTCTAAGATTTGGGATAAAAAAAAATAATACCATTTCCCATACATTTCCATGTTCTGCTAACTTGATTTCGCTTTTTGTCGAAAAGTTCAACTTTTTTCGACACAAATATTTTTGATTTATTAATCGTTTGTCTAGTTCGAATTAAGTACTCTATTTTCAGATTCATTTTCTAAGATTTGGGATAAAAAAAAAATAATACCATTTCCCATACATTTCCATGTTCTGCTAACTTGATTTCGCTTTTTGTCGAAAAGTTCAACTTTTTTCGACACAAATATTTTTGATTCATCAATAGTTTGTCTAGTTCGAATTAAATGCTCTATTTTCAGAATCATTTTCTAAGATTTGGGATAAAAAAAAAATAATACCATTTCCCATACATTTCCATGTTCTGCTAACTTGATTTCGCTTTTTGTCGAAAAGTTCAACTTTTTTCGACACAAATATTTTTGATTCATCAATAGTTTGTCTAGTTCGAATTAAATGCTCTATTTTCAGAATCATTTTCTAAGATTTGGGATAAAAAAAAAATAATACCATTTCCCATACATTTCCATGTTCTGCTAACTTGATTTCGCTTTTTGTCGAAAAGTTCAACTTTTTTCGACACAAATATTTTTGATTTATTAATCGTTTGTCTAGTTCGAATTAAGTACTCTAT
The DNA here is from genome assembly GCA_911387755.1 of Chrysotoxum bicinctum. Lineage (NCBI taxonomy): Eukaryota > Metazoa > Arthropoda > Insecta > Diptera > Syrphidae > Chrysotoxum > Chrysotoxum bicinctum. The sequence goes on along the minus strand of OU426989.1, from coordinate 183,749,273 downwards.
TTTCAGATTCATTTTCTAAGATTTGGGATAAAAAAAAAATAATACCATTTCCCATACATTTCCATGTTCTGCTAACTTGATTTCGCTTTTTGTCGAAAAGTTCAACTTTTTTCGACACAAATATTTTTGATTCATCAATAGTTTGTCTAGTTCGAATTAAATGCTCTATTTTCAGAATCATTTTCTAAGATTTGGGATAAAAAAAAAATAATACCATTTCCCATACATTTCCATGTTCTGCTAACTTGATTTCGCTTTTTGTCGAAAAGTTCAACTTTTTTCGACACAAATATTTTTGATTTATTAATCGTTTGTCTAGTTCGAATTAAGTACTCTATTTTCAGATTCATTTTCTAAGATTTGGGATAAAAAAAAAATAATACCATTTCCCATACATTTCCATGTTCTGCTAACTTGATTTCGCTTTTTGTCGAAAAGTTCAACTTTTTTCGACACAAATATTTTTGATTCATCAATAGTTTGTCTAGTTCGAATTAAATGCTCTATTTTCAGAATCATTTTCTAAGATTTGGGATAAAAAAAAATAATACCATTTCCCATACATTTCCATGTTCTGCTAACTTGATTTCGCTTTTTGTCGAAAAGTTCAACTTTTTTCGACACAAATATTTTTGATTTATTAATCGTTTGTCTAGTTCGAATTAAGTACTCTATTTTCAGATTCATTTTCTAAGATTTGGGATAAAAAAAAAATAATACCATTTCCCATACATTTCCATGTTCTGCTAACTTGATTTCGCTTTTTGTCGAAAAGTTCAACTTTTTTCGACACAAATATTTTTGATTCATCAATAGTTTGTCTAGTTCGAATTAAATGCTCTATTTTCAGAATCATTTTCTAAGATTTGGGATAAAAAAAAAATAATACCATTTCCCATACATTTCCATGTTCTGCTAACTTGATTTCGCTTTTTGTCGAAAAGTTCAACTTTTTTCGACACAAATATTTTTGATTTATTAATCGTTTGTCTAGTTCGAATTAAGTACTCTATTTTCAGATTCATTTTCTAAGATTTGGGATAAAAAAAAAATAATACCATTTCCCATACATTTCCATGTTCTGCTAACTTGATTTCGCTTTTTGTCGAAAAGTTCAACTTTTTTCGACACAAATATTTTTGATTCATCAATAGTTTGTCTAGTTCGAATTAAATGCTCTATTTTCAGAATCATTTTCTAAGATTTGGGATAAAAAAAAATAATACCATTTCCCATACATTTCCATGTTCTGCTAACTTGATTTCGCTTTTTGTCGAAAAGTTCAACTTTTTTCGACACAAATATTTTTGATTTATTAATCGTTTGTCTAGTTCGAATTAAGTACTCTATTTTCAGATTCATTTTCTAAGATTTGGGATAAAAAAAAAATAATACCATTTCCCATACATTTCCATGTTCTGCTAACTTGATTTCGCTTTTTGTCGAAAAGTTCAACTTTTTTCGACACAAATATTTTTGATTCATCAATAGTTTGTCTAGTTCGAATTAAATGCTCTATTTTCAGAATCATTTTCTAAGATTTGGGATAAAAAAAAAATAATACCATTTCCCATACATTTCCATGTTCTGCTAACTTGATTTCGCTTTTTGTCGAAAAGTTCAACTTTTTTCGACACAAATATTTTTGATTCATCAATAGTTTGTCTAGTTCGAATTAAATGCTCTATTTTCAGAATCATTTTCTAAGATTTGGGATAAAAAAAAAATAATACCATTTCCCATACATTTCCATGTTCTGCTAACTTGATTTCGCTTTTTGTCGAAAAGTTCAACTTTTTTCGACACAAATATTTTTGATTTATTAATCGTTTGTCTAGTTCGAATTAAGTACTCTATTTTCAGATTCATTTTCTAAGATTTGGGATAAAAAAAAAATAATACCATTTCCCATACATTTCCATGTTCTGCTAACTTGATTTCGCTTTTTGTCGAAAAGTTCAACTTTTTTCGACACAAATATTTTTGATTCATCAATAGTTTGTCTAGTTCGAATTAAATGCTCTATTTTCAGAATCATTTTCTAAGATTTGGGATAAAAAAAAAATAATACCATTTCCCATACATTTCCATGTTCTGCTAACTTGATTTCGCTTTTTGTCGAAAAGTTCAACTTTTTTCGACACAAATATTTTTGATTCATCAATAGTTTGTCTAGTTCGAATTAAATGCTCTATTTTCAGAATCATTTTCTAAGATTTGGGATAAAAAAAAAATAATACCATTTCCCATACATTTCCATGTTCTGCTAACTTGATTTCGCTTTTTGTCGAAAAGTTCAACTTTTTTCGACACAAATATTTTTGATTTATTAATCGTTTGTCTAGTTCGAATTAAGTACTCTATTTTCAGATTCATTTTCGAAGATTTGAGGCAAAAAAAAAATAATACCATTTCCCATACATTTCCATGTTCTGCTAACTTGATTTCGCTTTTTGTCGAAAAGTTCAACTTTTTTCGACACAAATATTTTTGATTTATTAATCGTTTGTCTAGCTCGAATTAAGTACTCTATTTTCAGATTCATTTTCTAAGATTTGGGATAAAAAAAAAATAATACCATTTCCCATACATTTCCATGTTCTGCTAACTTGATTTCGCTTTTTGTCGAAAAGTTCAACTTTTTTCGACACAAATATTTTTGATTCATCAATAGTTTGTCTAGTTCGAATTAAATGCTCTATTTTCAGAATCATTTTCTAAGATTTGGGATAAAAAAAAAATAATACCATTTCCCATACATTTCCATGTTCTGCTAACTTGATTTCGCTTTTTGTCGAAAAGTTCAACTTTTTTCGACACAAATATTTTTGATTCATCAATAGTTTGTCTAGTTCGAATTAAATGCTCTATTTTCAGAATCATTTTCTAAGATTTGGGATAAAAAAAAAATAATACCATTTCCCATACATTTCCATGTTCTGCTAACTTGATTTCGCTTTTTGTCGAAAAGTTCAACTTTTTTCGACACAAATATTTTTGATTCATCAATAGTTTGTCTAGTTCGAATTAAATGCTCTATTTTCAGAATCATTTTCTAAGATTTGGGATAAAAAAAAAATAATACCATTTCCCATACATTTCCATGTTCTGCTAACTTGATTTCGCTTTTTGTCGAAAAGTTCAACTTTTTTCGACACAAATATTTTTGATTCATCAATAGTTTGTCTAGTTCGAATTAAATGCTCTATTTTCAGAATCATTTTCTAAGATTTGGGATAAAAAAAAAATAATACCATTTCCCATACATTTCCATGTTCTGCTAACTTGATTTCGCTTTTTGTCGAAAAGTTCAACTTTTTTCGACACAAATATTTTTGATTCATCAATAGTTTGTCTAGTTCGAATTAAATGCTCTATTTTCAGAATCATTTTCTAAGATTTGGGATAAAAAAAAAATAATACCATTTCCCATACATTTCCATGTTCTGCTAACTTGATTTCGCTTTTTGTCGAAAAGTTCAACTTTTTTCGACACAAATATTTTTGATTTATTAATCGTTTGTCTAGTTCGAATTAAGTACTCTATTTTCAGATTCATTTTCTAAGATTTGGGATAAAAAAAAAATAATACCATTTCCCATACATTTCCATGTTCTGCTAACTTGATTTCGCTTTTTGTCGAAAAGTTCAACTTTTTTCGACACAAATATTTTTGATTCATCAATAGTTTGTCTAGTTCGAATTAAATGCTCTATTTTCAGAATCATTTTCTAAGATTTGGGATAAAAAAAAAATAATACCATTTCCCATACATTTCCATGTTCTGCTAACTTGATTTCGCTTTTTGTCGAAAAGTTCAACTTTTTTCGACACAAATATTTTTGATTCATCAATAGTTTGTCTAGTTCGAATTAAATGCTCTATTTTCAGAATCATTTTCTAAGATTTGGGATAAAAAAAAAATAATACCATTTCCCATACATTTCCATGTTCTGCTAACTTGATTTCGCTTTTTGTCGAAAAGTTCAACTTTTTTCGACACAAATATTTTTGATTCATCAATAGTTTGTCTAGTTCGAATTAAATGCTCTATTTTCAGAATCATTTTCTAAGATTTGGGATAAAAAAAAAATAATACCATTTCCCATACATTTCCATGTTCTGCTAACTTGATTTCGCTTTTTGTCGAAAAGTTCAACTTTTTTCGACACAAATATTTTTGATTCATCAATAGTTTGTCTAGTTCGAATTAAATGCTCTATTTTCAGAATCATTTTCTAAGATTTGGGATAAAAAAAAAATAATACCATTTCCCATACATTTCCATGTTCTGCTAACTTGATTTCGCTTTTTGTCGAAAAGTTCAACTTTTTTCGACACAAATATTTTTGATTCATCAATAGTTTGTCTAGTTCGAATTAAATGCTCTATTTTCAGAATCATTTTCTAAGATTTGGGATAAAAAAAAAATAATACCATTTCCCATACATTTCCATGTTCTGCTAACTTGATTTCTCTTTTTGTCGAAAAGTTCAACTTTTTTCGACACAAATATTTTTGATTTATTAATCGTTTGTCTAGTTCGAATTAAGTACTCTATTTTCAGATTCATTTTCTAAGATTTGGGATAAAAAAAAAATAATACCATTTCCCATACATTTCCATGTTCTGCTAACTTGATTTCGCTTTTTGTCGAAAAGTTCAACTTTTTTCGACACAAATATTTTTGATTCATCAATAGTTTGTCTAGTTCGAATTAAATGCTCTATTTTCAGAATCATTTTCTAAGATTTGGGATAAAAAAAAAATAATACCATTTCCCATACATTTCCATGTTCTGCTAACTTGATTTCGCTTTTTGTCGAAAAGTTCAACTTTTTTCGACACAAATATTTTTGATTCATCAATAGTTTGTCTAGTTCGAATTAAATGCTCTATTTTCAGAATCATTTTCTAAGATTTGGGATAAAAAAAAAATAATACCATTTCCCATACATTTCCATGTTCTGCTAACTTGATTTCGCTTTTTGTCGAAAAGTTCAACTTTTTTCGACACAAATATTTTTGATTCATCAATAGTTTGTCTAGTTCGAATTAAATGCTCTATTTTCAGAATCATTTTCTAAGATTTGGGATAAAAAAAAAATAATACCATTTCCCATACATTTCCATGTTCTGCTAACTTGATTTCGCTTTTTGTCGAAAAGTTCAACTTTTTTCGACACAAATATTTTTGATTCATCAATAGTTTGTCTAGTTCGAATTAAATGCTCTATTTTCAGAATCATTTTCTAAGATTTGGGATAAAAAAAAAATAATACCATTTCCCATACATTTCCATGTTCTGCTAACTTGATTTCGCTTTTTGTCGAAAAGTTCAACTTTTTTCGACACAAATATTTTTGATTCATCAATAGTTTGTCTAGTTCGAATTAAATGCTCTATTTTCAGAATCATTTTCTAAGATTTGGGATAAAAAAAAAATAATACCATTTCCCATACATTTCCATGTTCTGCTAACTTGATTTCGCTTTTTGTCGAAAAGTTCAACTTTTTTCGACACAAATATTTTTGATTTATTAATCGTTTGTCTAGTTCGAATTAAGTACTCTATTTTCAGATTCATTTTCTAAGATTTGGGATAAAAAAAAAATAATACCATTTCCCATACATTTCCATGTTCTGCTAACTTGATTTCGCTTTTTGTCGAAAAGTTCAACTTTTTTCGACACAAATATTTTTGATTCATCAATAGTTTGTCTAGTTCGAATTAAATGCTCTATTTTCAGAATCATTTTCTAAGATTTGGGATAAAAAAAAAATAATACCATTTCCCATACATTTCCATGTTCTGCTAACTTGATTTCGCTTTTTGTCGAAAAGTTCAACTTTTTTCGACACAAATATTTTTGATTCATCAATAGTTTGTCTAGTTCGAATTAAATGCTCTATTTTCAGAATCATTTTCTAAGATTTGGGATAAAAAAAAAATAATACCATTTCCCATACATTTCCATGTTCTGCTAACTTGATTTCGCTTTTTGTCGAAAAGTTCAACTTTTTTCGACACAAATATTTTTGATTCATCAATAGTTTGTCTAGTTCGAATTAAATGCTCTATTTTCAGAATCATTTTCTAAGATTTGGGATAAAAAAAAAATAATACCATTTCCCATACATTTCCATGTTCTGCTAACTTGATTTCGCTTTTTGTCGAAAAGTTCAACTTTTTTCGACACAAATATTTTTGATTCATCAATAGTTTGTCTAGTTCGAATTAAATGCTCTATTTTCAGAATCATTTTCTAAGATTTGGGATAAAAAAAAAATAATACCATTTCCCATACATTTCCATGTTCTGCTAACTTGATTTCGCTTTTTGTCGAAAAGTTCAACTTTTTTCGACACAAATATTTTTGATTCATCAATAGTTTGTCTAGTTCGAATTAAATGCTCTATTTTCAGAATCATTTTCTAAGATTTGGGATAAAAAAAAAATAATACCATTTCCCATACATTTCCATGTTCTGCTAACTTGATTTCGCTTTTTGTCGAAAAGTTCAACTTTTTTCGACACAAATATTTTTGATTTATTAATCGTTTGTCTAGTTCGAATTAAGTACTCTATTTTCAGATTCATTTTCTAAGATTTGGGATAAAAAAAAAAATAATACCATTTCCCATACATTTCCATGTTCTGCTAACTTGATTTCGCTTTTTGTCGAAAAGTTCAACTTTTTTCGACACAAATATTTTTGATTCATCAATAGTTTGTCTAGTTCGAATTAAATGCTCTATTTTCAGAATCATTTTCTAAGATTTGGGATAAAAAAAAAATAATACCATTTCCCATACATTTCCATGTTCTGCTAACTTGATTTCGCTTTTTGTCGAAAAGTTCAACTTTTTTCGACACAAATATTTTTGATTTATTAATCGTTTGTCTAGTTCGAATTAAGTACTCTATTTTCAGATTCATTTTCTAAGATTTGGGATAAAAAAAAAATAATACCATTTCCCATACATTTCCATGTTCTGCTAACTTGATTTCGCTTTTTGTCGAAAAGTTCAACTTTTTTCGACACAAATATTTTTGATTCATCAATAGTTTGTCTAGTTCGAATTAAATGCTCTATTTTCAGAATCATTTTCTAAGATTTGGGATAAAAAAAAAATAATACCATTTCCCATACATTTCCATGTTCTGCTAACTTGATTTCGCTTTTTGTCGAAAAGTTCAACTTTTTTCGACACAAATATTTTTGATTTATTAATCGTTTGTCTAGTTCGAATTAAGTACTCTATTTTCAGATTCATTTTCTAAGATTTGGGATAAAAAAAAAATAATACCATTTCCCATACATTTCCATGTTCTGCTAACTTGATTTCGCTTTTTGTCGAAAAGTTCAACTTTTTTCGACACAAATATTTTTGATTTATTAATCGTTTGTCTAGCTCGAATTAAGTACTCTATTTTCAGATTCATTTTCTAAGATTTGGGATAAAAAAAAAATAATACCATTTCCCATACATTTCCATGTTCTGCTAACTTGATTTCGCTTTTTGTCGAAAAGTTCAACTTTTTTCGACACAAATATTTTTGATTCACCAATAGTTTGTCTATTTCGAATTAAATGCTCTATTTTCAGAATCATTTTCTAAGATTTGGGATAAAAAAAAATAATACCATTTCCCATACATTTCCATGTTCTGCTAACTTGATTTCGCTTTTTGTCGAAAAGTTCAACTTTTTTCGACACAAATATTTTTGATTTATTAATCGTTTGTCTAGTTCGAATTAAGTACTCTATTTTCAGAATCATTTTCGAAGATTTGAGGCAGAAAAAAATATTTACATTTCCCATACTACCTAATCTACTCTGTTGACCTCCTTAAAGAATTCCGTTTTATTGAAAATAAAAAAATAAATAAAATAATTTTTGCAAAAGAACTTTAAATCCCACTTGTTAAAACGAAATAAAAAAATGTATTTTCATTAATCAGTTTAAATAAGATCAATTTTATCAACACATATCTTGGAATAGTTAGTGTGTTAAAGTGAAACAGGGGTTGTCTTTGAAATTATAAAAAGCACAGCCCTGCGATTGTGTTTTGTTGTGCTCAAGCAGAATAGGGGTAGTTTCATTTTAGAATGCACATGCATACATAAATAATGTACATACACATAAAGTATGGCTGGTTATCTGGCGCATTTTTTGTTCTTGGTGATCACGAATGAGTTTTTTTTTTGTTTTCCTTTTTGCAGGAGTTCCCGTTAGCTTGTACACGTGTTCTGTTCACTGAAGAAGTTGTAGGGCTAATTTTTCTGTCTTTTTAGCAATAAATTGATTATGCGGCTAGACAGTTAAAAATATTTGCGGTACCTTACTAACTAATTTCATGGTTTAAATGGTAGGTAGGTACCTACATATATCTACTAACTTTCAGATTTTATTTAATCAATGTGGATGTTTTCTTATGCCTACATACCCATGTATTAAAAAAATGTCATATTTAGGAGGGTATGTACATATACACCTACTATGTACATATATGTATGTAGGTAGGTCGGTTGTTACCCTACTTATGAATAAAAATAAAAATTGAAAGTTGCCTTGAAAAGTGCACACTTTGGCAAGTCGGTAGGTACCTACGTAGGTATAGGTAATTGGTAGGTAACGTACCTATAAGTTTTGTTAACGCATTTAGGATATTTATGTAAGTTGTTTCGTTTGACATGTTGAAGGAAGTTTTTGATATTGGGTGTTAGGTAGGCATGTGTGAAGGTGCATAGGTACCTACTTATACGTTGTTTACATGAATAAAGCCTTTTTTCTGACTATAGGTAGGTATACATTGAAGATTATTTGGTTAGGAAAAAAATTACTGATGTTACCTATGTTTTTCAGATCATTTTAAAAAATATGTATAGGTATGTAGGTACCTACCATGAATGTTTTTAACATGCCTACCAAAAAACAGTAAATGTTGCTCCTATTCGTAGGTGTAGGTACCAAAAAAAATCCAAACAATTGGAAGTACCGATTTAGTACCTACCTATTTCTTAAGTCTATGTAGGTATAGTTGCCTATCATTATACCTACCTAGGTAGGTAGATAGGTTCAAATTTGTAGATCGACTGTTTTAAGATTGCAAGGCTTGCCAATTCATAGGTATTTTTTAAACAATTTAGAAACTATTAAATTTAAATAGGTAGGTAGATAGGTATAGGTATGTATATGAACATATTTAAGGGATTTAGGTGTAGATACCTATGTACCTATGTAAGGTATGTTATGACTATTTTAATCTATGAAGGTAGTAGGTAGGTACCTAATCAATTTCTCCACCGAACATATTCAACAGATTTGGCACCTGCTTACTAAGTAACTTACCTAGGCTATGTAAAGATTTAAAAAAATAAACATCTACCTACATATGTACCTATGATGATTATGATATACCTAATATGATATGATATGATATAATCTCCGTTTTCCATGGTAGGTACATTAAGATATATTTTAATTTTTGTAGACATACGAGTATTTTAGGGTTAAAAGAATTCCCTTTATTCAATTAGGTATGTAGGTATAGGTATATGTACCTATGTACTAGTAAGTACATATGTATGTAGGTATATGTAACATAATCACAAATGAAACGCAATTTCAGAAATAGAAGACTAAACTATTAAAACTATCAATAATGTTGTTGATTGGTTAACGTAGTAATTCCTACCTACCTATATGTTTTTGGTTTATAATACAGTTTTGTAGGCACCAATTATAAATTTTGCTAATTTATTCTGAATGTATTCACATTACAAACATTATTTTTCTAAAAATAATGTGAATTTTTGTAAGTTGCGTACCTAAATTGGTAATGCGGACGATTTGTGATATGTATATTTATAGGTAGGTATGCACATCTCTTTCCATTTGAGGAAGGTTAACGCATGTATTTTGTCTCGCTTTAGTGTTTATTTTTACTTGCGACTTTAGGTAGGTACTACCTATAAGGCAAGTTATGCATTTGTAAAAAAAATGAACTCGAGATTTTGATAAAAGTTGACAATACGATGATAGCGAAGACCAAAAAAGTGGGTCTCGCAATTCTGTCTGTCAATCTGTCTGTCTGTCTGTCTGACAGCCTAAGGGGCGCGGCCGATATGTTTTTTTTTCAAGACCCAAAAAAACGGTATGTACCTGCCATACAAATTTTTTTCGAAATTTTATAAATATTTTTTTGTTACAAGTAAAAAAAAGTAAAATTATGAAGTCTTGAAAGTATCTTGAGTCAAAAAAATTTAAAAAAATTAAAAATTACAGAAAAGATTTCCAAAAAAGGTTTTAAAAAAAATTATGTGATATATGACTCCCTACATCACGAATATCCAATTTTAAACTCGCTAAGATGCCTAGTTTAGCCAAAAATCACGTTTAAAAATGTCAACTTTGGGGGGTCTACAAAGCTTCGTTTAGCCGCAAATCGCTTTTGAAGATAAACATTTGTTTTTTCGTATCATGCGATACGTGGATTGATAGGTGGCACTCCTTAGAGCACGAATATGTATTTTTTAATTCTCTAAGATGCTTTGTTTATCCACAAATCACATTAAAATAAAATGCACGACTGGATCGCACGAACTTGCTCTTATGTAAAAGTACTTTGGAATTTAAGATACATTTTATAAATATAAAACATGAATTTAAAATGAAATTGATTTCTAGAAAAGTATGAATTTATGCAAACAAACTTTAAAAAATCGTTTTATTATAAAATAAATTTTTTATATAAAAAATTTCTTTAAAATTTTTCAGAAAAAAAATGTGGGATGCGAATTTTAAGTATTTAATAATATTGGTTTTAGGAAATAATTTCAAAAAATAATCGTTCATAGGTTTTGAAGATATTGATTTTTCAAAAAAAAAAATTTTTACAAAAAAACCCAACAAACAATTTTTCGAATATTTTTATATACAATATTATTTTAAACTTAGGGGGACTCCTGCTGAAAATTTTTGGTTAAAATCGTTGGAGCCGTTAATGAGAAAGTCGAAAATCAAAAAAACGTTTCTATGACAGGTACCGTTAATAACATTTTGCCCCAAATTTTTTTTTATCAAAATGTAGTCCATGTCCATAATATCACACCTAATTTTTTTTATCAAAATCGTTGGAGCCGTTTTCGAGATAAATAAGATTTTGCATTACGGGTGTATGGGGGGTACCGTTAGTTTTAGAGCTAAAAAAAAATTTCAATTTCCCCTCTAGGGAATCACCGAAGACCCATAACTACCGAGTTTGAAGAAAATAGGTCCAGTGGCTTAGGCTCTAGATCGAGGTACAGACATACAGACAGACAGACAGACAGACAGACAAACAGACAGACAGACAGACAGACGGAATTGTCGGACCCACTTTTTTCGTCTTCGCTATCATCGTAATGTCAACTTTGATCAAAATCTCGAGTTCGATTTTTTTTCAAAATGCAGAACTTGCCCTATAGTACCTATATCGCAAGTAAAAAGGTGTCAACTTTGATAGGTCTACGGCATTTAGTTTGCCAGAAAATTGAGATATAAAAAATTGTTTTTCTTATAATATATGATGTCAACAATTGGTGTGCTTGCAGTTTATGTTTAATAAACAAACAGTACTTTGGGTGGACCGCTCCGCGGCACTTAAGGATTTTAACTCCCTTTTTTGGGGACACACCCGCTCACACGACTCACTCGCTCCGGTAAGGGTATGTTTAGTCGCCTGGCAGGTGCCAATGTAAACAGTTTTTTTGATTAAAAGTACCTTTCGTGGCCAGCTCCGCGGGACTTAAGGATTTTAACTCCCTTTTTCGGGGACACACCCGCTCACGCGACTTCGTCGCTCCGCTTTGGGTATGTTACGTCGCCTGGCAGGCGACAATGTCAACAGTTTTTTTGATTAAAAATACTTTGGGTGGCAAATTTTTTTTCAAAAAAAATTTATGAAAAATCAAAATTTCTTCAAAAAAAAATTGTTGAAAAGTCCAAAAATATTTTTGGCAAAAGTCCAAAAAATATTTTGGTCAAATGTCCAAAAATAATTGGCCTCACCATTGAAAATCATCACCTCTCTCTAAAGATGGAGGAGGTCTTACCTCCTCGAAGTTCTAACAAGAACTGAATTTTTCCTGAATCAACAGTTCCCTAAATATTTTCCATTTGTTTAAAAATAAATCAAAATAAAATATTTTACTAATAGTACTAAAATAGTATTGAAAAGCCCGCCGAATATTTCCAAAAATATCTGTCGGCGGGATTTTTCTTTTTTTTTTCTTTACTCTCCCCGTTTAATAATAAAAACTTTAAGTTGGCATTACAATTTTTTTTCTTAAAAATGTTTTAAGAATTTTGTGTATAAAAGCTTATTTAAAAAAAAAAACACAATATCTATACAACGACTAATAATTTTTATTCTTGCATAAACTGCTTGAATCAAATGTCACCCGATTTTTATCTCCAACTCCAAAAGATGTTTTTTTAGTCATTAAAAAATGAATTTTATTCTTACTAACAGTTTTTCTCTAATAACATTCATTTTTGAAATTCTTAGCCTTTTACATAAGAGCAAGTTTGAGCGACCCAGTCGTGCATTTTATTTTTGTAAAAATTGTTTTACAAAAGAACATCCGCTCCTTTTTTTTCAATCATCATAAATAGATTGTAATTTCTGAATGTAGAAAAGGCTCCATGCAGTACCTCCGCGTATTAACTCCTTATGAAATAACTCTTGAAAAAATTCCTTGCACTAAATGATAGAAATTCTAAATTTGAAAAATAATAAGCCCTAAATAAAGGTGAAATAGCTTTTAAATGAAATAAGTCCAAAAATTTAGAATTCAAAATGAAATTTAAAACATGAACGCAAAAAAAAATATACCTAGGTATTCTTCTAACGGAATTTGGTCGAATTCAGACACCTAAAAAATAACGCCCGAATTTTGGGGACAGTTGAAAAAAAAAAATATTTACAAAATTTCGAAAAAAATTTGTATGGCAGGTACATACCGTTTTTTTGGGTCTTGAAAAAAAACATATCGGCCGCGCCCCTTAGGCTGTCAGACAGACAGACAGACAGATTGACAGACAGAATTGCGAGACCCACTTTTTTGGTCTTCGCTATCATCGTATTGTCAACTTTTATCAAAATCTCGAGTTCATTTTTTTTACAAATGCATAACTTGCCTTATAGGTAGTACCTACCTAAAGTCGCAAGTAAAAATAAACACTAAAGCGAGACAAAATACATGCGTTAACCTTCCTCAAATGGAAAGAGATGTGCATACCTACCTATAAATATACATATCACAAATCGTCCGCATTACCAATTTAGGTACGCAACTTACAAAAATTCACATTATTTTTAGAAAAATAATGTTTGTAATGTGAATACATTCAGAATAAATTAGCAAAATTTATAATTGGTGCCTACAAAACTGTATTATAAACCAAAAACATATAGGTAGGTAGGAATTACTACGTTAACCAATCAACAACATTATTGATAGTTTTAATAGTTTAGTCTTCTATTTCTGAAATTGCGTTTCATTTGTGATTATGTTACATATACCTACATACATATGTACTTACTAGTACATAGGTACATATACCTATACCTACATACCTAATTGAATAAAGGGAATTCTTTTAACCCTAAAATACTCGTATGTCTACAAAAATTAAAATATATCTTAATGTACCTACCATGGAAAACGGAGATTATATCATATCATATCATATTAGGTATATCATAATCATCATAGGTACATATGTAGGTAGATGTTTATTTTTTTAAATCTTTACATAGCCTAGGTAAGTTACTTAGTAAGCAGGTGCCAAATCTGTTGAATATGTTCGGTGGAGAAATTGATTAGGTACCTACCTACTACCTTCATAGATTAAAATAGTCATAACATACCTTACATAGGTACATAGGTATCTACACCTAAATCCCTTAAATATGTTCATATACATACCTATACCTATCTACCTACCTATTTAAATTTAATAGTTTCTAAATTGTTTAAAAAATACCTATGAATTGGCAAGCCTTGCAATCTTAAAACAGTCGATCTACAAATTTGAACCTATCTACCTACCTAGGTAGGTATAATGATAGGCAACTATACCTACATAGACTTAAGAAATAGGTAGGTACTAAATCGGTACTTCCAATTGTTTGGATTTTTTTTGGTACCTACACCTACGAATAGGAGCAACATTTACTGTTTTTTGGTAGGCATGTTAAAAACATTCATGGTAGGTACCTACATACCTATACATATTTTTTAAAATGATCTGAAAAACATAGGTAACATCAGTAATTTTTTTCCTAACCAAATAATCTTCAATGTATACCTACCTATAGTCAGAAAAAAGGCTTTATTCATGTAAACAACGTATAAGTAGGTACCTATGCACCTTCACACATGCCTACCTAACACCCAATATCAAAAACTTCCTTCAACATGTCAAACGAAACAACTTACATAAATATCCTAAATGCGTTAACAAAACTTATAGGTACGTTACCTACCAATTACCTATACCTACGTAGGTACCTACCGACTTGCCAAAGTGTGCACTTTTCAAGGCAACTTTCAATTTTTATTTTTATTCATAAGTAGGGTAACAACCGACCTACCTACATACATATATGTACATAGTAGGTGTATATGTACATACCCTCCTAAATATGACATTTTTTTAATACATGGGTATGTAGGCATAAGAAAACATCCACATTGATTAAATAAAATCTGAAAGTTAGTAGATATATGTAGGTACCTACCTACCATTTAAACCATGAAATTAGTTAGTAAGGTACCGCAAATATTTTTAACTGTCTAGCCGCATAATCAATTTATTGCTAAAAAGACAGAAAAATTAGCCCTACAACTTCTTCAGTGAACAGAACACGTGTACAAGCTAACGGGAACTCCTGCAAAAAGGAAAACAAAAAAAAAACTCATTCGTGATCACCAAGAACAAAAAATGCGCCAGATAACCAGCCATACTTTATGTGTATGTACATTATTTATGTATGCATGTGCATTCTAAAATGAAACTACCCCTATTCTGCTTGAGCACAACAAAACACAATCGCAGGGCTGTGCTTTTTATAATTTCAAAGACAACCCCTGTTTCACTTTAACACACTAACTATTCCAAGATATGTGTTGATAAAATTGATCTTATTTAAACTGATTAATGAAAATACATTTTTTTATTTCGTTTTAACAAGTGGGATTTAAAGTTCTTTTGCAAAAATTATTTTATTTATTTTTTTATTTTCAATAAAACGGAATTCTTTAAGGAGGTCAACAGAGTAGATTAGGTAGTATGGGAAATGTAAATATTTTTTTCTGCCTCAAATCTTCGAAAATGATTCTGAAAATAGAGTACTTAATTCGAACTAGACAAACGATTAATAAATCAAAAATATTTGTGTCGAAAAAAGTTGAACTTTTCGACAAAAAGCGAAATCAAGTTAGCAGAACATGGAAATGTATGGGAAATGGTATTATTTTTTTTTTATCCCAAATCTTAGAAAATGATTCTGAAAATAGAGCATTTAATTCGAACTAGACAAACTATTGATGAATCAAAAATATTTGTGTCGAAAAAAGTTGAACTTTTCGACAAAAAGCGAAATCAAGTTAGCAGAACATGGAAATGTATGGGAAATGGTATTATTTTTTTTTTATCCCAAATCTTAGAAAATGAATCTGAAAATAGAGTACTTAATTCGAACTAGACAAACGATTAATAAATCAAAAATATTTGTGTCGAAAAAAGTTGAACTTTTCGACAAAAAGCGAAATCAAGTTAGCAGAACATGGAAATGTATGGGAAATGGTATTATTTTTTTTTTATCCCAAATCTTAGAAAATGATTCTGAAAATAGAGCATTTAATTCGAACTAGACAAACTATTGATGAATCAAAAATATTTGTGTCGAAAAAAGTTGAACTTTTCGACAAAAAGCGAAATCAAGTTAGCAGAACATGGAAATGTATGGGAAATGGTATTATTTTTTTTTTATCCCAAATCTTAGAAAATGAATCTGAAAATAGAGTACTTAATTCGAACTAGACAAACGATTAATAAATCAAAAATATTTGTGTCGAAAAAAGTTGAACTTTTCGACAAAAAGCGAAATCAAGTTAGCAGAACATGGAAATGTATGGGAAATGGTATTATTTTTTTTTTATCCCAAATCTTAGAAAATGATTCTGAAAATAGAGCATTTAATTCCAACTAGACAAACTATTGATGAATCAAAAATATTTGTGTCGAAAAAAGTTGAACTTTTCGACAAAAAGCGAAATCAAGTTAGCAGAACATGGAAATGTATGGGAAATGGTATTATTTTTTTTTTATCCCAAATCTTAGAAAATGATTCTGAAAATAGAGCATTTAATTCGAACTAGACAAACTATTGATGAATCAAAAATATTTGTGTCGAAAAAAGTTGAACTTTTCGACAAAAAGCGAAATCAAGTTAGCAGAACATGGAAATGTATGGGAAATGGTATTATTTTTTTTTTATCCCAAATCTTAGAAAATGATTCTGAAAATAGAGCATTTAATTCGAACTAGACAAACTATTGATGAATCAAAAATATTTGTGTCGAAAAAAGTTGAACTTTTCGACAAAAAGCGAAATCAAGTTAGCAGAACATGGAAATGTATGGGAAATGGTATTATTTTTTTTTATCCCAAATCTTAGAAAATGATTCTGAAAATAGAGCATTTAATTCGAACTAGACAAACTATTGATGAATCAAAAATATTTGTGTCGAAAAAAGTTGAACTTTTCGACAAAAAGCGAAATCAAGTTAGCAGAACATGGAAATGTATGGGAAATGGTATTATTTTTTTTTTAACCCAAATCTTAGAAAATGATTCTGAAAATAGAGCATTTAATTCGAACTAGACAAACTATTGATGAATCAAAAATATTTGTGTCGAAAAAAGTTGAACTTTTCGACAAAAAGCGAAATCAAGTTAGCAGAACATGGAAATGTATGGGAAATGGTATTATTTTTTTTTTATCCCAAATCTTAGAAAATGATTCTGAAAATAGGGTACTTAATTCGAACTAACTATGCTTTTCATAAACCAAAACAATTAATAGGAAAAAAATTCAAAAAAATATATTACTTAATTTTTTTTTGTTTCAAAAAAAATTTTTTTTCTTAAAAAACAACTTTTTTCAAAATTTTTTTTTGGATTCCTAGAGCACTTAAATAGCACCTAAATACTAGACAAACCGCGATTTTTTTATCTTGCGTTTTAAGCATTTTCTATGATTGCTCTGCTAACTTGAAATCAAGTTAGCAGAACATCAATTTTTACCAAAAGTACTGGAGCACTTAATTTTATTTTTGGGTACTTAATTAGCACTTAATAAGCGCCTAATTATTGCATCATAAAAATTGTGTTCTGCTGACTTTGCTCTGCTAACTTGAGGGACATTCGAGACCGTGAGATTGACCTCAATCTTATTGCATTCGACTTTGATAATTGGAAAAAATCGCTTCATGCACATATCTTTCCAGATGAGGTAAGGCGGAAAGGGAGCTTTTTAAGCAGCGCAACAGGATCTCTCCAAAGATCACTTTATTGCAGATTAAATCACAATCTGGAGGAGAAGAATTATTTCCGGGATGAGAACGGCATCAAAGAAATTTCGATGATGGTCAAGTTACGTGGACAACTTATCCATTTAGACTTCATTCCACATAAAGAAGACTTATCCATCGTGTGTTCCCTGTGCAACTTGAATGAGAGAGTAGATGCTTATCTTGGACTTGGAAGTGATTTTTTGACAGAAAACCAAGTTGTAGCATTGCTAAATGAAGTTGAAGTCCAAACACTAAACCAATAGTGTATAGGGAGCTTTGAACTATGGGGAGCGAATCGTTAGTGAGAGATTTTGACTGTTGAAATGTAGAATTATTAATTTGTTTGATGAAAAATTTTAATAAAAAAATCATATCCTTTCCGAAAAGCTTTGCTTTATAAAAATCGATAATCAATAAAATCAAATATATGTATCTATCTATATAAATTTTAGAACATTTTTAAGAAAAATAAAAATAAAAAAAAAACAAAATTATTGATACCTACAGTTTTGAGATATTGAATTTCCAAAAAAACATAATATTATTTTTTTTTTAAGTTTTAAAATGCAATTTGTATTTCTTAAACTTCTAGCTTCTCTATGCAAAATTTTAGTAGTTATAAATTATAATGTTTAAATTTCAATTTTTTACTTGCGACTCAAACTCGAGATTTTGATCAAAGTTGACATAACAATGATAGCGAAGACGAAAAAAATGCATCTCGAAATTTTGCCTGCCTGTCAGTTCGACTACAGCCGAAACGGCTTGACCTATTTTCTTTAAACTTGGTAGATATCGTTTTAAAATGTTTGCCCAACACGTTTTTTTCTTTTTTTAAGACAAAAAATAAAAGTACGATTTTTTTTTCTAAATTTTATAAATATTTTTTTTCTCAAAAACTGTACCCACTATACAAATGCTTAAAAATGGTTTTCGAAAATCGTATTCTTCTCGAAAACGGCACTTAAAATGTTGATAAATTTTTTGTCTTTCTATAAATTTTTACAATCTATAATTTAATGAAATTTGTATGGAGAAGCTTCTTAGAAGTTAGAAAAACATTGCTTTTCCATACTTTAAACACACATTTTTTTTTTGAATATTTGAAAAAAAAAATCAATTTTTTTTTGGAAAATTCGATATCTCAAAAACGGCTCAGTATTTTTTTTTTTGGAAATTTAAATTTTATTCTTACAGTAATAATTTAACTTTAAGTACTTAAGTACTTATTTTTTAAGCTTATTTTTTTAAGAAACCACTACAACGACTTATAATTTTTGTTCCTACATAAATTCATATTTGCAGTTTTTATCTAATACATTCATTTTTGAAATTCTTAGTCTTTTACGTAAGAGCAAGTTCGTGTGATCCAGTCCTGCATTTTATTCATTCAATGACAGATTGAAATAAAATGCACGACAGGGTCGCACGAACTTGCTCCTATGTAATAGACTAAGAATTTCAAAAATGAAAGTTATTAGAGAAATTCAATTAAAAGCTCAAGTGACCTCAACTCCAAGGTGCGTTTCGCCCAGTCTATTAAAGCTGTAAATTTTATAAAAGTCGGTAAACATCGACCAATATTTGCGTCTTAGAAGGGTACGGCAGCATCTAACTGATGAGCCCACTGTCGTACCTGGGCGAAAGGCATTTTAGAGTTGAGGTCGCTTGAGCTTTTAATTGAATTTAATTCAATCACTCCACTTAAACAAAAATAATTTTCTTCAGTTATTAGAGAAAAACTGTACATAAACGTAAAATTTATTTTAAATGGCTAAAACAACTTCTTTAGAAGTTGGAGCTAAAAATGGGATGCCATGTGATTCAAGCAAATATAGGTTTATGCAAGAACAAAAATTATAAGTCTTTTTAATGGTTTTTTAAAAAATAAGCTTTTATATAAAATATTTTTAAAACATTTTTAAGAAAAATTTTGGTACGCCAATTTAAAGTTTTTTTTATGGTTCGAATAAAAATTAAATTTACAAAAAAAACTGTTGAGTCGTTTTCGAGGTATTGAATTTTCCAAAAAGAATAATTTTTTTTTTTTTCAAAATTCAAAAAAAAAAAAAATTTTTCTTAAAGTTTTGAAATGCAATGTTTTTAAAACTTTTTAGAAGCTTCTCTCTAAAAAATTCATCAAAGTCCTGGGCGAAAATGAGAAATTCAAAATTTTAAAAAATCGTTCTGTGGTAGGTTCAGTCAGTAATGTCTTGTTTTCAAAATTTTTTTTATTATAGATCTTAAACTTTAATGGAAAGAAAAAAATTTTGAGCAAAATTCTCGGAACCGTTTTTGAGAAAAACACGATTTTCGAAAACCATTTTTTAACATTTGTATGGAGGGTACCGTTATTTTTTAGGTAAAATAAATTTTTTTCTCTTATCTTGTAGATTATTTTAGGAAACTTTTATTTTTTTTATTTTTATCAAGTTTTAAAAAAATCGAGCATGGGGTTTGCGAAATATTGAGTTTTCAAAAAAAAAATTGAATTTTTTTTTTAAATCTAAAAAATTTTGTTTTGAAAATTTGAATACACAATAATATTGAAACTGCTTAACATAAAAAAATGATCAAAATCGGTCGTACCGTTTTTTGAGAAAATCAAAAAAAGTAGTTCCCAGGGGGGTACGAAAATTAATAATTTTTAGGACATTTTTTTTTCAACCATTACCTAGGTTTAACTAAATGAAATTTTATGAATTTTTTTTTAAATCTGTGGCAGTTTCTGAGAAAAAAAAATATTTACAAAATTTCGAAAAAAAAATTCATATGGCAGGTACCGTTATTTTGGGTCTTTAAAAAAAAAAGAAAAAATATATCAATATTATAGGTGCAGTTTTCAAGAAAAATACGATTTTCGAATACCATTTAAAACATTTGTATGTTGTTTTGCGGTATATTTTGCCATAATAAGTTTCACCTACTTATTCGATTCTCTATTGTCCTTTAAGCCTTCTTCCGTTTCAGATCCAAATCCAAGATTTTTTAAAAGCTAAAATTAAATACTAAAATATCGAACAGGTGGTTCCAAAATTCATATGTCTCGTTAAAAAAAAATTGGGAATGACTACTCCGCATTTCGAATCACTCACAATTGTTTTAATAGTAACTATAGGAAAATGCGAACACATTTTTGTCGAGTAATTTAGTTTGAGATGGGTCTGAACTTGGTCATTAAGATTCGCTAAGTTTTTAAAAATTCATCCAAGTTTCGTTGAGATTTGACAATGGAGGATTTCGAGGAGAGCAGGTAGATTTTCAGGAAGGCGTGTTCACGGGACTGATTATCACGAAAACGATTGGCTGGTTGAATGAATGTGTAAATGAATGGAATGTCCTAGTCAGAGAATGAGAGAAGCTTGGGAAGTTCACTCTGTTTTAGAGACCAATTCAGGCAACAAGTTTTTTGAGAGAAATCGATACTTTTTGCAAATGACGGCGTACTGTTTGGCATTTTTGACATTTGTGAACAAGGCAGTCTCAGTATACAAACAGACAAGCAATGGGGCCCTATACTTAACAAGAGCGTAGAATAATTGTTTCGATTTTTTCCATCAATAATCGTTAGGTGGTGTTAGCGCAGCGTGAATATGGACGACGATTTGCTAATACTATCACGTCAACTGGACAAACGTTCCGGTGCGGGGCTTAGCTACTCGACTCGAATAGATTGAAGCCACAAGAGACCATGCAAGGCGGGGCCGCTACCGGACTGGTATTCTACACAGAACATTACGTCTGTGGCTGCCAATGTCATTGCGAAAGTAGAAACATCAACCAGGTGACGGGCAACGCAATTGGGCTTACACAAAGTGCATCAGTTAATGCCTACTGACCATCCGTTACGTGTAAATTACTGCCAAGCCATCGTCAATCTCAACCACGAAGAGGATAATTTTGTGGTCGAAAAGCGGTTACGTCAATAAGCAAAATCTTCATTTCTGGGGCACTGAAAATCCGCGTATGATGCACGAAGAGCCTCTGTGTGGTGCGGCGTTCATGCGGGAGGAGTGATTGGGCCGTATTTTTTTTGAGGACGCCATCGGTAAAACGGTCGACTGTTATTGGCAAACGCTACAGAGCCATTATAAACGACTTACGACCGGAGTTGGATGAGCGGGCCTTAGTGAATTTGTGGTTTCAACGAGACGGTGCAGCTGCACACACAGCACGAGCCGCAAAAGTACGAATATTTGTCTAAATAGAGATATCTTCCGATTTTGGTTACCTTGAGCAATTTTTCTGCCATGTCAATGAATTCATTTAGTCACTTGACTGAGCTGTCCACATTCCTTCCATAAGGTTTACTAAACAATTTCCCAAACTGCTTATTATTCTAATATCCGCACAACCCCTTATACATTTGGCTTCATCTCACCGTTTCCCTATATTTATATTTAGGTAGGTATATGGACACAACCCGTCGTGTACACCTAAAATAATTGCCACTAAATATTGCAGTCAAATACAGAAATAAACTGTTTGACCTTCCAATGTCCATCTGGTGGCACAATAAAACAACGAAAAAAAAAACAACTTCAAACAAAACTAAAAGGAATTCCGATCCAAATCGGATCACGATTCATAAAACACAAATGGCATTCTTTCACATCCGGTTTCAATGGACCGCACAATACAATCGAACAAGTTGACAGGAAAAAAATAAATAAAATCAACAAAACAAAAAGCAAACAACAAAAAAAAACTAAAAGAACTGTAATTTCCTCTCAAATTATAGTGTGGAACAAAATACCAAGACCATCCAGATCCAGCTAGCTTCAACAGCTGCATAGTGAGACTTTTTCAACGCTACCTAAAAAGTACACTGTAATTCTAAAAATATCTTCCCCGAATGCAAATTGATTTAAGTTTCGCGCCATTTTTGATGACGTCTTTGCAAGTCTTTCTCTTCATTCTTTTTAGATGGAAAGTGTTACGTGTGGCCCTGGCATGTGGCAAGCTCCAGCAATGTGCATCGTCTTGTGTCGTCGCTCGTCGTCGTCGTCTACTGAATAAAATCGCTCAGCTCAAGTCAAGCATAAATAGATTCATTACTGCGAAGCAGAAAAAGTCGTCCTTCCATTTAAGAGTTTTAACAAATTGAGTGGCATGCAGCATGCGTTTTCTGTCTCCGAATCTAAATGGATTTGGATTCCCAGCCAAGCTTCTCCTCTGACGCATGCCACAGAAGAAGTTTCTATTTTCGGTGATGCCGCTTCCTTGAGAGAGAGAGAGAGCGACCTAATGGATAATTGGCTAATTCTGGCGTAAATCATTGCTGCGTGAGTTGCAACATGACAGGCAGCATGATGCACAACGCATGTTCCACGCTTTGATCTTCGAGCCAGACGAGTACCTACCTAACATATATCCCGATGGCCAACGCGTGGATATTGTTTTTTCATCTTACCGACTTGACATGCACATTATAAGATTTGCACAAAGATTTGGGAATCCGCAGAGGTGACAATGAATATAATCTTTCACAAAAAGTGCCCACCAGTGATGCCACTTGATAGTATTTCTTCAGTGTGTTAAAAAATACTCCAACAAATTTCTGTATGCAGGTAATAACTTTTCACAACGACATTTGTAACTATGGTTTTGTGATGTCTGTCAAGTTAGCACCACGGCTTCAAAATTTTAAAGATGTAATAATTGCATTAATTTTCGTGAATTTTTCGTGAAACAAAAAATTTTTTGATTTGACAACATATTTACGACGATTATTTACGCTGTCCTTTTTCTTCTTCGAGTTCATTTTACCCTATTTTGACTGTCAAGTTAGCATTACCAGGGGTTATTTAAAAAAAAACAGCGCGACAATTTTTTTGGTTTCACGACAAATTTACGACAAATTCACGACAATTAATCCAATGATTACATCTCAAAAACTTTGAAGTCGTAGTGCTAGATTGGTGGACTTGTGTATGAAATCAGGAAATAATCTCGCTTCACCGATTTCACACTAACCTTAGGCCCGATTTAACCCGCTATAATTTAGTTAGAGGAAAAGCTCACTTAAATTAGTATCATATATTCCTTATAATAATTTATGGAGTTTTGCAACAAAATTATTCCACGAAATTATAGCACGATTCGGGTGAAATGTAAAATTTCACGGTCTTTAAAATTTATACAACTTCTTTGTTTTGTCAAAGAATCACTCTTGATTGTTTAAATTTTTTCCCAAATGATTGTATAAAGTTCAAACGAAAATGAAATGCTCATACAAATTTTCACTTTGGAATATTCAAATTTATTTATTTCACAACGTTTATTAAAAAAAAAAACTAAAGCTTGCATTTTAAATGTCAAACGAAACAACTTCTCCACAGCTACTTATCAAAAATTTCATATTCTGTAAAGTTAAGAATATGGCGGATTGAAAACTGTGGAATGAATTAGTTTTTTTATTTCACGGAAGGTATGTTTTTTATAAGTCTATCATTTCCCACCGTCTATGTCTTTCGCAGCAAAATTTTAATTTATTTTTTTTTTCATATTGATAATCATTGAAATGTGTAGTGAAAAGAATTACAGAATGCATTGATTTTTCCCTTATTTGGAGGTGAGTGATGCCATTTGTTACTCCAGTTTATCCTTGTCGTGAAATTTTGAAACTTTTTTTTTTTTTACAATTTATGGAAAATGAATAGGAAGATGAACAATGGCAACTTATTCACAGTCGTGAAATGTTAATTGAAAGTCGTAATGTTTTTCATGCCTTTTTAAATTCATTTGACTTATATGCAAATTTCACGGGCGATTTATGTTATGAAAACTGCTGCCTTGATGAGGTTTTGATGTATGATAAAAACTTAGGCAGAGAGTCTTAAGCTTTCACGGAATAAGCGAAAAAGTTTCGATGATCCCTACCAAGGACAAATTCCATCATTAAAGCCTTATTAGCGCATATGCCACTTCAGAAGAGAAAAACAATGCTGCCAAAGAGAGTTTCCACGAGCCAGAAGTATACGAGTAATGCCTCACCAGACATGAAATAGAAAATCTGTGGGAGATTGTAATGGTAAAATCGGATGACATTGTTGCGGAAAATCTTACAACAACAAGTTTCACCAGTCTAATCCTTATCCTTTCCCATCTTTAACCTTTCCTTTCCGATTGCGGCTCCAAAATGCTGATAAAGTACAGTATGAACTTGAGCCATGAGCCAGAAGCCTGCTCCAAAATCATCGTGGAAAAGTAATAAAAGCAGGTGTTAAACCCGTATAAAGACAGTGGACAGATGGTTCTTGTCCGACGCCAGATATGTGACAGAAGATCCACGCAATACAAGTGACAAGTGCGCCACATAATACAAGACTGGTGACAGATTGTCACGATCCGTCAATATCAACAACGTGGATAACATAATCGTCATCGTGCAAAAACGGCTAAGAGCCCAACTACGAGAAAGGTCGAGAGCCCAACATTAAATTAGTGTCTTGTAAACGAAAAGAAGATAATTTTGGAAGAAGAATCCCTTAGCTCCTTTAAATTCACGCGACGCTCTACGGTGTTATTTGATTTTAATTCTCGCGTGAAATTTAATTATTCCTGAGCAAAGCATTTAACATTGATAAATGGCGAAGTGCATCCTTCCAAGATATTCCATCTCGATCTTAGTCTGGGTTTGTACGGGATGAGGACTTTGATTGCGTTGAATTGATTTTTCGCTTTTTTAATTAATTAAACAAAGTAGTACCCCTTGGCATAATGGTTAGTGCGTTGAACTGTCATGCGGAAGGTCTCGAGTTCGATTCTCTGCCACTTCAAGAAAGTTTTTTTCAGGGGTGTACTGCCTCTTGCGAGGAATTGGAAAATTCTCCAAGTGTATCTCTTTTCACGGAGTGGAATTGGAATCAACTGCGGAGCGACTGAAAAAGGTGATAAATATCACCACTACGCGTAACGTCTAAGAAAGAAACGGACGCAAAGGAGGGAGCTAGGTTGAATGGGAGGAGATCAACAAGAATTCACTTTTTGTGAGATTCTGGTATTATACAGACTATAGTTGAAAAATTCTAGAAAACCGAAAAATCATTTAACGAATTTTAAAATCGTTAATTTTGTTTTATTTTGAGTTTTGAAATATAATTTTGAGGTAGTTTCCAAAAAAAAGGAAACTGTGTTTAACTATCTGCAGAGGAGTGAAAATATTCCGAAAAGGAGTAGCTTCAAGAGCTAGGGTCAGATGGGCCAGAAAAACTCATCCAATTTCGTTGGAGAATCGATAAGTTTCTTTGTGATAATTTGTGAATAGTGTTTAGTTCTGTAAGCCAGTTTGGGGAAACATTTGTGTTCCACTAGGCCTTCGTTTTCGAAAAACCGTTTCCCACGGGACTTTCATAACCCCATTTTTCAATTTTTGTACTTTCGGGAATCTCTTATGTGGCAATTAAGGGAAGACACTCCTCTAGCATCATCGACTTTGATAACTACCTATTTATTGGTTTGCCAAACTTTGAGTACGAACATCCAATCCAGGAAAGCTCTTATAGAAATTTTAACGCTGGACGAAAAAGATCGGAGAAAACCAGTACTACCAATGCCGATCGCGTATTCCTTGATCTAGCGAAAAATGGCATAACGATTGATTGACCAATGAAAGGAATGTCAAGAAGAAATGAAAAACGTTGCGTTGGATATGTTGGAATTCATACAACCACCACTGGAAAAACCCTGGTTCGACTATAAATCTGCTCTAGTGAACAAAGCCAAAACGGAGACCTATAGGTCGCGGCTTCATAGGAAGATAGAGTATCTAAGAGGATCCACATTGAACGAAGGAAAGATGAGACACACTTGGTCAGGAAGAAGATAAAAAAGAACAACAGTAAGAAAGAAACATTCAACAGCAGGTTTAAAGAGTCGCAATGGGCCCCCATAGATAGTGAAGGGAACACAGTAGTAGATACCTAAATGATGTCAAACATCTGAAAAGACTTCTGAACCAGTTGCAAAATGTGAATGACAGCCAAGATCCCGCACATTGAATGACCGGTACCACTCAATCTGTATGACAAGATCTTGAACCGCCTATCTAAAGCGAGATCAAATAAGCCTTCTTCAACTAAACTAAACTCAAACTTAACAAAGCACGGACGAACTACAAGCGGAGATGACTTGGTGAGGAGCACAGACTAACTTTATCAGTAAAATATACTTGGAGGAAAGCATGCTCAACGATTGGAATCTCAGTATCATCTGCCCACTCGATACAGGAGATCCCTTATTCTG
This sequence comes from Chrysotoxum bicinctum, assembly GCA_911387755.1. Taxonomy (NCBI): domain Eukaryota; kingdom Metazoa; phylum Arthropoda; class Insecta; order Diptera; family Syrphidae; genus Chrysotoxum; species Chrysotoxum bicinctum. The sequence goes on along the minus strand of OU426989.1, from coordinate 183,722,395 downwards.
CACAAGCTATAGCAGTATAAGCCTTTCAAACAACGCTTATAAAATCCTATCCCGCATTTTATGTGAACGCCTCAAGGTATTTGCTGGCGATATAAAAGCTTCTTACTAATGCGGTTTCAGGCTTGAAAAGTGAACTAGTGATCAATTCTTCGCCCTTCGCCAGATTCAGGGAAAGACTCAAGATTATTACATCGAGACTTCCCAACTGTTCATAAATCAATTTTAAATCCTATTATGACAGTGTTAATGACAATTTCCAGTTCTGATTTAAAATATTTATAAGCCTAAATTCTTCACAAACACTAGAAAATGCACGACTGGGTCGCACGAACTTGCTCCTATGTAAAAGACTAGGAATTTTAAAAACGAATGTTATTAGAGAAAACTGTTCATAAGGATGAAATGAATTTTTTTAAATTCTTTTAGTAGTAAGAGATTAAAACAAAATGCTATGCAAGTATGAATTTATGCAAGAACAAAAATTAAAAGTCGTTGTAATGGTTCCTTAAAAAAATACGCTTTTATGTACTTACAAAATTTTCAAAACATTTTTAAGAAAAAATTTTGGTACGCCAACCTTAAGTTTTTATTATTGTACGCCGTTCTTGAGATATCGAATTTTTCAAAAAAAAATGACTTTTTTCTAAAAATTGAAAAAATATTTTTTTTAAGTTTTGAAATGCAATGTTTTTTAAACTTTTTAGAAGCTTCTTTATAAAAAATTTCATTAAAATCCGTTATGCCGATAATGATAAATTCAAAATTCGAAAAAAATGTTCTATGGTAGGTACAGTCAGTAATATCTAGATTTAAATTTTTTTTATTAAATTAAAGATCGTAACAATTTATCAAAAGAAAAAAAATTTTAGCAAAATTCTCGCAACCGTTTTGGAGAAAAATACGATTTTCGAAAACCATTTTTTAAAATTTGTATGGATGGTACCGTTAGTTTTAGAAAATTTTATTTTCAAATCTTGTAGATTATGTTAAGAAACATTTTTTTGTCAAGTTTGAAAAAAATCGATATTGGGGTTTTCGAAATATTGTGTTTCCAAAAAAAAATTTTGAATTCTTTTTTAAAAATCCAAAAAATTAAAAATTGAAGATTTGAATATGTAATAATGTTTAAACTTTGGAGGAGCTTTAGCATACAAAATAATTTAAATAGGCTGTACCGTTTTTGAGAAAATCAAAAACAAAAAAAATGGATCCAGGGGGGCTACCAAAAATAACAATTTTTTGGAAATTTTTTTCAACCATTACCTAGTTTTAACTAAATGAAATTTTTCCAATTTTTTTTTAAGAAATTCTGTGGGACAGATTTTGAGAAAAAAAATATTTATAAAATTTCGAAAAAAATCGTATGGCAGGTACCGTTATTTTTTATCTTAAAAAAAAAAGAAAAAAATGTGTGGGGGGAAAAAATTAAAACCCATATCTACCAAGTTTGAAGAAAATCGGCCAAGCCGTTTAGCTGTAGTCGAACAGAAAGACAGACGGACAGACAGACAGACAGACAGACAGACAGAATTGCGAGACCCACTTTTTTGGTCTTCGCTTTCATCGTAATGTCAACTTTGATCAAAATCTCTAGTTCGATTTTTTTCCCAATGCATAACTTGCCTTATAGTACCTATAAGTCGCAAGTAAAAATGGCCGAAAACTAATTGAAACTTATCTGAAGATGCTAAAACTTGGGTTTTAATTGGTAAAATAACGGAAATTTGCGAAAATGAATTGATCATAACGAATTGAAATCTCATTGTTCCGACATTGTCCCATACATCCTGAACAAATGTCGAATATCAGGACAGAAGGACTGGGTCAGAACAGGACATTCGATGTTGTCAAAAAATTGGTCCATCTGACCACTTCTGTGAGCTTGACAGTGAAGCTTCAGTGAAGAAATCAAACGAAGAAAAGATGTTTCTTTGAGCTAAGTAGGCGATAGAGGAATAAATTCCCGTTGATAAGAACCCAGGAGACACTCATCATCCCGGTGCTGTTCTATGGTGCAAAAGCTTGGAACCTTATCCAGTGGAGAGAAAAGTACGAAGTATAACTTATGGTCCTTCGCGAAATAAAGTCGGGCGAAGGAACTAAAACCACGAGAGTTGTACAGCAACATAAGGCTTGTCAAAAAAAAAAAACCTATCCAACGGTTAAGAAGACTGGGCCATGTAGGACCATTGAAGATCCACACTTCACGGCGTCCTCTGCACCATTCCAAAGGGTAGAAGATATAAAGGTAGTTGTCATCTTCTATGAAGTGAAAAATAGCTTTGCGAAATGAAAAATGAATGCATTCCACAATCTTCAAGTCGCCATACTATCAATTCTACAGCATGGAATAGCACGACAAAATTCTGATCTGGTGTGCACGAATATAAGGTTGCGTAAGGTTGAAGTGGCTGCTAGTGAAGAACCAATACACTTAGGCCAGTTGTTGGTCCGTTTTGATACCACATGTGATGACATGGATCTGGGATAGAGCAGGACATGAACATAAAATTTGAGAAGTTTTTTCCTCCCCGTCTTCATGCAGCTTCTGTAGAAATCGTTGAGTGGACCCTAAGAGGCGCAACATGTTATTTATAAAACTGTGTCCAAATATGATACCAAACGTGCAATCGACTTAAATATATCAGAGGCTTGGAGCTTCTAGGTTTGACCAGATCCAGACGAATGTTACATTTGGTGAACAATTTTATTTGATTAAGGATAGAACCTGTGGAATGTAAGCTTAATAATTTCACACTTACTGACAATTTCGTGTAAAGATTTTATTTTAACTAGAACTATGTCTACACCAATTTTTCCAGAGGTGGTAACACACTCAGAATTTATAAACATGACATATACAACATTGTGGAACGTATTCATTTTCTTTTTTCACAAAGGGGACTTCACAAACAATATAATGTGGAACGTATTGAATTATTCCTTATACGAGTTGAGGAGATTTGAGCACTCGAATTTCAATAAAAATGAAAAAAGGAGTAGACGTCCGTCAGTTATGTCAGCACTGCCAAAATAGTTATCCTATTCTCAAGAACCTTCCAACATACAAGTATGATGTTTGTCACTTGGATTCGAAATCATCACAGACTATAAGAAGTTTCATCTTTGTCTGTCGCTCTGCAAATCGTTTTTATTTTTGTTGCTCTTGTGTGTGATGGAAATTCGGTTCCATCAACCCGGTTAAGAGGGTCGTTTTCACACTGAGTGTGACACTCCGGTGATTTACGGCTACGTGCCTGGAATCTGCAATTACCTTTGAATTGCGGAAAATTTGATTTGGCACGTGCTCTGGGAGTTAGTTTGATGGTTGTTGAAAAAAAATCAAAAAAAAAAATAAAATCTGCTCCTGGAGCAACATTACCATGGACAGAAGACGAAAAAGCATCGCAGTCTCTTCTCTGGTTGTATAGGTCGAAAAGGGAACTAATGGGATACTTAAGGCAAAGCAAGCAGAATCTTGTCGAGCTTAATTGAATTTGTGTCGTTAAATGAAGGAAAAGTAGTTGAATAAATTTTCTGTGTGTGTGTGAGATTTTTTTTTGTGCTCGTGGTCTATCCGAATTTTCACACGTCATTGAAGAAAAATCAAGTCAAGGATTGAAGGATTGAATGAGAAAACAAAAAGGATGAAAATGATTTCATATAGAAGAGAGGGATTTGAATTATTTTGGACCAACTGAAGGAATTCAATAATTGATTTCAATGATTCGTGAAGCTATAATGGGAGTTTAATGAGTTAATATTAAATATTGTGGAATGCATTGAGTTTCTGAGTTCCTCACCATATCATAGTGAATAAGACCGGGTCCTCAACTGACATTATTTGTTGGGAGATAGAAATATCATCATGAATTGTTCACAATTCCTCTACGGCAGATAAAATGTCCATAACAAAATTTTATTCAACTCTTTGGTACAGTGTACCATTTCACTTTTAAAAAATGTGGAACTTATTAAAGAATCACTTAAAATTCTTGTTTCCTCATAAATAAAAGGCCAACGCATCGTAGAGCGTGCTAGGCTGAAAGAAGGGGAGTCATAATTTTCTGCGGAATCCGAACTGCTTAGATGATAATTACTTTCATGACAAGAGATGATCTTAGAGGATTTGGCGCTTTCTCACAAGAGGTCGAACCACAGTGGAGTAGCGTAGGGGGGGGGGGTGGGGTGCGGCCTACCCCGGGCGGCAGAAGGCTGGGGGCGGCGAAATGTCGCCGGTGAAGCGTTTAGAGTAGAGATCATTTATGTTTCATGACAGAAGGTTTGACAAGTCAACAAACAACACTGACGTACATTTGAAATTTGCCACCCTGCCTGCGATTCGTCGTTGACGCTCTCGGCTGATTTCCGTGAATTCGTAAACGGTGAGTAAGGCTATAAAAGTGCATTCCGTTATTGTCGCGTGACTTACGAAACTAAAACGGAACGTTCCAAAACTGAAAGGGAGCGTTCCGAAGCATATCTGACGGGGGCGCTGCAAACGGGCAGACTTTTGACTATACTCTGTCCAACAAAAATTGTCAGTACAGGTCTTATGCGAGAGCTTTTTCTAAAGCAGTGGCGCCTGATGCACCCTCACTACAATGCGTTAGGAAAAATGCCACTAAAAAAAGGGCAAGCCACTGACTTTTCTTAAAGAATTGTTGCTGTAATTCTTTGCAAAAAGTTGTACACCCCAACACGACCGTCGTATCCCACTACTGATGAGATACTGTCAAGATCAAGACAAGAGTGTCAAGTGTCACTCAATACGATCGTGCGCTCTTTATCTACATCAAAACAGAGTTACCATTATCATTCTCAATTGCAAGCAAAGAGCTTTTTCAGTGGTTTTTATTAAGGAGCTTTTGGGATTTGAAGCTTCTGAGAACACATTTTAAGAAGATGAGTATGTTGAGTGTTGTCGTATTGCTTTTCAACTTAAAAAGAAAACGCGCCTATTATCTTACCGCTTGGCGTTGTGGGAAAAGGTAAATTGAATATTGTTTTCAGTCGTTTTGAATCGGCAGACGGTAGCCCTACGCGTTTTTTACTTTCATTTGCGGCGATTTATAATTTAAACTACGGAATCCCTGTGAGAGCTTTAAAAGGCGACACACTTATGCATGGCAATGCAACCAGAATGAGAGACAAACGTCCTATCTTCCCTGTACTGACAATTTTTGTTGGACAGAGTATACGTACATACATATATATAGGTATAAAATATGTACAGTAGGTAAAGTAGTTAATCGCTAGCGGCGCCAGCGCAGCTGTCTCGCATATCATTTGTTTCTGTTGCAAGCTGTTTGGCAATTTCGGCTCGAACTTCACTTCTGAAGAAGGTTTCAACAAATGGTGGAAGCTAAATCCAAGAATCGGAGACCATGAGAACAGCCTGGACCGTGAGCAGAGCTTCTTGAAATGGAAGAAGTTGGAAGTTCGCCTAAACCGTAAAGCAACCATCGATCAGAAACAACAAGAAGTTTTCGAAAGTGAGGAGAAGAAGTGGAGGGATGTATTATACCGGTTGTTGAATATTATCCAGTTCTTAGCCAAACAGAATCTGGACTTCAGAGGACATCGATTAGATGATAGTTGCAACCGCGGGAATTTTCCGGAGTTAGTGCACATCCTAGCTAAATATGACCCTCTTCTAATGGAACACCTGACAAATATAGAGCTGGGAGCAAGGGTCCCAGTTTCGTATCTATCTCCAAAAACCCAGAATGAATTGATAAACTTACTGAGACAGCAAGTTCGATCTACCATCATCCGTCGCATTCAAGAAGGTAAATATTATTGCGTAATCTTCGACAGTACACCAGACATCTCCCATAAAGACCAAATGAGCCAGGTTCTGCGATACGTACATATCGAAGGAGAAAAGGTCGCCGTGGTAGAATCTTTCATCAACTTCTGCGTACCAAAAGGAAACAATGCAGGACTGACGGACTGAACATACAGAACTTGAGAGGACAGGCTTATGACAACGCTGCCTCAATGGGAGGGATTCACAATGGAGTTCAAGCCCGGATTAAAGTACTGAATCCGAAAGCTTCATTCGTTGCATGCACAAACTACTCACTCAACACGCTGCTTCTGAATCAGTGAACTCCGTAACGTTTTTTGGAACTCTGGAGAAGCTTTTGCCTTCTTTTCTGCATCAACTGCTCCGTGGAACGCTTTGGTTGCCGTCACAGGTCGAGCAGTGAAACGAGTCACTGAAACGCGCTGGAGCGCTAGAAATGAAGCTGTCAAGACGCTTAAAAATAAGTTTGAGGAAGTTCTAGAGGTACTGGAAGAATTGACGGATTCATCTCAAACTTCCGACACAAAATCGGGAGCCAGTATTCTTCTGACAACCATGCAGTCATTCAACTTCCTCACTTTTCTTGGCTTTTGAGCTGCAGTGCTACCTGAAGTAGATGACGCACAGATTTACCTGCAGCAACGAGGACTGAGTGTGGATAAGTGTGTTCAGAAACTCTGCGCTTTAAAAGCTCTACTAGTGGAGAGCAGAGACCTTTGCGTCCGAGCCGCAATCGACTTTGTTAAGACTCTCAGCGAAAAACTCGGAATCGAACTCAAAACGAGAAGAATGCATGCATGACGGGAATCTGCAGATGCAGCTTTGTCTCACGAGCATGAACTCCGTCGAGAGGTGTTCGCATCATTTGAGAAGGTCATTCAAGAAATGACGACTCGATTCCAGCAAGTTCAAGAAATAGCGGACAAGTTCCGATTTTTTGATGCCAGCGAAACCTTTGGACAGCAAGTACGAGTGTGATCTTTCCCATGTATTAGAAGACATCGACAAGGACGAGTCTCAGATGGAGAGGAAGCGTCTACAGCAGTTTGTCACCAGTTCTGAATCAGAGGAAGATATAAGGGGCAAAGGATCACTGGAGCTCCTCCAGTTCATTCAAAAACTGAATCTGAGGATTTCGGTTCCAAATATAGTCATCTTGATTCGTATATATTTAACTTTGGCAATTAGTGTCACTAGTTGTGAGAGAAGTTTTTCGAAGTTGAAGCTAATCAAAAATTATCTCAGATCCACTATGAGCTCCACTAGACTATCAAACTTGGCTATATTGTAGATTGAACAAATATGCAAATATTTATTTTGACAAAGTTATTTCTGACTTCGCTGCTCGTAAGGCCCGTAGAATCCGTTTTTTGAAACCGCCGATCCTATTTTACCTTCAAGAAAAGATACCTCATTGCCTGTGAAATGATGTCTCGAAATTTAATTTTAATTAAGTATTGAACGGGGCGGTAAAATGGGCGCCGAGATGGCACGCTACGCCACTGGTCGTACCTACACTCCTTTAAAACACCATTTTTGTCCTACCCAAGATCTAAACTAGTTTTAAATGTTTCTATTTCATTGAAGTTTCGTGGATTTTTTTTTCTTTTTTATAATTCACACGCGCTCAAAGGTTAGATAAGAGACCCTTATAATGTTAAATACAGCACGGGCGATGGGGAAATTAGGGAGGTGTAGAGAAAAGAGGTGTTGGTGAACATTGCCCTTGTACTGATAAGCGAAACGGTCGTCGCGGGGGTCATTTCAATATTCTTGCAGGGCGTAATAGTAAAAGGATTTATTTTGTAGTCCTTTTCCTTTAGACTTTCAAATATACGACCCACACACATCACTCAATCACAAATTTTCAGAGAAACAAAGCAAACAAAAAACAAAAAAGACAAAATTTCAGAGTGAAAGTCCTTTCGCACATTCCAGGAATGGCATGAGTAATTAAATGCTGCTTTCATGTTAGGATAATAGATAAGCTTTTCCACAACACAGATCTCTGGATAACAAAGCAAACATTGACGAAATTGTTAAGAGCTATCATAATGGAATGAAAGAGATGAAGCCATCTGCATTAACACGTATCTCGTAAGTCGTATAATCGTTGCAAAAGTGTGAGCAATGATGAGTTTTTTTTTTTTTCAGAGTCCTGTCAACAACCAGCTTCCATTATCCAAATTAGTCTGCTCTTCAAACTTTTTGGAGATAAATATTAGCCTAGACTTTTTCATCATCCACACACAGTTCAGATGTATAATCGGATTAAATTTCGAAAACAAAAAACCAAAAGGTGTATCTTTAACGAAGAGCCGTAGAAACGTTCAAATCGTCAAAGGACATCAGGATTTAAAACTTATGTATGTGTTGATACAAAAAACATGCAAACCCTCGGGATGTTGTTTATCCAGCTCCACTATATCTACCTATAGAAACCGCTTTCAATGCAAACGTACCTACATAGCAAAGCAAAATATCTCGCAGCGGCATCGCTAAATAATGTCATGGGTCTTAGTTTGATGTCCTTAAAACAATGTGCATCCTTTTTTGCAAAAACTAGAATAAAATAGCAGGAAAAACAACTCATACCTACTATACGTGTGTAGGAGTGTAATGCCTTGTGGCAGGTAAATAGCAACACATTGTGACATAAAAATGAAATGTAGGCCGTGTCGTCTGAACAAAAACCTGCGAATGCCTGGTCATGTGGGTTTAGTGTGCATCCTGCATAAGTGTGTATGGATAAAGAAGGATCTTTTGTTATTTATAGCATTGTGACAATGGAATGTGAAATAGATGCTATACCCAGGCCCGGATTAATAGGGGGGCTAGGGGGGACTGAAGCCCCGGGCCCCGCGGAAACGAGGGCCCCATCCCATTAAGAAATTTAAACCGTAAAACCACGATATTCAAACTGTACAATCTAATAAACCCCAAAAATAAAAACCAAAATTAGCTGACCCCACAAAATCCAAACTCGAAAGCTATATACCCCAAAAACGTTAACCCATACAGCCCAACTCGCAATTAATCCCATAAACTTTAAACCCACATAGCTCAACTCGCTATAGTCTCCAAAAAGTCAAACCCACATAGCCCAAGTCGCTATTAACACAAAACTGTAAATCAAAAAAAAATTAAATCTATGCAGCCTAATTCAGCAAAGGTTTGCCAGATTGAAAAACAAATACTAGTGTGGTAAAATTTAGAATTGTTAATTTCCACGAGTCCGTTTTGAGATTAACAAACGAAATATGGCGATACAAATTTTGCCGCAGAAGTATTGAATCGTATTTTTCGATACAACGTACGTAAAGTTGAATTTTCCGAAACGCTCCCGTGTGCAAAATTCAACTTTACGCATATCTATTATTTATAATTTATACTTACTCATTCAATCTAATAAATCCTAATTCCTACATAATTTGTTACTTTTAATTTTTAGAGTTTTGAATAATCAAAAAGAAAGAGTCTGACGGTTTTGATTTCATGGTTTTTGGATTAATTACGAATTGGTTATGTGGGTTTAACGCTTTTGGGTTTACGATTTTTACTTGCGACTTATAGGTACTATAAGGCAAGTTATGCATTCGTAAAAACATTCGTAACTCGAGATTTTGATCAAAGTTGACATTACGATGATAGCGAAGCCCAAAAAAGTGGGTCTCGCAATTCTGTCTGTCTGTCTGTCTGTCGGTTCGACTTTCGACTACAGCCTAAACGGCTTGGCCGATTTTCTTCAAACCTGGTAGATATGGGTTTTAATTTTTTCCCCCGGACGTTTTTTTTCTTTTTTTTTTATGACCAAAAATAACGGTACCTGCCATACAAATTTTTTTCGAAATTTTATAAATATTTTTTTTTCTCAAAAACTGTATACCACAGGTTTTCTTTAAAAAAAATCAAAAAATTTCACTGAGTTAAAGCTAGGTAATGGTTGAAAAAAAAATTCGAAAAAATTGTTATTTTTGGTACCCCCCTTGGAACCATTTTTTTGGTTTTTGATTTTCTCAAAAACGGTGCGACGGATTTTGATCATTTTTTTTCTGCTAAAGGTCCTCAATAGTTTGAATATTATTGTGAATTAAAATTTTCCAAAAATATTTTTTTGGATTTTTAAAAAAAATTTCTAAATTTTTTTTTGAAAACTCAATATTTCGAAAACCCCATGATCGATTTTTTTAAAACTTGATAAATAAAAGTTTTTTAATATAATCTACAAGATATGAGAAAAAGAAATTTATTTTATTTAAAAATAACGGTACCCTCCATACAAATGTTAAAAAATGGTATTCGAAGATCGTATTTTTCTCGAAAACGGTTCCGAGAATTTTGCTTAAATTTTTAGTCTTTCGATTAATTTTTAAGATCTACAATTTAATAAAAAAAAATTGAAAACAAGATATTACTGACTGTACCTACCATAGACGATTTTAAAATTTTGAATTTCTCATTATCAGCATAACAGATTTTAATGAAATTTTTTAGAGAGAAGCTTCTAAATAGTTTAAAAAACATTAGATTTCAAAACTTTAAGAAAAATATTTTTTTTTGAATTTTGAAAAGAAATCTATTTTTTTTTTGGAAAATTCAATATCTCGAAAACAGCTCGATATCTTTTTTTTGTAAACTTAATTTTTATTCGAACAATAATAAAACCTTTAAATTGGCGTAGCAAAACTTTTTCTTAAAAATGTTTTTTTTTTTACATAAAAGCTTATTTTTTTAAGAAGACTTTTACAAAGACTTACAATTTTTGTTCTTTAACAAACATTTATATTTGCTTGAATCACATGGCATTCTACCTTTACCTCCAATTACTAAAGAAGTTGTTTTAGTCATTTAAAAAATTAATTTTATGCTTGTGAACAGTTTTTCTCTAATAACAATTATTTTTGTAATTCTTAGACTTACGAGTACATAGGAGCAAGTTCGTGCGACCCAGTAGTGCATTTTATTTATTTGCGATTGCGAAATGAACACATTTAATTTTTCAAAAACGTTAAAAAGAGGAGGCCCTGATAAATAATTAGCCCCGGGTATCAAAAATTCTTAATCTTATCGGGGGTTGGAGCACTTGAGGGATAGCTTCTTGGATTTTCGATGCGTCAACTCCTCGACGCATCGTCTTGTCTCTGAGAGCGTGGACTCCTAGCACCCCGGGTTATTGGGGGTTGGCTCGCTAGGGGTTTAGGACGCTCTGGGTTATGAGGGGTTGGCTTGCTTGGGTTTTATATCTTTTAAGGGGGCCTCAAATTTGAAATAGCCCCGGGCCCCCATTTTCTTTAATCCGGGCCTGGCTATACCATAATAAATTGCACAATGAACAATTCATAAACACGTTATAAGCCCTTCGTTTTGGGGTCATTTAAAGTTATAGCCAATGAAAAATATGTTTTAAGCCAAACATGAGCTTAGTGGCTTAGTGGGGTTAATTTTTGACATCTCATGACGAACTAATATGAAACTTTATAAAAATATGTTAAAAACCAGGCTTTGTAAGAGGTTCCGGTTGCGTATTGCCAAACTGTATATCAGCACAGATCTCCATAGTCTGTGCTCAGCCATTTTCTGCTCACTGAATTTGAAAGTATTGTAGAGCAAACTGTATGCTACCACAGAGCGCTCTGTGGTCACATGCAGTTTGCTTGTAAAATATTAAAAAAGCTGAAGCAAACTATATGCTAGTTCAGATCGAGCAAAGTACCTGTGATTACAGAGCCATCGTTCACGTTGGTGTGGTTATTGTGTGTGGTGCCGTAACATAAGGCCAAGTGACAAAAGTCCAAATTTGTTTGTGACTTAAGGCCAAACATAAAATGTTTTGTCTTGAGCAATAGTACCTTCTGTGGCCCGCTTCGCGGGTTTTCAGGATTTTAACTTCCTTTTCGGGGCTCACACCCGCTCACGCAACTCCGGTGCTCCGCTTAGGGTATGTTCAGTCGCCAGGCAGGCGCCTGTAGCAACAGTTTTGTATTTTACATTAATTGGAGTAAACAACTAACAGTTATGTACTGCTGCTCAGGAAAACTGTTGCTACAGGCGCCTGCCTGGCGACTGAACATACCCTAAGCGGAGCAACGGAGTTGCGTGAGCGGGTGTGAGCCCCGAAAAGGGATTTAAAATCCTGAAAACCCGCAAAGCGGGCCACCCAAGGTACTGTTGCTCAAGACAAAACATTTTATGTTTGGCCTTAAGTCACAAACAAATTTGGCTTTTGTCACTTGGCCTTATGTCACGGCACCACACACCACACACAATAACCACACCAACGTGAACGATGGCTCTGTAATCACAGGTACTTTGCTCTTAGTTTCCTGATGAGCAAAATGTATACCAACCCAGAACTCACCACACACAATAACTATACCAACGTGAACGATGGCTCTGTAATCACAGGTACTTTGCTCTTAGTTTCCTGAGCAAAATGTATACCAACACAGAAAAATCTGCTTTTGATCTGACACAGTATATAGTATGCTCTTAATTTGAATGAGCATTCTGTAGTCTATTATAGAGCGTCGGAGCTCTGTACTGATATACAGTTTGGCAATACGCGTTCCGGTTTTCAAAATCCCTGGTTAAATTTTCAAGAAGTATTCAAAAGTGAAAACCAGAAGGCAATACGAGGTCTGGTTCACGAAATATTGCAATTCAAAGTCATTTGACTGAGTTTCGACCAAACGCTTCATTCGGTTCTGATGAGATATATCCACAACCAAGCCTAGAAAATGGTTGCTTTTCTAAGAATTCTTAAGGGCTTTCTATGAAAACCACCACCCTCAGCTTTTTAACCCATCTGCTCGGTCTTTTTATTCTAAGCTCCTAACACTGTATGAAAAAATAAACACAACCTGAAGAGTCTGAGCTTAAAAAAGAAAAACCCATTATTTCCTTGCCAGCTGAGTCTCCTGCTCTGAGCTTAAAACTAAAAACACCTAATGACACAAGAAAATACGTAGGTACATACATAGATATTTGGCTCTTTAGTTTTACCGAAAGTTTTTCAACGAAGGTCTAGATCCTTGGACTTAACAACGAGTTTACAAGACACATATGTATACATTAAGGATTGGTCAACTAAATTGTACCGTAAGTTCTTAAATATAAGACCTTTCCAGGAAACTAAGAATAAGAAAGACACATCGTCTAAGTCCGAACATTTTTTGCATCCAATTCTATCAGAAAACAGTTCTTCTTCTTCCTACACATATGGACTTGTAAGGTTTATTCTTTAAAGAGTCCTTTCTACTGTCTACTGACTACAGGTGCCGTGAAATAATTCCAAACAAAAATGTATCCTTATTTGACTTTCCAATAAATAAAGAAAATTGTAATGTTAATTCGATTTAAACTTTCAATTAAACCAAACTTACAGCTTCCCTAGGCCCACATTGAAAAAGAACTCAATAGGAATTGCTTAAGTAGTAATAATGTTGGAAAATGGTTTAAAGGCAATAAACATTAAAAAAGAAAACATTAAAGAACTTACCCAATTTCTGAAAAGGTCATTTCGAATAGAGCTTTCATCTTCTTCGCCAAAAAGGCAGTCACTTTGAAACACTTTAAAAAAATATTAAGTATTCACCACGCTTTCTTTTTGATATGGAAAATTAAATAGAAAATAAATTACGATGATTATAAGACTGAACTACTAAATAAAAAATATGAAAAACACTTTAACTGTCTTAAAAAGTACAAAATAAAAACTTACACACTCGAATTTCAATTTAACGATTTATTTTTCAAAGCAGCAACACCAAATAATTCACCACTTCCACTTCCCCAACAACAACACAACGACGACGACGGCATCGAACACTCGACCGCACCGGTACAATTGAAAAGAAATGAGAAAAAAAATTCATGAAAAATCGAATTTTATTTCGGAGGAAAATGCACTCTTTAACTAAGGAAACTTGTATTTTCCTATGGAAAAACGATTAACACATATTAAAAAACAATTATTTCATAAATTTACAATAGAATATTAGGAATTTAATGCCGAAATAAATATTTTTTTAACACACGATCGCGGAGCAAATTGACGAAGGCAATAACTGCATTAACTTAACTTACTAATGAAATATGAAACAGATGCATTAAAAAGTGAGGGGAACCTTCAGCGAAAAAAAAGCACAGTGATGCAGGGATGAAAAATTGTCTTTCATCATAGTACCTACCTACCTAACAAAATAAAAATAAAAAGTGTGAAATGTAATTTTTGATTTGTCTTTCATCAGAATAATACAAATATTAAATGTTTTAATATAATATGGTACAGTTTTACCATATTAAGTAAAATAAATAATAAATAAAATAAACTATCAATGGCATAAAAAAAACACTTAACGATGAATTATACAAAATAAGAGTAAAATAGTAAATACATACAAGAATTACAAATTCATTTTAGAAGTAATTCTGATTAAAGAGGAAGTATTGTGAATATACTAACATAACTCGATATTTTATTGCTGCCTTTGTTGAAACTGTGGCAGGAATAATTTTGTATTAAATTCTTTGTTTGAATCAGAGAACAACAATTTTCAAGTAGTTCACGATTTTATAATTATGTATGTATTTTTAAATGGAAACATTCGTTCGACATTTGCTGATGAATGTACGATTTTCAAAACGCCTTGAGCAGACATACAGTGAGGGTCAAAAGTGAGTAAGCACCAATATGAATTCTGGAGTTAGATGGAATTCGAGTCAGCAGTAAGAAACCATCACGGAAAAAATACATATATGGAGCACAGTAAAACATGATGGTGTGGGGATGTATGGCAGCATATTCGATCGGGAATATTGTTTTCATTGAAAGCACAATGATCAACAAGACTCTCTTAATAATCCTAAGCTTACCTCGTTATGCGAATGTATAACTTAAAGGACTTTTATTTTATAGAACATTTATGGGATCATTTTGACCGGAAAAATTGGCAATAGGACTATTAAGAAAAAAAAAATGACCTTAAAAGGCTTGAATTGAAGAACTATCCCAAATATCTTCCGTTGTTTCCATGTCATGCCGACTAGGAAATGTGATGAAGTCTTAAGGTGGTCAAATGAAAGAGTGAGTTTTTACTTAAGATTTATATTTATAATATTTATATTTATTTATATTTAGAAATAATTGTAAGATATAACCGAGGTTTGCATACTTCTGACGCGTAAAATAGTTTTAATTTTTATTAGGAAATAATTCAATAACTGTTTTTTTTTTTTAAATTCTTATTTTTGTTTTTATGTATGGCTATTAAATAAAGCTTTTATTTTGTATTTATTATTATTATTTAGGTATTTACTTACTATTGACGTTCACAGTATATTTATTACATTGGTTTTTAATCTGGCTTACTTCAGCCCAGAATCCAGCAGATATGTATGTAATAGTTTTGAAATTGTTTTAATTCTTCAAAATCAGGTAGTGCTCTATATTCATTACTAATTGCTTCCATATTTTTATTTTGTATTTTTGTATTTTCTTTTCATTTGGGAAATATTTTACAATAAAAGAAACCTAGGAAGCAAATTCACCAAGTTTGGGCTAAAATATTTGAAGGAATTTAAAAACTTATTGTCAAAGTCAAATATTTTCCTAAAGTTTTACAAAAATGATATAAAAAAAATCTTTTACATGTGACTCGTCTTTGAGATATCGAATTTAAAAAATTTACTTTTTATGAACTTCTGTACAAAAATTTATCATTTAAACCCGTAAATGCTAAAAAATATCGAAAAAATGGTTCTGTGTAATGGAAGGTATTGTCAGTGATATCTTAATATAAATTTTTTCAAATGCATAGCATGTTTAGGAAAAATAAAGCGAAAAAGGCGAAATTTTGAATGAAAATTGATCTTATCCTTTTCGTGAAAAATACAATTTTTGAAAACCATTTTTAACATTTGTATGGTGGGTACCTACCTTTATTCTTGGATAAAATTTAAATGTTGGGCCTATTTTGTGTAGATAGTACTAAAAAACAGTTATATATGTCAAGTTTAAAAAAAGTCGAGTAGTTATGTGATTTTCTAACTATTGAGTTTAAAAAAAAAAATTTTGTAAATCAAAAAAAAAAAAATAAATATTTTTTGAAAATTTGAACACAAAATAGTTTTAAAACTTTTTAGGCGCTTTAGATTAAAAAATTGATCAACATCAAAAACCAAGAATGGTTCAATAGGAGGCAACTACAAAATGTGCCAAGATATTCTTGAAATTTATGATATTCCTGCCTTCGTTAAGAACTGTTATAGAAATGCTGGTTAATATCCCTTATAATTTTCTTGATATTATCTGAAAACTGTTGCTGCTGCCACCCTTCATGCCTAATGCAAATTATGACAGACACAGCCGTTTGATACTATAATTGGGAACTACATATTTATTTTAGTTGTGTTCACGTATCATTACAGAACAATTGTCTGCTGTGAAACCTATTAAATTTTAAAAACTCGTATAACTCGTAAGGCTTAGGTTTCTCTGATGCTATCGCTTTGTACGATTAATTTACATTTTCCTTATGATTATGAAAAATTACAATTATTCTTTAGTAATAAATTTAGATGGTCTAGGACAACAAATGTCAGATTGTGCTCGGCGACCAACAAACATTTAAAGACACATTTAAGCATTTTCAAGACAGCTGGTGTTAGTATGTTAGTTTAGTTCACAGACTGTTGAGCTGATGCAACTACTCTCTTATGCATATTGTGGCGGCATGTCAACTGGTCATCTCAAATTTGTCCACCAAACGTCGAAGAGTCGAAATAGTTAGTAAAATGGGCGCAACGTGAGCAACCTTTGCACTATCGAGCACTCATTTTAATGATAAATTCTTATCATTTGGACGTGCTGTTCATTCGTGTATGTTATTGTGAACAATTAGCAACATATTTGGCAGTGGATCCAAAAACAACATGGCCGCCAAAATCTTCCCGTGCCAATTGAAAAACCCTCTCTTCCATAGAGCAAAACAAAACAAAAAATGTGTCTTCAGATATGTTACACAAAAATTCCCACGAAATTTAGTTAAATAACTCAGACCACCCTGTCATATACATACATACATATACGTACCTAAGCTACATACTTCTAACTCATTCCAAATTAAACTACTAACAATCAATAACATTCTTAGCAAATTTAATTTATTTTAAAACGACAGCGCCACCATCTGCAAAAAAAAGTGCATCCACTCGAATTCGCCGTGCCAATGTCTCAACAACTTCATCCCTGCATCACTGTCGCTGTGCTTTTTTTCGCTGCCGGTTCCCCTCACTTTTTAATGCATCTGTTTCATTAGTAAGTTAACGCAAAGTTATTTCCTTCGTCAATTTACTCCGCGATCGTGTGTTAAAAAAATATTTATTTCGGCATTAAATTCCTAATATTCTATTGTGAATTTATGAAATAATTGTTTTTTAATATGTGTTAATCGTTTTTTCATAAGAAAATACAAGTTTCCTTGGCTAAAAAGTGCATTTTCTTCCGAAATAAAATTCGAAATTTCATTAATTTTTTTTTTCTCATTTCTTTTCAATTGTACCGGTGCGGTCGAGTGTTCGATGCCGTCGTCGTTGTGTTGTTGTTGGGGAAGTGGAAGTGGTGAATTATTTGGTGTTGCTGCTTTGAAAAATAAAGCGTTAAATTAAAAGTCGAAATCGAATGCGTCTATTGTGCTCCAAAAGTAAGAGCTTATTTTGTACTTTTTAAGACAGTTAAAGTGTTTTTCATATTTTTAATTTAGTAGTTCAGTCTTATAATTATCGTAATTTATTTTCTATTTAATTTTTCATATGAAAAAGAAAGTGTGGTGAATACTTAATATTTTTTTAAAGTGTTTCAAAGTGACTGCCTATTTGGCGAAGAAGATGAAAGCTCTATTCGAAATGACCTTTTCAGAAATTTGGTAAGTTCTTTAATGCTTTCATTTTTGATGTTTATTGCCTTTGAACCATTTTTTCAGCATTATTACTACTTGAGCTATTCCTATTAAGTTATTTTACAATATGGGCATAGGAAAGCTGTAAGTTTGGTTTAATTGAAAACAAATTGAAGGTTTAAATCGAATTAACATTACGATTTTCTTTATTTATTCTTATCATCATGGTCCTCTCTTAGAAAGTCAAATAAGGCTAAATTTTTGTTCGGAATTATTTGACGGCGCCTGTAGTCAGTAGACAGTAGAAAGGACTGTTTAAAGAATAAACCTTTCAAGTCCATATGTGTAGGAAGAAGAAGAGTTGTTTTTAGATACATAGAATCGGATGCAAAAAATGGACGGACCTACACGATGGGTGTTTCTTATTCTTATTTTTTTGGAAAGGTCGTATAAGTATTTAAGAACTTAACGGTACAATTTAGTTGACTGATCCTTATTGTATTTTGTTAATTCGTTGTTAAGTCCAAGGATCTTGACCTTCATTTAAAAACCTACTGCAAAAATGAAGATCCAAATATCTATGGACGTATTTTCTGGTGTCATAAGGTGTTTTTAGTTTTAAGCTCAGAGCAGGGAACTGAGCTGTCAAAAAAAGAAGTGTGTTTAGTTTTTAGTTCAGACTCTTCATAGCACTAAGGTTGTTTCTTTTTCAATCAGCACTCTACGCTCTATGATCTCGGAATAAATAGAGCAAGATGATTTTTTTTTTTTTTTATAATCTACACGCGCTCAAGGGATTATGATGAGATATATCCACAACCAGGCCTTGAAAATGGTTGCTCTTTTCAGAATTCATAGCACTTAAGGCTTTTTACTATTGAAATCCGCCTCTTCAGCTTTTTACTCCATGTTGCAATCCTTTCTCTTCCTTAACTTCACGCCCGCGCTGTGTTAAAAGATTTAGGCTAGGCGCGCACATTCAATTTTTAGTTGCGCAACTGCTTTTTGAATATTGAATGTGCGCGCCTAGCCTAAGAGTTTAGTTTTTTGTTCGTCATCCTTTTTAATTATGTCAGATGAAATATTTTACATAATTACAGCTGATTATGATAACAGATTTAGTTCAGTTTCTCGTTTTCGAAGTAGCATAACAGACTTTTATAAAAGTTGGAACATCTGAATACCAGTCATAAAAGATCTTTTAAGGTGGAAATCTTTTATTATTCATAACAGAAAATTTATAGCTGAATAACAGATGTGGCAGAATAGGGCTTAAATGTGTGTTTCTTTTTTAGCTGAGACTCTTCAGAGCGCTCAGGTTGTGTTTCTTTTTTCATACAGAGCTAGGAGCTTAGAATAAAAAGACCGAGCAGATGGGTTTAAAAGCTGAGGCGGCGGTTTTCATATAAAGCCCTTAAGAATTCTGAAAAGAGCAACCATTTTCAAGGCTAAGTTGTGCAAATATCTCATCGAAACTAAATGAAGCGTTCGGACGAAACTCAGTCAAATGACTTTGAATTCCAATATTTCGAGAACCAGATCCGCAGACGCTTCTGGTTTTCAGCTATTGATAGCTGCCAGAAATCTAATTAAGTATTTCTAAGACCGCAACCTCGTAGAAGGCTTATGTTCGAAGATATAGCCACGCAAACGCATTAATGACGAAGGTTTATTTTGCAAAATTCTTAAAAAAGTTTTTTGCCTCCAATCGGATTGATTCATACATCAATGGAAAGGCCTTTTAACTCCCGAGCTTGAAAAGAGTTGCTGTTCTCAGAATTCATAAACCTATTCAAAGGCTTTCTACAACTGAAAACCAAAACCTTCTAGGAGATCTTGGTTGTTTGCTCTCTGGTCTGTTGTGATGAAGCTATTTTCGATTCACAATAAAAAAAACCGTGCAAATCCTCTTTTGAATTGTGATTGAACAAAGCCTAATACTCATTTGAAATGTCAAAAGATTGTTGTCAATTCCGAGCAAAAGTGCCCATCTTGATACTTCATATAAAACAAACAAAAATATTTGACAGATTTATCTGAAAATTTGGATGCGTTCATTGAAATGATACTTTTTGCCATAAAAAATATTAAATTCGAGCTGACAAAGACATTTGTTTCAATTTTCAGGAACTTATTGACACGCCGATTCACTAATAAGCCCGTTCCAACTACAATTTGAATTTAAAACTACTCTGACAACCATTATAACTGTTATAAATGCCTTCAATCAATTTAACATATGTTTTAATTCCTCAGTTTTTGAGTTGATTGAATTCTTGCTTTGACGTAGACGCCAGTTCACCCTTCGAGCTTGCACTTCAGTTACATACCTTAGCCTTAAACCCTTAAATTAACTATTAGAATGTAGGTTTATTTAATTGAAGGATAATCTTCAAGAAAACGTCTTGCTCTTATGTCTAAAATAATAATTATTTTCATCCATTTTGCTTTAAAAGTTTTCAATTTATTTAGCCAACGTCTATATCCCGGACAGAGTGTCAGTCAACTTCCTTCATTTTTACATTTTTATGTGTCATGTCTGCGTTCGAGATCCAGAAGACCTTTGTTGTAAATTTAATTAACTTCCAACAGCAACATCTGGGTTACCAGTGTTTGTTCCGCCTATATATTGTGTAAAGCTCACAATCTGTTAGCGTCACTTAATCGGAACGTGCTATGGACACAATGGAAGCACTTCAATTTCCACTTACCTATACCTTGTGCAGGCTTTTTTATTTTTACAAAACGTTATTCCGTGCCGTTCTCTTCGAGTGACACAGTAATTCCAACTACGTGCTTCCGTCGCTGCTGGATCCCAAGCCCAACAACGACTACACGTTAAGCACAACAATGACAAAACGTTAACCGGCGGGCGGCGTGTCCATCTTAATACACATAAACTGGGTCGTCCTCATCGTCATCATCATCATGGTCCTCTCTGCTTGAGGAAAAGGACACAACAAAAATATTATCGAAACCTATAAAAAGGGACTTTCATTAAGTTTTCCAAAGATTCAATTCAAGATTCCTTCCGGCCTATGCCGATGGTTCCTCTGGCTGTATCGGCGGGTGGAGGCGTCAGTCCTTAGCGTAGCGATCGATAGTTCTTGTTGTCCTTAATAATATGAAATGAATTATTGACTAAAGGGTGGTTGGGTGGAGGGAGAAATGATAGGAGAACAAGTGTCATGATTCTTTTGACAGGATGAATTTGAATATTCAATTCAAGAATCAACTTGAGATTTTCTTTCGATTTTTTCTTCCTTTTTTTTACTTCGGATAATTCAGATTCTTCAAAAAGCCCCCCCTCTACAAAATTCTTATCTTATGTAATTAATTTTGTATCCTTCATAAAAATTCTATAATAAGAATTAGCTGCTGAAATATAAGGGATAAGTTTCAAGTCGAGGAGCATTAAGTGTTGATGGGTCTTAACTTTCTGCGATTTTTTTTTGCGAAGGGAAGAAGAATTTTAATAGAAAATCCAAGCCAGGCAGAGACAAAAAGATGTCTGGATGAAGTTTAAGATAGAAAAAAAGTTTGGCACTTAAGCCTCTGCACTCTCAATAATTTTCCAATTTCCCAATCTGTAAAAATTCAATGTTCTTTCGAAGGACTTATCCTCCGTTGTCCTCAAATTGCTGAACTTTTTTGCTTAGACGGGTCGCGACATAAATTATTGTAATTATTTTCGTTTTTACTGACAGTTTTATGTGGAGGGGGGGGGGGGGACGGGGGGGGGGGGTAATTCTGCTGTAAAAATGTTTGAAAATAAAAAAATTGATTTTTTTATTTATTTAAGGTCTATACACGCAATGGCGAACTTAATTACCGGAGTTGTTTTCGGAAATTTCTAAAGTGTCCTTTAAGCTTCACTGAAATCAAGCAAGGAGTGCTCTAATGAATCACTCTTTACATTTTGATGTTGACACTTGAGTCTCTCAGTGGACCATGTGGAGAAACAAGTTCATCGGATTCAAGTGAACGGTGAGTTTAGAGTTTACAAACGAGATTCATGACGGTGTATACTGAGTTGTTGACATGAGCTATGGGGTCTTAGCATCCCATCTGAAAGGTCATGAAAAGACTAGAAAAGGTCAATTAATTTCAAAGTTAAATTCAGGTCCATTTAATTTCTAAAATAAATATTGACCCGTTTTTTGATATTGAAAATTCCCATAAAATATTTAGTTTTTCCAAGTTT
Source organism: Chrysotoxum bicinctum (assembly GCA_911387755.1). Lineage (NCBI taxonomy): Eukaryota > Metazoa > Arthropoda > Insecta > Diptera > Syrphidae > Chrysotoxum > Chrysotoxum bicinctum. The sequence continues at coordinate 183,700,482 of OU426989.1, read as the reverse complement.
TGATTTGTTATGTTTAGAAGCTTCTGTATAAGAAATTTTATTAAAATCCGTTATGCCAATAATGAGAAAGTCAAATTCAAATTCAAATTGTCTCAAGGGTCGGCCATCTGGTGGTTTCTTTTTAAATCATTATTGGTTATTTTGACACTGACAGCAGTTTCCTGCTCGAAATCTTGACAGAAAGTCAGTATCATACCTCCACGGAACGAAATGAATTGTGTAGCCCAATTTGCAGCTTAAGGAACGAGTAATTCGTTCTTGAGGACCGAGTATGGCTTTCGTAGCAATAGGTACATAATGATATGCCTCACCGAAGAGCGGAACAATTCTCTAAATTGTTTTGGAGAAAGTAAGATTATTACACTTGATATTTCAAAGGAATTTGATAGAGTTTGGCAGGAAGCTCTCTCATCGAAAATGCATACAATTGGAATCGATGAATCTGTTCTTAATTGGACCGTTTTCCACAAGTAGTTTTGGACGGTTTCAAATTTTATATCCACAAAATAAATGATGGCGTGCTCCAGGGCTCCGTTTTGTCTCCGATACTCTTTCTTATCTTCATAATACTTCGAAAACTCAATGTTGTTTACTGTCGCTTAGGCGTAAGCCTCCCTCAATGCCACTTTCTATAGGTGGCACTTGCATCGATTAGACTGAACAGCTTTCAGTTCTAGTTATGTGCATCACAGACCATCTTTTGTGGAGTGATCACAAATTTGACGTTGCCAAAAACGACGCTGCTAAGTATTTAGGTTTTCTCCGCCAATAAGTTTTTTACCCCTTCAGATCTGGCTATTATATATATAAAGCCTTTATTCTTCTTTATCCTTCCGAAACTCAAGTACAATTTCCATATCTGGGCAGATATTGCAAAAACCCTCTTGGGTCTCTTGGACAGAATTCAAAAGAAAGCTCTAAAAATGATAGGCGACCTTTGTTATCTTACTGAAACGTTTGTTTCTCATCATCATCATCGGCTCGACAACCGGGTTCCGGTCCTGGCCTCTTTCAACAAGTCTCTCCACCTATCTCGGTCTCTAGCCGACGCGACGCCATCGAGTTGCGCACCCCAAGGCTTCGGGCGTCCTGGTCTACGCCATCTCTCCAGCCAGCGCAAGCATGGTCTACCACGCTGTCGTCTACCATAGAATGTACCACAAAGAACTTTCCATGCAAGTTCCTCTTCGCTCATGCGAGCTAGGGGCCCTGCCCACCGGAGTCTACCGAGCTTAATTTTTGTCACGATATCTGCTTTTAGGTAGATTGCGTACAGTTCATGATTGTACCGTCTCCGGAATCGTCCCTCCTCACATACGGGGCCAACAATTCTCCTTAAGACTTTTCTCTCGAACGCAGCTAAGAGGTCGGAGTGCCTTTTGCTAAGCACCCAAGTCTCGGATCCATATGTGAGTACTGGCAGGACCATGGTCCTGTACAGCAGCAGTTTTGAAGTTATGGTGAGATTTCTGGATTTGAAGAGCTTTGAAAGACTATAGTAGGCTCTGTTGGATTTGTTAGATCGGAGCGTTTTCCAATCGTGAGTAAAAAAAGTAAAAAGAACACACTTCTCTGACTGTCCGATGACGAATGAATATATTTTTTCTTTTATATAATTCACAAAGCTTTTAAGTAACGTTATACAATATTAATTATAGCTTAAAATATTACGATATTTAAAAAATATGCCGAACCTTGGTACTTCGGCGGGCGATTCAAATAGTTTTTATTTTTTATAGGAAAGTTATTGTAATTCAAGAAATAGTTTTAAATATGAATTATAATCAAGAGATAGATTTAAATATGAAAATATAAAATATGAAAAACCCAACATTCCGGCCTCTTTGAAAGATTCCTTTCAAACCGGTAGTAGCGCCAGCTTTCGAATCGGACGTCGTATGATTCCTTTAGTGGTTTTAACGTCAGCAACTCGAACAACACCATCTTCGCCTTGGATAACTTTGACTACTCTTCCTAGTAGCCATTTCTGAGGTGGAACGTTGTCTTCATGGATGATGACCATTGCACCTATATGAATGTTTGGTGCTTTTTCAGACCACTTGGTCCGAGCTTGAAGCTCATGAAGGTACTCGGTAGTCCATCTTTCCCAAAAATGCGATTTTACAGCTTGAATGCGACGCCACCTCTGCAGATAGCTGATGTCATCAACGAGAATAGCAGGCTCTGGTATTGCCTTCAATGATGAGCCAATCAAAAGGTGACCCGGTGTGAGTGCCTCTAAGTCATTAGGATCCGATGATAGTGGCGTTAGGGGCCGAGAATTCATTATAGCTTCCACTTCGACCAGTGCAGTGGAGAGCTCCTCGAACGTCAATTTTGCGGTCTTCAGGCTTCGATATAGGTGCCCTTTTGCAACCTTGACTGCCGCTTCCCAAATGCCGCCGAAATGAGGAGCCCTGGGGGGAATAAAATTAAAAGAAACATTTTGATTAGTACAAAATTTAGACAAGTCATTTTGAGTATTTTTCATAAATAGGAAATCTCGCAGTTCGTTTAATTTAGATCTCGCTCCTACAAAATTGGTTGCATTATCGCAGAAGATTTTTTGGGGGAGTCCTCTACGACCGATGAATCTTTTCAAAGCAGCTATGAATGCATCTGATGTCAAATCAGAAACGGCTTCTAAATGCACAGCCTTTGATGCAAAGCAAACGAATACTGCTACATATGTCTTGTACGGTGTTTTGCCGCGAATTTTGAGATACGTGTAGATGGGGCCACAAAAGTCCACTCCACAATTCTGAAACGGCCGAGATGGTGTAACCCTTTCTGCCGGCAAGTCTCCCATGATCTGCTTCAGGAGTACGGGACGATATCTGACGCAATGAATACACCACTTCCTACATGTTCTGCGAGCTAACTCTCTGGCGTTGAGTATCCAAAACTGTCTCCGAACTAGTGCGACGAGTGTCTTCGGTCCAGCGTGGTAGTTACTGAAGTGCAAATGCATGAATATGTTTTTGACGAATACGCAATCTTTTGGTAGAAGTATAGGATGTTTCTGGATTTCAGGGATCGATGCATTTTTTAATCTTCCTCCTACTTTTAAAATTTCGACTCCATTAATCTCTTCTAGGAAAGGATTAAGCCATTTTATTGAACCTTTCAGGGGTTCCTTATTTTTTATTGCAATTATTTCTTCTGAGAAGAATTCCTGCTGGATAATTCTTGCGATACGTGTCAGCGCAACCTCTAACTCCTCCACGGATAACGGTAAAAGTAAATTTTCACCAGAGCATTCAGAACCTTTCCATTTTGTTTTTAATGCCCTTAAACCAATTGCAAAGACCCGAATGGTCTCAGTATATAAGCTAAACTCGTTTATCTGGTCGAGAAGATGATTGGGCTCTTTTTTATTCGATAGTAATACAGTTTTACGCATCTCTCTAGTCATTTCTTCTGTTGGTGACTCTTTACAAAGTACTGGTGGCCATTCTTCGAGTGATTTATATAAAAATTGTGGGCCAGAAAACCAGATTGACTCATTCAGATCATTCACCGTGCAACCTCTGGATACCACGTCTGCAGGATTGAATTCGGTAGGAACGTGTCTCCAGGTGGCTTCCTCTGTAAGCTCTTGTATCTCTGATACCCTATTACCAACGAATACATTAAGTTGAGAAGAATGTGTACCTATCCAGTGAAGAGTGACTTTAGAATCTGACCAAAAATAAACTTTCGAGATTGAACCTTCGAACAATTCTTTGATTCTTGCCCCCAATTTGGCCAAGAGATGTGCACCACATAGCTCTAACTTGGGCAGTTGTTTTTTCCTTAGTGGAGCAACTCTGGATTTTGCTGTGAATAATTTCACAGTGACGAGTCCAAACGCATCTGTAGTTCTAATATATATACAGCAACCATATGCATTTAAGGATGCATCGGAAAATCCGTGTATCTGTACCTCCTTTTTAGCTACTGCTAAGACATATCTAGGAATCGAGACATCCTGCAAGGAATTTAGATCTAGTAGAAGTTGCTTCCATTCTGTTTCGATGCTTTGTGGGATAGACGCGTCCCTGTCAAGCTTCTCCAACCACAGCTTTTGCAGTATGATTTTAGCTTTTATTATGATTGGACTAAGGAGACCAATTGGATCGAATAAAGACGATGAGAGCGAAAGAATCGTTCTTTTTGTGAATTTTGAGAAGGTTTTTGAAGGATTATAAGAAAATTTAAATGTATCTTGCTGAGGGTCCCAAGTTATGCCCAGAGTGCTGGTTAAGCCTGCTTCTGAGAGTTTCAATTCTTTGTCTGATGATTGGTGTATCAAATCAGCATTGCTGTGCCACTTGGCAAGTTCGAAACCAAATGAATTTAAAATGAAAATGATTTCATCTTGAATTTGCTTAAGGGTTGTCAGATCATCTGATCCAGCCAGTATGTCGTCTATATACATATTTTTCTTTAAGATCTTTGACCCAAGCTTATGAGATTCAGAGTACTTTTCAGCTAAGTACAGAAGACACCTTACTGCCAAAAATGGTGCTGAAGAGGTGCCATACGTTACAGTGTTTAACCTAAAACTCTTAATAGGCATTTTACTGTCTTCCCTCCAAAGAATGAGTTGGAAATTTCTATGCAATGGATGAACCAAAATCTGCCTATACATTTTGACTATATCGGCAGTTAGTGCATATTTATGAAGACGAAAACCAAGTAGAAGTGTAAAAACATCATCCTGAATAGTTGGGCCGACCATAAGTGTTTCATTTAAAGAAATTTGAGATGATGTACGGCAAGATGCATCGAATACTACCCTAAGTTTTGTAGAAACGCTATGCGGTTTGATGACACATTGATGCGGAAGATAATAATGTGGTTCATCGTGATTGATAGGAGTGGTTACTTCAGACATGTGTTCTAATCGTTCATAATCCCTCAAAAACTGAGAGTATTGTTCTTTTAACTCAAGATTTTTATTTAATCTCCGCTCTAATGACAAGAACCTCCTGAGTGCAATATCATAAGATGAACCCAAGCATTTTGGATCCATTTTAAAGGGCAATTTAACCATAAGTCGCCCAGAATCCAACTCCTCAACAGTTTCGTTGAAAATTGCTTCACATTGTATTTGTTCTACGGTCCATTTCGATTTTCGACCAACAACCTCCTCTAAATCCCAAAATTTTTCTACATACTTATGTAAAGGATCTTCTTCAATATTCATTAAACAACTTTTAATAGGAGTGTTAGCAGCAACCTTATATTTGCCGGAGACTATCCATCCAAGGAAAGTCTTTTGAAGTGTAGGTAGCCCTTGGCCAAGCTTGATTTGGCCTACCAATAATAAATCGAAGAAGGCTTCAGCTCCAAGAAGCATATCTATTTGCGAAGGCTTGTTAAAGTTCTCATCCGCTAACTCAATATTTTTTGGAACATTCCAATCAACTATTTGGAGTTTACTATCAGGCTGGTATCCAGTTATAGATTGAGCGATCAAAAATTCAAGAGATACTTCAAAATTGTTAAAACGAGAGCGGATTGTGGTTTGAGTTTTCTTGTCAATTTTAGTTTTTGAGACACCTACACCAATTAAGTCAACAGGATTTTTCTCTTTTCGAAGATTAAGAGACCTTGCAAACTTTTCGTTGATAAGATTCACTTGCGATCCTGAATCAAGAAGAATACGACCTAATTGAAAGGCACCTGTTGAGTCCTTCACGAGAATCAATGCTGTAGCTAATATAACCTTATCAGAATTACAGTCGTTTTTGTCGAAGGCGAAATTCGCTGATGTTGATGCTGATGTTTCTGAATTGGATTTGGAAGGATCTGCCTGCGATCCTTCTGAGCTATTTGAGTTGGATGTCTGTGTTATTCGGTGTAACAAGTTGTGATGTGCCATTTTACAAGTCTTGCATCTATATGTTGAAGGACATTTTGACATGGAATGGCCCTTGGCCAAGCAGTTGATGCATAGTCCTATTTTTTTTATGTTTGAAAATCTATCTTTCACTGAGAGTTTTAAGAAACTAGCGCAGTTATAAATTGCGTGTTCAGTATCCTTGCAAAATACACACGACTTTTTAGTGATACTTAACGAAGTCTTAGGACGATGGCTAGAATATTGTGAACGAGGCTTTTCTTGTTGTTTTTGAACAGTTTCGGATCGAGATTGCTTGCTTTCTCTGGCTTCAAGATACTGGCAACGCTTGCTCAGCATTTTGGCACACTCGTCCCATTTTGGAAGCTTGCTAAAATCTAATTGCTCGTCCCATTTGGACTGCGTTTCAGAATCGACTTTTGACATCACGATGTAAATTATTATTGCATCACAAATTTCGTTATGTGTGCCTATTGAGGTTAGTGAACTATATAGTGCAGATATATTATCGATTAAATGTCTTAAGGGTAAGGCTGAAGGTTTAGATACCTTTGACATTTCAAAAATTAAGGAGATATTTTCCAAAAATATCAAACAATTGTTGTCATAACGATCTTTTAAGCTTTGAATTGCTTTTGGGTAATTTTCTTCCGATATTGGAAACCTTTTCACCGTGTCCAAAGAATGAAGTTTTTGTATTGGGAGTAGTGCTTTCCATCAAAAGTGGGTGGTCGCAAAGGTTGTAAACGAGAGCTTGGTGTAGCGGCCTGCACCATAAAGGATTGTTCTATTGTACTTGGTCTTCTCCTTTCCCCCATCATCGAAATAATTTTAGATTTGGTTGTTACATAGAGTTCCTCTATGTCTGCACGACCGGTATCTGTTGGTTGTAACCTTTCTATTTGTGTTTGATATGCAATACCCTGTTTGAAATAAGATTCAAGTATGCCTAATCTACATTCAAGTTCAGTGGGTGTAAGACTATTAGATTTCTCTATTAAATTTTTGATTCTAGTTATGTTTCCTTTGGTTGAAGCTCGCTGTTGCTTGAACTCCTCTAAGGATGCCGCTTCTTCAGCCATGATTGATGAAATTAAATTAAAAATAAATTATCCTATCCAAATAACAAAACGCCTTTCCAGTAAGGCAATGCATACAATTTTGCGATAAAATAACAATGAAGTGTGCAGGTACGATGAGGTAAATTCAGATATTAACAGCAGCAATTTGAAGAATAAACCGATGTTTTTAATTATTATGAAGCCCTTTGTTTCGAATAAACAGCAACAGTAGAAACGGCAGCAGCAGCAACGACACCAACGACAACAAATTATAGAACAATGTGTGTGTATGTACCTCAGTTCCTATGAACCTAGCCAACCACAATCAAACTAGCTTTATTGTGGATCGATGATCGATTTAAATACGATGCAATATATAATCATATTGTGTCCAAAATGATGATGACGAAACCGAGAAGATCTACGTAGCGAAAGCTAATCGGCATAAATATACGATATAAAGTACTCTAACCAAAGCAACGTCAAATATGTTGTGTGAGCTCAGCTTGATTTAAGAGAACGAACGAGCGACGATCATATGCGAGTGATATTGAAAACCAATACGAATGATAATGATGATCAATTCATAAGAGAACTTCAATGATGATGTTAGTTCTAATTTATGTGGAATCTGTTACTAAATATTTCTCTTGATTTATGTCGAAACAAAGTAAGCTAAAGAGTATTGGTACTTCTTGCTCTAATAGCTGACACGAAGTGAATGCGCAATAGTTAACATGCCGTCTTTATCGAACATGCGCTATAGGTTTGTATTAAGGTAATTAGTGCGAAAGAGCGACTATATTTTTTTCGAAGAAATGTTCCACTTTTGTGGATTATGAAATAGGCGCCAAGATTGAACGATCAGCGATGAAAATGATTTTTATGCATTTTATATGTATAATTTGGTAATTTATTAAAATATATTTATGAATTGATGATATCAAATAAATTTATTGTAGCGAAGGTGCGTTTTTTCTGAATCTTTTTTAATAAAATATAGTTCAATTAAATGAAGATTGATGCAATTTATTTGTGTTTTAATAAAAGCTTTTAACGCACATTCGTCCAATTTGATGGCACATACCTTAACGAGTTTTTTACTTATCTGTCCTTGAATTAGCTGATGTGGGTATTCCAGATTTGTCCAAGGCTTTAACCCTCCAAGTGTTGGCAAAACAGGTTGTCTTTTTTAGATAACTCGCAATGACAATCCGATACCGAACCGATGCCGATAGCTTTTTTTTTTTTTCTCAATATGTTACCGAACCGATGCCGATAGTTTTGTATTCAAAGTTTTTAGTGTCTTTATCACTTTTTATTTTTCACGTTAGTTCTATTAAAATTTTAATTTAATTAAATTTATGGGTAATGTTCCACGTTTGGGCGCCAAAAATGTTAGATCGGAGCGTTTTCCAATCGTGAGTAAAAAAAGTAAAAAGAACACACTTCTCTGACTGTCCGATGACGAATGAATATATTTTTTCTTTTATATAATTCACAAAGCTTTTAAGTAACGTTATACAATATTAATTATAGCTTAAAATATTACGATATTTAAAAAATATGCCGAACCTTGGTACTTCGGCGGGCGATTCAAATAGTTTTTATTTTTTATAGGAAAGTTATTGTAATTCAAGAAATAGTTTTAAATATGAATTATAATCAAGAGATAGATTTAAATATGAAAATATAAAATATGAAAAACCCAACAGGATTTGAGAAGCCGCCCGCGTATTTCTTCTTCTATATTGTTATCGGCTGCTACTATTGACCCAAGGTATTTAAAGGATTGCACTACTTCAAATTCGTGCTCCGCTACCTTGATTGTTTGACCAACTGTTCCTCTCGCATTCGACGCCACCATGTACTTTGTTTTACCTTCACTAATGTGCAGCCCCAGATTTTGTGCCGCCTGCTCGATCTGGATGAAGGAATCGTGTACAGCTTGTTCGGTTCTTCCGATGATGTCGATGTCGTCTGCGTAAGCCAGTAACTGGCTGGACCTGTTGACGATGGTCCCTCTTGTTGCCTTGCCAGAGTCACGGATTGCTTTCTCCAACGCCAGGTTGAAGAGGAGGCAGGCCAAACCGTCCCCTTGTCGGAGTCCATTAAAGATGTTGATTGGTCTGGATAGCAATCCGGCTATTTTTACTTGGCTTGTTACGTTGGTCATGGTCAACCTACATAGTCGTGTCAATTTATTTGGGATGCCGAATTCTCTCATGGCTTTGTAAAGTTCTACCCTGGCTATGCTATCATAGGCGGCCTTAAAGTCTATAAACAGATGGTATGTTGGGATGTTAAATTCTAGACATTTTTCCATCGCCTGCCTAAGGGTAAATATCTGATCAGTTGTTGATTTGCCTGGAATGAAACCACACTGATATTGTCCGATGACGGTTTTAGCGTATGGGGTTATCCGGTCTTGTAGGATAGAGGAGAGTATCTTATAGGCGGTACTCAACAACGTGATACCTCTATAATTGCTGCACGTTGTGACATCTCCCTTCTTATGTATGGGGCATATTAAACCTTTTCGCCAGTCTTCTGGCATTTCTTCCTGCTCCCATACGTGTACTATAATATCATGAATTGCTTGACGTAAGGCTGGCCCGCCGCGATGGAATAATTCAGCTGGTATGCCATCGGCTCCCGGGGCTTTGTTCTGTTTAAGTCGGCCTATAGCCTTCTCAACCTCTTCTATGCTTGGTGGCGGCAACATAGAGTATTCTTCTTGAAGTAGTGGAGCCTCCACTTCTGCAGTGAGCTGACCATTTAGCAATTCATTAAAGTACACTTCCCATCGCTCCAGTATGCTTTCAGGATCGGTGATCAGATTTCCCTCTCCGTCCTTGCAGTATGTGCAGCGTGGTGTGTACTGCGTCATGTTTCGGACGGATTGGTAGAACTTCCGCGCCTGGTGCGGACCTCGCTCTCGGCTATTTTCTATTTCACAGATTAGGTTCTTCTCCCAGGCTGATTTTTTTTGTCTGTGTAGCTGTTTTTCTATTCTTCTGAGCTCTTTATATTCCTCTTCGCGTGCCCGCGTTCTATGAGATTGTTGCATTGCTCGGTACGCAACATTCTTACGTTCAGTCGCTAGCTTGCATTCATCATCAAACCAGTCGTTCCGATTTTTACAACTGCTGCCTAAGATGGAGTTGGCAGTACTATTGACAGTATTTTTAAGACGTGTCCACTTCTCATTTACGCCCAGTATACTGGCTCCAAAACTTACTCTCCCTACATCAGGTGTTTCTAGGGCGAGTCCTAACGCATTTCCAAAGGTGTTACTGGTGTTTTCATTGCGCAGGGCAGCCGTGTTGATTCGAACCTGATCGGCGGATGCAATGCGTCTTCGCAAGGCAATCCGCCCTCTTAAAACCATACAGACAAGATAGTGATCCGAGTCGATATTGGCACCTCGGTACGTTCGTACCGTCATCAAGTTCGAGTAGTGGCGACGGTCTTTCAACACGTGGTCTATTTGGTTACGAGTGACTCCATCAGGTGATACCCAGGTGGCTTTATAGCCTACCCCGAGCACATGGTGTTTTGTATGACAGCTGTAATATACGTGATATTCTTTCTTCTGTAAAACACCATTCCCTGTCCATCTGATTTCTTGGAGAGCTCTTATGTCAGCTTTATATTATCGTACGTTCCATAAGAATATTCAATATATTTCATATCTATCATTGTTTTACCGCTATTTTCATTTCAACAGTGATCTAATGAAATAGCGAGTTCCATTCTTCTCCTCAAACAATTCAACCGTAATACCAGTACTTCTAAGAATGCTCATCAGTTTACGCTTGAGCCCGATTTCGGACATACTGTCAAGTACGGAAATTATTTTTTTAACCGCACTACACGAATGTGGATTGTTTTGCCTGGCTTTGGAAGTTGTTTTCTTAAACCAAATTCAATTTAAGGAACAGTGACTGGTTCAACTAATATTTTTTCGAAGAGTTTTGAGTTTTATTGGCAAGTCAAGATTATAGGCCGAATTTTTTTTTTATTTCTGAATTAGATCCAGTTTTATGCATCCGTAAAAATAAAGCTATTTCCACTGCTAAAGAAAAGTTCTAATTCTTACGACAGGTTTTTCTCTGGTAAAAGTTAGATATTCCATAAGGCTTTTTGAAGAGTGAGAGAGGCTAGGTTGTATGATTTCTTGGTTGCTTACGCTCTAGTACAGGTGGAATATGACATCGTTAAAATGTTACCAGTCGCACTCATGGACAAAAGTCTGGGTCATGTTGACTTTGAGGGCATATCGGTTGATTGCTTTTTATTAGTACAGTCCTGCGCGACTTCAGAAAATTAAACAAAAGATGTCGAACGGGGTGAAATCGCACGATCTTGTTGGCAAATTCCGGTCACTTTCGCGAAACTCTACTCCGAAATCTTTCTTGCAGAATGTCTAGTGTGGTATTCGCTGTATGGTAAGTGTTACCATCCTGATGGAACCGAGTATTGTCTTCGGTCAAATCGTTCAATTATGCGCAAAAGCAATTGGTTATTATCGACTGATAGCGCTTCCCGTTGATGGTGATGTTCTCACTAACGTCGCTTGCGAAGAAGTCTGGATCAATAACGCGGCCAAACCAAAATTCTCACCAAGTAGTTACTTTTTGTTGATGCATTGACATCGTCCCATGTAGGTACCTATAGAAATTTTCTTTGTTAACAAAATTGGGATCCAACATCCAAACTTTCTGAACTTAACGAAGCTTTCCGTACTACTCCAATTTATGTTACTCTTGTATTACTAGTAGAATTTTAATTCACCAAATTCCACTCACACATCACAGTAAAATCAACCACATTATTATTTTTCATTCACCACTTATATAGTTCACATTCAGTCTTTACTGAAAAAGCATCATGAGGACCTACTTGGATGAACGAAAAGTACCCTTGCGATCATCCACAAAGTCAGGCGACATAGTAAATTAGTTTTAGTGACCATTTGAAATGCAGTCGTAGACAAGTGTAGGCGATTTGGTCATTTTAGGTTTCCTTGCTTTCTCGGAGCTTTCCCCAACCAGTGGCAAGGGTTTCGTGGAAAGGCAAGTAAAGTAGGTAGAGCGTGTAGGTAAGATTGTTCAGCTATTTCTTATTAAGCCTTCCCGTACCAGTGGTAAGGGGCCTTTGACCTTAGTTCGAAGTTAAACGTCCTAATTGCTACCAGGAACTTTGGTACCTGCTGATCTACCAGAGCGTTTAGCCTGCTGTTTTAGTGCCACCAAGGGCGTGTTACTACCTGCCGATGTACCAGAGCGTTATTATTGTAGTAGAAGTTTCCCAAACAGTGTCGTCGTCTGTGGAAGACAGACCCAAGACCAGACAAATATTTCACCAAGTTGACATCTGCAAAAGGCCGACAGCAACAATGAACTGGCTCGGGTTCTCCTATACACTTTCCAATGTTGTCTGCTGTTCTGGAATTTTACGGACAGGTGTTGGCAGATTTCTTACCGAGCCACTCGTCTTGAATTTGGGCACTTTACTTTGGCGGATGGACTTGAAATTTACCCCAATATTTACACCAACGAACACTCATTTTAATAACAAAGTTTTATCATTTAGAAGTGCTTCTAACACTTGTAGGGAAGTCAGTGAAAGAGAAAGATAGGTATTGGTTACGAGGAAATAAAGTCAGAAGTTCAAGTCAGCACCATTCAAAACCCCATCAAAAACTAAATTCCCATTTCAATTAATAACTCTGTCGCTCCCAAGGTAACTGGCGAGCATCAAGCATCTCCCCTAATTTAAAATGTAAGCAAATCAACAAATCGACAGAAGCAATTAAGCTTCTAATTGATTTCCAACCGCTTATTAGTGTGGTGTCCATTTAAAACCGCAAAAGAACTCCAGTTCTCTATTAAATACAGCAAGAAGGATATTGGTTGAAAAACCTAATGACTGTGATTGAATGGATGAGAAGAAGGATTTATTCATCCAGTCCTGGGATGGTACGGTTTTTTTTTTTTTTTTTAATTCGGGTTAATAGCTTCTATAATGGCTAGCTGTATGCTGTGAGCGCTGTCCACAAGATAAATGAGGCTATCATGACCTCAAACATTAAATAAATGATTTTCCTTTGAAATTAAATGATTTCCTAAGTAAATTTGTTAAGAGAGAGAATTCTTCGAAGAAGACCCTATCCTGCAAATTTCAATCGATAATCTTCATGAGGATTGACTTTCAAGTAAGAATGCATCCTTTTGGAATTTTGTGTTGATTGAATTGAATTTTGAATAATTCTTATTTAAAACTGTATAGCATAGCCAGTGTGTGTTGGTCCTGGCAGAGTTCCAGGAGTTGTTCGCAAGCCCCTAGCATATAAGTGAAATAATGTTGAATAAATCACTTAAGACAAATTTTGCTAAATCATTGAATAATTCGTGTCGGGTTGTACATTTTTGATGATTGATTCATGTAGCTTGAATTCATACACACATACACAGACACCCACATAGATATCCTAAAGGAGCATGTACGAGTATAATATGTATGTTAAGCGTAAATTTGCTCAATTAAAGTTTCAAATAGAAGTGAATTTCATTTGAAATTCAAATTTTGATATCGAGTTACTTTGATAATTTATCCATCCCACAGTCCAAGGATTTCAAATGGCTTTGTTCTGCAAGCCATTAAATGTTATTTGAATACTTCGAGCTGATGGTAAAAAGGACCTAGGAGATTCTATTTCAAAAGAAGTCATTTCAAATGTTATTCCTCTCATTGGAAATGAAAATATATACAGGTATAGGTGAGTGTCTCGAATGTATGCTTGGCTTGGTGTCCTTAAAATTGCTAAGGAGACATTGTTCATTTAATGCCATGTGAAACTATGAAGGACTTAATGGGAAGGACGTTAAACAAGAGATTCAACAGAATAAAGACACCGATGATGAAGGAAAAAAGAAATCCTGAAAACACCATCGACTTTTCTCGTGTCGTTCTACTTTCCAAGATTTGTTTTCCTCTCATTTATTCAACTTTTTTTTTGTATTCTATTTTTAGTTTTCATTGTTCATATTGTTCGAACGTAGAGAAAAAGTTAATCAAAAAGTCCTTCGAAGTGCCTGTTTCTTGAGAGTCCCTATTTCGAAACTCTTCAGCACCTCCCTATATACTGATAGAGCCATGTTGTAATAGTTGTTGTGAACCAATTTTCTTCTTCGTTTTTATGCTTTTGTTGTTTAATTCTGGCTTTTTTTTTTTGTTTGTTGTTTTTATTGTTGTCTTCTGTTCCTGGAACTGGATGCTGCAAATTTATCCGAAGTAAACAACAAGTGCATTTCTGCGCTTATAATGGGCACATAAAACAAGGATCTTCAGCTCGACCTAGTTGTAAGGAAAAGTTGAAATTAATTTTTTAACAAAGATGAAAATTATTGAAAGTGTGGAGCTCTTGAGTCCTGACGGGGACAATAATTTAAGTAGCAGTTTTATCATCGAAACAAATTTGTACTGACAACAAAGGAAGTCAGGAAAATTTAGGTCAGTCGTTGGGGCTTCTTTGGGAGAGGGACATACAGTGTTCGACATTGTTCTGTTTGGAAAGATAAATTGGGCCCGACATTTTTATTAATTTTTTTTAAGGGATTTTCTGTTGTTTAATGTCCGGTGACATAAAAACTGATATTTACGAAAATATAGACCATGTAGTGTGGTCTTTTTAAAGTAACGCAAATATTTTGTTGGATAGCCCTATGGGACCTGAATTCATGGTTCATATGTCTTCGAATGCTGGACATTGTTTTCACAGGAAATTGTATTAGCAGTCTGGCACAAAAACGTAATCCTGGTAGCAGCCATATTTTCGGAAGACGTCCGTCTTGGGTAATAAATTTATTACCATTATTATTGAAGACCTCTGGGATATAGTGGAGAATATCAGAATTAGAGCTGTCCAAGGATTCACCCGAATAACCACTTTTATTTTTGAAAAGATATGATCCAATGACAATAGGAGGATCCTGGATTCACAATGGGAGTTCAATGCATCAGACTTCGGAAAAGCTTTCTTTGACGAGTGAAATGAGTCCAGTTGCATAAAATTTTCGATGGTTGAATTACGACTATGCTTCACCTTCCGAACGACATGAGACAATGGTGATCTGAGAACCACAGATTCAGTGGGCTTAATGAAGAAAACCTGGTAAAAGCCATCTTCGCCTATTATAATGGGCTCAGTTCGCTGCTAGTTAAAAGGTCGAGATCATCTTCAGATCACTAAACCAATAGTAGTCGATGGTATGTATGTACCCCGACATCTGAATTGAGAATTAACTGACATCATCTATATGCTATACTGCTTACCAGAGCTTTGAGTAATGCAAATTTTTCAGTGTGGTTAAATGACGTATCCAACCTGATGAATCCCCATATCGACGTTCGCGGCGATAAGTCGTATTCCGAGTATAAGCAAGGTATAAGGACAAGGTTATTTATGGATCTCTGTTCTATTTGAAGTACCTCTTTGTGTAATATTTAATGCGTTGAACCTTAATGCTGGTCGACAGGAATTGATTCCGGACCACTGCCACCTACGAAACAAAATATTTTTTTTTCGGGGTGATGCATTTGGCGAGGAAGTAAAAAATTCTCCAATAGTATCTTTTGTCATTCAAAGTGCTTACCATTTTAGCCGATCGGACTCGACAGGAAATTGATCGAAGTCAAAAACCACCTTTAGGAAATCTTAAACTACTTTGCTAAGGGCTCCGGTGCGTGGGTGTATGTAGCATCAAGGGAAACGTGATAATGCTTGGGTATTTAAATAAAATGCACGATTGGGTCGCACGAACTTGCTTTTATGTAAAAGACTAAGAATTTCAACAATTAATGTTATTAGAGAAAAACTGTATAAAGTATAAAATTGATTTTTCAAATGACTAAAACAACTCAAGCAAATATTAGCTTATGCAAGAACAAAAGTTATAAGTCGTTGTAGTGGTTTCTTAAAAAAAAATAAGCTTTTATATACATACAAGATTTTTTAGAAAATTTTGGTACGTCAACTTTAAGTTTTTATGAATAAAATAAAAATAAAAATGAAATTTCCAAAATGTATTGAGCCGTTTTGAAGATATCGAATTTTCCAAAACAAAAAAGTTTTTTTAAAAAAAAAAAAAATATTTTTTTTTTAAGTTTTGAAATGCAATATTTTTCAAACTTCTTAGATGCTTCTCTATAAATAATTTCATCAAACTCCGTTATGCCAATAATGAGAAATTCCGAATTCGAAAAATGGTCCTATGTTAGGTACAGTCAGTACCTAATATCTTAATTTAAAAATCTTTTTTATTAAGTTATAGACCGTCAAAATTAATCAAAAGAAAAATATTTTATCAAAATTCTAGGCGCTGTTTTTGAAAAAAATACAATTTCTGAAAACTATTTTTTAACATTTGTATGGTTATTTTTAGATAAAATAATTGTTTTCTCAAATATTGCAAATTATATTGAGAAACTTTTATTTATCAAGTTTAAAAAAATCTAACATGGGGTCTTAGCAATATTGAGTTTAAAAAAAATTGGATTTTTTTTTTAAATCCGAAAAAAAAATTGAAAATTTGAATACTCAATTATATTTAAACTTTTGAGGAGCTCTAGCATGAAAAAAATGACTTAAATCGGTTGTACCGTTTTCGAGAAAATCAAAAACAAATAAAATACACGACTGGGTCGCACGAACTTGCTCCTATGTAATAGACTAGAAATTAAAAAAAAATTATTAAAGAAAACTGTTCATAAGGATAAAATGAATTTTTTAAATTCTCTTAGTAGTAAGAGATAAAAAGAGAATGCTATGCAAATATGAATTTATGCAAGAACAAAAATTATAAGTCGTTGCAGTGGTTCCTTAAAAAAATAAGCTTTTATGTACAAAATTTTTAAAACATTCTTAAGAAAAAATTTTGGTACGCCAACTTTAAGTTTTTATTATTATACTAATAAGCGTTAAATTTCCAAGACAAATATTAAGCCGTTCTTGAGATATCGAATTTTCCAAAAAAAAACGACTTTTTTTCTAAAAATTGAAAAAATATTTTTTTTTTTCAAGTTTTGAAATGCAATATTTTTTAAACTTTTTAGGAGCTTCTTTATAAAAAATTTCATTAAAATCCGTAATGCCGATAATAAGAAATTCAAAATTCGAAAAAATCGTTCTATGGTAGGTTAAGTCAGTAATATCTAGATTTATTTTTTTTTTATTAAATTATTGATCGTAAAAATTAATCAAAAGAAAAAATTTTTAGCAAAATTCGAGAAAAATACGATTTTCTAAAACCATTTTTTAACATTTGTATGTACCGTTAGTTTTAGATAAAACAATTTTTTTTTCTCAAATCTTGTAGATTATGTTAGGAAATTTTTATGTGTCAAGTTTGAAAAAAATTGACCATGGGATTTTCGAAATATTGAGTTTCCAAAAAAAAATTTTGATTTTTTTTTAAAAAATCTAAAAAATTGAAAATTTGAATATGTAATAATATTTAAACTTTGGAGGAGATATAGTACACAAAAAAAAATGGTTTAAATCGGCTGTACCTTTTTTCGAGGAAATCAAAAACAAAAAACAAATGGACCCAGGGGGACTACCAAAAATAACAATTTTTTGGAAATTTGTTTTCAACCATTAGGTAGCTAGTTTTAACTAAATGAAATTTTTGTAATTTTTTTTTTAAATTCTGTGTGACAGTTTTTGAGAAAAAAAAATATTTATAAAATTTCGTTATTTTTGGTCTTACAAAAAAAAAAGAAAAAAAGGTGTAGGAGGGAAAAATTAAAACCCATATCTACCAAATTTGAAGAAAATCGGCCGAGCCGTTTCGGCGAACAGACAGACGGACAGACATGCAGACAGAATTTTGAAACCCAATTTTTTGTCTTCGCTATCATCGTAATGTCAACTTTGATCAAAATCTCGAGTTCCATGGTGGTTGGCTGTTAATTTTGCCTTTTTTCGTTTCCTTTTCCTTGTAAGAATTTTTTTAACATCGATATATGTAAATGGACAATTTATTAGGGGAGTTGACTTTTTGGATAATTTTTGAATTAAGAATTAGGATTCTTTTCTTCTGGCAGCAGCATGATATGGTTTTTTGATGAGTGCTGAAGTCAGGGAGTACTTGGAATACTTTCTTAACTTATATTCGAAAGTTTGACACGAAAGAACATGTTGGTAAAAAAGGATTTTAAATACTTAAATACTTTGGGGCCAATTTTCCACTTAAAGAGTTGATTGAGGATGACATGGATTGCAATTCTGTCAAAGTCAATCAAAAGGATCGAAGCATGATTTGTCTCTGATAAGGTAGAGGATATGAAATGGTCTAGGTGAAAAATTGCATCAATAGTGGATATTCCTTTTTTAAAAGCGAGAAAAATGTTCACTACCTAAATTAAATTTTTAAAGGCTTAAACAACTCTTTTAGCAGTTGGGGCTTAAAAGGTACAGTCATTAATATCTTAATTTCAAATTTTGTTTTATTGAAAATAGATCGTAAAAATTAAGTGAAAGAAAAAAGAATTATAGGCGCCATTTTCGAAAAAACACGATTTTCAAAAAAACTATTTTTAACATTAATATGGTGGGTACTATCTCATTGTTAGGCTGCTCTAAGCCGGGAATCCGTTTATAGCATGAATATCTTTAAAATTGTACATAGCGTAGCTTCTGAAGTAAGTACGCAAGATTCAGTTTGGATAAACATATTCTTTTCATCCATCTTGATTGTTTTTTTTTATTCTTGCAATTTTTTACAATTTCCAGCTCTTAAATAAAATTCCTGTGAATCTGCTTACAAGCTCAGTGAAGCGTAAAAATTTTGAATTCTATTATCCCAAAACATTTACCCCCTTAAAGAACACACCCACAATAACTTACCTCAAAAAGTCATAATTTAATTTTTATTATTTCCTGTTTTGCAACCAATTTGAAAGTAATCTCTTACAGCCGACTGGGCTTTTCACTTAAACTCGGTATGTCTGGCCCCGAACGGAGTGCTATAAATACCATCCAGTCTAGGCAGCAGCAAAAAACAAACCTCAAACTTATATGAAAAATTGTCCACAAAAACATAGCCGAAAGTTGTAACCCTTAACCTGTTGGCCATAAAGCATCCACACGCAACCACCGTAAACCTTGAAATCCAAAACATTGTATTGCCAAGTGCTATCCAGGGTTTTTTTGGGGGGCGGTAAATCGAGCCCAAGCGTCCGCCACTCCATGTCTGTTGTATGTGCGTAGATTTCAAAATTCTGCACCCCCACAACATTTAGCATTTTGCCTGTCTCTCTATGCACATATAACAGCGCTACGAACCATTTTCATATACGGTGCGTGGTGTGAGTATGTTTCTAAAGCTTGCGAATATTTTGTGCTTTAACGCAACAGAGGGTTGATAATTTTTTTTTTTTAATTTTATTTTTAGTTTTTGCATTACATTCCATTTGAAGGGTGAATTTTTGTATTTTGTCCCGTCTTCTTTTTTTCTGGGGATAAAGGCGTTTTTCCAATGCTCAAGGACTTTTGATCGAATACTTCAACACAAACCTCTTTTCGGTCTGATGCTCTTGCAGTCGCCCTGCCTAACAACACTGTTGGATAATATTTTCAACCCCTAGAGGCTTTAGAAGTGTATATCTGCTTGAACAGTCACGGGTTGATGATGCACCCACCACCCCCCACTGAAAATAATTTATTTGCATCGTTTAGTCATAGATCATTAATTTGCTTTTATGTTGTGAAGAGTTTTTTTGGGGGTAGGTTTGTTTAGGTATTCTTGAAAGGTTTTTCACTTTGTTTTGAAATTTAATTGAATTTTTTTTTTTTGAAATTCAAGAGCCGGAAGAAATTTTAAGGGCACACTATAGATATTTTGTGGATTTATTAAGTGGGTATTCATTAACTGCACCCGGTGGCTGCACAATGTTCTAATTATAATAAGATTATTTTAAATTTTCTACCTGTATAGCAATTTTTAACACAAGACAGGTCCAAAAACTAAGGCCTCATGTCAAAAAATTGGTTAATTTGGTCCCCAAGCTAATATTGAGATTTTTCACTTGTGAAGCTCTTAGATACTCGTATTTCGACTTCCTAAGAAATAATTTGTTACTTTCTTAATAAACTATAAACCTCTCTTAATTACCATTTCATCCATCAAAAAAACTCAAGCCCCGGTCCTTATTAAGCGTACTTTTTAAGAAATTTTTAAGACATGCAAATGAAGCTGTTAACCATCATTTTATATTGGATAAGCTCACGAATGACTGAGAGAAATGCATCCGAAAGGATGAAGCCACTTAGATGCATACTCTCATATAGTAACCTTCATTCGTGAAGTAAGCCCACAAAATTTGTCAACAATAGAATCATGGGTATACTCTGGTTTTCTGTGTAGTCCAAAGTAGCTTTTTTATATTTTTTCGGCATTATGACTATCCTAAAAATGTGTGAGCACAGTTTAAGTGTTTAGAAAAGTTGATGAGGACTTAAAAAACGCCCATGAATGCCTGAACATCGCATAAAGTTGGAAAATTTTAAGCCAGGTAAAGCATTTAACATTCATGTAGTGCGGCTCAAGAAAAGATCTCTATCGGGATCAGAATTTAATGAGCTTATAATACACTACCAATAAAGTTCCACGTCTGAAAATTAAGACCTTAATATCAAAACGAATATTTCATTTCATATTCAATGATTTCATATAAAACTATTTTACATTGCAAGAGATTAATCGAGATTTATCTCATAAATAGAATCCAAATTAATTTAATTTAATTTTATTATAACTCGATCAACATAAGGTAAGATAAAGCCATTCAAATTAAGGGAAGGCACATCATATGCTAATATTTCGCTTCTTGCACACATCACTCCAAATGATTTAAACAGTTTCAATCTTATTTTACCTAGCCAACCCTCGAAATGGTAATAGTTCTTCATTTACTCGGCCTAGGCAGTCTTCTAACAATTCAGGTCTCCTAGAAAGATAATTTGTTACCTGCAGAAATTTTCACATTACAACTGACAATAAAATCAGGAAGATCATTTATGAAGACACATAAAAGAAGAGAGCCTACAACAGATCCTTGTGGGACACCTGTGTTGACCAGAACTTCCAAGTTCAGTTTCAACACATACTAAACGATTTATTAAATGATAAGAGATTAGTCAAAGGGCAGAGCGTAAAAATTGAAAGGTATTTTTGAGTTTCCACACAAGAATTGAGTGATCAATGCAATTAAAGGCTTTTGAAAAATCAAGCATCACTGATTTCATCACGATTTATTGTTCTTCTTAAGTTAGAAGTTACTTTTAATGCTGCTGATTCACAACTATGCTTCTTTCTAAACCCTGATTGCCATATTTATTGATAAGATATGTTTCTGTCCAAATTTTCTTGTATCTCTACCGAAGAGGTTTTTGGGTTAGGATTTTTGTAATTGGAACAACTTTGGAATTTTTTCATTTTTCAGGAAATTGACAACTGTAGAAGTAGATAGAGTAGTTCAATATAATATACACCACGTAAGGAAGGAGAACTGGCAGGATTAATTAATTGATTAATTTTATAAGTTTCGGCAACATACGGATATCATCGGGTTCCACTGTGTTTAACCTGACTGAGTGAACTGCCATATCAACATCTAAATCACTAACACACACAAATTCAAAACAGTCTTCAGAGGAGAACTCATTAAATTTAAAGGATACCGCGCCAGAAGAGTCGCAAGAACCAAGCTCATTTCAGTTGGGCTATAAGAGAATTAAGGTTTTTCATTACAAATACCTTTGAGTATAATTTAGAGCCAAGACGTTTCAAAAGATATGTGCACTTGACATTACCTATGAGTGACGTTACTTTGTTACGAGCAAAGATATATTGACATCAGAGCTGTCGTTTCATCTTTTAAAATAGCAGTACTCCAAGAAAAAGGAAATACGCAGTACACAGCAGTACGGTAGTAAAACAAATATTTGTTCAAATTATTCATTATTTTATATATAAAATCAACCAAGTAGAACATTTAGTTATATTTAATCGAACTTTATGAACTATTAGTTCAAATTAGCTTTGAATACCCTCATATTGGCATTTAATCCCAGGGGTATTACTTGGAGGCATTAGTTGGTCTGGTCAATACGCAGCTTATGTTAAGTCCAGTTCATGAACTTTTTGACACACATTTTATATGGATAGCCTACATCAAGAACTGCCAAAACAAGATTAATATTCTTAATAATTGAACTGGTAGGTGTTTTTTAGATTCAGAGTATATAATTTGAATAATTACTATCGTGTCTATTAACTCGGCATAATTTTTTAGAGATTTCTGAATGGTTTTAAAAACTCACCTGATCACTGAACTGTCACATCTAACCTGAAGACTGAACATAACCTAAGTTGAGCAACGGTATTGCGTAAGTGGAACAGAGAACCCAAAAAAGACACGAAATCCTTTGAACACGTAAGCAGGCCTATCAATGAGTTACTTTTGTCCAAGAAAACAGTTTGCCACATAGCAACTAAAAATATTTTTCGTGAAAATTATTGTTTGAGAGATATTAAGGTCGCCAGCTAATGTTAGAGAGGTGCTTAGGACGCCAGCTCCGCCTAAGTTAGGAACACCACAATTCCTGATTTCAGAAAATAAATCTCGATCACGAATGACTGTGTTCAAAAATACAAAACATGAATTTCTCCTAAAATGAATAGTTTATTACATTTAACAAAAAAATTATAATAAATAATTATAAATGGATTGAAAAGTATTTAAATTATTACTTGAATGAATCGACCTTAATCAAATGTAAAGGTTTACTCAAAAACTCGACCGATCGATTTCATCGCTATTCAACAACAACCCGTTCTCGTCTTCTTTCTTCTTTGTTGAGGACAAATCTAAATGTATCGGCGTTGACAGATTGCTAACATTATCTTAATAAAATGCACGACTGGATCGCACGAACTTGCTCTTATGTAAAAGTACTTTGGAATTTAAGATACATATAAATATAAAACATGGATTTAATGAGATAATAATGTTCAAATGCACAAAATTGCCGTCTGGTTTCCGGAAAAGTATGAATTTATGCAAATAAACCTTAAAAAATCGTTTTATTATTAAATAAATTTTTTATATAAGAAATTTCTCTAAAATTTTTCTAAAAAAAATGTGGGATGCGGATTTTAAATATTTAATAATATTGGTTTTAGGAAATAATTTCAAAAAATAATCGTTCATAGGTTTTGAAGATATTGATTTAAATTTTTTTTTTTTTTTTAAAAACCCAATAAAATTTTTTTCGAATATTTTTATATACAATATTATTTTAAACTTAAGGGGACTCCTGCTAAAAATTTTGGGTTAAAATCCTTAGAGCCGTTAATGAGAAAGTCGAAAATTAAAAAAACGGGTCTATGGCAGGTACCCCTAATAACATTTTGCCCCAAAATTTTTTTTGACCAAAATGTAGTCAATGTCCATAATATCACACTTAATTTTTACTTGCGATATACATAGGTACTATAGGGCAAGTTCTGCATTTGGAAAAAAAATCGAACTCGAGATTTTGATCAAAGTTGACATTACGATGATAGCGAAGACGAATAAAGTGGGTCCGGCAATTCCGTCTGTCTGTCTGTCTGTCTGTCTGTCTGTCTGTCTGTCTGTCTGTCTGTCTGTATGTCTGTACCTCGATCTAGAGCCTAAGCCACTGGACCTATTTTCTTCAAACTCGGTAGTTATGGGTCTTCGGTGATTCCCTAGAGGGGAAATTGAAATTTTTTTTTTAGCTCTAAAACTAACGGTACCCCCCATACACCCGTAATGCAAAATCTTATTTATCTCGAAAACGGCTCTAACGATTTTGATAAAAAAAAATTAGGTGTGATATTGTGGACATGGACTACGTTTTGGTAAGAAAAAATTTTGGGGCAAAATGTTATTAACGGTACCTGTCATAGAACCGTTTTTTTGATTTTCGAATTTCTCACCAACGGCTCTAACGATTTTAACCAAAAATTTTTAGCAGGAGTCCCCCTAAGTTTAAAATAATATTTTATATAAAAATATTCGAAAAATTATTTGTTGGGTTTTTTTGAAAAAAAAATTTTTCAAAAAAATCAATATCTTCAAAACCTATGAACGATTATTTTTTGAAATTATTTCCAAAAATCAATATTATTAAATACTTAAAATTCGCATCCCACATTTTTTTCTTGAAAAATTTTAAAGAAATTTCTTATATAAAAAATTTATTTATTTAATAATAAAACGATTTTTTAAAGTTTGTTTGCATAAATTCATACTTTTCTAGAAATCAGACGGCAATTTAATTTTAAATTCATGTTTTATAATTATAAAATGTATCTTAAATTCTAAAGTACTTTTAAATACATAAGAGCAAGTTCGTGCGATCCAGTCGTGCATTTTATTTTTATCGAAATCGTTAGAGCCGTTTTCGAGATAAATAAGATTTTGCATTACGGGTGTATGGGGGGTACCGTTAGTTTTGGAGCTAAAAAAAAAATTTCAATTTCTCCTCTAGGGAATCACCGAAGGCCCTTAACTACCGAGTTTGAAGAAAATACGTCCGGTAGTTTAGGCTGTAGTTCGAGGTACAGACATACAGACATACAGACAGACAGACGGAATTGTCGGACCCACTTTTTTCGTCTTCGCTATCATCGTAATGTCAACTTTGATCAAAATCTCGAGTTCGATTTTTTTTCCAAATGCAGAACTTGCCCTATAGTACCTACATATATCGCAAGTAAAAATCTTTAGCACTAGGTGTTTGTTAAGTGTTAAAAAAAAGCCGAAACATTTTTTGAACAATTTTTAAAAAATACATATATTCACCTATCAATTTCAACAGAATTTCAAAATTTAATACTAAACTACCTACATATCTCATTTCCCATAAAAATTCACATTTCAAAAAAAGCTACTATTCCAAAATTTTCATACACCAGATGTTTTTTACAAGAGACTACATCAACGCAAAGCCATACAGACGATATCTAAACCTGAAGGCGGTCATCCAAATTGGATTCCATTGTTGAAAATGTCTTAATTCATTGTATAAAGAACAGACAGAAAGAGAACACCATAAAAACGAGTTATTAAAACCCTGATAAAAATCAAAATGAAATGAGCTGCCAAACGAAGTTAGGAAATATGAAAACACTTCTTTTTTTTAAATTTTAGTATGAGTGGAAAAACACTTCATTTCATTAAAAAGTGTAATAAATTCCCTTGTTGGGATTTAACTACAATTTGAAAAATGAAACAGATTCCTATGTAGGGTTCATAAGAAAAAAGCAGTACTATGGTAGAGTTAGCAATACGGCAGTACCAAGTTTCCAAAAGCAGTACAAATACTGCAATTGCAGTACTTCGACAGCCCTGATTAACATCGATTATACTCTGCCCGATGGACAACTTTAAAGCTTTAAGACTTTTGTTAATACAGGGACATATGTTTCACAGAGTCAAGCAGTTATATGCCTTAATAGAGAAACATTTCGAATCAATTTCTGAGACGTTATCAATGAGACCAGATCTATGTATGCAAGTTCAATAAATCAGTTTTATAAGAGGTTCTTAGTCTGGTTAGCATATCTTCAAACTCATATAAATGTTCGTCTTTGAATTTACATGGTGGACAGTAAACACTTTTCAAATTCTATATGAAGGTTTTTATAATACAAATTCTATATACTACTGAAAGCCAAGACTTAGCACTATTAATGGACTTGTTGAATTATTGATTGAAAATAGCTTTTTTGGCCTTTAGTCCACAAAAATTGGCGTTTTGTCCCGGCGCTCTCACATGGAATTCTGTCCCTAAGATCATTGCGGTGCAAAGAAAAACCTGGAATTGAGACAAGTCTATTTGAATTATCAGAATTCAACTAGCCATGATTACATCAATGACTGATCGAACCAAATGACTCGCCAGTGAATGTCCATGTGGCCCTACGATCAATAGCTTGTGCCAGTTCGTTCTCGTATCCCTTGGGGCTTCATGCAATTTAGTTCTAAACAGAATAGCTTCAGATTTCTATAAGTTGATTTTCAACTTCCAGTCATCGTAATATCGCTGACGAATTCTAATTACCTCGACCTTTGGAATTATTCTGTCGTCATACGCAATTTCTTGAGTTAAGAAATATTTTTGCTTACACAATACCAAAGTTTGTGACCTCCACCCAGCGTTACCTTAGGATATTTTGGAAAAGTGGCAAAAAAAGTGGCACTCGAGAAAAAAAGGTGGCACTTAAAATTAAAAACAAAACAACACCATATATGTATGAAAATTGACTTAAGGGAACAAATTTCACACTCATCTCAACGAATTTATAGGAGTTGAAGAAAACACATAATTTAAACAATCATTTTAAGGTTTATTGCAACGTAAGCTAAAAACTAAAAATTTAACAGTTCATTTTGTATTGATTATTCAACATAAATAAATAAATAAAAGTATGAATAAATAATAAATAATAATTTATTTAAAAGAATTCGTATCACATTTTACTTTCCTGTGATGGTTTCCCTATATTTTTTTATGAGGAGCTCATCTGGACTCCACTCAGCTAAATCACAGTTGCTTACTAAATTTAAAGAAGGCAACATATTTTCACAAGTTTCAGTGTTAAGTCTGTTGGTGAGTTTGTTTTTCATCAAAGTTAGCTTGGAAAAAAACCTCTTAGCGCAGGCACTGCCATGAGGCAAGGTTAAAATTTTTGCAACAAATTCATATAAATCGGAAAATAGGTATTTATTCAAACTATTTTTAATGTTACGCACTTTTTCAATGTGTGGGTTATGTTGAATTTTAAAACTTTGATGGTATAAGTATAGTACGCATGAAAGATATGAAAAGGTATGGAAAAATGGCATGGTGAATTACTAACTTTAGTTTTACTTGTGGGGAATAAAAAGTGGCACAAACTGAAAGGTGGTGGCTCGGTGGCACAGCCTGAAAAAAAGTGGCAATTTGATACTAAAGTGGCACAGCGGTAACACTGCCTCCACCAGAATAAAGAAACGAACCAATTATTTACAAAAGTTTTTGTACTTCTATTAATGAAGTCTCAAGACACTGAAATAGGTTTGGAAATTCTGTATTCTGAAGCAAATTACCTACAATTCTGAAAAACTGGTTAATACGTTTTTAAATACATTTTAATTAATATTTTAAAAGACAAGGTATTTTTGAAGTAATTGTCGCATTTCAAAACAAAAAAGTGGGACTGGCAGTTCCGTCTGTGTGTCAGTCTGTCTGTACATCGACCTGCAGCCTAAACTAAAGGGTGGTTGAATTTTAAAAGCCGATGTTGATTTTGAATAAAACACGAATTATTTAGGAAATTATTGTCATTTCTTTTTATTATGATAATATTGGTATGGTTCAATTATGCCGTTAATGTGCCGAATTATCTTATCCTTTAGCTCTTGAATTGTTGCTGGCTTATCGACGTACACCTTTTCTTTCAAATAATCCTAAAGAAAGAATTCCAACGGTGTCAAATCACATGATCTTGGCGCCTAATTGACATCGCCAAAACGTGAGATAACACGGCCATTGAATTTGTCGCGCAAAAGTGCCATTGTTTCATTAGCTGTGTGGCAAGTGGCACCGTCCTGTTGAAACCACATATCGTCCACATCCATATCTTCCAATTTGGTCCATAAAAAGTTCGTTATCATCTCCCGATGATGGCGCCAGCCCGCATAAACCGCACCAAACAGTCACTCTTTGTGGGTGCATTTGTTTTTCGACAATCACTCTTGGATTATCATTCGCCCAAATGCGGCAATTCTGCTTATTGACAAATCCACTGAGGTGAAAATCATCATCACTGAAGATGATTTTCTTCGAAAATTGATCATCCACTCTTGCAATCTCTTGCCACCATTCTGACCATTGACGACACTTGAAATGGTCAAGAGGCTTTAGTTCTTGAGTCAATTGCACCTCTTGTAAGCGTGTAAATGCAAGTCTTTATGCATAATGTTCATCAACGACGAGCGTGAGAGGTGCAACTGTTGGGTAGACGATGAGTTGAGGTGGACGGCTCTTCAGCTTCATAATGTTATTTTTGGTGCCCCCCTTGGAACCATTTTTTTTGTTTTTGATTTTCTCAAAAACGGTACTACCGATTTTGATCGTTTTTTTTTATGTAAAGACCCCCCATCCCCAGCATTATTGTGTATTCAAATTTTCAAAAAAAAATTGTTTGGTTTCTTAAAAAAAAATTCAAACATTTTTTTTTTTGAAAACTCAATATTTTGAAAACTCCATGCTCGATTTTTTTTAAAACCTTACAAATGAAAGGTTTTTAATAAAAGTTATAAGATGTATGAAAAAAAGTATTTTTCCTAAAAATAACGGTACGCTCCATACAAAATGTTAAAAAGTGGTTTTCGAAAATCGTATTTTTCTCGAAAACGGTTCCGAAAATTTTGCTTAAATTTTTTTTTTGATTAATTTTTACGATCTATAATCAAATAAAATAAAATGCACGACTGGATCGCACGAACTTGCTCTTATGTAAAAGTACTTTGGAATTTAAGATACATTTTATAAATATAAAACATGGATTTATTGAGATAATAATGTTCAAATGCATAAAATTGCCGTCTGGTTTCCGGAAAAGTATGAATTTATGCAAATAAACCTTAAAAAATCGTTTTATTATTAAAAAAAAAATTTTATATAAGAAATTTCTCTAAAATTTTTCAAGAAAAAAATGTGGGATGCGAATTTTAAGTATTTAATAATATTGGTTTTAGGAAATAATTTCAAAAAATAATCGTTCATAGGTTTTGAAGATATTGATTTAAAAAAATTTTTTTTTTTTTTAAAAAACACAATAAATATTTTTTCGAATATTTTTATATACAATATTTTTTTAAACTTAAGGGGACTCCTGCTAAAAATTTTGGGTTAAAATCCTTAGAGCCGTTAATGAGAAAGTCGAAAATCAAAAAAACGGGTCTATGGCAGGTACCCCTAATAACATTTTGCCCCAAAATTTTTTTTGACCAAAATATAGTCCATGTCCATAATATGACCCTTAATTTTTTTTATCGAAATCGTTAGAGCCGTTTTCGAGATAAATAAGATTTTGCATTACGGGTGTATGGGGGGTACCCTTAGTTTTGGAGCTAAAAAAAAAATTTCAATTTTTCCTCTAGGGAATCACCGAAGACTCTTAACTACCGAGATTGAAAGAAATAGGTCCAGTGGTTTAGGCTGTAGTGAGAGGTACAGACATACAGACACACTGAAACATGTTTTTTGTGTACTAAATTTTCCTTAAAATTTTTATAAAAAAAATTGATATGCAAATTGTTAGTATTTAATAAAATACATTTTAAAACATAATTTAAAAATTTAATCGTGTATCGGTTTTCAAGATATTGAATTTTCAAAAAAAAAATTGTATTATTTTTTTAAAAATCCAAAAACTATTTTTTCGAAAAAAATTTTAGTTCATATTTTTTCAAATGCAAAGCAGCTCCTGCATAAAAATTTTGGTTAAAATCGTTAGAGCCGTTGGTGAGAAATTCGAAAATCAAAAAAACCGTTATATGACAGGTACCCCTAATAATATTTCCCCCCAAAATTTTTTTTCACCAAAATATAGTCCATGTCCATAATATCACACTTAATTTTTTTTATCGAAATCGTTAGAGCCGTTTTCGAGATAAATAAGATTTTGCATTACGGGTGTATGGGGGGTACCCTTAGTTTTGGAGCTAAAAAAAAAATTTCAATTTTTCCTCTAGGGAATCACCGAAGACCCTTAATTACCAATTTTGAAGAAAATACCTCCGATAGTTTAGGCTGTAGTTCGAGGTACAGACATACAGACATACAGACATACAGACATACAGACATACAGACATACAGACATACAGACAGACAGACGGAATTGTCGGACCCACTTTTTTCGTCTTCGCTATCATCGTAATGTCAACTTTGATCAAAATCTCGAGTTCGATTTTTTTTCCAAATGCAGAACTTGCCCTATAGTACCTATATCGCAAGTAAAAAATTTGAAATCAAGATATTACTGACTGTACCTACCATAGAACCATTTTTTCAAATTTAGAATTTCTCATTATCGACAAAACCGATTTTAATGACATTTTTTATAGCGAAGCTTCTAAAAAGTTTAAGAAACATTGCATTTCAAAACTTAAAAAAAAAATAATTTTTGAGTTTTTTAAAAAAAATCATTTTTTTTTTTTTTGGAAAATTCGATATCTCAGAAACGGCTCAATATTTTTGTTTGTAAATTTAATTTTTATTTGAAAAATAATAAAAGCCTTAAATTGGCGTAGCAATTTTTTTTCTTATAAACGTTTTAAAAAAATTTTATATACCTACATATTTCATATACCGTGAGTATATTAACCCTTGGCATTGGACTGAACTCTGAACCGATTCTATTCAGCATTTACAACAGCGATCTGATAGGTAGTCGAACTCAAGCAATTGCTTATGCTGATGATCTGATAGCATACAAAACAGTTCCAAGGGTCGAGGTAATTAGAATTATTTTGCAGGGTCACTTCGATTAAATTCAGTTATATTTTGAAGACTGGAAGTTGAAAATCATCTTTCAGAAATCTGAAACTATTCTGCTTAGGACTCCGTTGCATGGAGCCACTGGCAAGTGAAACTGTTGTAAGGTACATTGGCATCTGGTACGATCAGTATTTGTGTTTCGACATATAAAGCCGGCTCTTGCCAGGGCTAAGAGAACCTTTGCCTTGACGAAACAATTGTTTTGCAGCTGCTGGCTTCGTAGCAGCATGAAGGGTTGTCTGCTAAATGACCCTGTAAATGATTGCCTATTTGGTCATATATTTCAAAATATGGTCATGTGACACATTGTGAAAGTGTCAAATTGCCATATGTCCACTTGTCGATTTTTCAAAGTTTCACATGACCATATGTATATGTTTACGTCTTTTGACCATATGATCTAATGACAGTTCTTAAAAGCGACAAGTGACTTATGCTCTAATGTGGCCTTTTGACACTTTCACAATGGCATATGGGCATATTTCGAAATATGTATGTTTGAAGGAAATGTTAGTTTGTATTGTTCGCTTTATTAATTTGTAGCATTTATTAATTTTTCCAATGCATGGGGAACGAGACATATTGTACCAAAACTCATGTATGAGTTACGCAGCCATTTTTTTATTGACTAAAAGCCAATTGCTTTAAGGTTATGTTGCATTTCCTGATTAAAGCCAAGAGTTAAATCATTTTTAAATTAAAAAAATCAAAAGTTTAAAAAAAGGACTACACAAGTAGTTATCAGACTCAAAAAAGCCAACATGACACCACACTTCATTTGCAATCCAATTAAGCGATAAACCTTACAATGCACAACACAATGCACATTATAAATCACCCAGGAATGACTATTATGATCTGTCAGGAATTTCAATAAGCTTCATTCACCTTCAACCATTGGAATCCGCTGAATTCAGAGATCCAATAATAAATCTCTTTAAAATCAGATTTACGTAATGTTAATCATCTCTGCCTCCATTATAACCGCCTCTCTCCCCTTCCCACAATGTAAGTCAGCATCCAGGAGCTATGAATATTTGTACAGCCAGCAGAGCAGTCAGGATCTGTCATCTGGCTGTGTCTGTACCTGTGTAGGTGGAATACCTTTATGCGTGTTTTAGCAACCCTCTAGCTGGCGTTGGGAGGCAGGCAAAAGGCAGCTGGGTTCCTGCTTGATTCTGAAAGCTTGCTCATGAATACGAGTAGGCAGAGCAAACCTGAGGTGAAATAATTACGTTCGTGTTCATAAATGGAAAATTATTATAATTCCACGTCATAGCACTGAGATAATGACAGGCGGTGGCGTCCAATGAAATAATCTAGAAAATTCACATCAATTCGTTGAATTTAATAATTTTTTGTTTGTTTGTATTTCTTTTTAATTATTTGCATTTTTTATTGAAAAATTAAATAAATATTTTAATTCCCCCCGTTTGCATTTTATTTTTGGTGAAGTGAAATCCTTTTGATTTTTTTTTTGTTTATTTGGTGTTTCAATGTGAAATTTGTGTTAAAGTGGCCTTCTATTTGAGGATTGATTTAATTAAAATGTCTGGACATGAATTTAATGGAATCTGAAATGGAAAACATGATTTTGAATTAACCCTCTGGCTAAGGGTTGTACTGGGTGGGAGGGGGTTGTGAGCCAGCCATAATAATTGGTGGTTTGTGCTTTTTTGTATTTGCATTTTGTTTTTGGTGTGTTTTTGTCTGATCATATTGGCATAATTATTATCGAGTGGATGAATTACAAAATCAAATAGAAATAGCTGACATTATTTGAAATGTGGTCATGTACATAGGTAATTACACCTCCGTATGATGCGGTTGACTTTAGTTTGAATTTAACGATTTGATTGTTTTTGTTTTACCTGATTGTGTGGTATACTTGGAAAATAATAAAAACATATTTAGGATAGTTTATTCTAATTAAATTGACCTCAAACTATTTTTCACTTAAATTACAAACAGGTTTGGGGTTTTCCAAAACGGATGGGTCGATGTTGAAATGGAATTTAACAAAGTAAGTTGTGTGTTTTGATTATATAAAAAGCCATTGTTTGACATTATATTTGGAATATGTCATCGCAATAATCTCAGTTTTCCATAAGAAAAAGCCAAACGGGGTCAAATCGCAGGATATTGTTGGCTAATTTACTTCACATCCGTGAGAGTAATTTTTACTCTGAACACCTTCGTACAGACTTTTTATTGTGCACGACGCGACGTTTAACTAGTGCTACATATGAGTATTGTCCACTTCGATATTGTTCAATCCGGTCCACAACACATTGGTCATCATTGATCTGTAGCTCTGCTCATTTACGGAAATGCCCTCGCCATCGTCGTTTTTGAAGAAGTATACGCATCAATGACGCCACCTCCGAACGAAAATCCGCATCAAACCACAACTTCTTGTGAATTCCCTGCCACCTGGTGAATCATGTATGAGGTAGGGTCCTCCTATATGCAGCAATTCGTTGTTAGCTTAGATGTAGCTTAATAATGGGAGCTCTTTTGGAATGGTTCCATCCATCAAACTGCTTTGTCTGCGACCATGAACTTGGAGCTGCTTTGATCAGTTGGATCTTGAACGGGTGAATTTCAAAGTCCTGACGCAAAATTCATGAAGTAGAAAGTCTGTGAAATGCCGAGTTCTTGTACATGGCGATAAATCGACTGCCTAGGGTTTCCTTGAGCACTTTTCGGCCACCAAACGTTGTAGAGTCGACTTCTAAGTGTCATTGCTTCTGCCGTAAAAATGGACGTAAGGCACAATCAAATGTCGCATAAAATTTGTTTTTTCGTAAAAACTCTTACCAATAAATATCATAGTCCCTATTTTTATTGAAATTGTTAGATGATAACTTCTGTGATATTTTATTTCTCTCGCATCGTATGTCTCAGATTATATTTTTCTCGCATGATAGTTCCCTCGCATAATAGTTTTCTCAAATGGCAGTTTTCTCGTATGCTAATTTTCCTCGCATAATAGTTTTCTCGCATGATATATGTCTCGCATGATATTTTTCTCACGTGATACTTTTCGCGAATAGCAGTTTTCTCAAATGATAATTTTCTCGCATAATGTGTCGCATGATAGTTTTTTCGAATGGCCGTTTTTTCGTATGGTAGTTTTCTCGCATGATATTTTTCTCACATGACATATTTCTCGTATGGCAGTTTTCTCGAATGTCAGTTTTCTTGCATGGCAGTTTTCTCGTATTAAGATTATCTCGCATGATATTTGTTTCGCATAATAGTTTTCTCGCATAATATGTATAGGTTAGATAAGGTTAATGAACTGACAGCTGATCTTGTTAGCGTCACACACTTAGATCAATGTGCTTGTATACCCTAGGGATTGTGACTCCCATGTATTGAAACCTATGATAATCCTATGTAATTCAAGCCTGTTAAGGTCTTAAGGGTGTTGATGAGTTTCAGAAAGTTATAGCTTGAAATGTCGGAGGATACTTCTGAGTCATTGAATAGATGTCTCTCGTCCAGCGTTACCACTTCCGGAAAAAAAGTCGAAGTAGATTTGAAGAAAAAAGTGAAGTAAATTTAGAAAAATCGAAGTAGATTTCAAAATGACTTTTTACTTGCTTTTAGAAAAAATATTGCATGCAAACATTTTTTTCCTTAAATGAATATTAATAAACATTTAAAATTGTCAATATATTTCTTTTAATTTTTAAGAAGTTTCGTAGAAAATTACTCATTTGTGTATTTGTATTGTGTTGACGTTCTTTTATTTTATGGTAATTATGAGGTTACATACTACTACTTAGAGTGCAATGGGTAAAAGAAGTAGATTTGGGCTTTATTTTGTAAAATTGAAGTAGATTGAAACAGAGATTTTTAAAATGAAGCAAATTTCAGTATTTTGCTGATGGTGCGAAGTAGGAAGTAGATTTTAAAATATTTTGAAAAAAAGAAGTAGATCTACTTCAATAGAAGTAAAGTGGTACCACTGCTCTCGTCACAAGATCACCTGGTTGAGGAGAGGTAGACGCTTTTTAAGGGCGTGATCCTTTCCTTTAACTCCACTTGAGAAATCATCCCTCCACCAGGCCCGTAGGACCTTGCAAAGTCTGGTAGATGAGTTTGATAGGTCAGTGTATAATGTATATAACATGTACGTTTTGGTTGATCAGTATTGCTGATTAAGGCGAAACGGTCGTTCCTTTCCTCAAGAGGATCTTACCAATCTTAAGAAGAGGTGGTCGAATCTACTCACTGATGCTCGTATTTCACCGGGGAAGTCGTGATCGCTGGTGTATAGGCGAAGTGCCCAATTCTCAGCTTCTTGCCACTCCTGCAAGAAACACGTGCGTCGTTAAGTCGTTTTCGTTTGTACTATCATTATCGCCTGTGACCTTTTAACTGTGTTTGGAGGTGATTTCCAGCCCCGTGGTCGGCTGGTTGATAGAGCTTAGGAATTTTCAAACCATATTTTGTATCGTTAATACATTTTAAAATGTTTTTTCGTGGAATGTCAGAGAGTTCCTCCAAGTCGTTGAAGAAGTCTCTACCTAGGAGCCTGTTTCTCAGACGATATAGTGAAGAGCAGTGACATCGATAGTGAGGAGTATCCTCCTGTATCTCTTCCTCACTGCATCCTCTGCATAAGTCGTCCATACTGAGTTTCATCTTTTCCTTGTTGCGGCCGGTGATGATGCCCACGAGAAGAAAAACAGACTTTTTACTCAGTTGGATGAAACCGTGTCGATATTTTGCTTGCTGAAACTCGGCCATAGTTTTTCGGTCTCAAGACAGGTTTTGAGCGAGCTCTATGTTGTTTGTTGTAGCTAAAACTTTTCTCCTGATTACCTATTTAAGATTACAGGGTGGGACCTTAACTGTGTCCGTTTGATTAAGATCAAGTGTTGATGCTATTCTTGCCAGATCGTCAGCGCTTTCATTACCTGGAATACCACTGTGGCCTTATGTGGTGCTGTACACCAAGAACCTTTAGCTCTTGGCAACAGCAAGTTACAAGCAATGGCAGAAATCGCTTTTATCGCCATTTGGCTATCAATGAAAAGGTGATATCAGCTTGTGGTATTACCATCATTGAGACCTGACTAGCTGCTTTCGTCACTGCCAGGACCTCAGCTTGAAAGACAATACCATTATCAGGAAGTCTAAATGAGCTAGCTAGTCCAGAGATTTTTTGGACCAGCAGAACAGCAGTCAATGGCTTAATGACTGTCAACAGTCCTGACGCTTGCTCCATCCTCCACTCCGAGATTGGCAAAGGGGCTGGGAAGCAGATCCTCATCCTCGCCCGTCATTTTCATTGTTTTGTCCTTGTTGTTCAAGTTTAGAAGTAGTTTCGTCACTGGCGATTTAGCTTCTTGGGAAGCCAAACACTCACCGGCAGCCATGACTACTGCCGACACTTAAGCGTATATCCCCATGTATATCCCCTAGATTTTTATTCGTTTTTTTTGTGTCTTTCATCGGTTTTCATAGGTTTTGGGGTTTTAAGTTTGTTAAAAATCTGCAGCTGGCCAGATGAGAATTAAGACGACAAGGTGAACCCGTGGCTTGATATCGCATGATACACTACAAGTACTTACTTACATACTTATCCGGTTCCCGATGGAGGGTCTTTGCCTGAGATATTGCGGTCTTCCATCGGTTATGATTCCTCGTGAGCTCCCTCCAGTCGTTGCGACTAAACACTCTTGCGTCTGTAACCGTCTGGTTCCTGTAGTGAAGGTTCGGTCTTCCTCGTCGTCTCGAACCTGGAGACTGGAACTCGAAGATTTTCTTGGCTGGATCGTTGTTGTCCATTCGCTCGATGTGACCGAGCCAGTGTAGTCGACGTATTCTAGCACAGCTCGCTTGGAGCGGTCGATGATGTCGATGTCATCCGCATATCCATGCAGTTGGGAAGACCTGTTGAAGATAATGCCTTCCTGGTTAATACCACTCTTGCGCACTATCTGCTCTAGGACTAGGTTGAAGTAATCACATGATAGTGCATCTCCTTGTCTGACCCTGTGCACGTCTGGAATAGCTAGGATGAGCTGTTAGCCATTGGCACGTTGCACCGCGTATTTTGTAATGTCATGCGGCATAGCTGGATCAGTTTTTTCGAGATTCCGAGTTCCGACATCGCCAATAGAAGCTCTTGGCGATTTATGCTATCATATGCGGCTTTGAAGTCGATGAAAAGATGGTGGGTCTCGACTTGAAATTCGTTGGTCTTTGCCAGGATTTGTCTCAATGTAAATATTTGGTCTATCGTTGATCTGCCTGGCCTGAAGCCATACTGGTACTTGCCGATAATACTGTTGCAGAAAGTTTTTAGACGCTTATATAGTATATATTGGATCTTGTAGGCAACATTAAGCAGGAATATGCCTTTTTTTGTTTTTGCAGGATATAGGATCACCTTTTTTGTAGATTGGGCATATGGAGCTATTTGACATGATATATTTCTCGCATAATATTTTTCTCGCATTATAGTTTTCTCATATGGTATTTTTCTTGCATAATAGTTTGGTTTAGTTTAGCTAAGGTTCAAATTAAGTATTTAGATATCTCCCAGCCCTATGAGCAGGAGCCTCCTGTCGCGAACTTTCCGAACGACACATTTGAAATGATTTTTAAATTCGTACCTATCCTCTCTTTACGTCCTTTTTGGAATCTGAACCAATCTGAAAACATTCATCATTCCATTATTGGCCTTTATTTGAAATGCAATTTGTCTCTGGTCTCCTGTAACGATAACGTCTTTTTCCCAATGGGACCTCCACGACAAAATCAAAAAAAAAACATCAAACTTTTCCACGAACATATTTTTTCGATTTTGTGCAATTACACAAGGTATAACAGTGAAAAGTTGAACGGCACTATAATAGCGTTTTCAACAGCAACATACACACACTCACACACCCTTTTACAAAAGTGGCAAAGGATCAAAAGAAAACTCGTTAAAAGTTTTGCTCTGCACAGTATACTTTGGTGGCGGCCTCTGACTGTTAGTTGGAAAAGCTTTTCCTTGTTCCTTTCGATGTTCCAGGCGCAAGTTACATACTTCTCTCAACTGCAATTCATCTCCCATCTGCCAGCCATTGGAGTGCAATTTCAATCCTATGTGGAACGGCTGACTGCCTTTCGACAGTCAGTCGTCGACTCGACACTATTGCTAACATTGGCAGCGGGGCTTATATTGCACCTTTTCAAAAAGAAAAACAGACCGGGGGAGTTGAGGCGAAATCATCACAGAAGGAACTTTAACATCCTGTTCCTGGATGCCGCTCTGCCACGTCACCGCCATCTAATCTATGCAAAACTTGTGTTCGATGGTGAATTGTAATGGCGCCTTTGATTTCTGTTGCGCGCAGATTTTATGATTGCTATGGCTTTTGATCTTTTGGCAAGAGTTAGGGGCTTGATATAGAGAGATATTGACTGCCATAACTTTCATGCAGAAAGGATATTGCAACTATACTCGTTTACACAGGTGTTTATTTTTTTTTTAGTTTAATCTACGTGGCGGTTCCGACATTCAAAGGCACAAAGTAAAAAAATCATTTAAGAACTTATCCATTTGCTGTTGCCGATGTGGTGAGTTTGAAATTGGAAACAATACTCCTTATGATGGTTGCAACTCTTTTCAAAAAGGGACCATTCAGTTTGAGATTTCGTCCTTTGTTGGACTACTCTGACGCCAGTGTGGTCAGAGGTTGGAGTCCCGGTTTATATTTTTTTAGAGTTTCAACAGTTCTTTGAAGAGTTTTGCAATCTAGAGAGGATGGAAGCTTGTACTAAAGGGTTCTTCAAAAAAAAGGCGGGTAGATTTTCAAATAGAATAAAACAAGTTGTGTGTGGGATATTAAAAAAAATTCTGTCTATATTTGAAAGTCATGTTGTTTATGCCAATTATGTCCTAAATATGATATTTCTCATATGCTTGAGTCGGCTTCTTACGGTGGCATGGATCCGAGTGCTTCCATTTTATTTTCAGTAACTCTCCCGCATAGATCTGGCTGAATTTTAGCGATGACCTCTGTTAAGCTCAACTTATCGGTAGATTGTGATTTATTCGCATAGGCCTAAGACTTCAAGAAACCACACAAAAAAAAAACTAGCGGGGTCAAATCGCTTGACCTTGCTGGCCAATTCACGTTACCTATCTGCTCTTGAGATCTTCAAATCGTTAATGCAGCCTCATCAAGGAAATAATTTCAGATTACGGTATCCAGATTGATAGATCGATTCAATTTATAAAAAACGACTGATATGGTGGTCTAGGGAATCTTGAAGTATAACCTGAGCCCCAATATCTTGTTATCTATAGCAATGCTTGACTCTGATGGGAAGCACAGTTGTTTTTTATGTGCTATGTGATAAAATGGAAATATTGGTAATTTTTTTAGTCAAGGATAAGTTTAAATCGATAAAAATGCTCCTAGCTTTTTGAGTAGTATAAAGGCCAAAATCATGTTTCTTTTTAAAGATGCAATAAAATGAACAAAATTAAATTTTTTCCATGTGTTATGGCTTTATTAGTAAGAGCAAACATTCCCATTAATTATGGAACACAACTTCGTTCCAGTGGATGTCTCGGCTGATTTGGCAGTAATGCGTTCTGTCACTCCAATTTTCCAAGACCTTGCTGATGGTTTCGGGCTGTAGTTCAAAGAATGCTTGGATGATATTGGTCATAAGTGCTTAAAGCGTTTCCGGATTGTTGGCAAAACATCCGTCCTTCACGGTTCCCTACGAAAAAAAATCCAAGGGGGTTAAATCGCAGCTCCGAGGCAGCCAATTGACATCGCCAAAACAGCTGATAACATGATTTGGGAATTTGGTGTGTGGCATGGTCGCCCAAATCGATGTCTTCAATTTCAGTCGAAAAAAGGCGATTAACATGCCTCTCTAACGCCCTCTGTTGACCGAAACGTTGTTCGCAGCCATATTTTCAAAGAAAAATGGTCCAACGATGCCACCATTAAAAAATCCGCACCAAACTGTCACTCTCTGTGGATGCATTGACTTCTGGATAATAACGTGCGGGATTTCCGACATCCAGATGTGGTAATTTTGTTTTTTGTTGTTAGTTTTATCCATTAGCATTTGGTGCAATCACGAAAATTTTGCACAAACTTGCATACAGCAAGCGCGATGCTTCATTTCGGCTAGACAGCAATCACCGAGGAAGCAAGTTTTCAATATTTCCCAACTCTGTTCAAACGTCAATCAACTGATTTCGTTCCGTGGAGTTATGATACTGACTTTCTGTCAAGATTTCGAGCGGGTAACAACTGTTAGTGTCAAAATAACCTATGATTAGAAGAATATTGAACTCACCAATCCTTACCCATTTACCGTATGGGCTAATGTGTTGAACCTAGTATTTTATTCTATTTTTTTAACAGCACTATTAAGGAAAACTTCCTAGACAATGTCACCAATAACTTTTAATAGGACTGATTTTCCAGGATCTCTGTTATCTCTCTGTTTCGGTTAAATCACTTACATTTAAAGTGAAACATGAAATTTCACTAAGAGACAAAATGCTCACAATTTGATAAGAATATGTGTACAAAAAAAAATTCCAAAAACTTTGTCCGTGTGGCCCATGGGAATAGGCACATTTCTGAGGACATTAACAAATCTAAGTAGAAACTCATGAATTCACAAAAAAAAAAAAGAAACTTCAGCAGCCACTTCTGCTTAACCATAAATATTTGTCCCGTCACTATCCTCATCATCATCATCATCATCATCATCATAATATTTTCCCTTCGTTTCCGTTCTGATGGAGGGTGCCACCGACAAACTCCCCCACATCATCACATTCACTCAAAACTGATAGCAGCACCCAGAAAGCACTTCCACATATACCAGAGATGATATCGAGGCGAGGAACATTAAAATATCACAGAGCGCCTGGGAAACCTAACTGCTCTTCTTATCACTGGAGGACTTTTCATATCCTGACAGGACGTTTTTTTTTTATTCTGAAAAAACTTTTTCTCACCCTCCCACATATCAAGTGCTCCCTCCCTCTCTCTCTCTGACGCCCTCTACCTTGTGATATCCTTCGGAGAGATGATGATTTTCACTTAAAATTACACTTTTACATTCTCCAAATGTTGGGCATGTGTTTGTGTAAACATTGGCTGAACATTTTTGTGTTCTTCCAAAAGGACGACCAACAATTCCTATTATTTGTTATTATTATGACTTTTTTGTCGGAGAAATTAGCAAAAAAGAAAAACTTTTCAGCAAGTTTGTCATCGCAAATAACCATTTTTCTTGCTGTTTCGCCTATTTGAGCTGTGCTGGGAAAATTCATTAAAAATTACACAAAAGGAAAGGACTTCCCTTTTGGACAGTTTTTTTTTATTATTCATTTATTTATGTATGTATATCAGCCGGGGGCAATATTTGCAAAAGGAAGGACATTGTTGATGTTGTTGTTTTTTTTTCTTTATTTATTTAATATTATTATTTGCGTTGCTCCTTTTTTACTTTTAAACAAGAATCCCATTGATATTTTTATAGAATCGAGTGGGCAAACATTTTTAAAAGGAAAATATTTGAATTGATGTTGTATACGAATGTTGAATGTGTGGAATGTATCCTTTTATCACTTAAGGATAATTTGAAAAATGTCCCAATAAAGGGAACGCTTTTTCAAAGAGGGTAAGATAAAGTTTTTAATTTTAAAAGTTTTGAATAAAATTAGGGTGAAATTTAGCCAATTTTTTTTTTGTACCATGTTAGTTGTGAGGTTTTCGGAGGGTGTTTTTTAGAATTTCAAAAATGTTTGTCCAGAAGTTTTTTTGTAACCATATGAAATATTGGTTCGAAAGGTATTAGTGGGCGTAGGAACAAAAATAAAGGTTTAAAATTAGCCTAAGGTAAGGTTAGGTTAGGTAAGCGCGACTGTCAGTATGAATGCTTGAAATGCTTGGACCATAAGGTGGTACATTGTGTTCCCTACTAATTAAACCTCTTAGCACTTTTAACGTTAACAAAGCGTTCCAGACTACTTATAATAGAGGCCTCCTAGATGGAGCCGATATCTTTGAAATAGAGTAGGATATGTACACAGAAGATGAGTAATCGATTATTGCTCTTCCTGGTTCATACCAGGG
Organism: Chrysotoxum bicinctum; assembly: GCA_911387755.1. Lineage (NCBI taxonomy): Eukaryota > Metazoa > Arthropoda > Insecta > Diptera > Syrphidae > Chrysotoxum > Chrysotoxum bicinctum. The sequence goes on along the minus strand of OU426989.1, from coordinate 183,658,797 downwards.
GTGCCAGCACGTAACTTGATACAATCGGGTCTAGTCGATGTAATCCAGTATAGGGAGTTCCTTATTTGATTCAATCGAATCGAAAACAATCGGCGGATCATAAGAAAGAACTGCCTGTTCTCGATTGTATCGACCTAACTCGATCGTATCAAGTTACGTGCTTGGGCCCCAGCTTCTGTGGCAATCGTTTGAGAATAAACTAGCCCTAAGCCTCCTTGCATGTTTACATCTTAGACAGTATGCGGTTATGACACCTATTCCGGAGTCGATGTGTAATCTGTTTAGAAATAACAAAAACTTAGAACGTTTCAGATCTAGCTATGGCCAGATTTATTTTGTTGCCAGACAATTGATGACGGAGTTCCATCTAAGGCTTGTTTTCTCAATTGCATATTATTTCAGCATAAAGCGATGGTTTTACTCTACAAGTGGTCCATATTGTAACGAAGCGTTACAATTCCTGAACAATTTAATCACATTACCGAGCTGGACGCTACGACACCAACGACCCCTAATCATATTACCGAGCAAAACGCTACGACACCTGTACACCGCATTATTAAATAATCATATTGAACATCCAGTGTGCACCCGGAGTCATGTGATTACCACTCAATCGGAATCACATGCAATTTTGTCATTTATTTCGTGTAATTCACACTGACTCTTAGCCGTAGATATAATAAGTGGACGTTGGGAAAATTACAAAATCGTCTTTCATTCTTGTCCAGTGTGGATACCAATCTAGTGTATTGAGAGTTTAAGATCGGGGCGCAAACATAAACCTTTTATAAGGCGTTTCGGTATTCGGTGACAGATGGCATTGCCGTATTGGTGAAGCTAATCTAAATTTTTGTTTTATAAAATAGTAGGGTTTCATTAGCTAGAGTAGGGCAAGTTTTAGGATTATTAGGAGTATTAGCTAGAGTGGGGGAATATTAATTTATTATTAATAAGTATTATTATTATTATTAAGAGTATTATTATTTACTAAACCAACCCGTTTCTTTCCTTTAATCTCCTCTTCAAGGCAGCTCATTGGACAGGTTCTCATTATAGAGTTCCACCCGTTCGGATTATTCGCGTACAAGGTCCAGCTGACTCAGCATTTGAAGGCGCACGACCACCCGCTTCATTATCTTTTCGCAGTTTGGGCCTTTGAGCAGCTTGAACTGGACAAAGATATTAGGCGAAAAATAATCTTTTCTGACGAGGATCATTTTCATCTCGGCGGCGGCTACGTCAACAAACAAAATTGCCATATATGTCGGAAAACCCGCATTTTTTTGTCCAGAAGTCAATGTATCGACATAGAGTGACACTTTGGTGTGGATTTTGGAGTGTTAGCATCGTTGGACCATTTTTCTTCAAAAATAAGGCTGGGAACAACGTTTTCGTCAACGTTACAGAGCCATGTTAATCGACTTTTTTCTAAGAAAATTGAAGACATGGATTTGGACAATCTTTGGTTTATGCACACAGCACACGGAAAAAATTTCTTTATTATCTTTATGTTAAATTCGACAAAGATTACATGTTCAATAGATCAAGAGCACCTAAAAAATATATTCGCTTTCGCTTCAATTAACGCCATTTGTTTTATCTACTTCGGTTGTGGACCGTACGTGTCGGTCGTCTGAAGCCAATAACACATCCAACTTTCAAACGGCCATAGTTTGTTCCACTGCAACCAAAAATTCGTGGAAGATCCGTTTTGGCCGTGGTAATGTAGAGAGGTGAAGGGTAGGGGAAGGGATTTAGTGGAAGTAGTAAGAATGGGGTGCGTCCCTGAACTATACCAATTTTTTAATGAAGTTAAGTATGCTTTTTAGTGGCAAAAATGATACTTCGCCCAGGGCATCTTTTCTAGCTCTGGCTAAGCTGGGGCATTCACAGAGGAAGTGAGATGAGATCTCTTCCACCTATTCGTCTTGGCACACTCTACATAAGCCGAATGTGCTGATGCTCATTATACATACTCATGTGGGTTCCCATTGAGTTGTGACCTGTCAAGATTTCAACTTAGAGAGACAATTGAGTTCTGCTAAGCTTCAGTAGATACCTTATTTCTTGAAACCCGACAAGAGTCAATTGTCGACATATCTCATTTGCGGTCTTAAGGAAATTTTGATGAATTCTATATTTTTCCTGCTCCAATTTCGGTGTCCCGGGACTCATCGAAGTGTGACTTTTTTTTTCGCGGAGCAATCTAAATTCGCTACGACAGCGAACAACCAGATATATGTCGTCGTGATAATTAACGAAATGACTTTAATTGCCGCCTGGTTATCTATAAAGATATCAAGGTTCTTGTCAGGTAGTTAACGTGTGGAAAGATATTTTGGGGCCTCGGCAACTGCAAGCACTTTGGGAGCTTTAATGATATACTCGTATTTATGCGCGTGGGTTGTTTGAGAAAATGCCCGACCTAACCCTGCTTCTGTTTTCGAACCGTCTGTAAAGAGCGATACATGATTTGCGTTTATGACCCCGTTTTCCATCCATATCTCCCTTGTTGAAAAATTTGTTAGTGCTACTGGGTTAAAATCTATGCACGGTGAAAAATAGTCTGTTTGAATATGCCAGTGAAGTTTACAATGGTTCTGTGACCACAGTGTGCCCTCTTCTAATTCTTACACTCTTTCAGTCGTAGAGCACTTTTTCTCGCCAACTCCTCCGTGAATAGATCGAGTGGGGCAAGTGAGTAGACTTTTTTCTAGGGTTGCAGTTAGTGTGGTTCTTAAGGAGCTCGTTGTGCCGATACATGCCAGTCTTTGAATTTTTGTCATGGCCTTAAGATTGTTTCCCTTATCCAAGGCTGACCACCAAACTAAACAAGCATACGTAAGAATGGGCCTTATTGCCGCTGTATACGTGTACATCAAATGAATGGTCATGCCAAAAATTCTAAACAAGATGTAGAAGGCTATTGCACCTTTTACTTACGATCAAAATATTTGGCCCCAGTTATATGGAGCGGGGTGCCCATTTATGGCGAATGGATTTAAGTTTGGAATGTTTCGTTTTCTCGTAAACAGAACCAGGGCCCTATTCCACAAAAAACTTATCAACTATTCACTTTGCACTTATCAAATTACATTTTTTTGCAAAGTGATAAGTTTTTCTGTTCCACAATATTCTTTGCAAAACTCACTTTTCACTAAGCAAATTTTTGCAAACACTTTGGAAAAATTTGCTCTCTATGCAAAGTCTTTGCCCTCTCCTGCAAAGTGAGTTTGCAAAGTGTTCCACAAAAATTTTATCATCTTTGCATTTCTGTCTCATCACTTTTTACTTTGCGTTTGCCAATCATCGTACACCAGTGAGAGATTAACCGTAATTTGAATAAAATTGAGAAAATCACAAAATTCGACTGATGTTGGTTCATTAAAATAATTATAACTTCTCTTCTGATTATCCGATCTTCAAGGTTTATGTATTTAAGGAATCACCAAATGACAGGATTTATTTGAGCATAAAAATAATTGGCGAGGGGTGTACCCTTTTAAGCGAAAAGGGGAGATAAATCGGTTTTAAATTCAATTTTCATTATTAAAAATGTAAAAGTTGATGAAAATTTTCGGAATTTCGAAAAATAGTATTCTACAAAGTTATTGCCCTAATTCTTGTCTACAAAAAACTATGTGATTTTATAGGGTTAAATCCAACAGAAGCAGCGGTAGAGGCGTTTAAATTGTTTTTTTTTACAAAAAAAAATTAATTTGATAATAAATCTTAGAAAATCGTCGATTTGACTATCTAAGAAAGCTTATTCTATATTTTTGAGCAAAATTAGAAAAATAACCATACTAAATGTCAAGTTTATTGTAAAATCAATTTTATTCTTATCAATTTAAATTGAAAAGTTGATAAAAAAATTTCATAATTAAAAAAAAAAATTATAACCCACCTATTGCTTGAATTCCACTCTTAAATAATACCAAACAATGCTTTAGGCTCAATTCAACAGTAGAGGCCCTCAAATTGTTTTTATTGTTTTTTTTTTACGATTTTAATAAAAATCGACAATCGACATGACATCATAAATTAGTGTTTTTCTTGCGAAATCCAAAATAGATCTTAATAAAATCGGTAAAAAAAAATTGGTTGCCTAAAGTTAAGGTTTACACTGAAAATAAAATCTAGGTAGATATACATATATGATAAAAATGTAGGTTGAGCTGATAAAACAAAACGTTTCAACAAATTCATAAAAATTACAAAAATTTGTTGAGGTAACAAATAATATTTTGTTGTATCCACAAAATTCATTTGTCAAGCTAACAGATTGATTTGTTGAAATAACAAAAATATTTTGTCAAAATGACTATTTTTTTGTAGAATTTACAAAATTAATTTGTCATATTAACAATTCTTTTGTCGTATCAACAAATTTTTTTTGTTAATGTCACAAATTTGTTTTTTTTTTTATTATCGGATTTTTTTTTTTTTTTTTTTTATAATCGGCGCACACTCAAGGGGTTTGTATACCCTTAATATGCCAGAGACACAGTGTGAGCATTAAGAAAAAAGGTAAGGGATAGAAAGGAGGTGTCGGTGTACATTGGTTTTAAATTCTTGAACATTGCAATGACTGGGAAAGACAGAGCGTGGCAAAGAATTCCACATTCGCGTAGTACGGCTGAAGAACGAATCTCTGTACTTCACAGTACGGCCGAAGTTGGGCTCAAGGGTAAACTGATGGGCATTCCTAGAAGTGCGAGTATTACGGTTAAATTGTTTAAGGGGAGGAATGCAGCTGGCTATTTCACTAGAGCATAGTCCATTAAAATAACGGTAAAAAAGGGTGAGGCAATTAACAAATTAACAAAATTATTTTGTTAAATCAACGAAAAAATTTTCAATTTACAAAATAGTTTCATCTATCTGATAATTTTATTTTATCAATATTACAAAATAACTCAACCTAATAATACAAATATTAGTCAATTTAACAAAAATGTTTTCAATTTTTGTTAAGTTGACAAAAAAAAAATAACAAAAACTTTGTGATTTTGAAAAAACTTAAAAAAAAACAGATTTTTTGTACATACAAAAAACGTTTTGTTTACATCACAAAAAAATTTGTGGATATTACAAATATTTCTGTTTTATTTTGTTTTATTAATAAAAGTTGGTTTGTTAAACTGACAATATTATTTGTAGTGCATATTTTGTTAAACTGACAAAAAAAAAACATGCAGAATTATATAAATTTTGAGAAATCAACAAAATCATTCTTTCTTTTTAATAAAATTTAATCAAAACGATAAAATTGTTGTATTGAAGGTCAACAAAAACATTTTTATCAATATTACCTAGGAATTTATTTTAAGTGTAAGGCTACGAGCTGCAATACCTTTGACGTCACCAAGCCACGGCACTGTGTTTTGAAATAAAACGTCTCTTATAACGTCGACAACTCTATGGACGGTTCTTCAAACTGTTGATTTTGCAACGCAATGCATAGCTGCAACACCAAGGAACTGGCAACCATTTCCGAGCCAATGCAAGCACAGTAGCAGTTTATTTTCAGCCGATAAACCATGACTGCGCTGTTTATTGTACTCTAACTTTTCTCCAATTTAATTTAAACGGAAATCAACTAGAATTTGATTCAAACGAAAACCCTCTTTAAAATTAAAGTTTTGTAGTCCCGAAAAATTAATTCTGTCTCTATAATTTCTTATTATAATCGCGTCTTCACTATCTTCGAACAAAAACTCACGTCTTAACATTTTAAAAGCTTCAATAGTTAAAACTATTTTCGTTTTCTTTGCAAAACTTTGACAAACTTATCAAAATTTGCTTTGCAAGTTTCAATTTGAACTTATCACTTATCAAATTTAATAGTTCTGAGGAACGCAAAGTTTTGCAAATTGTCGAAAAATTTTATAAGTGCAAAGTGAAAAGTTGATAAGTTATTTTGTGGAATAGGGCCCAGTTCTGTTTTAAGAGGGTTTGAAAGGTTTTTATCTTAACCCGTCGGCCCCTGCAGAAAGTTGTAGGTCCCCTCTATTCCTGCTAACATGCACACATTAATGGTTGAGAGTAAGTCAGTAAGTTCAAGTTTTCTAAGAGCCGTTGTGCTCTTAACTTATTTATTTTTTTAGTGTACAATTCAAAAAATTAAAGGGTGAAGTGTATTATTCAAATGCCAAATTCTTAGGAGTAAAAATAAATTCGAGAAAAGTAATCTGTTCCTTTAGGAATGAATAGCTGAACGTCAGCCTAGCAACTAAACGTACATATATGTAGATATTAAAAAGTTTCGCGAATGAAAATAAACTGCTACTTCACTTTTATCTACATAATATCGTCTTAATACATGTCTAATTATTTAAATCATCTAAAGTGACAAAAAATCATAAATAAATATTTAGATTATGAAAGTTGACAAAAATTTCATTTCACCCAATTTGATATAATTTCCTAATAAATTCTAGCAAACAGCATATGTATGTGTACGTGAGTTGACTTATACCCTCTCCCCGAGTCGTAAGTCTCATACCCTACCTAATTTGAGTATATAAATATTGCATAACATTTGTCACTCAAATATAAACCACAATTTCATACCCACAATCAAACTCCCATCACATTATGTTGCCAGTTTCATTAATCTCAAGATGAAATATGGATCTCACTCTGCCAACCGTTTCCATTGCAACAGCACTTCTCTCACGATATAATACACGAGCGATGGCAAGGGGTAGATTTTTGGCATATACATACCTACCCAGGAGAGCCTTAGCGAAAAACCACAATATAATGTCAACCGCATTTCACCAAGCAACTAACACACAATTCCACCGCAAAGCCTGACAACATGGATAAAATAATGAAAGGCAAACTTAGCAAACCACGTCAAACACAATAATTCAAAGCTTGTACCTGGAAAACTGTACCCTCTCGTCCTTCCTGCAGCCTTCCTCTTTGAGCGGGACACACAAGTGATCGGGAGTGTCTCTTAAGCGTGCTGTGATGTGTACCGTGTTGTCGGTATAGTTGAGGAATTCAATTACCAAAAAACAGGTGGAATGAGTTTGACATTATTGTCATTCATACACACAGACACACACACACACACACGTCAGTCTCGTTGTCCTTGTCATCGTCATTACCAGTGAAGTCGCGCATATACGACTTTTAAAACTTTCCAATTTATTCTTTGTTCTGGAATTTTGAATTCGCAAACCTTGACTTGACGGTGGTGTTCTGTTTCATTAGAAAGTTGAGGTTTAATTAAGAGTAAACATAAAGACAAGACAAATAAAAAGGAGGTGGGCTATGTTTAACTGGGTCAGCCTTCAGCGAAAACAAAATAATAATTAGACAAGCATGAGTGACACAGTTTCATGTCCTCTGAAGGTACGAGTATATGTAATTAAAAATAGAAGACAATAGAACTCTTTTCCTTGTCTTCGACACCAACATCTAATATGGCTAGAAGGAAGACCATAAAATAAGGGCACCCAATGAAGGATTTTATGTCTTTTGGTTTAAAAAAAATGTTTAAAAAAAAAAAAAAAAAAAATGGGTGAAATTAAATGATAAATATTTTCTTTTAAATTAAAAATTTGGGTAATCTTTAAATTTTGGGAAACAAAAGCTAAATGACAGATTTATTTTTCTAATCAAATCAAAGAAAATAATAAAAAAAAAAACGATAGGACCACAGATTACAATAATTTATCTGTTTAATAGAGAAACTGTAAATTTCTCGATCCTTTCTATCTGAGATCTGTATCTTCCAGTTTCCGACAGGTTTCCACAAATTTTTCATTATCCTCTGCAAAATTATTCCAAACCTCCTTCTTTTTACTTGCGATACAGGTAGATACAATACGGGCAAGTTCTGCCAAAAAATTGAACCCGAGATTTTTATCAAAGTTGACATTACGATGATAGCGAAGACGAAAAAAGTAGGTCAGTGATGGGTCGCACCAGAAAAAATAACGGTCCACTTCCACTTCCGAAAATGGGAAAAGGCTTAGCGGCGCAGGTGCGAGAGGGCATGTCCTCGCAGGATTCCAGGAAAAAGGTTCTCGTCTACGGCGGATGCTAGTGAGGAACCTGCAAAAGGCTTAGAATAGGGTAAGAGGAACAACCACCACTAACCTCTCCCGAACGGCAAGACGCCAAAAAAGCCAGAACGTCGTCAGCAATCACAGGGAGAACAAGTACCGCTAAGTTGGAGCCGACGACGTACAGCAGCTCTCGTATGCGAGTGCGGCCAGGAGTTTGAGGTTTACGGTTCTACCAAGGGAGTACCCTCAGGTTTCCCTCAGTGCTGACGAAATGTCAGTATTGGAGGAGGCCATTATTGCCGAAGTCTCCCTTGGATGGAGGCACAAACTTAAATTTAATGGCGTGCACTTCAGGGCGGGTCTGTTGTTAGTCGACTGCGCTGGGCAAGAGACGGCAGATTGGCTTAAGGAGAAAGCCACCAAGCTGAGTACTTGGAAGGGCACCGAATTGATGGTGTGCATGGCCGATGACATCCCCAAAATGCACAACATCACGCTGTTTCTGCCAAGAAGCACCGGGCAAGATGACAAAAAATCGCTCGCGCTTATCCATGCCCAGAATGAGGGAATGATGGTCAAAGCCTGGAAGATCCTTAAGAGCAAATTCGAAGCAAAGGGTAGCTCCTGGTGATCAGCATTGATGGTCAGACAGCGGAGGCCATGAGTAAGGCAGACCATCAACTGCAATATAAGTTCGGGAAAATCCCCGTTACTGGTCTTCGAATACTTACTCCTCACAGCTTCTTTTTTGAGCCTAGTAATGCACCGAAAATCGGGTACGAGCCAAAAACGAAAACAGTCAACGCCATCCTTACCACTGCCGCATCCAGTTTGCCTGTCAACATACCACCCCCCCCGCTCATTAGATCCCACCACAACCACAACCACATCCACAACCCAACCCACCCAAACCTCCCAACCCGTCCAATCCTCACAACCTTCACAAAGCCCTTTATCGTCCAATACTCTAGAACCCACCCAAACCCCTGAAAAAACTCCAGAAAGCATCGTTTGGCAATATGAGAAAGCCAATTGGGATGGTCAAAATAACTTTTTTCGAACGTTTAACTGGTCACTATGCTTCCTCGATAGTGACATAGATTTCAGTACTGATATTATAAAAGGCATTTTTCTCAATGGAATGAAAACTTTTATCCCTAACAGGTCAAAAGCAGTTAGTTCCACAGATAATTCTTGGTACAACTATAGGTATACATAGGTTATTAGGTTAAGAGAGTTAAGCTTCCGATGTAACAAAACACACTTCACTGAGGAAATCTGGAAAAACTACAGGCAAGCGAAGAATACCTGAACTGCTCATAATTGAAGAAAAAAAGTTCTAACATGACCAAAATATACGTCAAAAAATACTACAATGTCCCAAAGTTAATAAAAACTTTTGGTCTTTTGTAAAAAAATGTTAAAAACTCTTCCAAATTATCGGTTCCAACTGTCGTTCCCAATAACACTCCTTTTGTCAACTCGCATGAAAAAAAACGAATTTACTTGCAACGCAGCTTACTTCTAACTCGACTTTGCCACACAGTGTAAAGACTCCTCTTGTACTTGAGAGCGTAAATGGTTCTATGGGACAGATCTTCTTCCGCACTCCTACAGTCACTAGAGGCATCAAAATCCGCTGGTCAAGATTGTATATGCTCTTGAGTTCTGAAGAGGTTTTCTTTAACGATGTTTAAACCATTGCGTAAGCTTTTCTGTTATACTCCTTGGGAATATTTGCGAATAGATGGAAAACTTCATTTGTCCAGCCGGTCCCTAAAAAAGGCGAGTCTTCCTCACCCAATTACCGACCAATTGCAATAACGTCCCTTCTTTCTAAGTTCATGGAAACGTTGATCAATAATCAGATTAAGAAACATCTCAAAAAACGAAAGCTCTTAAATGACAAACAGTGCGGCAAATGATGATCTGATGACATATCACACCGAAAACCCTAACATCATTGGAGTAGCAAAGGTAATTGCACTTATCATCGAAAATTCGTGCATTTGGTATCGAAGAGTCTCCTTTCGGATCTTTCTCGTGAACTGTGCATACAAATATCTATCTTTTCAATTATAGCATTAGTTTCTCTGATGCAACACACAATCGTTACATTTCTACCATAATTACTTCTTGAAAAAGTCTCCCGTAAATGAAAGCCTGTACGGAGGCCTCTGCTGAGAAAATAAAAGTTTATTTGCTCTAGCAAGTAAGGACACATAATGTGACTACTTGCTATGTATATCCTTTATCATAATAATAGAAAAGTACTTTCTTCTGACCTCAAGCGTTTGGATACCAAAAAGCAAACATCTCACATTATATGCAGGCATAATAATGCTCCAATTAAGCTTAAAAAAACAATATCTTGTGAAACTTCTTTGAATCCTTTCAATCCTCAATGAATGATTGGCATAGAACGGATTCCAAACCACGCAACAGTACTCCAGGGTTGATCTCACAAAAGCCATATAAAGAGATTTAAGAGCATATGAATCGGAGAACTCTCTAGTGTTCCTTTTTAAAAAACCCAACATTTTATATGCTTTATTAACTATATAGTCAATGTGACTATTAAATGTGAACTTCCGATCTAATATGACTCCTAAATCTTTCTTCTCAGTTAATTTGTCTAATGTTATATTATTGATAGTGTAATCAAATACTATCGGTGCAATTTTCCTTGAGCATGTAAAACTTTGACATTTGGCTACATTTAAGAAAAGAAGATTTTTATTGCACCATGATGCAAGTTCACATAAATCTTCTTGCAATAAATAACAATCAATTGGAGAATGTATAGTTCTGAATATTTTTACGTCATCAGCATATAATATATACCTGGAAAACTGGAAAATGTCAGGAATATCATTGATAAACAAATTAAAGAACAAAGGACCAATGTGGCTTCCTTGAGGGACGCCCGAGGTTACTTTTATGCACTTAGAAACAAATCTATGTATCTTAACGAATTGGATTTGATCAGTAAGATAAGAACGTATCCATTTTAAAACTATGGAGTGGATACCAAGCTTGGACAATTTGTGCAATACAATTTCATGGTTAACCCTATCAAATGTTTTGATAAAGTCAGTAAAGATCAGGCTAATATAATGCTGAGAATTTTGTACTACCGGTGAAAGAGCTTTGTCAACGCTCACTTTTAACTCATTATCAACAAAGAATTAAACAAATTACGACAATTTTCAATGTGATTATTATATAATTCTAATGGGCTTCCAGGTGGAATGTAACTGGCGGAGAAATATAAATATACATTTTTTCTAAGATGCACTTTAACAATTAATTGATCAATATCGAAACAAGTGTCGTTATTGCTTGAGTACAATTCAATTTGATTAGAAATTAAATAAGTTTGAATGGCGATAATAATTCCATCACCCCTATTTAGACCAGTTTTCGTTGAACAACGATCTTTCCTATATACGGCATATTGATCACAATTAAAAAGTTCTGTTGTTACATGGCTATCATTTAGCCAGGTTTCAATTAAAACTATTATTTGATAATTATAAGAAGCAAAATAAAAAAATAAATTATTTAATTTAGTTCTTACTCCACCTACATTTTGTTAATAAATAATAAAATCACCAAAAATAAGTAATTCATGATCAAAAACAGCTTCTACGGCGACATCCACGGCAGCAAAGTCTGCAACAAAAACTACTCTTGAGTTTATTTCATTGGCAATAATAACATGAGCCAAGAGATCATCTACAACATCAACGTTAACTTCGTCGATAATTATATCATTAGCCACAGCATCAAAATTATTTATATCTGCATCATCAGCATTCACATCATCAGAGACAACAACAAAGTCGTCTAAAATATCAACATCAGCAGCAACAACATCATCAGCAACAACAACAACAGCAGCATTAACATCGGCAACAGCAACACCAGCAAGAGCAATACCTATAGGTCGTTTGAGTTCCTTCCGGTGGTGGATCGTTTTTTGGCCTGTAATTAAACGGGCTCAGAGTTGTATATCAAATGCACATATTTCAGAGGAGTACCAATTTTAAAATTAATAAATTTTAGCTTTTTCTTCTCTTCATAATTAGACGCAATAAGCTTATAACACGGAAAAAGATAGGCATCGAGTTTAGTTTTAGATTGAATATAATCCGTGATATTTTCCGTTGATGTTTCTTTTCTGAAACTGGATATATGAAACCATCTCATTGTGCTAAAAACATTTTTTTTAAGATTTCCGCATCCATATTACCACCGGACTTAAAAATGTGTCTATTAGCAGAAAACAGAATTCGAGCATTTTCAGTTTTAGAGCCGTCATCACAAGCAGAAGTCAAACCATCAGCATTAATATTATTAGCAACATCTTTGTCGTCTTCACCGTCGTCGTCGTCGGCGCCGCCGTCGTCGGGGGCCTTCACAGATTCGTTATCATCAACACACATCATTAGTATTTTTTCGCTTGGAGGAACCTCAATTACAATCGCAGTAGCCAGCAAGAGTCCGGAAATCGTGACAGCTGCTAAGACTAAATAACTGGAACAACTATCAGCCTTTACTACTTTTCCTGATACCTTTGTGAAGACTTAAGGACACAACTTATGAGTCGAGACTAGCTATTTTCTGAATTCCTTCGACTTCGTGTGGACTTCAAGTGTTAAGAAAAATGTGACGTGGTCTGTTGCTAAGTAAGCTTGCAATTTGTATCGTCATGTCCAAGATTTAGACCAGCTTACGACTTCAAACTTGTTCCCTTCGGCTTCGTTTTGACACAGTCAAATCATTTTGCTTTAATTTCATTTCAAATTTTTAGCCACGATTTCATGTCGGGTTGAATTGAAGTAGAGCTTACAAATAGTTCGGAGGGAAAACTCGGTCTTACCCAGAAAACTTTGAAAAAAATATATGAATTTGAATTCAAGGGGTATTATGGTCAAAATCCTTCTAGTTATACTCGCTCAAAAATACCACTTAATCTTGGTGAATTTTTTTTATTTGATTTAGGCAGGAAACACATTGCTACGGCAATAGTATCGGCAGTGAAGTCGAGAATAGGGATTCTAGTACCATAAATGATTAATTTTCTAATTTTTTTTACTAAAAGAAGTTTTTTTAATTGTAGAAAAGTTAAAGAAAATATTTTCTTAAATTGTATGGAACTGTATTGTTATTTTTGGACTTACAAAAAAGAGAATACAAATATCTACCTAGTTTAAAAAAAATGAGAGAAGCAAGTATAAATAAATCTAGTAGAATTCTTTTTGTCTTCAGTGTAAGGATTTTCTAACCTTTAAAAATTGCAAAACATCAAAATATTTGATGCTAATGATTCTAGAGCGTGTCTTGACTGTATAGGTATTCAACAGAATATCGTCAATGGAATCAAATTACATTTTTCGATGATTCCTTGCGGGTTGAGCTCCCATAAGAGACCCAGCAGTCATCCCACAGTCTCCTATCTGTTTTGAAATGCCCCTTATATTAAGATAAAGCAACAGTGCCAAAGTACCTAAATGGATTGGTTTTGCTGAACAAGCCTTAAAAAGCCATTGTCATTTTGTTGACCGCAATGAAAATTCTAATTTCTTAAAAGTAAATTTTTTGTTGAAACAGATAAATGCTTTGTACTTGAATGAATTGTCCTTATCCTAAGCACAATAAGTAACTGCACGTGGTCTTATAAATCCTATATACCCAAATAAATTCCACTCCGCGCATTTTCACCTCTTTTCCCCCCAAAAACAGTCATATTAAACTTTTAATACTGGTACCGCTTTTATTTATACTACACGCCCATGAAATATTTTATCTCAACCGCCTTAACTTACTTGAGTCCATTTATTTACTTTTAATCCGACGCTTACGACTACCACATGCGAACATAATGAGCTTCGCCTGTTTTCATTATATGTACGTGCATTAAAACGTACAAACGAACCAACGAACGATGACAATAAGTCCTCAACCGATTATTAAGAGAATCGCACCGAAAAGACTTATAGTCCTTTTCCGCTATTGTATATCCTTTCCACGAACACACTGAATAAACTTCAGCAGGACATCCATTTACAGGCGCCCATATATACATAAGTAGATATATGGGGAAACAGTCCACCATATCGGGTAAGGGTTGCCAGTTTTTGGTTTGGTTTGGTTTGGTTTGTGTTGACCCAGCTACATATATCAGATGATGATTATCCTTTGGTGGATATGGCCTCCCAAAATGGCTCCTATTGCAAATGTGTTACAATAACATGAAATTAATGGAGTAACGGGATTAATTATCATAATAAATTTAATATAAGATTGAAAGCAAAATCCTTGACGTCAAAATGAAAGCTTTTAATGGAGTTGCCTAATCTGATGCCCACACATGGTTGAAATGTTTATTTCGTCCTTGTGGGAAATTTCGCTCAAAGATTTATCAACTTTTAGGTTCTTTGATTAGAAGATACCTACATATCTACTTTTATTTAAAGAAAAAATAAATAAATTTGGTGGCGTGTCATCTGGTGGAGAATAAAGGTCTAGGGACTTGGAATACTCAACCAAGTCAACAGGAAAGGGACCTATCTTACAAAAAAAATTCAAATTGAATTCACAACTAACGAATTTTATAAGACTGAATCCTTTGAAATCAAACTGTTTCATCTTCAAAATTCTCCCTAATCTTTTACCCACATATACGTATCTATGAAATTTCAAGAAAATTCTTACAACATACTTTATTAATTTTTTTACATTTCAGGAGCTTTTTTGCCTATTCCGACAGAAAGGACTACCTTATTTGAAGATCTGTCATTAGGGCAAAAATATGGTATTCAGAGACCGTTTATGAAAATTTCAATTTTTCAATAAAACAAACAGAAATGATCCCAACGAGAGGCAGATATCCCAGTGTCTGTTACTGTTGAAGTGTTGATGTATGTTGGGCTCATCATAGTATGCTTTGTGCCTTTAAAGGTCAAAATAATGTAACATTAAGCGTTGTTCTATTTCTATCCAATCTATAATAAATACTTGTGCTGGGCACTTTGAGCAATGAGAGACAACTAAACAGTCCTTTAAATAAAAATAATAAACTTGCATGTTTTGTTCTAAGTAAACGAAACAAAAGAGTTGAGATTAAAACTTCAGTTTTTCATATTTTTATATTAAAATTCAAATAGAATTTTGTTTTAATTTTTCTTAATTTTTTTGTTTGTATGTTATTTATTGGGCCGATCCCGGCGGTTCTGCGATACCGGGCCAACATGCGACAGAGGTGGAGCAAGCTCCTAGCACTCCGTCTGATTCCAAAAATCAGTTTAACATTTGTGTCCCCCGATGGAGGATCTATCAGATGTTAAGCTGATAAGAACAGATACTACACTTTGATCTTAGCCATAAGGCCGAGAAGCGATAACTTAGCTGTAAGAACAGCCATTACTTCTTAAAAACTCTGACAACACTTAATGTGAATTATATTCTCGGAATACGAATCTCGATTCGTGTCATTTTATCATACCAAGGGTGAAAAGATGAAACGACCTGTGCAAATACACCCTTAAAAAAGGATACTATGTAGGTACCAAAAATATTGTAGATTCTATGATCCTCTGTCAGAGGGCTGTTTTTACTTTAAAGTTTGTATATATACAAACTATTGAAAGACTATGGTATCCTGTAGATATGGACATACCTTTCGATTTGTATCGCAATGGGGAACAAAATGACGATTCTCATTGAAATTTGTATTTATTTTATTAAGTTTATACAGAAAGAAAGTTATGTACAATTTTTAAATTATTAATTTTCAAGCTCACATATTCACAATATTCCTTAGATCTTACGTAGTTCCTATAACAAATGATCATTTAACCAAATGATCCTCCCATTTTTCATTTGAATCGTTGTCAGGTAGTTGCAGTTGCAGTCAGTGATGGTGCCGAGACTTATTAAATACAGTAAGATTGTATTTCTTTTATGGTGCATGGCTTTTTGCAGCACTCATGGGCGATTCCGTGCCTTCTGCGGCGGAGTTTGGCAATCCCGCTATTGATGTCCATGTTTGTCAATAATGGCAACATATCAAGGCTCAAGCCGAAGTTTAAAGCATCCCCGGTGTTCTCGATCCGTAAGGATGGTGATGGTGGATTAATCTTTATTTTATGTGTTCGGAAAACTATACTTACGGGAGCTTCGTGTTGTCTTGTATCCATTGAAGCCGTTTGGACACTCCATTTCCAAAACACTTCGCAGTTGACGGCCACAAAACTGCTGTTCACCAGCGGAAAGATTCATTACTGTCAGACACACAACCAGGAGGAGCATTCCTCTGATTCCCGAGTAGATCCTTGAAGGTGTCATTTCTGGTTCGATTTGTTTTGAAGTGCTGTATGCTTAGTGCTGGAACCTGGAAGGCTGTCTTAATAAAAATACTACATATTTGGTTTGTTCAGCTCATTTTATAGTTATAATTTGTTGAAATATCGAACTTCGGGGTGAGTGAATGAAGAACTTACGAAGATTTCTAACAATTGATTAGGTGTTATTTCAGCTAACAGTGTGTGGGCTCATTTGTTCCATTTATTATGGAAATTTAATTGTTCCCTTGCCAGTGCCTAATTAATGCACAAGTTTCTTGGAATCTCAAAATCTAAACTTAGGAATTTCAGGTCTG
The DNA here is from genome assembly GCA_911387755.1 of Chrysotoxum bicinctum. Classification (NCBI taxonomy): domain Eukaryota; kingdom Metazoa; phylum Arthropoda; class Insecta; order Diptera; family Syrphidae; genus Chrysotoxum; species Chrysotoxum bicinctum. Next base: position 183,642,102 of record OU426989.1, on the reverse strand, counting down.
GAGTCTGGTACTGAAAATAGCCTTAGTATAAATGTTGTGTTTTGTACGTCAATCTGTATATCTATTTGCATTTAAATTCGTTACAGAGCATTTTTACATAAATTTAAATTTCTTCTTGTAAAAATATATTCTACCAAGATGCTAAAGTGCGCTTTGAGGAAGATAGTGCTTATGTATGAGTATTATTGCTTACATTATGAACTTTTTTATGAAATAGTGACTTTATGAATTAAGCAGTAAATTTTCTGAAAATTTGTTTTGTTAACATTCATCGAAATAATTGTTTTTTAACCATTGAATATATTTAAAAAACTCCACATTGGAAAAATTATGCCTGGGTTTTATTATTTCACCATTTCTAGCGTCTATACATGTTCATATTATTACAGAAAAGCCACACTATTACTTATACTTCTACTTATATTTAATATATACTAATTTAATATATATATAAGTATATATAATATATAATATATAATACTTATGTTTAAATAAAAAACAAAAACAGTTACAATATTTATAAAGAGTGTGAACATAAAATATAAAATTATAACATAAAATTTTAAGTTAACCAGAAGGTTCTTCATAGTCTGGTTATAGATATATGACCGACCAAAGTAAGTCTTCTGAAGATGCCCCAAATCTAAGAAAGTCATGGCATGCGGAGGGAGATATTTCCGCAATCAAGGCTCGTAGATACGGGGTTGCAGTTTTCAATACTGAATTAACCTTTTCATGGATGTGCCAATCACGCATATCTCGAAAAAAGTGTAAGTGTAGTAAAAGTGTAAGTTTAGTTTTTCAATTACTCGTATTAATACATAATTTTGAAATATTATTTATTTAATGTTGGTTTATGTATGATATCGACATACATACATATGTATGTACATATGTACATAGGTACATACTCCAAGATTAAATTTTTTAAGGAACTCACTCATTGTAGTTCGTTAAATTTAGCATGCTTCAAAAATCATGTGAACAAAATGAATTTCCTATTTTTCTTATAATACAAAATACGCACACTGCACATTAAACTGATACTTACCGTGCACACTAAAATCGCTCTGCAGATATTGAAAAAGTCATAATGCAAAGGGTTTTTTTCCGGTTTCAAGTTTCAATCCATTTCTCCTACATTTGTTTTGTGACTTTTAGCCAAATCACAATCTCGCGTTCGTCGGTCCGGCGTTAAATGGGCGTTTGATCGTATATACGATTTTGTGTGTCAAAAAGCGCGACCGTAGCATTTGTAAAACGAAATTTAGCTTCAAACCTCGAGCGTTGACTGACATTTCCATGACATCTTTGATAAGTACCTACTTAATTGTTATATTCCAATGAATTTTGTTACTGTTTATTAATTTACAAGGTATATAATATTGCGTATTTTAAATTTTGGGCATTTAAAATAGTTAATTTGTAAAAAGCAATTTTCTTAAACAAGAGATGGATATGGCCGATATGGATGATCCTGATGACCTCCTTGACTTTTCCTTGTTCGGTGTTGTGAGCTATGCTGGGTATGAGGCATTTAAAAACGACGAAAAAAGACTAGAAAGGCAGCGATGGGTTCGGGAGCTCAATTTAAGCAGAGACACTGATGGATTCTTTGCTCTTAATTATGATGCAATGCAAAAGCATGATCCAGAACATTTTTTTAAAATAACCCGAATTAAACCGGCGACATTCGATTTGTTGAGAACTTTTATCGAGTCAGAACTAGAAAAGCATTCTTGGAGAAAACCAATTTCTCCTAGGTGTAGATTATTTCTCACCCTTATGTAAGTAGTATCTGCCACTGAAATTATTTTTGTTTGCAATAAAAATTGATTTTTTTAAAGGTACTCGTATTTTTCGCAAGGAGTTCCCAGACAAAAAAGAACTTCAATTACTTACTTCTTATTTCACTTCAATTTTCAACTTTCAAAACAAATACGGCCGACAATGAACTGTCAAACGCCCGACCGAATAGAAAATAGATCTACTTTTGCTTTGGCCTGGCGTTGGTCTGACGTTTACGATATTACGATATAAAGCGGTCGCAACGCCGGAGGTAACATTTCAGATTGCCTCATAAGAGTCTATTGTTTTTATTCAAAATGTCAAAGCCCGACCGACCAAGCGCGAAATTGTGGTTTGGCCATTAGAAACTCACGCTTCCTTAGGCCGGGCATTCACGACACAAAATAACTGCGCAAACTGACATTTCACTCAAGTCGGTTTGTGCAAAACACGATACAAGTGAACTGCACAGTTCTCAGTTTAAAAAAGTTTTCATTCTGTTCATATCATATATAATCATCGGCTCCGGCACCAGCCATTATAAAAAAAAAAAAACAATGTACACAGCGTAAATAAAATTTTTCAACTGAGCGGTTGCAGAGTTTTTGACATTCACGACACAAATAACTGCACAAATTTAAGACTTGAGCAAAAATATTAAATTTTTTTAATTTTTACACAGTTAACTGCACAAACCGCACAAACAACCCCATTCACAACACAACTAAACTGCGCAAACACCAGTTTGCGCAGTTATTTTGTGTCGTGAATGCCCGGCCTTACAATTTTAAAAATTGCACTTCATTTACCTTTTGCACATTGCAATTCACATTCAGTTTCTTCTCTTGAGTCAACTTAGGGTAGCCATTGACACACATTAAATCACTCTGGCTTCACTACAATGTCGAATAAATCTTTCGCCTTTTACTAAAGATTTCCGTGGAGTGGGGCACTCTAATGAGTCTAAAATAAAATTTTTGAAAGGTCTGACGACAGTTGGACCTAATATTTACTTTCAAAATTCAAACATGAACTAATATATGTAATTAGGTATTTGCTCATCTGGTGTTGAAGACAAAAATCTGATTTGAAATAAATGAGTCTAATTAAAGAAAATAAAATTATTATTATTGATGGGCATGGAATTAATTTACATCTTCTCAGATCTCAAGTACGTTCAATAAGAGGAACCCGAGCTCGAGTTATACAGTGAAACCTTAATATAACGTACCTCAATATAACAACTTCCTCGATTTAACAAATTCTTCGCAATCCCCTTGAATTGTCCATAAGAGTCAATGTAAAATATACCTTTACATTGCGAACATTTTTTGCGAACAACCTCTTTATAACGAATTTTAAATTATCAAGAAAAAGTATTAATACCTATAATTAATGACTTTTGCCAACCCTAAACCTTTATAATAAAGTTCCCATCAATGTATGAGTCTTAATCTCATAGTATGTGATTCGTGAAAGGTTTCGACACGCTTTTGTTCGTAAAACAATCATTGTTGTTTGATGGAAAGTAATGTAAACACTGCTGCTCGTCACTATTGTTAAAGATTCAAGTTGAAATGGCTAAGAAACATAAAAGGTGTTCCTTATCGATCGCAGAAAAGCGAAACATCATTAATTATGTTGACAAAAATCCGATGACGAAAAAGTAAGACATAGATATGTAGCTCTGTGAAATTTACATTTAATTACCTAGCTACGTAATGTATGTACCTACCAAGATATGTTCCTACTTTTACGGATTTTACTGCATTTAATTTTGATTATTAATGTAAGAAAAAAATTTGTTACCTACTTAATTGTTTTTAAATAGAAAATACATACAGTAAGTTGATAAAAATGTGTTATCATTTATTAGTAGAAGTGAGGTGAATAAAACTATTTTTTTACCTCTTTATAAAGAATTTTAGACCAACCTAACCTCAATATAACAAACCTCAGTTCAACGAATTACTTGATATAAAATATATTTACTTGTTCCTTTCCGATTTATTATATATAGTTTGCACTGTAGTTTCAAATGTTCCTAGCTTAGTGGAAGAAACTTTAGGATCATAACAGAATAGTTCACCAAACGTTTTTGACAAACTCCAAATGTAATTGTGATGGTTGTTTAGTAATGGATAATGTCAACATGCATACAATTTAAGAACCGTGGAAAATGATATCTGCCACCAAACTTAGATTTGAATTTTATTTTTCTCTCTCTACTATCAAATGCTTGACGACTCTGTAGTAAATCTTTTTCAAAAATTAGGTCATATTCGTACGCAAGACAAGATCTAAGTGATTTCATTAGGGACCAGGACCATGGCTTGGTTATAGATATTCAAAAAGATTTTCAACAAACCGCCCAGATCGCTTTCTTCCATTTCAATTTTTCAATTTACTTGTGTATAACTATCAGACAAAAATTCTAGAGAACTTATCAATTACTTATAACTAACTTACTGGCGCTCTAAGTTACACAGATCAAATGTACTAACTTGTATGTACCTATACATTATGTATAAATAATGAAGATGTTTCTAGTCAACGGCTGCAAACGAACAGGATATTTTCTAAGAAATATAACATTCACCTCATTTTAAAAGTTTGATAATTATTGTGATATAACATAATATTGCATACTTTAATGTACCATTCGCAAATTAACAAAAATGAATTCATATACATATACTTATATATACAAATGCTTTGTACCGAATTCGAAGCAAACCTCCTCTTTGTTCTTGCTTCTTCTTCGTTCTACCCACTTAGAGATGGACGCGCATATGCAACATTTATACTGAGTCTATTTTCAGCACAAGACTCCAGACTTAAAATTTCTAAATTTAGATTTCAAGAAAGCTGTGCATTAATTAGGCACTGGCAAGGGAACAATTAAATTTCCATAATAAATGGAACAAATGAGCCCACACACTTGTCGGCTGAAATAACACCTAATCACTTGTTAGAAACCTTCGTACGTTCTTTATTCACTCACCCCAAAGTTTGATATTCCAACAAATTATAACTATAAAATGAGCTGAATTAACCAAGTGATATTATTATTAAATGAGCCTTGCAGTACTAAGCATACGGCACTTCAATACAAACAGAACCACAAATGACACCTTCAAGGACCTACTCGGGAATCAGAGGAATGCTCCTCCTGGTTGTGTGTCTGACAATAGTGCATCTTTCTTCTGGTGAACAGCAGTTTTGTGGCCGTCACCTACGAAGTGTTTTGGAAATGGAGTGTCCAAACGGCTTCAATGGATACAAGACAAAACGAAGCTCCCGTAAGTATAGCCTTCCAAACACATACAAAAACTTAACCCCAAAGACCTTCACCAACCCTTTGACAGTTTCTCTCGATGAAGACTCGAGCATTGAGAACACCGGGGATGATTTAAATTTCGGCTTGAGCCTTGATATGTTGCCATTATTGACAAACATGGACATCAACAGAGGGATTGCTAAACTCCGCCGCAGAAGACACGGAATCGCCCATGAGTGCTGTAAGAAGCCATGCACCATAAAAGAAATACATTCTTACTGTATTTAATAAGCCTTGGCACCATCACTGACTGCAACTGCAACTACCTGACAACGATTCAAATGAAAAATGGAAGGATTATTTGGTTAAATGATCATTTGTTATAGGAACTACGTAAGATCTAAGGCATATTGTGAATATGTGAGCTTGAAAATTAATAATTTAAAAATTGTACATAACTTTCTTTCTGCATAAACTAAATAAAATAAATACAAATTTCAATGAGAATCGGCATTTTGTTCCCCATTGCGATACAAATCGAAAGGTATGTCCATATCTACAGGAGGACACCGTAGAATTTCAATGAATGAGAAGACAAAAATTCTAAAGTAAAAACAACCCTCTGAAAGAGGATCATAGAATCTACAATATTTTTGGTACCTACATATAGTATCCTTTTTAAGGGTGTATTTGCACAGGTCGTTTCATCTTTTCACCCTTGGTATGACAAAATGACACGAATCGAGATTCGTATTCCGAGAATATAATTCACATTAAGTCTTGTCAGAGTTCTTAAGAAGTAATGGTTGTTTTTACAGCTAAGTTATCGCTTCTCGGCCTTATGGCTAAGATCAAAGTGTAGTATCTGTTCTTATCAGCTTAACATCTGATAGATCCTCCATTGGGGGACACAAATGTTAAACTGATTTTTGGAATCAGACGGAGTGCTAGGAGCTTGCTCCACCTCTGTCGCGGGTTGTCCCGGTATTGCAGTACCGCCGGGATCGGCCCAATAAATATCTAACATACAAATAAATACTCCATCGTCCCTGACCTTGTTTACAATTTGATGAAAGAAATCCCTGAACTAAATAATACTAAAGTTCTTAGCTCAGCTCTTTCATTTAATTTTCAAATGAAGAACCAAACCAAACCTACCTTGTTGGGTACTATTTTGTATATTTAAATGTTTTCTCATCTCATGGACGCGACGAAGTGATTCAGTTCACGTTATGTTATTGAGGTAGGGACATGTACATGATCTGTTGAGGTAACTTCAATAGTGTATACATGTGTTGCAAATTGATGTTCTGCGTGGGTAGCCAACAATAATAATAAAATAAAATGTTTCTTCTTAGAAGCGAATACCTGCAATAAAACAATTTCAAAAAGGAATTAAGCAAATTTAAACCAAAATGCTATTATAAAAATTCTCATTAATGTACTACATACATAATGTACATACAAACGTACTCGAACATTTTGGCACTTTATGCATAAGTAAATAATAGACGAACTCGAGATTTAAATCATCCATGGTATTACCTACGATGATAAGGAACAAAAAAAATGGGTCTTGCAATTCTGGTTTTAAGATTAAGATTTTAAGAATTAAGTGTTATTCCACTATCCTTTTTTTTTATTTTTGTAAGGCCAACAAAAACGGTACCATGAATTTATTTTTTAAATTTTAAAAACTTTTTTTTATCAAAAACTGTCTTACAGATTTAAAACAAAAATCTTCTGGCTAGTTTATAATAAAAAAAAAATGAAAAAAAAAACATGGTTATTAAAGGTAATCTCCCAATAGACCATGATGTTTTTGATTACGATTTACTCAAAATCGGTAAGACTGATTTTAATAATTTTCTTACGGTTACGCTCCTGAAACGTTTGAATAGTATTTAAATTAAGAGAAAAAATTTTCTTGGAACATTTCAATAATTTTATTTTAGCAAAAAAGAAGTGTTTACTTATGTTTTTGAAAATCATTTTAAAATAATATTAATAAAAACTTATTTTTTTTGAAAAATGTTTGTACAGGTGTAAAACTATTTTTTTTAGAAAATACCTAGATAGATTTAAACAAAATTTGTTTTTGCATAAATTTAATTTCTTGCTCCACCTACTAAAAGATTTGCTCAAGTCTTTTCAAAATTATAATTAAAATTATGTTTTTATATAAAAAAGTTTTAAAATTCTTGGTCTTTTACCCATTAGTTCAAGTTGGTACGAGCCAGTCGTGCGTTTTATTTTTTTTTTTTTTTTACTTTCCTGACATTTTTGTTAATTAAAGCTCGACGAAATAAATTGATCCATTAATGGCAATGATAATTTAGGTTTGATTTCTTTGATTAAGCAGAGAATTTTCAAAAATACATTTCCAGACTTCCAAACCCAAGATATATATTTTCTCTACGAGTATATTCAGTCCAATTATAAAAAAATATTTTTGCGTCTTAAAAAAGGACGAAAAATGTAATTTTTTTTAGATCAGACGCTTAAGTGGCAAACGATGTATTTTCTTCATTCACCAATTCATTGAACAAACCAAAGTTTCTTTAAATATTAGAATTTTTTATAAAAGAAAACGAAATTGCTTATAAATAATAACATACCAATTATCTTCAAGATAAAACTGATTTAAATAGATAGATTCATGCGATGCCGATGGGCATTCCGATTTTTCTAATCAATGCTGACACTGGCTTAAGACAAACTTTTTGCTTAAAATACTAAAGGAACTAAAAAAACCCACGAAAATTGTCACATACATATGTGGATTTTATGTTTGTATATTTGACTAGAAAAAAAAATAAATTTGCTATTGAAATGAGAAAAACAAGGCGATAACATTTATGTATAAATGTCAAAATTACTTGCAGGAAATGAAAAAAAAACACTCAAATCATCAGAGTCAATGGCCATCATCATCATACAGACCTTAATGGGGGAAGATGGCCTAAAATGGCCCACCAAGGTAAAATGGCCCCCTTGCTAGAAATTGTAGAATAGAACAGAATTCGAAGGTTTTGCGAACACAATTCTTTAAACGAAACGAAATATTAGCAGCTTCAAGCTATTGTTTGAAATTTTACAGGTCAAACTGTCTCTAGCCATCTACAAAAGTAGAACCAATAAAATTTTGTAAAAAGTTTGTTGACAAAAACAATTATAAAAAAACATTCAATTTTGGAGAAAACAGTAAATGAGTGTAAGTATATATTTAGTATTTCTTATTAGTTTACTGAAATTAGTTGGCCTATAACCATTTCAGTGTGTTCGGAATTAAAACTTAAATAAAAGAACCCTAAATGGGCAAAATGGCCTACTAAGCACTCGCCTAAAATGGCACAGTGTGGCATTTTGTACTTACCCTTATATTTTAAATTCTTTACATTGAAAATGGTTGGAAAATATGAACGATGTACAGAGACGCAGTCCTGGACTGATAATGCATTAACAAAAGCCCTAAATGCCGTCCAAAAAAAAGTACTTGCAATAATTGAGTATTATTATAATTTCTACTTTTACTTGTTTTGTTTTAAGTGAAGTTGTTTTAAATGAATTTTTGTTTTTATTTTTTTTTATTGATTATTGTTTATGTTTATTTTACTTTGAACTATGATTTGATTAAAATAAAGTTTGAATTAAATTGAAGATGGGTTTTGATTTACTTGCCTAGTTGCTTTTCTTGCAAGCGTAAAAGGCATACAAGTATGCCATTTTACCAGGACAATTTTGATCGTTGGAATTTGAAGAGCTTTTTTTTCGAAACTTAAATACTTTAAATATTTTTCGAAACTTTTTAAGCTCGTTAAGCCAAAAAATAATATAACATTTAAGTTCAAATGTCACACTTTTGTGAGATATGACACATTTTCCTTAGGGGGGCCATTTTAAGCCACCTTCCCTTACTCCCTCAGGAATACAGAGCTCCTGCTGATAAACGCATGGAAAAAGAGAAAAAAGGTTTATAAAATATTGTGTAGATATGTACTTATGCCTCTTAAATGTCAAAATTAAAAAAAAAAATACACTAGGCAAACAGTTTTAACTGCAAGCGTGTCTAAATCCAACAAGACCTTGGCACCACTTTTCAGTAATCGCAGAAAAAATCATTGAAATAAATTGTCAGAGAAACATAAATACTGTATTACCATTTTTATCTTAGAACATACCACTAAGCAATCTCTTCGTCAAAGAATTTCAGATGCTACCTTATCACAGCGTAAAAGTGGGCGAAACCCAGAATCAGACAAAGTTGAAATTCTTGAACGAGAGCGACATATTTCGAAGCAATACCCTTTTGAACCGCAGTCAAATCTTTTCATCTACTATCTACTGCCTATAGCTCTCTAGTAACTGGGAAGAAATGCCGGCTAATATACTCGTACACAGTGGCGGCTGGTGGGTTGTTGAACAGGTGGTGCACTTTACTTGCTCACTAAGTAGGTATTAAGATTATAAATCGCAAAAAAACAAAAATTTACATGTATGTATATGTCGATTTCTTATTATTTTGTATAATTGCTCGAAGAATTTCGACCATGTATAAAACTGACACACTTATTACATTTAGCAAGGAATCATGTTTTTTATTTTTTCACTTAAATACGTCAAATCGTGGATTCACGTAACTTTATTTTTAAAAAAATTATTACTGTCTTTAATATACCTAATCACTGTTAATTTTATCCCACACCACACACTGTACACAGTACAGAATCGAACCAAAACCAAAATAAAAAACAATTACTAACCTAACACCTACAAACCTACACTATTTAACCAGTCACGGATAGAGCGAAACAACATTACATATTCGCAGGCGCAGCGCATTCTAGTCAAACATCGGTTGCTGTAGTTAATCTTCAGTTCTCGTGCGGCGCACGAGAGCAGGCTAATTCCTAGTACATTTCAATGAAATATCTTTTGTCTCACGCGTCAGGGATACTTGCTTGTAACTCATACAAGTTATATTAGCAGTCCTCGTGCGCTCGCCGAAGCGCACGAGAATTTTTACTTGCAAGGAAAGTAAGTCAGGTCTTAATAGTAAAGCAAAGCGCTTACATTGTTTCGTCATAATTGGAAATTTTACTTGTTTGTGTTCTTGTAGGTACATTATGTTTAAAAAATAAATATTAATATGGGAATCTAAAAATAAAGATGCAGTAATATTTTGTAATTTTTAAATCTTTTGAATTGGTGGTTCAGCGCACGAGCGCACTTAAGGTACAGCCGCCACTGCTCGTACATATACATTTAAAGTTATAAAATAAACAAAAAATCATTTTTCATTTAAAAATCTTTTCCAAATTAAAAACTTTTATTTGTATTTATAGTTTATTGCTACTCCACATTCTTTTTTCAAATGTTAATTTAACTCAAACTATTTTTAAATCAAAAATCAAAGCTTTACATAGTTTATCTGCCTTCAATGTTTATTACGTCTTAGATTTTGACTGCAAAAGATCCCGTGAGGAAGAAAGCAACAACCATGAAAACGTGCGTCGAGTATTTATTCATCCTTATGCCCATATGCCCAAAAAAGACAATGAGAATATCTTCATATATCATTTGGTTTAAATTTGCTTAATTCCTTTTTGAAATTGTTTTATTGCAGGTATTCGCTTCTGAGAAGAAACATTTTATTTTATTATTTTTGTTGGCTACCCATGCAGAACATCAATTTGCAACACATGTATACCACTATTGAAGTTACTTTAACAGATCATGTGCATGTCCCTACTCCCTACCTCAATAACATAACGTGAACTGAATCACTTCGTCGCGTCCATGAGATGAGAAAACATTTAAATATACAAAATAGTACCCAACAAGGTAGGTTTGGTTCAGTGATGCCAGACTTTTAAAGCGTAAAATCCCAGAATGAATAGAAAAAAACCCTTTTATCCCACGGTATTACAAGAAAAAACCCACAAATATCCCACGAAGTGTAAAATCAAAAATGTATTGTTTTTCTCATTATAATCCATTTTAAAATTAAAAAAAAAAACAAGTTTTTAAGAAAAAACATACTTATTTATTATTCAGTCTTCAACAAACTTAAAAATAAAATAAAATTAACAATAAAAAACAAAAAATCACATATTGAGTCTCATAAAAAAAAAACAAAAAAAAAAATACTTATTTCACACTTAACTTATAAAAAAAACACAAAAAAAAAACTTATTTACACACTTAACTTATAAAAAACTCACATATGCAGTTATAAGAACTTATACCTATATTAACATTATTCCATTTACATTTTGTATGTGTACATTTTTGAATTATGTACGGCTAAGTGCTCCTCCTTAATTTCAAAATTGTAGCAGTAAATATTTTTGGCCTGGAAGCATGATCTTAATAAACAAATTGAATTTATCATATCTTTTCTGAGGCGATTTCTTTTTTTGGATTTCATATCTGTTACAATAGAGAAAATTCTCTCTGCTTCTGCATTCGAATGCGAAAAACTTAAGGCCGTTTTGACCACATCATTTAAGCTTGGTAAAATTAGTTCGCCGTTGAAATTCTTCATGTGGCAGATCTCGAACCACATTTCGTCGATCGAAAGTTTCCTCAGTGAAGCTTTTTTCTCATCACTTAAAATGACAGAAATGCTTCTGAATTCTTCAACGATGTTTGAATTTTTAATGGTTGTCGTTCCGTAATTTACAAATTCAAAACAAATAACAAACAACAAAGATAAATTATCACAGAGACAGAGAACATTGTAGAATATAGTTGTATTCTATGGTAATCTCACTGAGGTGAAAAAAATATGGGGAAGGTTAATAGGGGCAGCGGAAAAAAATTGAACAACATCCTAACACTACGTTTAGATGAATTAAAAGTGGAAGTGATTTTTAATTTAGAATTTTTTTTTAGCAAACGAAAAACGAAAATTCTCATTATGAAAAAACCCTTTTTTTTGTTCTACGAGCTTCAAAAAAACCCTTTATCCCTTTTTGCTTTTTTTAGACCAAAAAAAACCACAAAAGGGATAAAACCCACGATATGGCATCACTGGTTTGGTTCTTCATTTGAAAATTAAATGAAAGAGCTGAGCTAAGAACTTTAGTATTATTTTAGTTCAGGGATTTCTTTCATGAAATTGTAAGCAAGGTCAGGGACGATGGAGTATTTATTTGTATGTTAGATATTTATTGGGCCGATCCCGGCGGTACTGCAATACCGGGACAACCCGCGACAGAGGTGGAGCAAGCTCCTAGCACTCCGTCTGATTCCAAAAATCAGTTTAACATTTGTGTCCCCCAATGGAGGATCTATCAGATGTTAAGCTGATAAGAACAGATACTACACTTTGATCTTAGCCATAAGGCCGAGAAGCGATAACTTAACTGTAAAATCAACCATTACTTCTTAAAAACTCTGACAACACTCAATGTGAATTATATTCTCGGAATACGAATCTAGATTCGTGTCATTTAACCATACCAAGGGTGAAAAGAAAAGACGACATATAGAAATGCACTCTCATAAAAGATTCTAGGTAATACAACCAGGGCTGCCACTTTACTCCTTTAGCAGTAGATCTACTGCGTTTTGGCCCAAATGAATATCTACTGCGCAGCAAAACGAATCTACTCCTCTTTTAAAAATGTTAATAGTACTTAACCAAAGTTTGTTCTCAACCATGTTCACTCACTCTGAATGCATTCAGTGAAAAATTCAAATTCATTTTGGAAGAATTTCCACATTCATCTGAAAATGCGGAAGTACTCAATATGCAATGGAGGTTCTTGTTAGGCAATAATGATTTTGTTTAAAAATACAATGACCCTTCAGACATAACAAAGTTTTGGTCAAAAGCCAGAATATTTAAAAACTCGGTAGGTGGATTTGCATTGGTGGAGCTAGCAGAATTTATACTTTTGCTATCCTCTTTACCGCATAGCAGCGCAGCTGCTGAAAGGAAATTCTCGCTAGTCAACTTAATAAAAACTGATACTAGAAACAGCGACAACACCCTTCAAAATATTATTTTAGCCAAAGAGCTAGAAGACCTAAAAGAGTATTGTTGGTCTCCCTCAGATTCACCAGGTATTATAGAATTTTATAATAAATTTAAATTCACAAATGCTGAATTTTTAATGCAGTAATGTCATTATTTTCTTATGTATATATGAATTTTCGAAATAATATACTATCTCGTTTTATTTTATCTACATACATAGATATAAGAATTCTCAAAATGAAATGTGATTTTTAGTTTATTTAGTTTAAAAAATTTGTTTATTTTTTTTAACTGTTGAGTTAATTTTCTAAGTTCTGTTGCTTTTATTCATAAATAAAATGTATTTCTATGATTTGAATTTTGTTTTGCATATTTTAAAATCTACTGCGGTGTATTGCAATCTATTGCACTTTTTTCTGAAAAATACTTCGCTGAATACAACTTGTGTGGATTTTATGATCTTCTACCAGAGGGATGATTTTATTTTAGGATTTGTGTCTTCTCATTCATTGAAACTGTACGGTGTTCAATAGATATGGACATATCCTTTGATTTGTATGTCAATTTCACTCAAAATGTAGATTCTCATTAAAATTTGTATTTATTTTATTTAGTTTATGCAGAAAGAAAGTTATGTACAATTTTTAAATTATTAGATCTTACATAGTTCCTATAACAAATGATCATTTAACCAAATGATCCTTCCATTTTTTATTTGAATCGTTGTCAGGTAGTTGCAGTTACAGTCAGTGTTATCGCCAAGACTTATTAAATACAGTACGATTGTATTTCTTTAATGCTGCATGGCTTCTTACAACACTCGTGGGCGATTCCGTGCCTTCTGCGGCGGAGTTTGGCAATCCCACTGTTGATGTCCATGCTTGTCAATAATGGCAACATATCAAGGCTCAAGCCGAAATTTAAATCATCCCCGGTGTTCTCGATGCTCGAGTCTTCATCGAGAGAATCTTTTGATCGGATGGTGAAGGTGGATTAACCTTTATTAGATGTGTTGGGAAAACTATACTTACGGGAGCTTCGTTTTGTCTTGTATCCATTGAAGCCGTTTGGACACTCCATTTCCAAAACACTTCGCAGTTGACGGCCACAAAACTGCTGTTCACCAGCGGAAAGATGCACTATTGTCAGACACACAACCAGGAGGAGCATTCCTCTGATTCCCGAGTAGATCCGTGAAGGTGTCATTTCTGGTTCTGTTTGTATTGAAGTGCTTTATGCTTAGTACTGAAAGGCTCTCTTAATAATAATATCATTTGGTTAATTCAGCTCATTTTATAGTTATAACTTGTTGGAATATCGAACTTCGGGGTGAGTAAATCAGGAACTTACGAAGGTTCCTAACAAGTGATTAGGTGTTATTTCAGCTGACAAGTGTGTGGGCTCAATTGTTCCATTTATTATGGAAATTTAATTGTTTCCTTGCCCGTGCCTAATTAATGCACAGCTTTCTTGGAATCTCAAAATCTAAACTTAGAAATTTCAGGTCTGGAGTCTGGTGCTGAAAATAGCCTTAGTATAAATGTTGTGTTGTGTACGTCAATCTGTGGGTGGGTAATTACATATAGCAAGGATGTTTTGCTTCAACTTTGGGACATAGCATTTTTACATAAATCTAAACGTCTAGAAGAGTATTGTTATTATCATTTATATGACGTAATTATTTTTTATTTCTTTCAAAATTTACTGGATGAAGGCTAAATAATTTGTAGATTTATTATAAATCATGATTTTCGGCAGAGACATTAAATTATCAAATAACATACAGTAGACGCCTGATAAGGTGAATCTCGTTAGGGTAAAAATCAGTCGGTATCGGTACCGACCTAGGTACATTGGCTACAGTTTTCTGTAAGAAGTTAACAATATTTTTCTTAGTATTAAACAAGAACCTTCCTTGGCTTTTAGGAATATTTACCATTTATTCATACATTTTTTTACAAAGTATGTACATAATGTATGTAATAGATTTGGTGGTAGAACACACGTTTATGGTGTTTGTACTTACTTTTATGAGACATTGTCCTTGTAAAAATACATTCTACCAAAATGCTTAAGTGCGTTTTAAGGAAGATTGTACTCATGTATGAGAATTATTATTTTACTTGATGGATATTGTAAAAAAATAAATAAATATTGCTTACACTATGAACTTATTTTTGAAAGGGTTTCTTTATGAACTAAGCAGTAAATGCTCTGAAAATTTGTTTTGTAAACATTGATTGCAATAAATTGTTTTTAACCCTTATAGTTAATTAAAAAAATAAACTCCACATCGGAAAAATTATTTCTGGTTTCTGTTACTACTTAACATTTCTAGCGTCTGCATATTCTGATCTGATTATTAAAAAAAAGACACTATAACTATATATTATATTTATAACGAGTGTAAACATAAAATTTAAAATTATAACATAAAGTTTGAAGGTAAATATTAGGTCCAACTTTCGTCAGACCTTTCAAAAATTTTATTTTAGACTCATTAGAGTGCCCCACTCCACGGAAATCTTTAGTAAAAGGCGAAAGATTTATTCGACATTGAAGTAAAGCCAGAGTGATCTTGGTTGTGTTAATGGCAACCCTAAGTTGAATCAGGAGATGAAACTGAATGAGAATTGTAATTTTAGAAAAATAAGTTGTAATTTTTTGAAATTGAAAGAGCAGGGTGAGTTTTTGTTAGTTTACCATTGTTAAAATCTTTAAACTTCCATGGTGACGATCGGTCGTGTTGCGCCACCAATTTAGTCAATAACGATATACTTTTACTGTGTCCATGTGTGAAGAGATTTCTGTAGATATAAGAATTTGGATAAAAAAAAGAACAATGTGACATTTAACAGAATATACATAAATCCCTTATGAGAGTTAAAGGAAGGAAATAAAGCAACAATAATTGTGTGAATTATGGTGTTTTTACTTGCTATTGCTATATACTTACAAGATATTTTTGAGCAAGTTTTATCTTGAAAATAAAAACATCGAACTGGAGATTGTGATCAAAATTAACATTACGATGAATTCAAACAAAGTGGATCCCACAATTCTGTCTGTATTTCATTCATTTATTGTAGCTGAATTATTATACATTTTTTACTTGCGACTTATAGGTACTATAAGGCAAGTTATGCATTCTTAAAAAAAATCGAACTCGAGATTTTGATCAAAGTTGACATTACGATGATAGCGAAGACCAAAAAAGTGGGTCTCGCAATTCTGTCTGTCTGTCTGTCTGTCTGTCTGTCTGTCTGTCGGTTCGACTACATCCTAAACGGCTCGGCCGATTTTCTTCAAACTTGGTAGATATGGGTTTTAATTTTTTACCCCCGGACGTTTTTTTCTATTTTTTTTTAAGACCAAAAATAACGGTACCTGCCATACGATTTTTTTTCGAAATTTTATAAATATTTTTTTTTCTCAAAAACTGTCCCACAGATTTTTTTAGAAAAAATTCCAAAAATTTCATTTGGTTAAAACTAGCTAATGGTTGAAAAAAATTTTACAAAAAATTGTTATTTTCGGTAGCCCCCCTGGGTCCATTTTTTTTGTTTTTGATTTTCTCGAAAACGGTACAGCCGATTTTAATAATTTTTTTTATGCCAAAGCTCCTCCAAAGTTTGAATATTATTACATATTCAAATTTTCAATTTTTAATTTTTTGGATTTTTAAAAAAAAATTCAAATTTTTTTTTTGGAATCTCAATATTTCGAAAACCCCATGCTAGATTTTTTTCAAACTTGGCAAATAAAAGTTTCTTAATATAATCTAGAAGAATTGAGAAAAAAAATTTTGTTTTATCTAAACCTAACGGTACCTTCCATACAAATTTTAAAAAATGGTTTTCGAAAATCGCATTTTTCTCGAAAACGGTTCCGAGAATTTTGCTAAAATTTTTTTTCTTTTGATTAATCTTTACGATTTATAATTTAATAAAAAAAAAATTTAAATCTAGATATTACTGACTGTACCTACCATAGAACGATTTTTTCGAATTTTGAATTTCTCATTATCGACTTAACGGATTTTAATGAAATTTTTTATAAAAAAGCTCCTAAAAAGTTTAAAAAACATTGCATTTAAAAACTTAAGAAAAAATATTTTTTCAATTTTTAGAAAAAAAAGCATTTTTTTTTTTTGAAAAATTCGATATCTCAAGAACGGCTTAGTATTTTTTTTTGGAAATTAGACTCTTATTCGTACAATAATAAAAACTTAAGGTTGGCGTACCAAAATTTTTTCTTAAAAATGTTTTAAAAATTTTGTACATAAAAGCTTATTTTTTTAAGAAACCACTACAAAGACTTATAATTTTTGTTCCTGTATAAATTCATATTTGCATATCATTCTGTTTTTATCTCTTACTACTAAAAGAATTAAAAAAAATTCATTTTATCCTTATGAACAGTTTTCTCTAATAACATTCGTTTTTAAAATTCCTAGTCTATTACATAGGAGCAAGTTCGTGCGACCCAGTCGTGCATTTTATTTTCTTAAACCTATATTGCACAATTTACAGAGATTTGATATGAAGCTACCTTACTACTGAAGAATTAATAAAAATATTTTTGAATACCTACTACAGATCTTAAATAAGTATTTATTGAAGGAAAAGCTACAGAAAAAAACCTTCTTTTAAGAGTGACTTTTTACAAAATTATGTTAAAATAAATTGAATAGAACTATATTATTAAAATTAAATATACCTACAAATAAATTAATAAATAAACATATAAGCAAACAAACAAATAAATAATGTAATTAATTAATTGATAAATAAATAAATTAATAAATAAATAAATAAATAAATAAATAAATAAGTAAATAAATAAATAAATAAATAAATAAATAAATAAATAAATAAATAAATAAATGAATAAAGAAATAAATAAATAAATAAATAAGTAAATAAATAAATAAATAAATAAATAAATAAATAAATAAATGAATAAAGAAATAAATAAATAAATAAATAAGTAAATAAATAAATAAATAAATAAATAAATAAATAAATAAATGAATAAAGAAATAAATAAATAAATAAATAAGTAAATAAATAATTAATAAATAAACGACTTTAAAAAGATATATATTTTAATGCTCATAAAGTCAGATTTGAGGTGAGGTAGTTATCAGATGAACTACAGGATCTATCTTTTGGAGAGATAAATTATTCTAGAAGGAACTCTTTCAATGTTTGTTATTCTATGTAGTTCGTCTGTTGAATAATTACATAGCAAAATAAGCATCATTTTTAAAATTTTATTTTGCATTCTTTGTAACTTAATTATGTTACTTTTTGCACATTTTCCCCATACAGGTAAACCATACAGCATGATGCTTTGAAAAATCACTTTATAAATGACTAATTTATTTTCAACACTAAGCTTTGAACTTCTAGTAATAAAGGGATAAAGTATTTTTATTGTCAGGTTAACCATGTTTAATGTTTTCTGGATGTATAATCCGAAAGTTATCGTTTTGTCAAGATGCACTCCCAGATATTTGGCATGGGATTGCCATTCCGTCTGAGTTCCATCAATTGTTAACCTTCGGCTGGGTAGAAAGCAAGCTTTTCTTTTTCTGGCGAAAAAAAACGGCTTGAGTCTTTCCAGCATTTAATTTAATTTTCCACTTATTTAGGTAGTTATTTACAGTATTCAAAGCTGATTGCAAATTGGTTACGAAACAAACTTAATCCGCCGAATAAATACAAGTATCATCTGCAAAGATAGCGACTTCACAGTCCCTGAGCTAAGGAAAATGAGATGTATATATATATTATACAGGAATGGGCCCAAAACCGATCCTTGGGAACGCCAGCAAGAATATCTTTCGAGTTCATAGAAACTTTAAAGGTTCGTTCGGTTAAAAAGGAACGAACTTGCTCCTATGTAATAGACTAGTAACGAATGTTACTAGAGAAAACTGTTCATAAGGATAAAATTAATTTTTTAAATTCTTTTAGTAGTAAGATACAAAAACAGAATGCTATGCAAATATGAATATGAAAAATTATAAGTCTTTGTAGTGGTTTATTAAAAAAAGCTTTTATATACAAAGTTTTTAAAAGATTTTTAAGAAAAACATTTGGTATGCCAACTTTAAGTTTTTGTTACTGTACGAATGAAAATTAAATTTCCAAAAAAAAATATATAGCCGCTTCTTGAAATATCGAATTTTCCAAAAAAAAAGAAATGATTTTTTTTTTTCAAAAATTCAAAAAATATTTTTTTTTAAGTTTTGAAATGCAATGGTTTTTAAAATTTTTAGAAGCATCTCTACAAAAAATTTCATTAAATCCGTTATGTCGATAATGAGAAATTCAAAATTTAAAAAAATAGTTCTATGGTTGGTACAAGCTGTAATAATTTTTTTTATAATATTAAAGATCGTTAAAATTAATTGAAACAAAAAACTTTTTATCGAAATTCTAGGCGCCGTTTTCGAGAAAAATTCGATTTTTGAAAACTATTTTATAACATTTGTATGGTGGGTACCTTTATTTTTAGCTTTATTTTTAGGCAAAATAAAACTTTTTTTTCATACAGCTTGTAGATTATGTTGAGAAACTTTTATTTTTTAAGTTTAAAAAACATCTCGCATAAGGTTTTCAAAATATTAAGTTTTGAAAAAAAAAAAAAAAAATTGAAATTTTTTTAAACAATCCAAAAATTTTTTTTTGGATAATTTGAATACGCAATTCTATTTAAATTTTTGGGGAGCTTTAGCAAAAAAAAAAAATGATCAAAATCGGTCGTACCGTTTTTGAGAAAATTAAAAACAAAAAAATGGTTCTTTGGGGGGTACCCTCAATAACCATTTTCCGGAAAAATTTTTCAACAAGTAGGTACCTAGCTTTAACTAAATGAAATTTTTTTGGTATTTTTTCTTTTAAAATCTGTCGAACAGTTTTTGAGAAAAAAAAAATATTTACAAAATTTTGAATAAAAATCGTATGGCAGGAACCGTTATTTTTAGTCTTAAAAAAAAAGAAAAAACGTGTGGGGGGGGGGGGGGGGGAAATTTAAAATGATAGCCCAACGTTTTGTTTGGACATTTCTTTTTTGCAATCAATATTTTAAATGTTAAGTTTATTTTTTTATTTATTTATTTATTTATTTATTTACGAGCTAAAAAGGTTAACAGATTACATTTAAATATATAAGGAATAATAATATACTACTAATAATAACAATATTAATATAAAAAAAAATAATATAAATTAATATAAATATAAATAATATAAATAATAATAATAATAAAAGTTTAACAACAATACCAGATATCAAGTTCTTAAGAATGAGTAATACAGTACATTTTTAAATCTATCTCTTGAGAGAATCAAATCTATATGGTCATAAACATTATTGAACTCTCTTATTGACCTTGAAATTGGTTCATTCATACCATAGTTTGTTCTATGCCTTGACTCAAAAAGAAGGTGTCTTTCCCTTAATGGTCGAGTCGGGCCATAAATATGAACGATGGCAAGTAACAAAGGACACTTAATATGGTAACAAAGAATATCTCGCACAAAAACAATATCCTGAATTTACCTACATTACCTTCCTTTTTAATAAATTGTCAACAAAGTAGACGTTTTAGAAATGAATCCTCATTGTTGCTTCTTCTCCAGTAGTTAATTACGACCTTATATTTTGTCGCAAAGCTCCAAAAAAGTGAATATGTTGTTCTTAAATCGCGTTTTCTAATCACTTTACCCACACACATTTATTTTCAAATTCTAAAGAAAAAACGAATATATAAGACTCATTCTAAACGATTTCATTTGAATAACCAATGGATTCAAAATCAAGAACCCTAATAAGGATTTTTTGTAGCCATCAAAACTCCCTCTTAAACTGGCACTAAAAAATTAACAATAGTCTCATTTATCGTTCAGTAATTTCTAAAAGCTACTGATTCCACTGACTTCTTTCATAGCGAAGTCAAACCGAAAATCCAATTGAAATACATTCAAGTCATCATTTAGTTAGTCCTCCACATGCAAAGAGTCACTTCAGCATCCCTTTCCCTTTTTCCTCGAACAACTGTTACATTTTTTCTTCAAGTGTAATTCATGAACCTAAAAAAAAGAGATTGATTTAAAATTTACATTTGAATGTAGTGGCTAAAGCGAATAAAAAGAAACAACATCTAAGCTCATCCAAAATACACATTCAAATGCATTAACACTCGTTGTTTTTTTCGACAACCCTCCTCAGGATAGCTGAAAAAACAAAACACGATTCCTAAGTGAAACCAGCCCACACTCTAAATTACCCTATTCGATGGCATTTAATTCAATTAATGGAGGACGAAATCAAGTGTGCACGGGTCCTTCAGCTTAAGTGAAGTGCATGCTCTTGTACATTTACCCACAAGGACACAAGTGCTAGATGGTGGAAAGTGGGTTTCAGTGTATGAAAACAAAAGTGCTTAGGAATCGAACACATGTGTCGAATGGAAGGCGGACGAGGACGAGGATGACGAAAACGAAACAAAAACAACACACATCATCTCGGTCTCGATTGCTTTAAAGTTCTCATTTAAATCTAAAAAGAAGGATATACACGAAGGATAATCCATTTGTGTGATATATGGATGCGAATGAGAATCCCAAGGAATATCCCTCTGTCAGAGGATGTTGTTAGCTGAATTACACTCATGTTGTCGCTTTTAAAGCCATTCCACACAGGATATATCATGACATTCGTCGTTACAAAGTGTGAAACAGCAAAGTTGAAGGATATGCTGTCCCGATCATATGGGGAAGTCTCCATTGACTCATATCTATCTTAGTCTCACATATAAATGGGTTTCTATTGCAAAAGAAAAAGGTTAGAGGTGTCCTTTTTTGTTGTTGTTCAGTCAAAAACGATGTTTCATCCTCTGTGACACGATGAAAAATGAGTTCCTTCAATCGTGACAAATTTTTTTGTACTCATTTCTGCTTTTTTTTCGTCACGTGTGAGAAGAAGAGTTTTTGTTACTCGCCCTCTGTGTGTGAAATTGCCCAGAAAAATACTCAAAGCTTAAAGGAATTTTGCGAAACATCAGACAAAAAAAAATCAGCTTAAAGAAAGAAGTAAATAGAGTGGGAATGAAACGAGATTCGTGCTCCACTTTGGGCAAATAAAAATCTCAGCAGCGTATTACATTCCGAACACGTTCGACAGCAGAATCTCAAGAGTCCTCTGGCATCAGTGTCGAACAACAACAAAACGAAAAGAAAAGAAAAACAGACTAGGAAATGGAAAACACTTGCGCGAACTCCTGTTGGGCTTTGAGTGTAATCGAGAAGGTCCTTTCTGGATGAATGTGAACTGCATACATAATTAGCAGCGCGCCCAGAACGAAAGGACCTTGTTTATCGGACGCAAGCAACCGTCGGCGATCGATTTTCGTTTCATAATAAATATTAATATTGACACGATTTTAATCGCTTGAAAGGAAGCAAAAGGGACCCATTTCTTAAATTTCGATATTAAATTACTTTATTCGCAAAAAAAGGAGAACATTGTTTGAATTTAAATACAAAAGTATTTTCGAGGATAATGCTGCTAATGGTTTGTGTCTAGTTTATTTGATGTGCTATACTAAAAATACACTCTTGTTTGCATTGCATACTCTTAGGCAGACATTTTTTTCGAAGAATTTTAATTTCGAAATTAATTATTGATGTTGAAAGAGTAGCCTCCAATTATGTCTTTTCTAGTTGCTCAGTTGCAGAAAGAGTCGATATTCCACCAGAAGTTTTGAAAAACTTAGAGATAAGTTTCATCTCATAATATTCACTGTCAAAGTTGTGGGGATCATCTGGTCAAAGAGTATGAGTTTTTCATTTTTCAGCATTTCATCGGATGAACAGGTTTAAGCCCCAAGGACACGCTATCTTATTGATAAGTTAAGTTCCGAGTATGGTGACTACACAATAACAAAGTGGCCGTCACATTTGCCTAAGACAAAATTAGTCTCAGCCCACTTCAAGTTACACGAAACTTTTGTGCAGATAATTAATGTAAATCGTTTTCTACTAAACGGTTTCCATAAACTGAAATCTGACTCATTTGAGAGGTTTTTTTTATCAAGTTGTTCTCGACTTGAATTTAAATGATCAACAAGTTTCAGTCTAGTTTGGGAAGACTTATCTACAACCTATTAAATAGATTTTGAAAAAATTTGTCATCTCTATGTTTTGCCTTTGACGTCTTGAAGGCATGGTTTTGTCAACTGAGTTTTGAGTCGATTGACAAAACTGGTTTCAAATTTATATTTTTTAATTTCAGAAAAATGTTCCTTATGAAAGACCAAAACGTATATTATTCAAAATTGCTGCAGGCCAAAAGTTTGAGTCCACTCTCATTTTTCGAAGGAAAACCAAATTGTAGCACCGAAAAAAACTTTTTAGTAAAAAATTAGTAGATATGTAGAATTTATGAGGAGCATAAATAAAGACAAAATAAAGAGAAAAAATATTTTCATTATGTTGTTTACAAATAGGAATTTATTTAAAAAAAAGAAAAAACGATTTAAACCGATTTTTCGTCGAAAAAGCCTCCTTTACACTCGATTACTTTTTTTACAGTCTTGGCAATCTACCTTTAAGTTTTTGAATTTTTTCATTTGGTTTATTGTTCCAGCAATCCTGTAATGTATTCCACAACGCAGATTCCGATGAAGGGCATTGATCCCGGACCCTTCTATCCAGCTCCTCCCACAATAACTCTATAGGTGATTGCGGTGGCCACGGCATGACTTTTAAAATTTCTTCGTCTTCTCTCTGCTTTAGGTAATCCTCGATGTGTGTTTGAGGTCATTGTCCTGTTGGAATACAAATTCTTCACCAATCAATCTTAGTCCAGAGATCAAAACGTTTTCTTCATTTTGTTCATTTTCGAATAATTCGAGTCAAATTTCCCACTCCACTTGAAGAGAAACATCCTCAGACCATCAAAGAACCACTTCCATTCTTGACGGTAGGAACTATACAGTCGAATAGCATCTTTTATTCAGCGCTGCGTCGAACGAAAACCCTCCGTTTCGTGCCAAATACCTCGAACTTAGATTCATCGCTCTATAAAACTCTATTAAAATCTTTCTCCGTCCAGTCTTTATGCTTTTTGGCCAACTCTAACTGTTTCGTTTTCGAGCAGCAACTCGTCCAAATAGTTCAGCATCTCTTTCGATTTGAGCGTGCCGCTCAATGGCACGTTGAACGCAGCCCTTCGATATCTTCAACTGCGAAGCAACTTCCCGCTGCGATTTGCCTTCTTTAATAATAATGATGATTGCAGAACGTTTTTCAATCGTGGTTTCCGAAACTTTTACCATTTTAAACTAGTTGTTTACTCAAAAGATGAAGAATCTCAAATAAATGCTTATGACTTCAAAACGTGGGTTTTATATAAAAAAAACTTGCAATCCAGGTCTAAAATCTTTCGGTTTTGAAAACCTTTTTTATGTTCGGCGTCATAAAAAAGTGCTGAATCAACAACCAAAAGTCATAAAAATTTATAATTATGAAAAACCCAAACACGTCTCAATAATCCATATAATCGGGTTTTTCACATTTATTAAAAAAAAAACACCCTTTTAAAAAAAATCTGGATTAAAAATCCAACTTTTACTCCCTGAAGGTTTTGTGTATTTATATGAAGGTTTTTTATAATACAAACTCTATATACTACTGAAATAAATCAGCCAAGTAGAAGACTTAGCACTATTATTGGACTTGTTGAATTATTGATTCAAATTAGCTTTTTTGGCCTTTAGTCCACAAAAATTGGCGTTTCGTCCGGGTTATCTCACATGGACTCATCAGTTGACTTGTGAGGACCTTGTCAATACGCAATTTTTGTTAAGTTCAGTTCATCTTACATGAATTTTTTTTGACAAAAATCCAATGTGAACTATATCCAACAAAGATTAGAATTGTAATCATTAATGTTGGAATTTTTTTGCCCGTGGCCTGGCATTGAATATTTATATGAAGGTTTTTTATAATACAAACTCTATATACTACTGAAATAAATCAGCCAAGTAGAAGACTTAGCACTATTATTGGACTTGTTGAATTATTGATTCAAATTAGCTTTTTTGGCCTTTAGTCCACAAAAATTGGCGTTTCGTCCGGGTTTGTGTATTGTTCATGTAAAAAAATTAGGTAAAAAACCCAATCTTTAATTCAAAAAATCAACCCCCAGGCATTAATGAAGTCAGTTGACTATGTTGGACTCAAACTTTTGACCTGCACTGTATAACTTTTCATTTTTGATGACAAAACAAAAACGAACTTGATTGTTTTTATCCAAAAAGAAAGTATGAATTTATGCAAATAAACCTTAAAAAATCGTTTTATTATTAAATAAATTTTTTATATAAGAAATTTCTCTAAAATTTTTCAAGAAAAAAATGTGGGATGCGAATTTTAAGTATTTAATAATATGTATTGGTTTTAGGAAATAATTTCAAAAAATAATCGTTCATATGTTTTGAAGATATTGATTTAAATTTTTTTTTTTTTTTTTTAAAACCCAATAAATATTTTTTCGAATATTTTTATATACTCGTACAATATTATTTTAAACTTAAGGGCTAAAAATTTTGGGTTAAAATCCTTAGAACCGTTAATGAGAAAGTCGAAAATCAAAAAAACGGGTCTATGGCAGGTACCCCTAATAACATTTTGCCCCAAATTTTTTTTTTGACCAAAATGTAGTCCATGTCCATAATATCACACTTAATTTTTTTTATCAAAATCGTAAGAGCCGTTTTCGAGATAAATAAGATTTTGCATTACGGGTGTATGGGGGGTACCCTTAGTTTTGGAGCTAAAAAAAAATTTCAATTTTTCTCTAGGGAATCACCGAAGACCCTTAACTACCGAGATTGAAAGAAATAGGTCCAAGGGTTTAGGCTGTAGTTCGAGGTACAGACATACAGACATACAGACATACAGACAGACAGACGGAATTGTCGGACCCACTTTTTTCGTCTTCGCTATCATCGTAATGTCAACTTTGATCAAAATCTCGAGTTCGATTTTTTTTCCAAATGCAGAACTTGCCCTATAGTACCTAAGTATATCGCAAGTAAAAAGAATGCATTCTTTTACAGCTCCGCCAAGTGTCAAGCAATAACTCCCTACTCGTACGTATTTTATTAATAACGAGTCTGTAACACAAGTTAATTCATTGCGTGATCTAGGTGTTTTATGCGATTAGTTACTGAAGGTCAGATCCCATTTCTCTAGTTCTTTAAATACATAGAACCAACTCCGCACTCGGTTTCGTTAAGCGATGGTCTAAAGAATTGTCTGATTCCCTATATCACTAAATCCCTTTACCTCACATTTGTTAGACCTCTTGTCGAATATGCTAGCCTGGTATGGTCTCCTTTTTATGCTTCTCCTTAATTTTGAATTGAAGCCGTTCAACGTATATTTCTTCGTTTTACACTTCGAGGGTTACCTTGGCCTTATATGCCTTATATCGCCTAAGGCTTAGAGACTTGCATCCTCTTGATTAGCACAGAAAAGTGGCCGACATTGTTTTTATCCATAAACTTTTAGCTGGTTAAATCGACGGCCCTGCGTACTGCGTTTCTTCAAAGAATTTCACTTTACACCAACCCTAGAAGTTCTAGATCGGTGTTACTCTTTGAATGCAACCTTTACCGCACTAACTTTGGATGTAACTAACGTAGAGCCCGATTTGAGTACTAGTTTTAAAGCACAAAATTAATTACAATAAAAAAAATCGGAAACCAAATATATACTTCAAATCAAACCTTAAGCCTTACTTTAACATAATGTAAGCTCCTTGCCTTGACTAATATTATGCTTTCGATTAAGTTAATTTTTTAAGTATAGTTTAAGTTAATTTCTAGGTTAATATATCTCCTTCTGTGACAGTGCAAAATCGAAACCAAAATGATAGACTGTGAGATCTTATGTTTAAGGGAATTTTAAAAATGTTATAATTATATAATGGAGGTTCTACTAGACAAATGTTCAGAATCATGAAATTTCTGGACTAAGGGCAAAAAAATCTGTTTCGAAACAATAATTCAACAAGTTCAATAATATTGCTATGTCTTCTAATTGGCTGATTTATTTCAGTAGTATATAGATCTTGTATTACAAAGACCTTCATATAAATGCCAAGCAATTTTTCATGCCAATAGATGCTCTTCAAGGTCTATCACTTCATCCTTAAAGAAGCAGAACTCCTGAAACATAATATATTTTTGTTTTTAAGTGGCAGTGGCTGGGAATCGAACCCAGTCTTCCTGCATAACAATCTAAGGTACAAACCATTACTCTTAGAGGCACACATGAATTTTTTAGCTCTCGATAAATAACGCCATAAGTTAAGAGAAATGAATGCAGTTGATCAAATATGTAAGATGCATTTGCTTGCAATGCAAACATTTGTGAATACAATCCCTAATGACTTCATTTATTTCACCTTATGAAAAAGATGAGCAAAAGGAATTATTTGTCTTAATATTTAGCAGAGTTTGACAGTTTGAATTGTATTCTTTTGGTTGTAAGAGTGAACTCACGAGCAGAACAGTGAATTTTTCTTTGCAGGTTCTCGGAACTAAGTAAAGCTTGCTTTTGACTTGAGTTATTGTTCTGTTGACAATCACATTTCTATAAGGTCATACTCCTGGAATACAAGATGAAATGTTACTATGTAACTATAGAAAAAAGTTGCTGGAGCCCTACGACGTAAGGTTATGGAGAGCAAGAGAACAAATAATCCATGAAGAACCTGAGTAGATTACCATCAATTCAAGGGCATGTTACGAGACCCTTATAATGTTTTAAACACAGCACGAGCGAGGGAGAAATTAGGAGGGGAGAGAAAGGAGGTGTCGATGAACATTGGTTTTGAATGTTTGCAAATTGAAATGGCAAGGGAAAACTGTGCCGGATAAGTTATTCGATAATTGTGTTGTGCGACTAAAAAACGAATCTCTATATTTGACAGTACGACCAAAGTTAGGCTCAAGGGTGAACTGATGAGCATTCCTAGCGAAGCGGGTATCACGGGTTAATTGATAAAGGGGAGGAATACAACTGGCTACTTCGAGTGAGCATTGCTTGTGAAAGAAGCGATAAAACAGGGAAATACATGAAACATTCCGACGGTGTTCAATGTGTGCAATGAATTAGGAATAAAGTGATTCTAACCTTTTAGAGTACACCAACGTACTCTAAAACTTTCAAGTGTCCATCCCTTCCAGGTCTACCTGGGAAAATGAACTGTTGGTAGACGAAGCAATTCATTTCTTTACAGATGGATCTAAAACCTATGACGGGGTCGGTGGAGGCGTCTATCTTTTCGTCTTCCCAATCACTGTAGCGTGTTCCAGGCAGAGCTTCTAGCAATAAAAGAAGTCCTCTCTTGGCTGAAAGAAAACGTTATATCGACTACTGATATACGTATTTTCTCAAACAGTCAAGCTGCCATAAAGTCACTGGACTCTGTCTCCATTAACTCATTAACAGCCCAAAATTGTCGATCATCTCTAGTGGAGATGTCAAAACAGTTTAACATTCACCTTATATGAGTACCGGGGCATAGAGATATTCCAGGAAATTGTAAAGCCGACGAAATTGCAAAAAACGGAACAATCTTACCTTTGTTGGATAGCAAATCCAACATCGGTATACCCCTAGCTACTTGTAAACTTATGCTAAAGCATGATACCATAAAGAAAGCTAACCAAAGATGGACCAGCACCCCAACTTGCCGGTCTATTAATTAACTTATTTGGCCATTGTTTCATGCTAAACGCTCAAAACAACTAATTTCTATTAGATTGCATATTAGCTCCGTTATAGGTGTCCTTACTGGACACTGCCTAATAGGAAGACATGCTTTCCGTCTTGGAGTTCCTGCAAATGGTTTTTGCAGAAGCTGCATGGATGAAGAAGAAGAAGACTCAGTTCCTCACCTTCTATGGTCTTGTCCTGCCCTAGCACAAAGACGTAGACTTGGGAGACTACTACTATAACGATCCTAGTGATCTAAATAATTCCGACATTCACTGTCTCAAACGCTTCATTGTTAGCTCAAAATGGTTTAACGAGTAAGAGTGATTTTTGAAATACTGTGGTATCACAACGGACCAAATATTGGTCTAAGTGTGTTTGCCTTTTCCCGTCAGCAGCCACCTTAACCTAACCTAACCTAAGGTACTTTAGAAAAAACCAAAGCGGCAGAATTATCTAAATGAATAATGAATCAATTTTTGAAAAAAAATCTATTTTTTCTTTTTTTTTGAAAATTCGATATTTCCGAAACGGCTCAATATTTTTTTTTTGTAAATTTAATTTTTATTCGAACAATAATAAAAACTTTAAATTGGCGTACCAAAATTTTTTTCTTAAAAAGGTTTTAAAAAGTTTGTATATAAAGGCTTTTTTTAAAAAACCACTACAATGCCTTATAATTTTTGTTCTTGCATAAATTCATATTTGCATAGCATTCTTTTTTTGTCTCTCACTATCTACTAAAAGAATTTAAAAACTTAATTTTATCCTTATGAACAGTTTTCTCTAATAACATTCGTTTTTAAAATTCCTAGTCTATTACATAGGAGCAAGTTCGTACGAGACAGTCGTTTTTTTAACCCACTGAAAATGGACTCGGTTGGATTTTATTTTTCTGTGTGTGTAAACCAGAACGTAATCATGTATACGATCAAGAATGAACTTGAAGAACCTATAAAGGGTGCTTTCTGACCTCTTGGATGGAGCCAAGGAAAGGATTATATTTACAGAAGATAAGTTCGACAAGATCTATAGGGTTTGGACTGATAGTAATAATTTGGCTTAATTTTATTTTGTGTTATTTTTCTTCAACGGCACAACCTGACCTTTTGTTTCTTCGAAGGTGAATCTTAATATTTATAAAAATAATATGGATTACACCTGAGCAAGGAAGTGAAAACGTATAAATTTCCAAAAATAAAAATTATTTTTTTTCAAATAGCATTTACTCGTAGTGGTTCAATCATCAGTTGAAATTTAAAATTTTTGGTTTTACTTATTTCTGTCTTGGCACTACCCCCTCCATCACCTAGAACATGTTGGGAAAAGTCTTCTGGTAGAAATCCAATATTAATAATATCTATTAATTTCTCTTAAAATCAACAATAATATTTTGTATGGTTCTTTATTTTTTCTTTTTTTTTTTAAATTTGTCTTATTATAAACAATATATTTTTTTTTATTTTCAAATAAAAAAATAAAATTTGGCAGTATGTAAAAAAATTTACTTATTTAAAATTATTTATTATAAATAATTTTTGGCAAACATTTTTCGAGTTTTTAATTATTACTTTATTTTTTAAGTCAATTTAACTTTTTGAGAACTCGATTAAATCCTTCGTTAATGGCATTTTGAGTCTTTTGACCTCAAAACCAATACATCCCAATCATTTGAGATTTTGTTTTTTTTTAATTTTCCTAATTTTCATAAACTTATTGGAATGTTGTGCACGGGACCATTATCATTCGTATATAGTTAAAATTTTCCCTTTGTGACAAGTCGGCAGCCTCCTTGCGCTTTTAAGTATATTTTAAGTGGGCCTAGAACTTAGCGTTCTCCCTTTCCGCTATTCTACAGCGGTCGATCTACTTCTCCTCAAGAAAACTCCAAGTTTTTCGACTGTAAGAATTTTAGTATTCCCAAAATCTGCAAGGATTCAAACGTATCGAAGTCATCCAAGTAGCGGTGTGAAAATTTCTCGTCGGCAATCGTCCTGGGAAGTGCCAGGGTCACTGGCAACTGTTCTGCCATAACAGAATGATGGGTGACCAAAGCTTTGAGTGATGAAAATTCTTTTTTGGCTCCCTAATGAAATGAGAAGAAGACAAATTTCGGTTAGAAGCTTTTCAGGTGAAGAAATGGTTTTGATCAGTTACATACCTTAATTTTGTAGCACCTTGGCGATCCGAGAATAACGAACTTTTTCACCTTTGTCTCCATTCGAAGGGAGAGAATGTAGTTTCCAGGCTTAACACTGGAACTTTGACGAATGATGAATGCTCCAGGATCTTCTTTACTTAGTTTTTCAGCTGCCGCTTTGCCGGAGATATGTGGCTGGAACCAAGTGACATCACGAAGCTCAGAAGGCAGCTCAATGGGTTTTCTTTTGGGGCTTTTGGCATCTAGAAGGGAAGACATTTTTCAGTGTTAGAGGAAGGTCTTGGTGATTTTTATTTTAAGGCTTAACTTACTCTTTTCGTTCTTCGGGGAGCCACCTAGTAATTGACAGCAATCCTTAATCCCCACATTCGAATCGACTTCGTCTCCATCCTCGAGGTAGAATTCGTTTTTGGGCCAACATCCTCCTTCGACTAGACGAATGCACTTCGACCTCGTTTGATGATTGGATGTCACAACAAGCAGACACTCATCATCATCGTCCTCGTCAACATCCTTAATGTCATAGGAATCCTCCATCATCGTTAGATAATCCACCTAGAAGAACGATCAAAAGCTGTTAAAATAAAATGCTCACACACCAACAAAAAGCAAAGGACTATAATTCAGGGAATCAAGGATGTTGCTTACCTCATCATACTCAACAGCTTCTTCTGATTCTTCCTCGGAGACAGCATGATGGAAGAATTTCTTCCTCAGAAAATCTCTCATACAATCATAGACTTTGGGTTTTTTTGGAAGCGAAGCTGCCACAGTAATCATCTCACAATCGTCCTTTTCCATAGTTGCAACGGTGGCGGTGGCGGCAGCGGTAGTGTCGGTGGTTGTGCCAGTGTCGTCAACGTTATGGCTTTGTATTAAAAATTTAGACAGTTGATGGTATTTCTTGATGGCAATTTCAACACTTTTCAGCGTCGATTTAGTCCTTCTTGTCGTAGTTGTTTCGTCCTTTAATGGAATATCGTTTTCAGGATACAATTCTGAGTAAGGTGGACAGATACGCGTGTCGTATTTTTTCAGCGGTAGTGACTTCTTGTTTGTCTGAGGACTCTGACTCTTCTGCATGAACTATGAAGGGATACAAGAAAAAGTAAACAGGATTAACAACAGAAGAAGTAAACAAGTTTTTTTTATTGTGTTAAAATTCCATCCCTTCTTTACTCTAAGCATAAGTCACATTGATCCCGTTCAAGGCTGGTAGACGAAGAGGGAGATATCCATGTTCCTATTCAGTCTACGTGGAAGAGCAGTTATATATGTACTTTTGGTCTGAGTTCTCATACCTGACCTAAGTGGATAGATAGACCCATTCCTTTTTGAATTTAATTTTAATTCTATGCAAGTCTTGTGTGAGAGAGGGAGAAGTTGGAAATGCATTAAGGACCTTTATCAAAAATACAATATCATAGGCATTTTGGTTCCCTATTCTGTAAATTCCTATGCGTGTATGTGGATCATTTTTACTGACCTAAGCCACTTAACACGTATTTTTGATCCTTTTCTTCGAAGAAAATTCCTTGAATTGAATAAATACCACAGTATGAGGTCCTTGAAATACATTTTTATTTTTTTGTGTATGCCCAAATGTGTACTTCACGTGAATAGAATACAACTTTTTTTGTTGTTTTGGTGTTACAAAAATTTGTTACGTGCGGTAAATGTAAGCGAAAAATGCCAATAACGTAGGTACCATATCGACAATGTTAAAAGGACATTATGTAGTTTCCCTACAAATGTCTATAGGACGAACGTTTTATTTAATGGAACACACCTCCATATGGGATATTCTTTATTTGCAATGGAAAAACTAGGATTTATGGAATTTTGTTTAAGGGTGGATGGGTTTTTTTGAAAGATGTCACATCTTTTCGTATACCTAACTACGTGTATCATTGTTCTGTTTTGTATTCAGTTTTGTTTGAGGAGTGACTTCTTAAGAGGAATAAATGAGATCTTAAGGAGCCGATATGAGTTAAGCATTATTGCAGATATCAGTAGCTATTTCCATTACGTTTTTAAAACAAACGATGAAAATTAAAGATAATGCACGTAGATTTTTTAAGCAGGGTCGAATTTGTCAATAAAAGATTTGCGAAAGTTTTTTTTTTTGAAATTGGAATTGGAATTTGCTTAGACATAAATTTTAATTTTCTACTGCCAATCGTAACAATTTGATAATTTTAAAAAATTCCAATGATGGGGAGTTGGTCACTGATATGAAGGGAGTTTTACAGGTCTAAAAAATTCCTTGATCCTTTTTTCTTATATTTAATGGCATTTTGGTTTAAACATTTCACGCTTTTTATTTTATTTTAGTGTTGGCGTGGGCATTGATGTATTAGGACCTCACAAGACCTCGGACTTAGAGGTAAAGTATATGATTACTTTTCAAATAAAAATGTATAAAAAACGTAAGATAAACAAGAACTTCTAACTACTTAAGTTTAAGAAACTTGAATTTAGAAACTAGTATAGACAAAT
The DNA here is from genome assembly GCA_911387755.1 of Chrysotoxum bicinctum. Lineage (NCBI taxonomy): Eukaryota > Metazoa > Arthropoda > Insecta > Diptera > Syrphidae > Chrysotoxum > Chrysotoxum bicinctum. The sequence continues at coordinate 183,608,584 of OU426989.1, read as the reverse complement.
GATTACAAAATTAATTTTTAAATGACCTAAATTCTTTAAGAGATTGAGCTAAAAAGAAGAATCGCATATGTGATTCCTTAAACTTTGTAAAATAGTTTTTAACATAATTTCGAAAACATTTTAACAGAATTGGAAAAACTGCAGTCAGTTTAAGACTTCAGTTAGTAAGATCGCGGTGAATCGACAAAAAATAAAATGCACGACTGGGTCGCACGAACTTGCTCCTATGTAATAGACTAGGAATTTTAAAAATGGATGTTACTAAAGAAAACTGTTCATAAGGATAAAATGAATTTTTTAAATTCTTTTAGTAGTAAGAGATAAAAACAGAATGCTAGATATGCAAATGTAAATTTATGCAAGAACAAAAATTATAAGTCGTTGTACTGGTTCCTTAAAAAAATAAGCTTTTATGTACAAAAGTTTTAAAACATTTTAAAGAAAAAATTTTGGTACGCCAACTTTAAGTTGTTATTATTGTACGAATAAGAGTTACGAGTAAATTTCCAAGAAAAATATTAAGCCGTTCTTAAGATATCGAATTTTCCAAAAAAAAAACGATTTTTTTTTCTAAAAATTTCAAAAATATTTTTATGCCGATAATGAGAAATTCAAAATTCGAAAAAATCGTTCTATGATAGGTACAGTCAGTAAAATTTAGATTTCAAATTTTTTTTTTATTAAATTATCGATCGTAAGAATTAATCAAGAGAAAAAAATTTTAGCAAAATTCTCGGAACCGTTTTCGAGAAAAATACGATTTCCGAAAACCATTTTTAAAATTTGTATGGAAGGTACCGTGAGTTTTAGATACAACAAATCTCAAATCTTGTAGATTATGTTAAGAAACTTTTATTTGTCAAGTTTAAAAAAAAATCGATCTTGGTGTTTTCGAAATATTGAGTTTCCAAAAAAAAATTTTGAATTTTTTTTTTTAAATCCAGAAAATAAAAAATTGAAAATTTGAATATGTAATAATATTCAAACTTTGGAGGAGCTTTAGCATAAAAAAAATGACTTGAATCGACTGTACTGTTTTCGAGAAACAAAAAAAAAAATGGACCCAGGGCGGCTAGCAAAAATAACAATTTTTTGGAAAATTTTTTCAACCATTACCTAGTTTTAACTAAATGAAATTTTTGATTTTTAAATTCTGTAGGACAGTTTTTAAGAAAAAAAAAAATATTTAAAAAATTTCGAAAAAAATCGTATGGCAGGTAACGTTATTTTTGGTCTTAAAAAAAATAGAAAAAAACGTGTGGGGGGAAAAAATCAAAACCCATATCTACCAAGTTTGAAGAAAATTGGCTAACAAAAATTGCTAACTTTTAAGTAGATTACGAGTACTAACTCTTTATTAATTTTAAACATTTTCTAACTAGTATCGTGCTAAGGCTATTTTTTAATAAATTGCTTTTGAACTCACCGAAAAACAATGACAGTTCATGCAAAAAAAAAATAAGTAAACGGACCTGTTTTGATGTTTGTAAATATCAAAGAGTCATAATAAGAAGTTAGCACGATACTAAAAAAAATAAAATAGGTATTCGATGATTTTAACCTTAGTAAAAAGTTAGAGAAAATATGACGCTAAGTTCGATTAAAATTTCAAAAAAAAAAAAACGTGTTCTTAACCTAGTTTCATACTAAAACATACTAAAACAGCTTCAACGTCGTACTAATTCAACTCAAATTTATCGCAATTGAATTAAAGTGAATACTTTGTCCTAAAACTTTAAATTTAAGACTATAGTCAACAATAATTTGTATTATTCTGGCCTTGCAGTTAGATCATATCAGTCATTTGACTGACAGTTACTCGTAATTTTCTAGAGTAAATTTTTGACAGTCTTTTAGTTATACTTAAAAACCAGATTTAACGGTTTAACCGATTTTGTGTTTTTTTTTATGCTAAAGCTTCCTAAAAGTTTGGATAGTTTTGTGTACTTATTGATATTTTTCAAACAAAATTTTTTGAATTTAAAATATTTTGTTTTTGAAAACTCAATATTTTTAAAAATCTATGCTCAATTTTTTTGAATGTCTTTTAACTCAATCTACAGGATTTGAGAAACAATCAATGTCAATTCGATACTTGTCAAAATTTAACCATATGTTAATAATTGTATTATGTCGCTACCTTCCCGTAAGAATGTACTAAGCGACACATTTTTCGAAAATGACTTTTTGATGAGGAAATATACTATATGTTAAGGGCCACGTTTTGGCCTGGGTTTGGCCAACGTATTATGCATGAAAAGGAAACCAGAGTACAAATAAAAAAATTTATCAACTGCCATGTTTTCTCATTAAAATAATGTTGCCCCCTGAAATTTGTATTATCCGCCAAAAAAATCATGCAAAGCGACATTAATAAAGATCTCATTGTCGTGAGCAACAAAAAATTTTGTTAGATGTCACTTAGTTTAACCAAAATTGTCTCTTAGCACACTATGATTCAGCTAGAACTTTCTTCGTTTCTTTCGTTTCCTGAACAATTTTAGAAATGTCGCTTAGTATACATTCTTACGGGAAGGTATCGATGTATAAAACAACATACTTTAGAAGGCACTATCGGTGTTCATTCCCAAGAAATTCGACTTGAAATACAATATTAACTAGTTTTCACTATTTTTATTAAAAAAAAAACTATTAATTTAATATTTGTCAACATTTTACCAATTGTACAAAATTATACTATGTATAAAATAAACTAAATTAGAAGTCAATATCACTACTAGTTCTCGAGAAATTTGAGTCGAAAAACAATTTTTACTAATTTTCAATAGAATTTTATATTGTTTTTTTTATTTTTTGTAAAAAAACTGTAAACTGATTTTTTTTTTAAATTTTCACCAGTTGTCAAACACATTATTTTTCGTAAAATAAAATTATTTTGAGTTTCAAATTGTTTTCCGTTCTTAGAATATCTGGGTTATAAAATTTTTTTTTCAGTTTTTTTTATTTATAAAAATAACAGTATGTTCATTTTTTTCCAAATTCATACCAAATCTGTATGACCTTATAATGAGTATATTAAATTTTATTTGAAATCAATAGCATTATTTTTTCGTGAGATATTTGAAACTAACCAAAATTTTTACTTTTTTTAAAAACCGTTATAGTGAAAAAACTGCTCACTGAATTTTAATAAACGCCCTTTCAGCCTCTTTCGAAGTTATTATCTATTTAACAAAATTTATTTAAAGTCGATATCTTTACTCGTTCTTGAGATATCGACGACGAAAAATGGTACCAGAACGTACGGACGTACGAACGTACGCACGTACGTACACACACACACACAGACATCTCTCTAAAAATGATTGATATAGCCTCTAGGGACCTTGAAACGTCGAGAAATGTCAAAAATTACAATTTGACAAATCGGACCGATTACAATAACTCCCTATGGGAAGTTAAAAATGGTTTTCAAAAATCTTATTTTTCTCGAAAACGGCGCCAAGAATTTTTATAAATTTTGTTTTTCTTGCGATTAATTTTTACGTTTTATAAGTCAATCAAAATAATTTTAAATTAAGATATTAATGACTGTACACCTACCATAGAACCATTTTTTCGAATTTTGGATTTCTCATCATCGGCACAACGGATTTTAATGATATTCTTTATAGTAAAGCTTCTTAAAAGTTTGAAAATCATTTCATTTCAAAACAGAAATTTAAAAAAAAAATATTTTTTAAAATTCGATTTCTCAAAAACGGGTCAGTATATTTGTTTGAAAATTTAATTTTTATTCGTATAGGCAATACAAATTTAAATACAAAATACATATACAATTTAAATTTTGTACATAATCTTATAAATACTACGCACGGGGTTTAAGGGTATGTTTTTTTTTTTTTGGTAAAGTTTTTGAAAGACTAATTGCTGATCAAATTCTAACCTTAATTCAAACCAGTAACAAACTATGGTAGATGCAGTCCGGTTTTCGTCATAAACAGAGTTGTGAATCTGCTGTTGTTAAAGTCACATCAGATTTCCGCATTACTCTTGACAGAAATCGGTTGGGTATTATGGTTCTCTTAGACTTTTCCAAAGACTTTTTGATTGTGTTGACGATCAAATTTTGATTTCTTAATTAAGTAACGAATTAAATTTTTCAAGAATAGTTCTTAGACTTTTGCGATTTCAACTGATCAAGGTACTCCAAGTCTATATGTAATTAACTGCGGTGTTCATCAAGGATCCGTTCTTGGACCACTTCTTTGCTTATAACCGATCTTCCTGAGAAAGTTCTCAGTTGTCTCAAACACATTGTATGTAGATGACGTTATACTATATAATTTCTGTCAATTGGGTCTGATGGAAGATTGCGTTATTAGAATTAGGTAAAATTTACTCAGCATACAAAGATGGGCTGATTCTAATAAACTTAAATTTAATCCATCGAAGACGCTAAGTATGTTTGTTCAAGAAGTCAAGTTAATTTCTTCTAAATTTACCAAAAATTGTTTTAAATGAGCTTATAATTGCATATGTCAAAAAAGTAAAGTACCTAGGATTTCAAATTAATGATAGATTAAGTTGTTTTAAAGCGGTTTCTGAATCTATACGACGAATTTATTTTGGTCTTCGTTCTTTAAGGTCTTCGTCATATTTCTTAGATCCTGTATAAAAAAAGCCTTACCTTACCCTTTTTTTACTTTTAACTGCTCTGTTTCTCCCGTTCTTGATTTTGAATGCAAACGTAAATTAAATGTGGTCTTTAACGACTGCTTGCCCTTCATCAAAGGTACTCCAAGATATGTTATAGTGTGTCTAATATACTACATTCTTTGTTATATGGACTGAGCTTGGACAAGTACCTAAGGTTTCTAAACACTACTTATCTTCAGAGCATAATACATAATAAGTGTGCTGAGTGTTTAAGTGAAATACTTAAATGCGGCTAGTCACAAAGAGACTTGCGATTGGTTTTATCCATGTTTTGCATATACCGCTGCAGAGCGATCTTTTCTTGGGTCTGCTTTTCAACTGTGGAACAGCCCAAATATAGAATTGCAGATGACTACCTCACCAGCCAGTTTTAGGAATAAATTATTTTTGTTCTTTTTATCAGAAAATTAATCCTTGTATTTTATTTTGTTCAACTTAAAATAAATTTAATTTTTATATTTTTAAAAGCATATTTCTTTATTTTGCTTTATTATTTGATGTGGATCTCGTCATATTTAAAGAATAGAAGTTATAGGTGTTACTTTTTAAAAATGAGCTCTCTGCTCAATTTTACGTTAACTCTGGTGCTCCACAAGGTAGTCATTTGGGACCCCTATTATTTATCTTATATCTGTGGCCGCAAACCATAACCGCCTAACTCGAGTTATGACGAAATTGAGTTTTTATCATAATCGTGCTGAGAATATACAAATCTATGCCCACTCAATTTTTCACGTCTGGATCTTTTTTTAAAGAAAAGTTATAAACAAAAAACCTAACAACCTAACTCGCTTTTCAAAAATTATAATTTGCCATAACAACTTAACTCAATAAAAATACAACGGCGGTTTCATAACTTAAGTTAAGTTTTTATTATTCTGCATTGAAAAAAAAATAATGAGGAATAACAACATAAGTCAAGTTAATCAATTTAAAAGCTGCCGAGAATTAAAAACGCTTATTTTTCATTTTTCTTATGTCAACATAGGCTCTTATTCCCTAAAGTAGAAAAAATATTTACTTTTCTTAACTTGAGTTAGGTTGTTATGGCAAATCACATTTCTATTTCTTGACAAACTTAACTGGACTTAAGTTCTTTTGGCTAACCAAACTATGATTGTATGAAAATCATAAATCGAATTAGGCCGTTATTCCGTGTTTCAATTTAAAAAATCACAAATCTAAGTTGACTTATGTTCTTTTGCCTTAATCAGTTTACTGTAAAAATGAGTCATAAGTGAAGATAGGTTATTACGAACAGTCGTATCTGTAGTGTAGCTAAGTGATGTTTTGTTAAAAGGTTTAATTAAAGAAGTGCGTAAGATACTAAAAATGAGCTCTGCAAATAATGGAATTAGCAAGGATGCTTACAAATTACAAGATAATAATTATCTATTATACCATTCTGATTACACGATATAGTTATGTGATGTATTAAGGAGCTGATATCACATTGTGGCAGTGCCCTATACAAACAAAATTAGTATAGGTATTACTTAATAAGAGAAAGTACTCGTTAGTCGTTACAACATATTTACTTTTCATTTATTCTAAAATAAATGTTCGGTGTCAAATTAAAACAAAATTCAAAAATAAATATCAAAATAAGAAGTCGTAAGAATTGATCTTCCATTGAGCATTTTTTTTTCACTACGCTTGTGCAAACCTCAAAAACATTGTCTATTATTTTTTTTGCAGGACAATGTAATAATAGAGATTAGCTTGTGCGTGAATAAAATGGAATGAAATAAAAGAATTCCTGCTGCCAATCCCGGTATTCATGATTCGAGAGTGTACTTTTAGAAATGTATTTTTGCTTTAAATCAAAATATAATATTATGACTTTTGTTACAATTAAACCAAACAAAAATGTTTCCATATTTTGAACCGAGTGTAACGAAATACAGTCATTAAAGAATGGCCAAACTCTTGTTTTTAAGTCATCAGTTATAGCAACAAAACTTTTAATATTTAATAGAATGCTAAGGTTTATGTTAAGATATGCACACAGTTTTTTGTTGTTCAGATGAACTACATAATATGTTCATGAAACTGAGAACGTTGAAAATGATCCCGAATTTGATGGTATTTTTCTTTAATAAACCAGAATAGATACACTTATTTAATAAGTCTAGTAATTCAATTTCTGAGACCTCAAATAGAAGAAACGTTTGCAAGACCTAAATGCAAAGCTAAGAAAAAGCTATATATTAAACTTTCAATCAGCAGAAAGACTGTTAAGGTTAAGGCTTGCAAGCCTCTTTATATTTGTAGAAGTAAATGCACCGAGAGCATTAAATTTTAAAAACTTGAACTATTACCAAAGAATTTTATATATTGGTTCCCTCAAACACATTGAGGATACAAAATTTGGTGTACGCAGTTAACTGGAAGCCAAAACGCGACCGTAGTATGAAGAATAAGAAAATATTTTTAGTGTTTTTTGTAAAAAATATTTTCTTCAGTTCTTTGACGAAACTGAGAGCTTCTTTAAATCCGTCATCAAAACAAAAAACTTCACTGTCGTTAGTGTCGTTCGATTCCATTTAAGGATATCAGAGAAAAACGTGATCCTAACAAAAAAACGACATATTTCGAGGTTTACTGCACATAAAAGCCAATTCATTTGAAGGGACTCGTGTACAAAATATTTAAACGCTAGCTTTAATCTTACATCAATACACGGCCATTATAAATCATAATCTTTGAATCTGGCAAGTTATCAAAATACTTAAAAATGTTTGGATTTATCGGCCAAGAGTTTAATGCCCCAAAAGTAGACAAGTGTTCTTTTGCTTCGAAGAGAAAGGTTACCGAATCCGAGAATGAAAATTTCGCATTGATCGAACAAAAAAAAATTAAGGCGTGAAGCAAAACGCAACGAAAAAAAGAGGCAATAAAAACCAAACACTTTTAAATTAAAGCTTGGACCTTCATCGATCCGTGAAGCAGGGCTTACAAATGTGATTGCGCCCATCACGAGCTCAATTAGCTTAGTGAGCAAAAACGAAGGTCCAAATTGAAACCCCAAGAGATTGGTTTTATTGACACGAAGAACAACGACAATGATTTTTCTGATTTTGCCAAATTTTATAGATCTAAAGTTTCTTGGAAACGAATAGATGAAGCTGGTAACAAAATAACTTGGAACTCTATTCGGTAGCTACGTTACTATAAAAACTGCATCAAATGTCCTACACAAATTTCTTGCACAAAGATGAGGTTTCTAAAATTATAAAAAGTAAAAAAAAACGAGAGCTTCTTTAAATCTAAACAACTTCTTTCCCGAAAAAAAAGAAGATTTCATGGACTTAAAACATCAAGTCTTGATTTTCAGTCTTTTTATGACAATCTTCTATCCAATATGGACGAGCCAAATACTTATCCTCATTTAACAGGCCCTGACAACTCAGAAGATATACTTAAATATCAATTTTGCTCAAAATTTAATCAATAATGTACAATACATAATTTAAACTTATGCATATTAAAAACTTGAATAGATAAAATATTCTTATTACAAAATGTTCCTTTACTTTTATGATACTTTCACGACCAAAAGAAAATTAACATGGAAAATTAATTTAAGTTAATAAATAGCCTGGTTTATTGGTAAGGAAAAAGAACTTAACTCAACATATGAAATTTTTTCCCACAATCTCACACATGGAATAACGACCTAAGTCGAGAAAAGAAATTTTAATCATTCTTTCTTAATATGCCATAACAACCTAACTCGACCCAAGCTTTTTATTTTTTTAAAGTTCAATAAGCCATAACAGCTTAAGTGTTTTTTTCCTTAATTACTCATTAAATATAAGACATACATTTTATTACTTCTAGTATATGAAAAATGTGTATTCTTTCTTCATTTCTGCATTTAAGAAATTTAAAAATTCATAATTCCTGATTCATAGAGAGATTATGAAACTTAAAACTGCTCTCCTGAAAAATATGAAAAATCGACTTAAGCGGTTATGCCTTGTGACCACTGATATATAAATGATATAACTTCCGTGATAAAAAACTCTTCTGTTCTGATATATGCTGATGACATTAAAATTTTCAAAACTTTTATGTTCAATTAATGACTGCTCACAGCTTCAAGAAGGTCTACATAGATTTAGGGAATGGTGCAATACAAACCGAATATTGACAAGTGTAAAACAATGTGTTTTACACGCAAAAAAAAACAATTATAGATTATAATTATATATCAGATTGTAAGCTATCTATTTTCTCTGATTTAGGTGTTTTTCTTGACAGTAAATTAATGTTTACTGACCATTATAACTTTATAGTTAAAAAGGCTAATAAAATTCTCGTTTTTTCTAAACGATTCTCTCGCGATTTACGTGATCCCTACGTCCTCAAGCTCCTTTACATATCTTTTGTCAGACCAATACTTGAATACGGCTGCGTAATATGGGCACCTTACTATTCAGTTCATATAAACAGACTTGAAGGTATCCAAAAAAGGCTTTTGCGTTTTTGTCTTCGTTTTTTTTCCATGGTCACAAAGATCCACACTAGCTCCATATTCTCACACACCCTTGCTTATAAACCTCCCTTCACTTTCACAACATAGACAATATCTCTAGCTTTGTTTTATTATAAAATTAATCAATGGTTCAATAATATCTCCATCAGCTCTGTATCGTCTAAATTTTAGCTATAGTCAAACTAGCATAAGAAGACAGTTGCCTTTATGTCCGATTTTCAGCAGAATAAACTATGGTGCGAATAGCCCTCTAAATCAATTGATTTCAGTTTTCAATAAATATTATTTTCTGATTTCTTCTAATGTCAAAAGTAAAAATTTAAAGAAAACTTTTTTTAACATACGAATATTGTAGTTATAATAATTATGTATTTATTTATTTTATAGGTGAATTATTTTTTAAATTAAAATGTATGTAAATAGCTATAAGCTTTTTTAACGTTAGACCGTTAACGGATTAAATAGATATAATACTTGTAAATTAGAAAAACTTGGTAAGGCTACTTGGATACTATTAAAATATTAATCTTGTTGTATCATTCAAAAATGAAATCTTTCAAATACAAATACATACACAAATAAAAATTTCTGAATACAAAGATACTATATTTTTTTAAAATTTTCGAATTCAATTATTTGTATCAATTAGATCTATTTTTTATTACAAACATTGTATTAAAAAATAAAATGCACGACTGAGTCGCACGAACTTGCTCTTATGTAAAAAACTAAGAATTTTAAAAATGAATATTATTGAGGAAAATAAATTGTTCCTAAGCATAAAATTAATTTGTTTCTAAATGACTAAAACAACTCCTTCAGTAGATGGAACCGTAAACAGGATACCTTTATGCAAGAACAAAAACATTATAAGTCGTGTAGTGGCTTCTAAAAAAAATATGTTTTTATATAAAAAATTTTTAAGAAAAAAGTTTGGTACTCCAACTTAAAGTTTTTATCATTGGACAAATAGAAAATAAATTTCCAAGAAAAATATTTAGCCGTTTTTGAGATACATATCACATTTTCCAGAAAAAAAAAATATTTTTTTTTTCAAAAATTCAAAAAACATTTTTTTTAGAAAGAAATTAAAAAATTCAATAAAATGGTTCTACATAGTTGCGTACAGTCAGTAATATCTTAACTCAATTCTTTTATATTAAATTATAGATCGTAAAAATTAATCGAAATGAAAAATAATCAAAATTATCGAAATCTTTTCCAAAAAAAATACGATTTTCGAAAACCATTTTTTAACATTTGTATGGTGGGTACCTTTATTTGTTTGTAAAATAAAAATTATGTTCTTACCACTTGTAGATTGTATTAGGAAACTTTTATTTATTAAGTTTGAAAAAAATCGAGTTTTTCGGGGTTTTCGAAATATTGGAAAAAAACTGTCTATGGGAAAGTTTTTGAAAAAAAAAAAAAATATTTATAAAATTTGGAAAAAAAAAATGTATGGCAGGTACCGTTATTTTTGGTCTTAAAAAAAAAAGAAAGTCGCATGTTAAAATTGAGTCATAAATGCTCGTGAATTTTCGAAATTTAAAATAATTTTATAAAAAACTTTTAAACCCCACTTAATTAGTTTAAATTTTTACAAAAAATATAGGTACATAATGTGTTTTATTAAAATCTTTAATACCTACAACACAGATGTAAAAAGTTTCAAAGAGTTCCGTTTTTGAAAAATTAAGAAAAGACAAATACAAAACTGCAGCTACCTGGGGCCTATTGCACCATCTTACAAAATTGTGATTACAAGCAATTTTTTAACAAATTTGTAAAAAATCGAGTTTTTTTTCATATGTATTTTTTTTAATCACAAATTTGTACTTGTAATTTGTAGTTGGTGCAATAGGCCCCTGAATGTGAAATATCTCCTCAAAGGAAACACATAAAATTGCTCAGCCAAATTTTGAATCAGTTAACTAGTTTGAACACCAGATTGATCTACTGTGCCAGATGCACACACGTATGTACGCCCAGAACGATGAACAGCAAGACAATACCCACTTTTTTAGATTTCTCCAGTAACGAAGTGTTAAATTTCGAAACTTTTATATAACATGAAACTAATACTTGCCTTAAAGATGTTACGAAAAATAATAATATCCTTGTAAATAAAATTATGGACCAACCTATTTAGTTCACTTTTTTTAACCCCACACTTTTTTAAGATATGCCTACATATATTTGTTTAAAAATTTATGAAACTCAATGCTCTTTCGACCCTTATGTTAAAATAAATATGTGATATTATAAAAACCCGCATAATTCCACACCCCTTCCTGCAATCTTAAGGCGCGCACGCCAAACCACACTTTTGCATCTGTTCACTACCCTGCAATTTTTTTTATCATCCAAAAAAATCTTACCCACTTTAATAAAAAATACACCTAAACATCTGCCAATGGTTAAACAATTTAATTACTAATCAATTGACACAGGGTTTCGCTGTCGCGACAAATGTATCCCTTTTCCTCTTTCCATACATACATATATGTATGCAGCTAAGCCCAGGTTATACCGTTTAGAAAAAAAAATCCAAATTAAATGTTCAGTCTAGTAGATCCTGAGCCAATATTATAAAAAGAAGAGATAACTCTGAAAGGTCTAAACAACTCTCTGTCGATTCATTGATTTCTATCGCCTTAGGGGCTTGAAAAAAATAACTAAAATGAATTTGAAACAAATTTAATTCCCCCCTTCCAAAATGCAACAACTAACAAAAAACTTGAATCCTTATCGATGGAACACAATAATAACACGTTCGATGATAAAAGGTAGGTAGGTATCTTCTTTTGATAACTTGGTGTGTAATCCAATGAATACATAAATAGGACGGCTGCTTCGTGGGTTGAAATAGTTAAAAAAAATAAATAAGATACATGCACATCCTTGAAAATGCTATAAGGATCTCCATCCAACTCCGCTGCTTACCCATCAAATTTTAATGGCATCACTTTTAAAGGAATACGTATAAACGACCTCCTGCCAAGGAGTTCATCAATTTTATAGATTGATCGAATTCGAGTGAAAAGTGCGCGCCACACTCATCTCGCATTTTTATTTAATTTTTTTTTCTTCTTCTTTGTTACCTGAAAGAACCACAACAATCGGCACAGCATTTTTCGTTCAGTTCAGTTCGATTTCGATTCTCATTATTTTTCAATTTTCATTCGAAATGCCACCGAAAAATACAAAGAATTCACAAGAAGGATAACAGAAGTAAAATAAAAAAAAAATACAAATAATAAAATAAAATGCACTCTGCCGAAGGAGTAGAGTTCTTCCCCATCATAAATATAACAACTCTTGAGAAGTACAGAGTTAAGGGATATTAAGGACGAAACATCACAGTCCCTTCATCGTACCTACCTACGATCGTAGAGTCCTCTATGATAGGGTGAAAATTGTGAATCCATTGAAATTCATTTTTATTATGTTTTTTCTCAAAAGGACTTTTAAGGACCACGGAAAATTGTAGAGAAAATGTGCAATCCTAGGTAGATAGGTACATATGTTTTTTTGTGTTTGTGTGTCTATGGATCCTTTTGTTGAAAACTGATGGCATTTTATAGTGCCTCGTCATTTTATTGATGATCCGGTGAGCTCCTCGTTGAGGTGTCTGATCAAGTTGGGCTACGCTTCATCAATTCTCCATTATGTTCAAGACACACTGTCAGTGGCACATGTGATTCATTCCCTATAAAAATATTCCATGTACTTAATGGAATATCCTTTTTCCATTTGGATGGGACCCTTTTAATGCAAAAAAATATTATTCCTAGGTAGGCAAGTGGGTTATTATATGATGATGGAATTTCGTTATGGTTTTCGAGGGTTATTTATTTTTTTTTTTTTTTGATAGACGATTCGCAATGGACATTTGTTTGACTTTTACATTGTTTATTGTTCGCAATTGGGAAAATATTGATTTTGCTGTTTTCTTCTTGTTCTTTGATGAGCATTTTAAGTAGCTGCCAATTTTTTAATGGCTTCCCATAAGTGCTATAATAATGTGTACATAAATTATTTTTTCTTTTAAAATTGAATTGAAAGGTAAAGGCAACGTTTTTCATATTATAAATTGACAGGTGAAAATAATTCTTAATCTGACATCTTGATGGTTGACAAATTTTGTGTCAGAAGACTGTGTTTAGGTTGAACGTCGAGTTGTTCTGACGTTTGGGTCATGTACAATTTTATTTTCACTCTTTTAAATTTGACTAAGGTCCGAAAAGTGAAAGGGCTTTAATTCTTCAAAGACTGATAACTGCTCTCACAGACTATCGATTTGATTCAATCACTCATCGTCTCATAAGATTTTTGTTTGTTGCAGCAAGAAAATCTTATGTATGTATCTTTATTTCAAGACAGCCCAGCTGACAGATCAAAGCGAACAGAAAAACTTTGTATACCTACAGCCGTGTTGGTGTCGTTAATAAGTGTCAGACACGGCGATCTTAAGACATTTCAATTAAAAGTGTCAGTAGGGTGCTGTTGGATCTAATTTTCATGTCCGATTTTACAGCCGAGAGTATATCAATCGTCGCGATGGACTATTCTCCGCAGCACAGTGGGACAATCTTTAAGGAAAAGTTGTAGAAATTTTATACGAAATATGGTGGACATCTTAGTACGCACACTTTTCAAGTGAAAGTAAAATATTCATAGCACATGGCTTTGGTATGACTTCAAAGGAAAAATCCAATGGTGCTAAAATGCCCAGTTTCATTTCAAGAAATCGTTCGTGCAGGAAATTTGTCAGGCAATCGGCAGACCAAAAATCGTACAAAACTGTCACTCATTGTGAATGAAAAGACTGTTCCAAAATCGGTCTTGAATTTTCAAAATTTTCAAAGCCCCAGATGGGACAAGTTTGCTTATAAACGTACCAAGACGAACATACGCCATCATGAAAGCGCTGTTTCCTATCAGTCTCAACGCTCTGTTTCTTATCTGTTCTGGATTCTATTCAATATATGAAGAGAAGTTTGGGCTGCACCTGTCCAAAGATGTGAGTTATACTCGAGTTTTGGACGTATAAACGGCTTATAACTTTAAGCCAGATTAGAGGGGGTGACAAATTCCTTACACCGCCGATATAGAAATCCCAAGGATTTAGAAGCGTTTTTAGCGGCCTCCAGAATATGGGCATTCAAACATTGATCGACGTTGACACTCATTCCGAGTACAGAGAACTTTTCGGCTTCTTCAATGCAAGTGCCATTCAAGGACAATGGTATAAGGGGTACATTTTGCTTCAACGCCAATCTAGACAGGATTGAGTTTTCGAAGCATTAAACTCTATACGATTTTGTTTACCCCATTTAACAATGCTGTAAAGATCGGAGTTTAATGAGCTTATCATACGATCCCGTTGTAATTCCACGTGAATTTAAGAACGATTATGAAAAATTGAGGGTAGAGTGGTTGGCAAATGAAGTGCATTAGAAGTTTCAGACAAGAGATCTTTCGTAAAAATGTGGAATAGAGTCGGAGACAAAATGGAACCCTTAGGAACACCAGCATTTATTTTGTGAAGATCAGACTTGAAACCATCCAAACCTACTTGTAATGAACGGTCATAAAGATAATTGCTAATCAAGCAAGGAATTTACCATTCCATGAATATATAATAAGAGAGCCTAGTGCCAAAGTCTACCAAATGCCTTTGAAATATTAAGCGCAATAATCTCACTTTCTGCAAAACAATGTAAAGATCTGTTTAAGTCTTTGGTGAGATATGTCATCAGATCAGAAGTGGAATGATTGCTTCGAAAGCCGTACTGCCAATCATTGGATCTGCGAGATATTTCTTGAGTTGATAATAATTGATCAGCGATTCCATGACCTTGGAATGAAGAGACGTAAGTGCAATTCGTTGGTAGGCTGAACAGGAAAAAGAGTCGCTCTTTTTAGGAACAGGCTAGACAATTTCTGTGTTCCATTTTCTAGGGAAGATTACAGAATAATATAAGAGCGATGGAAAAGCTTTCGCAATGGTTTTTATGAAGAACACCTCATTAGAAGAATAGGGGTATAGCATTAGGACCTACGGATTTGCTGATATCAAGATCTGGCAACTGTACATCATCATCATAGGCTCGACAACCGGGTTCCGGTCCTGGCCTCTTTCAACAAGTCCCTCCACCTATATCGGTTTCGAGCTGACGCCATCGCCATCCAGTTGCGCACCCCTAGGCTTTGGGCGTCCTGGTCTACGCCATCTCTCCAGCGCAAGCTGTCGTCTACCATAGAATGTACCACAAAGTACTTTCCGAGCAGGTTCCTCTTCGCTCATGCGAGCTAGGTGCCCTGCCCACCGGAGAGATTTCTGGATTTGAAGGGCTTTGACAGACTATAGTAGGCTCTGTTGAATTTGAGAAGCCGACCGCGTATTTCTTTTTCTATATTGTTATTGGCTGCTACTATTGACCCAAGGTATTTAAAGAATTGCACCACTTCAAATTCATGCTCCGCTACCTTGATTGTTTGGCAACCGTACGAGTCCGGAAATATACATATTCCATTGAAAGATGCAAGATAGATTGAACGCTTAATATTTTATCTAACGTTATTTAAGTTAAAGATTCAATAAAAATTGTCAGAAAAATGCGCGAAAAAAAATTGGGTAGTTGGGCGCTCTGGCATGTCACGCGGAAGGTCTTAGAATCGATTCCTTCACTGTCTGCTACTTTTTTACTTGCGACTTATAGGTACTATAAGGCAAGTTATGCATTCGTAAAAAAATCGAACTCGAGATTTTGATCAAAGTTGACATAACGAGTACGATGATAGCGAAGACCAAAAAAGTGGGTCTCGCAGTTCTGTCTGTCTGTCTGTCTGTTCGACTACAGCTAAACGGCTCGGCCTATTTTCTTCAAACTTGATAGATGTGGGTTTTAATCTTTTCCCCCAGATGTTTTTTCTTTTTTTTTTAAAGACCAAAAATAACGGTATTTTTTTCTCAAAAACTATCCCACAGATTTTTAAAACAAAATTCATGAAATTTCATTTAGTTAAACCTAGATAATGGTTGAAAAAAAATGTCTTGCTACCCCCCTTGGAACCATTTTTTTTGTTTTTGATTTTTTTAAAAACGATACAACGGATTTTGATAATTTTTTTACGTTTACGCTCCCCAGCAGTTTCATTATTACTGCGTATTCAATTTTTCAAAACAATTTTTTTGAATTTTAAAAAAAAATTTCAAAGTTTTTTTTTTTGAAATCTCAATATTGCGAAAACCCGTTGCTCCATTTTTTTTAAATTTGATAAATAAATGTTTCTTAAAATAGTCTACAAGACATGAGAAAAAAAATTTATTTTACCAAAAAATAACGGTACCCTCCATGCAAATGTTAAAAAATGGTTTTCGAAAATCGTATTTTTCTCGAAAACGGTTCCAAGAATTTTGCTTAAATTTTTTTCTTTCGATTAATTCTTAAGATCTATTATTTAATAAAAAATAATTTGACAACAAGATATTAGTGACTGTACCTACCATTGAACGATTTTTTCGAATTTTGAATTTCTGACTGTCGGCATAACGGATTTTAATGAAATTTTTTAGAGAGAAGTTTTTAAAAAGTTTAAAAAACATTGCAATTTAAAACTTTAAGAAAAATATTTTTTTGAAATTTGAAAAAAAAGCGGGATTATAATAGATCGGGATTTTGAACAAGCTGGATTTTAGAAGATGGGGTTTTAAAAAAGCAGTATTTCAGCAGACGGGATTTTAAAACTTTTTTTTTCGGGATTTTTGGAAAGCGGGATTTCAAAAAGTGGGCTTTTGATACGCTCCCGTTTCCATTTGAACGGATCAATATGGATTTTTTTATATTTTGGGGGAAAAATTGTCTTGATAGCAATGAATGCCAAATGCAAATGTCCAGTCTTTGATTAAAGAGCTTTTGAAATTTTTTAATTTTTAGGTTAACCTGGTACATTGTCATGGACAACGGGTCCAACGTCTAATTCAAGTGTTTTTATAAAATTTTTAAGGTGTAAAGGTATTAAAGTCATGAAAAATTTCCGTATCAACCGCAATCGAACGGGTTGGCTGAAGGAGGGCTACAGGCAGTAAGGTCAGTTTTAAAAAAATTGTGTTTGGAAGAAAACAAAACAATGTTAAAAATGTTAATGATAGAAAAAAGAAAACAGACAACAAAAGTCTTAATGAAAAAAATTGCAAAGAGAAATATTTCGATGGTAAAAGTTGTGAAACCATTCACTTTGCAGTTAAACCCCTTCTCTTTACCTTTGGAAATATGGTCTAATTTCTCCCGCACAACTTTGGGTACCAGATGTAACTTATAATTGATAAATCTAGATGTGAAAGTGGGCGTGGCATTAAAAAGTTTCAATATGGTGGTTGAAAATCAGCAAATTTTCAAACAAAGCAACGAACAGGATGACTTCCATTCCCTCCTTAAACGTCATCTTTTAGTTCATTTAATTCCAGTTTTGAAGATATCTCGTCCCACTGTGGCGTGTGTCGCAGTATCTTCTAGGAGCCTCGGAAAAGCCTATACAAATACATACATACATTGTGTAGCTATTATAAAATATTTTTTTAATTTATTTCATCTCCCATTCCCGTTTTTTTTTTTCCATATCAAACACTTAACTGATGTGGGCGTAATCGGTGCTAAGTTATACGAATTGGATCTTTTTTATGATCATCGGGAAACATTTGGAAAAGTCAAAAAATATACTTTATGGGCTCATTTAAGGGGATCTTACACTGAATACCGATAATTGCTTCACCAAAGTTATTTCCATAATCCAAAATTTTTATTTTTATTTGGAAATAAAATTATAGTTGTTGAGATGGCATGGCGGCTAGCGTGCTGAGGGCCGCTGCTGAGGAGGACGGTACAGGAGGATATTTTTGGTGGGAGTATTTTCGTCCATTAATAAAGTCGTAATTAACACTTTATAGAAATATACTATAATTTAATTGATTTGAAACTTATTTAAATTGTTGTCGTGTTCCATTTCGGAGACCAGACAGTTTGGCCACTAAAAATAGAAGTGTACCAGGGAAAAGGGGTGGGGATGTCGTGTCTGTGGCAAATAATCCTAGGCATTATTTTCTTGACATGCAAATAATGAAGAAGGTGTAATATGAAAGAGTTGTATGGCATGACAGGGTATTTACAGAAAAACCAGACGAACAAGAGAAGGAACGAAAAAAACAAGAATCCGTCAGTCCGCCAATATAATTCCTAGACCTTAATTTTCTACACGAAAGCGAAGCCAATGCAATGTCAACAGTCTGGTTCCGATATTGTTAAGCTCTTTACTTTTTACATTTTGTTCTTGTTTATATTTTACTTTTCTTTTGTTTTAAAATTTTATTGAAATTCGATGTCGCCGCATTTGGGGTTTTACTTTTCGTTTCTTTTTTTTGTTTCTGCAGCTCAAATAATTGATGAAAGGATTTAATTCTTTTTGAATGGAGCTGCCATGTACTCATAGCCTGTGTTTAATAGACGGAGAGAGTTGAGTAAAGGAAATTAATTGATGGGCTGTTGATGGCTATGAATCAAACGGACTTAGGGGTAGACATTTTTGTATAAATAATGAGGTGGGTAGGTTTTTCCCTTTTACCATTGAATAATGACAGCGCTGATGAAGTCGATGAGATGTGAAAGCTTTAATTCGAATGGAATTAAATTCCCAGCAATAATCGTGAACATAGGTTAGGCTGAGGCTTGTTCTTGCAATCTGTATAATTGTGAAATTTTAAGGGTTCTTTGAAAAAAAAAAAAAAAATATGAAATTCTTTTTGACGTACATAAATGTGATTTGGATGGTGTCAAAATCCGATGCTGAAAAACATTCAAGCTTGTTCATTATAGCTTATGGTATATTTTTTAAGGGCCTTTAATTTTTGTATATACTGTGTAGTGTGGGAATTATTGGATCTGAGAACCCAAAGGAACATAAGGCTCACGACACTAAGGATCAGTGAAAACGTTTTTGATCTATTATATAGTATAGAAGATGTTTGCACGTTTCGAGGGATTAACATCGACTCGAACCACTACCACGTTGTAGACAAGGTTAGACTGCGGATATCCCGACCCAAGCCAAAACAAGGAAGTACTGCGAGGAAGTTCGACGTTGGCCATTCGCAAGTTCCTTTTCCGATCGAGTTTCTAACAACCTCTTAAGAAGTCCTATTTGCTTAGCATCAAGTATTGAGGACCAGTGCCAACATTGGCAAGCAGCCATCAGAGATGCCGCCTCTGATGTGCTGGGTTTTACACGACCAGCACAACGAAACGCCTGGTTTAACGATGAGTGCCGGCAAGCACATGCAGTAAAACAAAAGGCATATAAAGCGGCACTGCAAAGAAGGACTAGAGCTGCTCGCAAGCTCTACGAGCAGAAGAGGAGAGGAAAACACCGTCTTCTCAGAAAGAAAAAGAAGGAGCATGAGAAGTGCTTTATCGAGGAAAAAGAGGTATGCCATAGCAGGAATGAAGTTCGGAAGTTTCACCAAAAGGTAAAAAAAAAACATCACAAGGATACAATCCCCGAGCCGAAGCCTGCATGGATAATCAAGGGAATATCGTAGTAGAACCGCAGTTCATGCTGAGAATACGAAAAGAACATTTCTCCAATCTTTTTAATGGCGATGAAGAAGAAAATGCTGCTGCTATAGAGATAGTAAAATTCGACTTAGGCAACGCAGACCAACAATACCGCCCACCCGACCTGGACGAAGTGAATACAGCTATATCGAATCTCAAGTCCAATAAAGCCGCTGGAGCTCACGGCTTCGCTGCCGAACTGTTCAGAGCTCATCTGCAAAATATGGTCGGAAGAAAGCATGCCCGATGAATAGAAACTCGACCCTCTAAACTGCTCCAACTACAGAGTCACAAGTCTCCTGAACATCGCGTATAAGATCCTTTAGGCCGTATTATGTGAACGTCTGAAGCCTTTCGTTAACAACCTGCGGCTCTAGACTAGGAAATTCAGCCATCGATCAAATATTCACATTACGGCAGATCTTGGAAAAAACCTAGGAGCTTTAAATCGACACCTACCACCTTTTCATCGAATTCAAAGCCACGTAAAAAAGCATCTATAAGAACGAACTATATAGAACAATGTCTAATTTTGGCATCTCTGACAAACTTGTCCGTTTGGGCAGGATGGCGAAGGAAAATGTACGTTGTTCCATCAAGGTCGGAAAAGATCTCACCGATGCATTTAATGTCAAAAAACGTTTTAGGCAAGGCGATGCTCTGTCGTGTGACTTCTTCAAGATCGTTCTTGAAATAATAGTGCAAAACTCACGCTTCAACACAAGAGGCACAATCTTTCAAAAGTCCGCCAATTACTCGGATACGCCGCGCCGACGGCATCGACATTATTGGAAGAACATAGCGTGATGTCAGTGGCGCTTTTGTGAGCATTGAGACGGAAGCGAAGAAGATGGGCTTAGCTGTAAATGAGGGCAAGACCGATTATATTCTGTCATCAAGAAAGGACACACAACACCGACGTCTTGGACAGAACATCATTATAGACAGCTATAACTTTGAGGTAATTAAGGACTTCATATTCCTAGACACCACTATAAATTCAGAAAACAACACCAGCGCTGAAATCAAACGCAGAATAACTCTCTTGCCAATCGCTACTTCTTTGGACCAAGAAGACAATTGAGTAGCAAAGTCCTCTCTCAAGCAACTAAAGTGTCCCTCTATAAAACCCTCATCATCGTGGTCCTTGTCTATGGTGCAGAGACACATGGACTTTGTCGAACGTGAATGAGAGCGCTATAGGATGTTTCGAGAGGAAAATTCTTTGTGTGATCTTTGGTTCCGTCTGTATAGACCGGGAGTGGAGGAAAAGATATAACCACGAACTGTACAGGCTGTACAGCGAAAGTGACCTAGTCAAACGAGTCAAAGTCTAACGACTGAAATGGCTAGGTAATGTAGAGCGAATGGACCCAAATGTTCCGGCCCAGAAAGTTTTCGACCGAGGGACGGCGCATTAGAGGAAGACCGCGACTTAGGTGGGGCACACAAGTGGGAGAGGACCTCAACCAACTTGATGTACGAAACTGGAGACAGCTTGCTAGGGACCGATCTAGCTGCGAGAATCTTGTTAGTTGAGGCCCTGGTCCACCCCGAACTGTAGCGTCACCTTAAGTAAGTAAAACATTCCACATTTGTGTAGGGCGGCTAAAGAAAGAATCTATGAAGGTTTATTAAAATAAGAGTAAAACAATGAAAGATAAAAAAACATTGCCGCTGTGATCGAGAGATTTTAAGTTTCTGTTACTTTTTCTATTACCTATCATTTTTAAAGCTTTTTTTTTTTGGATTCCATCCAAAATATTCAAGCGAGTTATTGAAATGCCTGCCCAAATATGGGACTTGTTCTTGAGCCTTGAACGAATATAGACCTTATAGATTACACACTAAAAATAAATTCCTCGGTAATATTGATAAAAACGTTTTGTTGACTTTCAACAAAACAATTTTATCATTTTGATTAAATTTTTGTCAGTACGAAAGAATGATTTTGTTGATTTTTTATAATTCAGCATGATTTTTTGACAGTTTAACAAAATATGCACTACAAATAATATTGTCAGTTTAACAAACCAAGTTTTGTTAATTTAACAAAATAAAACAGAGATTTTTGTCACATCGACAAACTTTTTTGTGATGTTAACAAAATGTTTATTGTATCTACAAAAAATCTGTTTTGTAAATGTTTGTCAATATCACAAAATTTTTGTAAATTTCTTTTTGTCAGTTTAACAAAAAATGAAAACGTTTTTGTTAAAATGACAAATATTTTGTTTTGAGGTTGAGTTATTTTGTAATATTGATAAAATAATATTATCAGATAGATAAAATTATTTTTATCATGACATTATTGATCATGACATTTCTTTTGTGTATGATATAGTTCACATTTGGTTTTTGTCAACAAATCGATGTAAGATTAACTGAACTTGGCAAAAATTGCATATTGTCCATACGCCCTCACAGATAGTTTCATGTGAGATGTAGGGACGAAACCCCAATTTTTGTAGACTTTAATCCCAAAAAAACTTTTTTGAAAAAATTAATTTTGTGGATTCAACAAAATAAATTTGTAAAATTGACAAAATATTTTGTTGAATTGACAAAATCTTTTGTTGAATTGATAAAATATTTTGTTGAATTGACAAAATATTTTGTTAATTTAACAAAATATAACACAAAAGTTTTGTTAATTTAACAAAATAATTTTGTTAATTAAACAAAACAATTTTGTTAGTTTAACAAAACAATTTTGTTAATTTAACAAAAAAATTTTGTTAATCCTACAACATTAACAAAAAAAAATTTGTTAATATGAGAAATTAATTTTGTAAATATACGAAATTTTGTCATACTGACAAAATATTTTTGTTATTTCAACAAATTAATCAGTTAGCATAACAAAATAGTTTCGTGGATACAACAAAATATTTTTTGTTCCCTCAACAAAATTCTGTAATTTTTATCAATTTGACAAAACTTTTTATCAGATCTACCTAGATTTTTGTCATATATACCATGATTTTATTTTCAGTGCAGCCAGAGGGGAGAAAAATTTCTTGCAACGTGGAAGGAAACCTAAACACTTAGCAGCGTTTTCAGCGACAGAGATTATGTGGCCATTCCACACTAGTTATTTTCAAAAAAATTTTCTATGTTTAGAGACTTTCCATCAATTTGTTGTTAGTATCATAGTTAAAGCCGTTATGAAAAAATTCAGGAAATTATTGTGTCATAACACTAAAGATATGGCTTACATGCAAATTTCCAAATAATATATTTCGGATTCATTTTAAGATCTCTTTGCACCTTCCAAATCTCGCTTCCATCTAAAGAATCAGTTCTAAATTTGTTGCTAATGCATAACCCTTTAGTACAAGTAAAAATATACTCTAAGTGATAAGTTGCTACTTTTTATCAACTTAATTTGTGACAAGAACATCTGTTTTTCTTATCAAAAATTCTGACAACAACGTCAACATGAAACAACATTTTTCTTATCCACTTTTATTTTTATCTCAGAAAAATCCTTAATAAACAAGAAACCCAAAACAAAACTCTTTGCACCAAGATAAAGACTTCCGTTTTGCGTTTGGTCATATCCCATACAAAAGGGTTGATGTCTTTTGTATCTCATTTTCCATCATCTTTGTAAACGAAAATATTTACATTCTCTACAAAAAGATTACCATATTCTCGAAGATTTGTCTTGTTCTTCAAAAATACATATGAATTGATTTTCAATGACGAATGATGATGAATTTGAAATTTATTTCCAAGAATATACAAACAAAGAGTAAATGTTTAGATACATTGTCCAAATGTATCCACACCGCACTCAACACAAAAGGGATAGTCTTCAATCTACATTGAAAAGAATTTGCTTTGATAAGATTCATAGATAGATTTAGTTGAAAATGAAAAATGAGATGCATTTCCTTGTTAGGGGAATTTGTTTCTTCGTATTTGGGGAATTCAAATGAAATATCGTTTCAATTTCTATTTAATTCAAAATTGGTTCTCTAAGTTATTCAAAAAGGAATGTTCTGAGATCTCTCAAATTGGGGTGGTATTTTAATGTTGAATCCCGAAGACCAAAAAGATGCAGCTGCAGCACGAACACTCCTGAGATTTTCTTGATATTGAAATTTGAATAATTTTCAAGAACATAAAATCTGGTGAAGAAGGTTGTGATGCAGATCACCTGCTTCCATAAAGGTAACCCCTTCAAGTACGTTTGTGACTTTTCATAACTTGAGCCTTCTTTTGTCAAGTAGTGTAACGATATTCTCAAGATAGTACCAAACCCTCTTTTCCTATATCTGGCAAAGACGATAAGCAGTCCTCATCACTTATCGCATATCATACCAGACCACTTGAGCTCATTACCGAAGAATGACCTCCAATCCACCATCTATTCCATATGGAAATATAGATACACCAAGATCTCACCAATTGAACAAAGATTAACTCACATTTGATCAACATTTCTGTCTGCACTTGTAGACGAAAATAAAATTCCTTACAAAGATACTTTGCTCTCTAATAACGAGAAAAAAAGGCACAATTAATTTCGGTCCATTATCTTTGAGACTACAATCCACTTAAGGCTCCACATCCTCACTCATAACTGAAAAGAATTGAGGGAAAAAAATACAAAAATCTTCTCTGATCTTTTGGGTGAATCTTCAAAGATCTCTATGAGAGGATCATCATCAGCGATCTTCAGCCATCCACATCGGCAATCACGAACAAAATTCTAGAATCATTAGAATCTTTTGGTTAGGACGCGACATCTCAGAAGAACATATATAAGACCAGGGTAATTATTTGGAGTGATTTCTTTAGTCATCATGAAAGAGACTCCAATGATACGCTCCACTTGGATCACGCACATGCGATCGTTGTCAAAGGAATAACCTACACTTAAGTGCTCAATGATAAATGGTCTTATACTTCAATCTATTCAAAAAAGGATTTTTCTTTTTGTGTCTTTTGTATCTTTTCTATATTCTATCCATAGTCGTATCTATCTTTTGAAATACAAATTTGGATTTAGAATGGATCGACTCTGCCACTTACTAATTAAGGGGGAAGCACGATCGTTTGTAGTGGATTTTGGGCTTAGGATTAATGAAACGTTTTTTGTTTTTTTTTTTAAGTTTTTGGTACCCCACTGTTTTCACCCCCTAATGGATGTAAATGGTCTCTTTAATTTGAATTGTGGCCCAAGTTTTTGTTTTGTCCCGGTAGAAGATAGAGAATTGTTTTTTATTTGAGAATTTATTACAGACATGTGGTGTGAGTTCAAAAAAGCATTTAATTGAATTAATTTATTGTAGATAGATAAAGTGGCTCTTGGTGATAAAAAGAGCTGGGAATGAAGAGAAAATAATTTAAAAAAATGGGATATTTGAACTAAATAAAAAAATAAACTTGCCTTTCTAAATACGCCGCGCGTGTTTTATATTCATTATCAGTTTCAGGATTGTATAGGGTGGGCCAACTAAGACCTACCAAAGTCAAACGCGAATCCTTTTTTTTTTTGCAGATTGTAATGGAATTCTTCGAATTTTATAATAGATGTACAGGGTGCGCCAGAGAAACTTACTTATTTGAAAGGTCAATAAAAACAAAAGTACTTCAATTATTGTTTTAATTTTTTTTTTATTTGAGAATACAATATCCCAATTTTTTTTTCATGCAGTCTTGAAAATGACATCGGATAAATGGCGACCCCCATTGCGCTTACACTGATGAAGTCGATTTTTGAAATTCGTCTCCACTCTTTGCAGCATATCAATCGGTATGTTGGCAATGGCGTCGCGAATTTTTGTTCTTGAGGTGTGCTATGGTCCGTGGTCGATCGACATAAACCAGAGATTTCAAATAACCCCATAAAAAGAAATCGCATGGAGTCAAATCTAGAGAGCGTACCGGCCATTGGAGATCGCCTCTGAGAGAGATGAAACGGTCGGGGAAATGTTGTCGCAACAAATTCATTGAGTCTCAAATTCATTCATCGTGGGATGAAATTGAAGGTCTTCATGGAGAATTCGTCGAACAGTGGTGTCAGAAATTCCCATAGCAGCTGCGTGTTTGCGAGCCGAACGCCGGGGAGAACGCACAATTGAGTGCCTCACTCTTTCGATATTTTCCGGAGTTCTGATGGTCCGTTGGAGTCCATTTCTGGGTTTAGCGACACTTCCACACTCCCGAAATGAGTTAACTCACGACAGAATCAAATTACGGCCAGAAACGAGTCTGTGAGGAGGAATTTCAAAGCGAGCGCGGAAGGCACGTTGCGTAGCAACAAGTGAGCGACCGTTAGAAAAGAAGCTCTCGACTGCGAAGGCCCGCTGCTTTCTAGGCCAGAGCATGATGACAACTGACTGGAGGGAGAAACAAACTTGGGAACTTCCCCCTCCAGATGCGCCCCCTCTTGCCCCTCTAACCGCCCAAATCACCGCGCGGGAATTTTTTCAAATAAGTAAGTTTCTCTGGCGCACCCTGTACATACAAACAACAACTTGCTCAAATCGATTGTGTTTTTTTTTTGCTGAAAGACTTATCGCCTCATATTTCTTCGAGAATATGGTTAAATAGTCAGGAACGATTTCGACAACTTTTTGCGACCAATAGCTAAGCAATGATTTCTGATTCCAAAAAGATGGAGTGACTGCGGACACTCTTAGGCACTACAACGTACTATAAGGCTTATGTATTAGTAAAAAAAATCGAACTCGAGATTTTGATCAAAGTTGACATTACGATGATAGCGAAGACCAAAAAAGTGGGTCTCGTATTTTTAATTTTTTCCCCCACTTTTTTTCTCTTTTTTTTTAAGACCAAAAATAACGGTACCCATCATACGATTTTTTTCGAAATTTTATAAATATTTTTTTTCTCAAAAACTGTTTGACAGATTTAAAAAAATAAAATGCGCGACTGGGTCGCACGAACTTGCTAGTACGTAATAGACTAAGAATTTTAAAAACGAAAATTATTAAAGAAAACTGTTTATAAGGATAAAATGATTTTTTTTAATTCTTTTAGTAGTAAGAGATAAAAACAGAATGCTATGCAAATATGAATTTATGTCAGAACAAAAATTATAAGTCGTTGTAGTGGTTCCTTAAAAAAATAAACTTTTATGTACAAAATTTTTAAAACATTTTTAACAAAAAATTTTGGTACGCCAACTTTAAGTTTTTATTATTATACAAATAAAAGTAAAATTTCCAAAAAAAATAATAAGCCGTTCTTGAGATATCGAATTTTCCAAAAAAAAAAACGATTTTTTTATAAAAATTGAAAAAATATTTTTTTTTTTAAGTTTTGAAATGCAATGTCTTTTAAACTTTTTAGGAGCTTCTTTATAAGAAATTTAATTAAAATCCGTTATGCCGATAATGAGAAATTCAAAATTCGAAAAAATCGTTCTATGGTAGGTACATTCAGTAATACATATCTAGATTTAATTTTTTTTTTTTTATTTAATTATAGATCGTAAGAATTAATCAAAAGAAAAAAAAAACTAAGCAAAATGATCGGAACATTTTTCGAGAAAAATACGATTTTCGAAAACCATTCTTTAACATTTTTGTAGGTTTAGATAAAACAAAATTTTTTTTTCTCAAATCTTGTAGATTATGTTAAGAAACTTCTCTTTGTCAAGTTTGAAAAAAATTGATCTTGGGGTTTTCGAAATATTGATTTTCCAAAAAAAAAAAACTTTGAATTTTTTTTTTAAATCCAAAAAATATAAAATTGAAAATTTGAATATGTAATAATATTTAAACTTTGAAGGAGCTTTAGTATAAGAAAAATGGTTTAAATCGGCTGTACCGTTTTCGAGAAAATCAAAAACAAAAAAATATGCACCCGGGGCTACCAAAAATAACAATTTTTTGGTTTTAACTAAATGAAATTTTTCAATTTTTTTTTTTAATTCTGTGGGACAGTTTTTGGGAAAAAAAATATTTATAAAATTTCGAAAAAACCGTATGGTGGGTACCTACCGTTATTTTTGGCCTTAAAAAAAAGAAAAACGCGTTTGGGGGGAAAAAATCAAAAATACTATCTACCAAGTTTGAAGAAAATCGGCCGAGCCGTTTAGGCAGTAGTCGCACCGACATACAGACAGACAGAATTGTGAGACCCACATTTTTGGTCTTTGCTATCATCTTAATGTCAACTTTGATCAAATTCTCGAGTTCGATTTTTTTTCCCAAATTTTGTTTTAAATTTTTTTTTGAAAATTCAATATTTCGAAAACCCCATAATTGATTTTTACTTGCGATATAGGTACTATAGCATAGGGCAAGTTCTACATTTGGAAAAAAAATCGAACTCGAGATTTTGATCAAAGTTGACATTACGATGATAGCGAAGACGAAAAAAGTGGGTCCGGCAATTCCGTCTGTCTGTATGTCTGTACCTCGAACCACAGCCTAAGCTACTGGAGGTATTTTCTTCAAACTCAGTACTTAAGGGTCTTCGGTGATTCCCTAGAGGAGAAATTGAAATTTTTTCTTTAGCTCCAAAACTTATTTATCTCGAAAACGGCTCTAACGATTTTGATAAAAAAATTAAGTGTGATATTATGGATATGGACTATATTTTGGTCAAAAAAATTTTTGGGGAAAAATGTTATTAACGGTACCTGTCATAGAACCGTTTTTTTTGATTTTTGACTTTCTTATTAACGGCTCTAAGGATTTAAACCAAAAATTTTCAGCGGGATTCTCCTTAAGTTTAAAATAATATTGCTTATAAAAATATTCGAAAAAATATTTGTTTGGTTTTTTGAAAAAAAAAAAAAAAAATAATAATTTTTTTTTGAAAAATCAATATCTTCAAAACGTGTGAACGATTAGTTTTTGAAATTATTTCCTAAAATCAATATTATTAAATACTTAAAATTCGCATCCCACATTTTTTTCTTAAAAAATTTTAAAGAAATTTCTTATATAAAAAATGTATTTAATAATAAAATGATATTTCGAAGTTTGTTTGCATAAATTCATACTTTTCTAGAAATCAGACGGCAATTTTATGCATTTGAACATTATTATCTGATTAAATCTATATTTTATATTTATAAAATGTATCTTAAATTCCGAAGTACTTTTACATAAGAGCAGGTTCGTGCGATCCAGTCGTGCATTTTATTTTTTTTTTAAATTGATAAATAAAAGTTTCTTTACACAATTTACAAGATGTGAGAAAAAAAAATAATTTTACCTTAAAATAACGGTACCGACCATACAAATGTTAAAAAATAGTTTTCGAAAATCTTATTTTTCTCGAAAACGGCGCCTAGAATTTTGATAAAAATTTTTTTCTTTCAATACATTTTCACGATCTTTAAATTAATTTGAAATTAAGATATTACAGCTTGTGCCTACCACAGAACCATTTTTTTTAATTCTGAATTTCTCATTATAGACATAAACTTGCATTAACTAATACTTGCTTGAATAACATTCCATCCTGTTTTTATCTCCAACTACTAAAGGAGTTGATTTAGTCATTTAAAAAAATAATTTTATGCTTATGAACAGTTTTCTCTAACAACATTCGTTTTTAAGATTCCTAGTCTATATTACATAGGAGCAAGTTCATGCGACCCAGTCGTGCATTTTATTTCTTTAAACACTGAAAATCTTATTCGAGATATAATTTTGCTATAATGTCCCATAGCTCAGCTATAAGAAACGCATAACAAATTGATAAAAAAAAACTTAAAATCGAAATCGTTCACAATTATCCGCATATTATATTGAAAAAAGTTTTCGGAACTACAGGCTCTGTATGTGGAACTTTGTGTATGGATGTGTGTATATCCATTCAGTAACAAAATCGGATTCTTTACAGTGTTACAGAAATATTGACAAAATAAAAATTAAGTATTCCTATTTCTACCCACATTATTATCCCTAATTGTTTATTTCTCATAAATAATATAGAGAAAATTAAGTTCACATAAATAACGAGCTGAATGTTACAAATTGATTGTGAATTGATCTTTAACATCTGTTTATCTGCCTACTCAGTCCCTCCCACACAAAAAAAAATTTCTTTAAGAAATTATGAAAACGCATAAATATTATTTCGTTTTTAAATATTTGTCTTATGATAGAATTCTTAATGAAATATCCGACATCATCTCCGAGTAAAATGCATCTGACAAACTGGAAATAGATCAAAGTTGCCCCGAAACGAAAATATAAAACATTTAAACTTTTTATCAATTTGCTTATAATTTACTGAACTCCGATTTATTTGGTCATAATTCATTCTCAAGCTGGGTGGCAATCAGAATAAAGTTTTATTTTTTTGAATTTTTTCGAGCGGCAATTACATTATAAAGCTATTACAGCTTGTTTGCCATTGAGACGATTCCACTTAATTATTATTAAATTATCAGTGTAAAGGTCTTTGACATTTTTGATGTCACTTAATTCATTGTTGGTAATATTGAATACACGAAGTAGTGCGCGAAGCTTGTCAGAAGCAAAAATAAAATTGATAAGAATAATTTATGAACAAAACAATGAATGATTCACATTGATTGTTTACACTTGTGTCGTAAATATATGATTTATAGATGGTTGGTGGTATAATTTACGGCGCCAGAGCTTGATATGTAGATATTGTAGCAAGAGGGCTTATCTGGCGCGACAGTTATTGTTTAAAGTTGCGATGTTTATGTTACAGGGATAGATGGAAAATAAATTCTGGAATTTTGTTGTCCATGACACAATGGAAATAAGCAAAACAATTATTTGCTTATGTAAAAACATCGTGCACCCTTTGACTAGGGGATAATTTTATTTTTTTTTTTCAGAACAACTGTTAATAAGACATTTTTGTTTCGAGTTTTATTAACTCTTACTGTGTTCGACTACAACTTAAACGTATAAGTAAATTTTCTTAGAATTTGCATTTGGAAATTTCTTTAGCAGTTTTTTGTATACCTATTTGGCTCAGATAAAAAGTTACGTCAAGCAAATTTTTTTTTTAATGTTTTATGAATAAAAACTTGTTACTTACCTACAGAGACAAAAAATTATAGAACTTTCCAATACATGTTCCTTCGAGACAAAATGGATATACATACTTCTATAACACATGTGACATTTTGTTTTATTCAAATGGCTGCTCGTGAAGCCCACTATCTATTATTAACAATTTTTCGAAAATTTTATTTTCAATCAATCAATCAATCAATCAATCAATGAATTTTATTAAAAAATGATAAAAAAATATTTCCTAAGATTTGGGAAAAAATTATTTTCCAGGTGTCGTTATTTTTTAAAGCACCGAAAACGTCTGTGGGAATTTAAGAATGCTATCTACAAAGTTTCAAGAAAATCGGCCAAGCCGTTTAGGTTGTAGTCAAGCAGACAAAATTGCGAGACCCAATTTTTTTATCTTCCTTGTCATGTCATGTCTGATCAACATTTCGAGAACGATTTTTTTAGGAATGCAAAACTTGACATATAGTTCATTGATTCATTAAAATTTTGCTTAAATTTTATATGTGCCTAAGCCGAGTACCAATAATAATAAAATTTGCTTAAATGATTTTACTTTCATGGAAAATAATACGGACATTGTAAGAAGGCTCTTGAAGAAAAACATATATACATATGTTCAGATATATTCTTAGAAGTTGCCCAAGTCTTTGACAAGACTTGGCACATGAGACTTGATTATGAACTTTATAGGATTCTTCCCAAATAGTACCGAGGAATACTAAAATTACTCGAAAAAGAATTTAGCCGGTGTACCACAAGGAAGTGTCCTAGGACCAACCTTATATTTGTGAGTATACTAGGGATATTTCAGTGGCCATCAACGCTATCATGACCACTTTTTCTGATGTTCCTGTAATATTGGTGCCTGTTAAATCAATTAAGAAGGCTACAAAAAATAGCAAAATGTACTCGATAAAGCTAGAGATTACTCGGAAAAATGTAGTATCAAATTAAATTAAATTTGGTGATGCAACAGCTAGAAGTTAACCAGGACCTAGTGACTTACAACACTCAACCACTCCTGTGTGCGTGTTACCAGGAACGGAAGGGACCTACATTTTTCTGCCCATTCCGAACGGCTAATGAGCAGCACTTTCCATGAAATGAGATATACTTTTAGAGGATTTGTCAATTCCTCGCAAGAGGCAGTACACCCCTGAAAAACTTCTTTTTTTTTTTTGCATGGATCTTTTGTGACCCTATCTGGTCTATCTATCCAGAAAAATTAATTTTAAACAAGCAAGTGATGAAACTCGTTTGGGTGTAATGTATCCAGCTATTATAGAAAAAGTAAGCTAAGCAATTGCTGACCCAATCCAAAACCTCCAAAACAAAGTACTTCATAAAATAATAAATGGCCCTTGGTCATAAGAAAACCCCGCTGTATCACATAATAAGAGACTTCGAAATCATACCAACATGGAAACCGTCTTAAACGTTAGAAACAATAATTGGAGACTGGGAAGATTCAAGTCTCATGAGCCGAAGGTCTAAAAGCTATCCGAAACTGTTAAAAGCTTAAACTTCCGCCAATATGATTTCAAATTCAGAACGAAAAACCATTTATTGAGCTTCCGTAGATTGGTCCTGATTCCGGTAGTGTCGTTCGGCCAGAGACGCACACTACTTTGAAGATTGTCGCTGTCGAAAAAAAAAACCATAACTATGAACCTGAAATAGTGTACTGAGTACTGAATACTAAACATTTTTGTATATTACCAGCCCATATGAGACCCCCCTCTCAAAAATCTTCAGTTTATCCATTGCTCAAGGAAAATTCCCTCAGACCTCTATCATGACCCCAATAAAAAGGATCCAAATTATGATATCGTCCGATTGCTAAACCTTCACATATTCCGAAAACTTTTGAAAGAATATTGGACGAGATTTTAAGTTTTTGTTGTAATTCTCTAATTTCCAATACACAACAGGTCTTTATCAAAAGTAGGTCCACAAGGACTATTTTCGTTGAATTCGTATCATTCAGCTTCTCCAAGCTTAGAGAAATATAGGGATGTCGACGTTGTCTCAACCGATTTCATTAAAGCTTTGGACAAAATTTCACATAAGCTTATTCTATTCAAACTATCCTCCCTTGAGCTTAAGCCTTTCTTTTTAAGATGGATTTATTCTAGCCTAATAAATCATTACTACAAAGATCTATTTAGATCAACCTTCTCTCATGATTTCTAAGCTATTTTCGAGATCCCACAAGGCAGCCACTTAAGACCTCTCTTCTTTATTCTCACTATCAACAATATTGAAATGGTCATCCAATATTCCTATATCTCGACACAGGCTTCTTCAACTTGATCTCGAGAGTTTCTCTGTCTGGTGCCTAAAAAAATGATTAAGGATAAATATTTTCAAATGTTATTCAATCACTTTTTTACGAAAACGAATCCAATCTCCTTCCCGTCTTTACATTCTCCATTATCAAATAATATCCACCGCTTAGTCAATTGGCGACCTTGTGGTTTGTATTAAAGATAGCTTAAGCTTACTCTTAAGGCAAACTCTGCACTAGGCCTTGTGAAAAGATCGTCCAAGGAATTCTCTGAGCCTACCACCCAAAATTAAACCGATCTCTTTACATAACCTTTGTTCGACCCTTCTCGAAATGCGTGTCAAGTATTCTTCCCATACAAACAGTTTTATATATTTATAATCGAGAGTAAATTTAGATTAAACTAAGTTTGTATTAAGCCTAACAAATGAGGGTATTGCAAACACCCCCCACCCACCCAATTAAATTTAATTAAAAATTGAACGCAAAAAAAAATTACTCTTATTTCTAGCCGTTTAGGTTATTTGAACTAGGAAGTAAGTCGGGTTTTTCACTAAAGCGAAATAAAATAATTGATAAACTAATTTGCTGGGTTTGACAGTATTAGAAATGTAGATAAGCTTAAATTTTATTTCAAATTTTTTTTCGAATTATAATTTTTCCTTCAGGTCAAATAAATACCTAAAGCTTAAATACCTACTGACATATTCGAAAATTTGCCAATTTCTTAAGGTAAAATTTTATTATCATTAACCGATTAACTGAGTAAGACATAAACCTCTCTGTAGAAGTGTGGGTAAATGTCGATTTAAAACTATAAACAACTATCATGTCTCTATTATGCTACCCCTGTAATCCTTGTAGAGATATTCAATGTTTACTCAGTCAATTTCTTAAACCTTCTTCACCCACATAATCAGCTCACAGTCATTACTGTTGCATTCCATCTAATCCCTCTATGAACTGTGTTGACAATTCATCTGCCCTTATACCTTCCAACTTTCTTAAACCCTAATCTCATAAGAAGATTCATATTCAAAACGACAATATTATTTCTCCAATCTTTGTTTTGGAAACCTACCTCTTTTTGTTTGCAATCACTGGCACCAACTTCCTGTTTGATATCCTCGTCGTTGTCGAAACGGTTATATTCAAATTGTCGACCCATTTTTGTGTATTTATTTAAATTTTTATCAGCGTGAACACTTTTCGTTATCACAGTTATTTTATCGGATTCACTTCCAAAGATCACAACAAAAACAAAGAATTTTTAAAATTCGCACAAAACGAAAACAGTTGATAACACACTTTTTCAAATATGGCTGATGGCAATTCCTTATTATTTTTTTGTAACCACTTTTTATCGTTGTCGTTGTTGTAAGGAGGAATATATTTAAAAATTCAAAACTTTGTTTACACCCGTAGGCACCGAATGTTTTGAAAAATTTCGACTCGGAATGGAATTTCGAGGGAAGAGAGAGCGATACGGAGCCGTACGATCACAACAAGCATCGGACACGAAATGTTTTCATTTTCATCGTCCAATCCACATTGTCGACAGTCGTCGTCGTTTCGTTGTTGTTTCGGTCGGATTTTATAATACCAACATTCAACACAAAACTCATCAGCAGCAGAGGCAAGCAGCAGCGGTTGAAGTATTGGAGAGCACCACACCAGGCAGGCACTTTTCAGTTCATATGGACGATAGTGTACACGGTGCGGTGTTCACTCAATCCCCCTGCAGCAAAGCCGGTGCGGCTGGCGCGGTGTGCGGAGACAGTTCAGCAGAGGAGGTAAATTATATGAAACGGCAACTCATCGTCATCTACACATCAAGCAAGAAGCAACCAACCCTTCTCAGTATCTCAATTCTCATTCCACTCAGGCACTTTTTCAAAAATGCACTGCACTGAGTATAATTTTTTCGAATTACTGAGTGGAATTTCTGTTATAGTTTTCCCGGCCTATCCGGGTGGGTTTTTCTTTTTTTTATTTTTTTTTCTGTTGTATTATTTTCATTTTTCATTTTCCACTTTATATTTGTTCTTTATTTAGTTTCACTCATCAGGCTTAAGCCTAGCGATGACGAGAACGACGACTGACTGTAGCGGCAGCAGCAGCACAGGTCATGTATAAGCGACTTATGATGCCTCCTTCGTATGTCCGATTGTCAATCTTTTTTTTTTTTTTTTTGGTCTTCTTTCTTGTTGAAAGGAGTGCAATATGCACTTCATTCTGCATATTGCATTATGATGAGGGTGGTGTTGCCATATTCACCATGCGAGTATATGAGGATTTTAAGGGATCTATTTGGGGGCTTATTATAGAGGAAAATGTGAGGAAGGGTTTTTAATTCCGAGCTCTTTAACGGCTTGGCAGTGTTGGCTGTCTAAAAGATCTTTGCGTTTTTTATTTTATCGTCGATTATTTGAATTCGAACTTGTGTGAATGCAAGTTGGAGAAATGATGCATAATCACATCCATCAAATATTTATAATGAATTCACACTTATACATCACTTTTTGCTCAAAAACAAATATTATACTCGTATTTTACGGATTTATAACCCACTCAGGTGGGTAAAAGGCTATTTTCAATTTTTGCATGTGTATGTATGACTTTTTGCCAAGACTATTGGCTCAATGTAAAGAAAAATGGACGTTTTAATGATTGCAAAACC
Source organism: Chrysotoxum bicinctum (assembly GCA_911387755.1). Lineage (NCBI taxonomy): Eukaryota > Metazoa > Arthropoda > Insecta > Diptera > Syrphidae > Chrysotoxum > Chrysotoxum bicinctum. The sequence continues at coordinate 183,572,814 of OU426989.1, read as the reverse complement.
CGAGAAACCGGTTAATGGCTGGGGGATATTAAAACCCCATATGTGGGATATTCGAAGAAATCGTCGTCGTTCTATGAAAACTCCCTAAGTCCATTTAAAAAAAAAATGTGATGCAATTCTTATTTAATTCATTTCGGATAAACCATTTGCAAAAAATTTTATTGCACAATGTCTACGCCAAGCAAATTCTACGATTGAAGCCTGAGATCATGCTATTCTGATAATTTTTGGATTTTTTTATATTAATTTCCAAGTTCAAATGCAAATATCTCAAAACACAAAAAATGGACTTAGGGAGTTTTCATAGAACGACGACGAAATATGCTATCTAAAAGATAACTAAAAGATACAAATTTAAAGCGCGGAAAATGGCCACAAGAAGTAGGTTAGTTTCAGAAATTGGTCAGTTTTGTTGAATTCTTAAGGCCGTTTTCAAGGTCATAGAACGTCATTTGTGGGATATTCAAAAACCAGTATAGCGTTTTAAAGGCAACTAAAAGTTAAAAAGTATGGCATATGAAAGCTCAGTAATTGGTCATAAAAATAAAGTTAGTTTCAGAAATCTGTCAGTTTTGTTGAATTTTTAACGCTTTTTTATTTCTGGGATATTCGAAAAACAGTATGTCATCTCAAGGATTATAAGCATGACATCTAAAAGCTCACAAAAAGTTAATTAGTTTTAAAAACTCGGTCAGCTTAGCTGATTTTGTTGTTCAATTTTTAACGCTTTTACATGATCATAGAAGAAGTTGAAACCTCATTTTTGGGATATTCAGGAGCAACTATGTCATCTGATGGGTCAGTAATATATCCCAAAATTCCATTTCGCCAAAGGCTATTTTTATAAGTTCTTAAAATTTTTACAGGACCATATAGGCATCTAGTACTTAGTAGTTTTTGGGATATTCAAATAAAAAGTTTTTCATCTTAAACCCTAGTAATTTGTCATAAGACGTCAGTAATCAGTTTCAGTAAATGATCAGCCAATGGAAGTGTTTATGAATTTTTAAAGATTTTTTTTTTAAGGCCATAGAAGAAGCTAAAACCTCATTTTTGGGATATTCAGGTTTCAGAAGCAACTATGTCATCTGATGGGTCAGTAATATATCACAAAATTTCACAAATGATCAGCCTTTGGAGTGTTTATGAATTTTTAAATTTTTTTTTAAGGGCATAGAAGAAGCTAAACCTTCATTTGTGGGATATTTACAAGCAGCTATGTCATCAGATAGTTCAATAATTGGTCTAGTATTCTAGTACCTATTTAGTGTTTGGGATATTCAAATAAAAAGCATTTCATCTTAAAGTTCAGTAATTAGTCACAAAAAGTCAGTAATCTGCTTCAGTAAATGATCAGCCATTGAAAATTTTTATGAATTTTTAAGGCTAAAAAGATCATAGAAGATACAAGGACCTCCTTCATTTGTGGGATATTCAAAAAATAAGACGTCATCTGATTGGTCGCGGACATTTTTGTTGTTTCAGTAATTGGTTGGACATGGGCGATTTAATGTGAATTTTTAGACTGTTTTTCAAGATTTTAGAGATTCTTAGCATATTTTTGAAGATACTCGAATTGTTCCACCTTAAAGCTTAATAGCTGATCATAAAAGGTTGATTGGGTTCAGTGATTGGTCAGTCATAGATAATTAATTTATAATTAAATACAAAATTCAAGGCCACCAAAAAAGACTATAAACATCGCATATGTCTGATCAATGACATTTTTTGACGAATTATTAACCTTTATAAATTTTTTTTTGAATATCCCACAGATGAGGTTCTTTGATGAATTTTTGCAAAAAGAGTTAAGAACTTGTTAAAAATAACCTATTGCTGAAGAGTTACTGGAACAAACAAACCTTTTGTGATCAATTATTGACTTTTCGAATATCCCACATATACGAAGTTTAGATCGCCGAGTTCCGATTTCCGATCTCTAACTGCATGGATGGATTTGCCGAAATTAGATGGCAGAAATGAGAAACGAGTAATCGATTTAAGATTTTCAAATGATTTCGAAAAATGATCGAACGTTTTTTCATGGAGTTATGCCTTTTGTCAATGTCTGATTTCCATAAAATTGGGTTTCAGATGTTTGGCCAAAATACCTTATAAACATTTTTAATACCTCGAATGAAAGAGCAAAATCGCATCTTCAGTTCGAAAACTAAATTGTCAAAAATAAGTTGCACTCTTGAACGTTTTCAAATAGTATGCCTTTTCAATAATTTTTTAAAATTTGTTTTTACGCCCGGGGGATCACTGCCTCTTGGCAGGAATTTATAAAACCTCTAAGATTTGGAATCGGCAGAAAATTGTAGGTCCCCCCATTCCTGGTTACAAGCACACAGGAATGGTTGAGAGTTGTAAGTTGTAACGTTATGACTTTCCTTATATTCACCTCCCCACGTTGGGCGCCATCTGCAACGTTATGACTTTCTTCAGGTTCTCTCCCTTACGACTCTTCTCAACCTTAGGGCCGGTGCTTACAGCCTCACCGGTCTGTCCAGGCAGAAGTCGAAAGGGGTTTCCGACCACGTTAGTAACCAGCAGGCCTTCGGTTACTAACGTGGTCGCAAACCCCTTTCGACTTCTGCCTGGACGGATCGGTGAGGCTGTAAGCACCCGTCCCTAAAGGTGAGAAGAGTCGTAAGGGAGAGAATCTGAAGAAAGTCATAACGTTGCAGATGGCGCCCAACGCGGGGCCCGATCTGTAACGTTATGACTTTCCGGTGGGTCTGTAAGCACCGGCCCTAAATGTGGGAAGAGTTGTAAGGTGGGAATCTGAGGAAAGTCCTAACGTCACAAAGTCACTAGATCCTGGTTTTCACGTGGAACATGCGCTTGAAGTTTCAATAGCTACCTGTTAATATGACACACAGTCTGCACTTTATAAGGAATACCTTCAAGTGTATCAACCAAAGTTCTCTTTGAAATTCCCCGATTGATGTCCAATTGGGTGTCACCTTGTAGTGTGGTTGATACTCCGAGGTCCTCTGCGACATCTTCAGACACAGCTGCGATATTCTCAGGATAATGAGTGCTCTGGGCTGACAAGACCTGATCACATCTCCTGCTGTCTCATAATCTAGGTAAGAGGCCGACGAAGTGTTTGCTCAGCTTATTTCAGACAATGGAGAAATTCGCGCCGAAATTTTAGCTGCACCATCACCACCAACGAATTATTCCGGTAAACAATAGAAACGATTATTGCGCGTTTTTTAAAAGTACAGCGATTCATGTCATGTTGACGTGTTTTTTGTTTCCTGCTTCACAAATGTCAAATTAGAATTGACATTTGCCGCCATTTGCAAAAAAAAAAAAATAATACCATCTAATAGGGTGAAAACTTTTTCCCCACCCTTAAGATTAATCAAGTTAAACAAGCGTCTACGATAATCTACATCACTTTAGAGCTATTGAATATCGGGAATGATACCTCTAAGTACTTCAAGAGTGTTATACGTGCAGGTGATAAGATGGGTATTGGATAGGCGCTCCTATAGAGCACACCCAGTTGAGGCCAACAACTCGGGAAAATATTGTTAATTTGTAAAAGTGCTGTGTCTATAATTTAAGATCTCCAAAAATGGGTGTTGTTCTACAAACTTAGTCAGGTAATGCCTGCTTCTTACATAAAGTTTGAAAATCACAAATACCAGACTTTGCCGATATTGAGTATTTGAAAGGAAGTTAAAAGTCTAAGTTCTTATTCGGATCCAGGAGAACTCACTTAATTTTCCCCTAAAAATCCACAACTTGCTCTATTTGAATATGATCTAAAGAAGAATTTAATTTTAATCTGGCAATACCTTCAGTCGAAAGTGGAGCTATCAACAAGCTTATTATTACTTTTTTTTTCTACTGCACAGTACAGGCAGCAGTTGCACTGACAGCCCCTGGCAAATAATGAGAACGTACGTTCGTCCATTTTCAGTTGTTCATCCCTTAGCGTGATGACTATTTACCTGAGTAGATTCGCCTCATTGCCGAAGTGCTTGCTTGGTGAGTGCCTGACTGCTAGCAGCTAGTCAACTTGGCTGCCTGGAACTTTGTCATGCCACCGTTCCACCTTTCAACCATCAGCCCTACGGACTCGGTCCTAATAGGCTTATTTATTATTTACATATTTGTTGTGCACATATACCAATCCATGCCGAACTGGGCTCGAACCCGAATCCGGACCCAGACCATCAGGTCCGTAGTCTTACTGTGAGTTGCCGGAGCGATGTGTGATGCGCGCCTAGCACGTATTTGCGCTGATTATAATGATAGTTCCGTTCTTTTCATTATTTTTCTGGATTACACAACGGTTGAGTGGAAATGAGTCGATGAAATGGGGGATAGGGAATAAGGGGTTATCGTCGGATGATTTTTATCTGCAGAGTAATTTGATGGTATTGGTATAGCGGAAGAGAAGTGGAACGTCGCGGCGACTAAAGGTGGCCTTTGATCTCGATTCAATGCTCCCGGGATATCTAATGAGCTGATGATGCCCCATCGCCGGTGCTGCTGCTGCTACTGCTGCCACTGCAACTCAAACATTTATTTAATTATAACGAACCGGAATCAGTGGCTGATGGTGGTTTATGGGCGAAATGGCATTTGTGTCATCGCGAAGCAGATGGGGTGGAATGGAGACCAACTCAAAATATGAAATCAAGATACAGAATGTAGGTCACCCTCATCATCATCGTGTGACGCAGTTGAGTTCCTACAGTTCATAGCTGCTGGTTCCCATGCGACACACTGTACTACATTTACGCCTCGAAATTCTGGAAGATTGACGGAAAGTACGGAGGAATAACTCTTTTCGTTTTGCCCTTTCACGACGACCAACGGAACGACCGACATCTCAAAAGTTGAGTGCTTATGCTGTTTCGGTGTTTGACACACATATACATGCAAATGTATAAATATGCTTTGACATGTTGGTTGATGGTTGCTTCTTTTTAGCTGCGGATGGTGATGGCGATGGCGCTTCGAGATGCAGTTTTGCTGTTGTCAAAAGGCGGCACATGTTATACAGGATGACGCGTGGTATAGAACATCATGAAGCACACTATAAATATGTCAACCCAACCTACCCCCCCTACGATCAACAGCGACAGCGACATGTCATGTAGAACATAGTTTTCTTGTTTGACATTGATGTGAATCATGCGGTCGAGATTGTGATTAAATTTTTCGAGGGTTAAGCCTTTGAGACTTTTGAGTGTGATGCAAGAGCAAGGCGAGTGTGTGACGATGTTGAAAGATTTCAAAAAGCTATGGTCGACACAATTTTCGTTCTTTAATCTCAAGGGTGATATGAATCGAGAGTGGAATTTATTTTGATGTGCTTACGTGGAAATTGTATAGTTTTTAGCTGTTTGCAGTTTTAAGTGCTGCTGTATGACGAAAGATGAACAATTTTGATAGTTTTTCGCGATAATATCTGACAAATTCAGATTACAGAAAAAAAATAGTATTATCTGATGGGCATAGACTTTCGCAGATATCAAAGGGAAGTCCAATTCTTATGGAATATGAAAATTAGAGATAAGTTACCCTTGATAGAAATTTTTGATTGGAATCATATTAGTGGCTTAATATTTATTTTTGGGTTGATGTGCTAAGTCTGATTTAAAAATCGTCTATAATTGACGCGCACACAAGGAGCTATGAATACCCTTTATATGTTAGACAACACAGTGTGATCATTTGGGAAAGTGGAGAGGATGAGAGAAATGGGTAAATCAAAGTACGGCCAGAAGCAAACTTGTTAGGTTAGGGGTGATGCTAAGTAAAACCGAAAGGTGGCAATCCATCCACAGAGGGTTTGTTTGATGGAAATTATGGAAAGCATCGGTCCGCACTGTTTCGGAAATGACAATAGAATTGCCATTACCATCAACGAAGCGCAATATATGTATATAAATAGATCGTTTAACCAATATCTTTTGACCTAAATTGGATGTTATGGAGGTGAACAAAATGTGAACAAAATGGCAGCGATAATACGGTCCCTTCAATTGAAGCCACAATGGACATTCTACATGAGCAATTATGAGGGCATAGTTATCTCCCGTAGAGGTGACGTGAGCTGGCCACCAAGAACAAGATCGTGTGATTTTAACCCGATATACTTTTCTTATTTTTAATTTCTGTTAGCCCCAGATCGATATTTATAACTTGTAGACGTTTGGTGCCCTTTAAGGCTTCGGCCACGCACTGAGCGACGCAAAAAAATTAAATCAATATATTGTATGGAGGTGGCCACATAAACCCTGAGAGACTTGTGATTGTTTTAAGCGACAGAGTGAGTTTGCTCAATCAATTCAATTTTGTTATATTGAACATACTATTTACAATTTGGCTTACAACTAATAAGATACTACATATGTATAAAAATTTACATTTTTTGGCTAATAGGGGGCCTAACTATATACAGTGACTTAAGCTTAATTATTTTTATATAAAATTTATATGACAAAAAAAATAAAATTTAAAATGTCGGTTGACTGTATTGTTCTCAGGGTGTTCATTCCCCGTTGTCAGTGGAGTTTGCTCAATCGCTCAGTCGCTCGTCGCTCAGTACGTGGCCGAAACCTAAAAGTCAATACAACCTGTGCCATCGCCCAAATTTAACTGGATCTATGTAACTTTTAAATACGTATCATCCAGCGCTTAGGTGCTATTGTGAAACCCACATTACTTAGGAGAGTGTGTTTAAAATTATGAAAAAGTTAGACAAAGTCTCCAAACTAAACGACTGTGTTAAGTAGAGCTGGTTTTATTCCTAAAACGAGCAACGTTTAAAATTGTGCGCCATTGTTTTTAGAGTCTTCGATTCGTGAAATAAAAATAAGTAAAATCTGAACTGATTTAAAAAATCTCAATTTTTAAGGATTTTTGTGTAGCTAAAATACACTGCTTTTTAAAGATTTTAAGATTACTTACAATAAAATTGAACTCAATTAATTGGGGTACAAATAATACACTGCCACCTTAAGATCTATTGCGATCTAGTTAAAATAAAATTAGAAACAAGAAATTATTAAAGAAATAAAGACTATATACATATATATTTTTACTCTACTTTACCGAAGCCTTACTTTATAGTACCCCCATAATTCGGTACTATAAGGCAATATGCAATATGCACTCGCAAAAGAAATCCATTCGAGATTTTGATCAAAGTTGACATTACGATAATAGTGGGTTTTTTCGACTGCAGCCTAAACGGCTTGTCCGATTTTCAACAAACTTGGTAAAAAGTATTTTTAATTTTTTCCCCCCATACGTTTTTTTCTTTTTTTTTTTAAGGCCAAAAATAACGGTACCTGCCATACGAATTTTTTTTCGAAATTTTATAAAAATTTTTTTTTGTCAAAAACTGATTTAAAAAATAAGAACGCGAAAAAATTTCATTTAGTTAAAGCTAGGTAATGGTTTAAATATTTTTTCCGAAAAATTGTTATTATGGGAACCCTTCTTTTTTGATGTTTTAAAAAACGGTACAACCGATGTAGATATTTTTTTTTTTTGCTAAGGCTCAGGCTAGATTTTTCTTAAACTTGATAAATAAAAGTTTTTTAATATAATCTACAAGATGTGAGAAAAAAATTTTATTTTACCTAAAAATAAAGGTACCCACCATACAAATGATAAAAAATGAAAAAAAATGGTTTTCAAAAATCATATTTTTCTCGAAACGGCACCTAGAATTTTGATAATTATTTTTTCTTTCAATTAATTTGGTAAAAAAAATTTGAAATTAAGATATTACAGCTTGAACCTACCAAAGAACCATTTTTTCGAATTTTGAATTTCTCATTATCCACATAACGGATCTTAACACATTAAAGGCCAAGTACCTTAAAAATAGAGATAAATAAAAAATCTTTGAAATGCTGTTTATTGAGGTGTATATTTGAACAAAAATACAATTTTTTTTTTAATTTTCTAGTTTGGTAATTAGAGGGGTGTACTCAATTGAGTACACTGGCCAGATATGGGTACATTCTCTTAATAATTATGAAAAATTTTAAAGCATTCTTTTTCGATGCAAAGAGTGGTTTGACACCGTTCACAAATCTATCGAACTCTGCTGTGACAAATGTGGCACCGTAGTTGATTTTTATTTTTTGGGGGAAATGTTCTCCGTTGCTGTGAACAACACTTTTTAGTACATTTGGCTTATTTGGCTTTTTTTGACGACTGTGACCGTAAATAAGTTCTGGCTATGGTCCCTACAAATGAAAGGAGATTTCGGTTTTCTTTGTTTTTCAGACAATGGAGTTCCCAAGCATTTACCACCATTGAGTTTAGCATGTGTGTGAATAATGGCCACCCCAATTTGTTACCCTTTATTTTTATGAGGTAGTTGTTCTCAAATTGGTCATGAAGGTCGACACCACCCATGCCTTTGTTGTATGCAACTAGAGGCTTTGGCTGAGGAATGACAACTATTTCTTTTTTTGTTGATGAACATCTCTTGACTTTTCCTAGTGGTTTCAAGTTGTCGTAGTTTGTGGCAACGAACGGTTACAACAGCATTATCTTTCCAACGAGCTAACAAGATATTATTATTTTTGCCAAATTTGTGATGAAAGTAACCAAAATTTGCTTTCATTACCGTAATCGTACCTGTTGCACTAAATCCTTTTATGCGTAAAGTAGCCATAAGGTCATGGCTGGTCATTGAATATCAACAACTGGTAGAATAACCACTATATCTACAAAGTGCCCTGCCGTGCAGTCCATCCATAAGTTTTTGTTTGTTTTAATATTCGTTTCCATCATCTGGAATATCTTCAAGAGCCATGTAGAGGTTGGGAAAACGCCTGCCATAAAAGCTACTTCAGTTTATAGTTGAAAAAGACATTTCTCTGCAAATCCAGTGAGAAAAAAAATTAACATGGTTTTGGCCAGTGTACTCAATTGAGTACACCACTTTTATTCACGACCTACCATGCAGAAGAAAAAAATGTTTATTTGTTATGTATTTATACGCAATGTTTTTCTAGATACAAAATCTAAAGAATAGAATCCATTATTCAAATGCTATTCAAAAAATTAAATTTTTACTAACATTTTACTCTCGCAAAGTCACCAAATTGCTTCAAACAAGAAATGCTCGATACAAAAGTTCATGTAAAACCTTGAAAATGCTTTTCAATCTCGACAAATTCACTGCCAGTATCAAAGCACATGTCAATAATTGCTTTCCAATCGAAAGAAATTAAACTCAAAGCCCACTTTAAAAAAAAAATTCAATTGTAATTTAACAAAATACTGTACTCAATTGAGTACAGTGGCAGCTAATGGGTTTTAATGAAATTTTTAACAGAAAAGCTTCTAAAAAGTCTAAAACACATTGCATTTCAAAACTTTGAACTAATTATTTTTTGATTTTTCGAAAAAAAATCTACTTTTTTCTTTTTTTTTTGAAAATTGGATATCTTAGAAACGGCTCAATAGTTTTTTTGTAAATTTAATTTTTATTCGAACACATTGGCGTACCAAATTTTTTTCTTAAAAATCTTTTAAGAAGTTTGTATATAAAAGCTTTTTTTAATAAACCACTACAACGCCTTATAATTTTTGTTCTTGCATAAATTCATATTTGCATAGCATTCTCTTTTTGTCTCTTACCAATAAAAGAATTTAAAAAAATAATTTTATCTTTATTAACAGTTTTCTCTAATAACATTCGTTTTTAAACTTCCTAGTCTATTACAAAGGAGCAAGTTCGTGCGACCCAGTCGTGCATTTTATTTATTTTTTGGATTTAAGAAAAAAATCAAAATTTTTTTTGGAAACTCAATCTTCTGAAAACCCCAGCTTGAATTTAAACTTGATAAATAAAAGTTTCTTAATATAATCCACAATAGGTACGTGAGAAAAAAAATTATTTTACATAAAAAATAACTGTACTCCCCCATACAAATGTTAAAAAATGGTTTTCGAAAATCATATTTTTCTCGAAAACGGTTTCGAGAATTTTGCTAAATTTTTTTTTCTTTTAATTAATTGTTACGATCTATAATTTAATAAGAAAAATTTTGAAAACAAGATATTACTGATTGTACCTACCATAGAACGATTTTTTCGAATTTTGAATTTATCATTATCGGAACAACGGATTTTAATGAAATTTTTTATAAAGAAGCTTCTAAAAAGTTTAAAAAACATTGCATTTCAAAACTTTGAGAAAAATATTTTTTTGAATTTTGAAAAAAAAAATCATTTTTTTTATTGGAAAATTCAATATCTCAAAAACCACTCAATATTTTTTTTTTTGTAAAGTTAATTTTTATTTGAACAATAATAATACCTTCAAATTGGCGTACCAAAAATTTTTCTTAAAAATGTTTTAAAAATTTTGTATATAAAAGCTTATTTTTATTTAAATCCACTACAACGACTTATAATTTCTGTTCTTGCATGAGTTAATATTTGCTTAAATCAGCTTTTATTTAAAAAATGAATTGTATGCTTATGAATAGTTTTTCTATAATAATAATAATATTTATTTTTTGAAATTCTTAGTCTTTTGGGGTTTTTTTTATAAAGTTTTCCAATAGGGATTTCCGACCTATGACAGTTGATTTAGGCAATATTGTTGAAGACATATCTGTCATTTATTAAGTCTGCCTTGTCAGAGTAATAGCGTTCAAAAACATGTCCAAACGATAAACTTCTTTTTATTAAAGTAGGTCTTTTGCTCGTGCAACATTACCAGCCTGTTGCGAGGAATTAACAAATCTTCTAAAAGTACCTATTTCTTATCATGAAAAGTGCTACTGATTAGCCGTCAGAAAATTGTAGGTCCGCTTCATTCCTGGTAACACGCACAAGAATTCATCATTTCGCAGACCTCATTATGGCAAATTTTGCTTCTTGACTTGGGCCTAAGCCCGTACAAACTTCAAATGACCTAAAAGCTTAGAGTTATTGGCCATATACAACGACTCGTGTTCTCAAATTTTGCTGTCGAGCAGTTGGAAGTTAACCCCAATTTCAGTTAAAAAAGCATATTCAGCGACGAGGCCCATTTCTAGCTGAATATTGGTTCGTCAAAGAGCGAAGTTATCGAATTTGAGTTAATCAAAATCCACAAGAGATCCACCAAATTACAATGTGTCTAGATTTTGGGCTGGGGGCATCATCGGTCCATACTTCCTTGAGAACGACCGCGAAGTTATCCACACCATGATCTTTAATGGCGAGCGCTATCGGTCGAATTTGATGATATAGACACCAATGAAAGGAAGGTGCTACGACCTAAATAGCCCTGCCCACAATGGACATTTTACACGAGCGATTTCTGAACATCGTTATTTATCGCGGAAGCGATGTGAATTGGCCACCGACATCGTACCATTTGACCCCGTTTGACTTCTTCTTGTGAGGTTTTCTTAAGTCACAGACCTATACCAATAAACCATAAACCAGCACTACTATGATTTAAAACATATAATCAATGCCATTGGTCAAATTCAGGTTGATTTAGGATGCAACCATAGTCACTTGGGGCCCGCCAAATTTGCAATTTAACCAGCCAATTTATGATGCGCAGCATATTCGACTCGTGAAAATCATGTATTTGGTATCCTTGAAATCGACGAAGGATTTCCAAGATCCGTCACAATGTGAATTTATTTTTCGAGTGGTTGATTTAGCTCACCTGATTTGAACCATCAGCTTATTGACCATTAGTCAAGTGACCAAATAGTAGGGCTACGCAAAGCATGTAGATGGTGTTAAAAATAATTTTATTTTGGCAGTTTGAAGGGGGCGGGCAAACAATGCATGGATTAATTCCAGGTGATTTCTATGACTTAAACTTAAGGGCATGTTCACTTGGTCCAGACCTTGTAAAAGGAGTTAGTGGTCTACCTATCGGGTGTCGGGTGCAGTTTGGATAATAGTCGTATCCTATTATATCCTCAGCGTTGGCTACGATTCTAATACAATTTTCAATTTATTACCCTTGAAGGCTTATTTTCTGGCTTGTTAGCTTTATCTGTTTCTTCTTTTTTTAATTCTGGAATAATTTCTTAATCCAATTTTTGAAATGACAAGCGTATCTTCTGTTTGTTTCTATCTTTAGCAACCATATAAAAAGATGAAACTCAATCTCTAATTGAGGGACTTGGCACCTCGGGCTCAACGCCCACGTGCAGGTGAGAGTCGGAGATGGTAGACAGAAATGGATTTAGATTATTTGTCGAGGTCACTGTTGTTCTCTTAAATACACGTGTCTGTCCTTGGAACACAAAATGCTCATTAAAAAATTTGAATAAAATCCGCGCGTCATCCCCTCTTAGGCTTTAGCACTTTCAGAACAAGATAGACGTCCAGACGCACTTTCCTCCCACTCAAACACTTTTTCAAAGAGATCCATTTCACTGTCTGTAAATCCCGCTCCCATATTGAAACCCATTTCCGTTGTAATTCATTCTCAAATAAAATCATTCAATTAATTTTGTGTCAACAAAATGAAATTTCTGATATATCGATTCCATTAGAATCTCAACAAAATTCCCAGAAGACAAATTTGCGCTCTCTAAACGACCCGAAGCACTTATGTAGCTTTTAGACCGTCCATCCGCCGTCCTCAAAACAAAAAACAGATCAACCCCCATCCGAAAAAAAACCAGAGTCATCTACAACAACAACAACCATCATCATCATTGTGTGGGTTGGTTGCCTGATGTGCAAGTGACATTCAGCCCTAATTGTTTTGTTAAACTTGGCCAAAATGACAAACGAAGAAGAACCTGGCCGTCCTCCTCCTGTATACTTGACAAGAGTTGTAAATTGATCAAGTGCAGACGACCTCCATTCTGCAGCCGTAAGTAGTTCATGGACCATCAACTCCCGTGAATATAAATCCTCTGCCAAGGAGTTTCCCTCTCTCTCCACGGGGTGCTGAATAAAGTGGAAAGTAATTTCCTTAAATGTTTTTCGTGGCAACACTACTCGCCTCCTGTAGTGGCTTTCTATGAATCCACCCTTCCCCTTTCCATGATTTCAGCCCCCTCACACACACACATGGTGGTCTCGAGAAGTCTTAAAAACTAAAAATCCGCCGCAATAAATTGTCCAAGGGTCGGATGGAAGTGGTGGTACAGGGTAGATATTCTAGACAGTGCCTGTTCACTGTTATATGAAGCCAGTGGTGCTAGTAACACAGGGGTAAAATATAAACATTTGCAATCCTGTGGTTTGGGCCAGCAACAGTAGCGGGAGAAGAAGTTAAGGACCGCCCTGAAGCTATGGTAAAGTGGTTTGCTTGCGAACAGAACCAGCAGCATCAGAGGGTGGTATGGGCTCTGCTACTACATAGAGCTATCCCGTCCCGGATGAGTCAGTAACTGGGATATAAAGTATCTGTGTGGCGTTAGATACTTCATTCGTGTGTACTTGGCACTTGGTTGATTTATTTTTTGGGTATTTTTACTTAAGTACAAAAATATAACCGGTGCTTGAGTTTGACATGTGGGCGTTGTTTGAATGCGATGATGATTAAGAGCTGCTTAGAAAAAATGCAGAAGAACATTCAAAATTTTATGTGAGAAGAATAACTTTATGGTCATCTACATGATAAGGGTTCTACCGGCTTCAAAAGTTTTTTTTTAAAGCTCAATTCAGCGGAGAAGAATTATGAACATTCACTCTGGGGTTTGAATTGTTTCAAAATTATTAAGATCATAATTCTATGTTCTTGTTTTGGACTGGGAACAAAAATTAATTTGTAATCAGTGTACTTTAACAAATAATGGTTTATCACATTGTGGTGTGAGAAGCTTACAATGGTTAAATTCAAACTTTTACACGAAGTTATTAGTTTCCAATAAGGATGGCTAGATCTTAAAATTAGCTAAAAAAAAAAACGTTGCATGTGGGACATCAAGGATCATTTTGCTTTATTTGAAAGGTGTCCGACTAACAGAACATCTCACAAGGATAAGTCTAAAGGTGTAAAATTCAACAGGAGGACGGACCGACTGCGATGATGCCGTCTGCAAAAGAAATCTTGCATACACCCAACCTCGCACCTACCGCAAATCCTTTAGTGTGCCAAGCAGGGGGTTGCATACATATCTCACTGTTTATCTAAAACTCCTTTTTTATGGGATATTTGTTTTTTTTTTTTGGTTGCTTACGCATTACGGCGTATAAATAGTGAGATATGTATGGGGGGGGGGCATGCTGCCCCCATACAACCCCCTTGCTTGGGCACACCATAGAATTTAGGGTAGGTGCGAGGTTGGGTGTATGCAAGATTTCTTTTGCATTTACAGAATCTGAATTTACCCTAAGGCTTATATCCAATGTCAACTAAAAAAAGGATTTTTTTCGACGAAACCCTATAAAACATGTCTCGCCCACCTTTAATGATCTTATTCTACCTAATAAAATAGTTTCCAAGTGGTGAAAAATGTTTTGGAGCGATTTTTGTCTGGAGCCCCACTTCTAAATAATTACCAAAGTTTTTATTACTGTACGAATAAAAATTAAATTTCCAAAACAAATTTTGAGCCGAATCGAATTTTCAAAAACAAAAATAATTTTTTTTTCGAAAATTACCGATATTATCAAATATTTGTTCCTAAAGTCTTGAAATACTATGTTTTTTAAACTTCTTAGAAGCTTCTCTATAAAAAAATTCATTAAAATCCGTTATGCCGATAATTAGGAATATATTCGAGTTCAAAATTCGAAAAAATGGTTCTGTGGTAGGTACAGTCTGTAATATCTTAATTTCAATTTTTTTTATTAAATTATTTATAGATCATAAGAATTTATCATATGAAACAAAATTTTATCAAAATTCTCGGAACCGTTTTCGAGAAAAATACGATTTTCGAAACCCATTTTTTAACATTTGTATGTTGGGTACCGTTATTCGTATGGCATGTACTGTTATTTTTATTCTTAAAAACAAAAAGAAAAAAACCTGTTGAATTTGAAAACGATATCAACAAAGTTTAACGAAAATAATGTCAACTTTGATCAAAATCTTGAGTTCAATTTTTTACGAGTGCAAAACTTGCTTTATAGTTCCTATAAGTCGCAAGTAAAAAATTATACATAAAATTTAACGGTTTTTTTCTTCAAATTCTAACGTTATGTAGTAATATGCTCTTATCCATTTTAAAAACGCTGCTGAGTATTAGTTGGTAAGTTTTATTTAAATTCTTTGGAAGACGGAAATTATAAATTATTAATCTTATTTTGTTAAGTAGACATTTGACGGTTTAATTAACTTAACATATAAAAATAATAACTAACAAATAAATATTTAACAAAAACAGACTTTCTTAAAAAAATGAAAGATTTATCCAGCAGATCATAACAAATTAATAAGAAATCGATATTAAAATAAAAATTTTGAATAAAAAATTAGGTTGAAAATTTTGGGTTTTTCTTTTTTTTTCTTTTTTAATTTTGAATCTAAAATTTAATTTTTAAAAAATATCTAGATACCTGAGAAAAAATTGTTTGAAAGAGGAAATTTATCATTTTCGATTAAACGCACTTGCCACCGTTAACAAAATATTTTTTAATGAATGAGAATGTCAAACGAACAAATACTTCAATAATTATAATTTTATAAGTGAAGCTGTTAGCTTACTTGCTTCCCAACTTGCCTGGCTACATTCTTTAGAAATTCCACGCCAATTGACGAGCAGCTTGCTTGCCTTCCTCGGGGTTAAGTTAATCGGCCCTAGCGGAACGGAAAATTGTCCGCAACGCATACTTTTTCGTACGTTCAAATTGCTTTCGAGGTATCCTATCGGAAAGAATAATAATATAGAAGTGCGTTTGCCCAATTTGTTCCGCGAAGAAATTGTGTCGGACGAAATCGGAAAAACAATTGGATTAAGCTGTCAGAAATTTCACAAATTTCACAAATAAAGAACTTAATCGCAATTCAACGCAGTTCGCCGGGTGCGTTAAAAAAATGTCGGCGAAAAACTCCGAACAGCTGTTCGGAAGAATAACTCGAAGCAAAAATCCTCTGAATCGTACGAAATCAGAGAATTTTCCGCTCCGAACGGATACCTCGCTAGGGCCGAATATGAATTTATGCTAAAACTAAAATTTTAGATTGTTATATCGGCTTTATAAAAAAAAATTATATAAAGTATTTGTAATATTTTTAAGAAAAAAAATTTGGTACACCAATTCCAATTTCTAGGTAATATTATGGAAATGAAAACTAAATTACAAAAAAAAAGCGAATATGACTTGTTTTTGAGATATCGAATTTCAAAAAAATTCAACAAAATTTGTTTTTAAGTTTTGATATGCAATCTTTTTTTAATTCTTAGAAGATATTCTATAAAAATTTGTTGAATAATTCTTGAGAAAATCAAAAAAGCGTTTTTTTAGTTGTACCTAATTTCAAGAAAAAACTTTATTGAAATTCTAGAAGCCGATCTATAAAAACTAGTTTTATGTGCTATATAGGTACTATATGTAGGGTATGTTTTGCATTTGTAAAAAACAGGGGATCTCAAAATTTTGATCAAAATTGACATCACGATGATAGAGAATACGAAAAAAGTGCGTCACGCAATTCTGTCTATCTGTCTTTATGTCTGTACCTCAACCTTCAGCCTAAACTTAAGCTTAAGCGATTTTCTTCAAACTTCGTAGTTAAGGTTCCTCGGTGATTCCCTAGAAAATAAATGCAAATTTGTTTTACTTAACTCCAAATCTAACGGTACCTGCCATACAGCCGGTTTACAAAATCTTATTTCTCTCAAAAACGGCTCTCAGAATTTTAATAATAGAGAAAACAATTTTTTTAATTTTACTTGGTACCTGTCATGAACCATTTTTACTTGCGACTTATAGGTACTATAAGGCAAGTTATGCTTTCGTAAAAAAATTCGAACTCGAGATTTTGATCAAAGTTGACATTACGATGATAGCGAAGACCAAAATAGTGGGTCTCGCAATTCTGTCTGTCTGTTAGTCTGCCTGTCTGTCGGTTCGACTACAGTCTAAACGGCTCGGCCGATTTTCTTCAAACTTGGTAGATATGGGTTTTAATTTTTCCCCCGTACGTTTCTTTCTGTTTTTTTTTTAAGACCAAAAATAACGGTACCTGCCATACGATTTTTTTTTCGAAATTTTATAAATATTTTTTTTTCTCAAAAAACTGTCACACAGAATTTAAAAAAAAAAATTTGAAAAATTTTATTTGGTTAAAACTAGCTAATGGTTGAAAAAAATTTTACAAAAAATTGTTATTTTTGGTACCCCCCCTGGGTCCATTTTTTTTTGTTTTTGATTTTCTCGAAAACGGTACAGCCGATTTAAATTATTTTTTTTATGCAAAAGCTCCTCCGAAATATGAATATTATTACATATTCAAATTTTAATTTTTTTATTTTTTGGATTTTTAAAAAAAAAATTCAAAATTTTTTTTGGTCAATATTTCGAAAACCCCATGCTCGATTTTTTTCAAACTTGACAAATAAAAGTTTCTTAACATAATCTACAAGATCTGAGAACAAAAATTTTGTTTTATCTAAAACTAACGGTACCTTTCATACAAATTTAAAAAAATGGTTTTCGAAAATCGTATTTTTCTCGAAAACGGTTCCGAGAATTTTGCTATTTTTTTTTTCTTTCGATTAATTTTAAGGATCTATAATTTAATAAAAAAAATTTAAATCTAGGCATTACTGACTGTACCTACCATAGAACGATTTTTTCGAATTTTGAATTTCTCATTATCGGCATAACGGATTTTAACGAAATTTTTTATAAAGAAGCTTCTAAAAAGTTTAAAAAACATTGCATTTAAAAACTTAAGAAAAAATATTTTTTTCAATTTTTAGAAAAAAAAGTCATTTTTTTTTTTTTTTTTGAAAAATTCTCAAGAACGGCTTAGTATTTTTTTTGGAAATTAGACTTTTATTCGTACAATAATAAAACCTTAAGTTTGGCGTACCAAAATTTTTTCTTAAAAATGTTTTAAAAATTTTGGACATAAAAGCTTATTTGTTTAAGGAACCAGTACAACGACTTATAAGTTTTGTTCTTGCATAAATTCATATTTGCATAGCATTCTGTTTTTATCTCTTACTACTAAAAGAATTTAAAAAATTAATTTTATCCTTATGAACAGTTTTCTTTAATAACATCCGTTTTTAAAATTCCTAGTCTATTACATAGGAGCAAGTTCGTGCTACCCAGTCGTGCATTTTATTTTTTTTATTTTCTACATTCACATTAACTTCTTTAACGATGTTAACTAAAATTGAATACAGTATCTTTTTTGAATTTGTAAATAAATATTTTCGAAAAAATAGTTTTTGGATTTTAAAAAATTAATTTCTTTTAAACGAGGTAACTGTTAGTTTTTGAAATAATTTCCTAAAATGTATAGATATTATAAGACACTTAAAATTGACATCCCGAAATTATAAACAATTATTAAATTCCACGGTACTTTTACATAATATCTATCAAGTTCTTGCGTTCCAGTCATGCATTTTATTTTTCAAATGCAAAACTTGTCCAAAAGTTCTTAATACATACATACTCAATTTAATTTATGCTGACAGAAATTGTAATCCGCAAACTCAATAAAAAGTAACAAAGCGAAAGAAATATTAATTGAATATAAATATCTATTAAATGAATTCACGAGAGACACAACAAACTAGATGATGACACAAGACAAACTAAAATTGAATAAAATTATCCAATATATAAATGGAAATTAACCGAGCGAAAAGTTCAAACTATCGGAATGATAGTTATCTTTTCAAGAATTTTCTCTTTGCTTCTTCCTCTATCACCTCGATTTTTCCTTCGACACTTCGAATCTCTTTCTGCCAAAAATGTATCTTCGGATTTTCAGTTATAACCACCAAAATAACTGTTTATCGAAACTTTTCTTTTTCCAAAAATCTTTTCTCGATCCTTTTCAATAAAAAATAAAATGCACGACTGGATCGCACGAACTTGCTCTTATGTAAAAGTACTTTGAATTTTAAGATGCATTTTATAAATATAAAACATGGATTTAATGAGATAAAAATGTTCAAATGCATAAAATTGCCGTCTGATTTCTAGAAAAGTATGAATTTATGCAAACAAACTTTAAAAAAGCGTTTTATTATTAAATAAATTTTTTATATAAGAAATTTCTCTAAAATTTTTGAAGAAAAAAATGTGGGATGCGAATTTTAAGTATTAAATAATATTGATTTTAGGAAATAATTTCAAAAAATAATCGTTAATAGGTTTTGAAGATATTGATT
Organism: Chrysotoxum bicinctum; assembly: GCA_911387755.1. Lineage (NCBI taxonomy): Eukaryota > Metazoa > Arthropoda > Insecta > Diptera > Syrphidae > Chrysotoxum > Chrysotoxum bicinctum. Next base: position 183,553,528 of record OU426989.1, on the reverse strand, counting down.
TAAAAAAAAAAATTTTTTCAAAAAAAAACCAACAACTATTTTTTCGAATATTTTTATAAACAATATTATTTTAAACTTAAGGGGACTCCTGCTAAAAATTTTGTGTTAAAATCCTTAGAGCCGTTAATGAGAAAGTCGAAAATAAAAAAAACGGGTCTATGGCAGGTACCCCTAATAACATTTTGCCCCAAAATTTTGTTTCACCAAAATGTAGCTTATGTTCATAATATAACACCTAATTTTTTTTTATCAAAATCGTTAGAGCCGTTTTCGAGATAAATAAGATTTTGCATTACGGGTGTATGGGGGGTACCGTTAGTTTTAGAGCTAAAAAAAAATTTCAATTTCTCCTCCAGGGAATCACCGAAGACCCTTAACTACCGAGTTTGAAGAAAATACCTCCAGTAGTTTAGGCTGTAGTTCGAGGTACAGACATACAGACATACAGACAGACAGACGGAATTGTCGGACCCACTTTTTTCGTCTTCGCTATCATCGTAATGTCAACTTTGATCAAAATCTCGAGTTCGATTTTATTTTCCAAATGCAGAACATGCCCTATAGTACCTACATACATATATCGCAAGTAAAAAGTTTGTTGCTTCAATCGCTCTCTAAAATAGAGTGATAAAAAGTTTCGCTAGGCATTTTCCTATAGTTACTATTAAAACAATCGCGCATGATTCGAAGCTCGAAGTCATCATTTTCTGTTTGAGACTAAATGAAGATTTCAAAAATCAAAGATCGTTAACTTCCCAGTTTGCTTACAATAAAAAGTTATATTAGGATGTAAAATTTAAGTAAGAGTACACCTGACGGGGTGGCCGTCCGTGGCGCGATGGATGTGTGCTCGCCTGTGAACCTCATGATCACAGGTTCGATTCCTGCCGTCGTCTATGTCGTTTTAATTCCATTAAAAACCTTCTAAAAATTGTCATCAATGGGTTGCTGGTTTACTCATTACATGTTGTTCAGGCATAACACTAACAACATGTAATTGAGTTAAACTAGTATGCCCAACAAGGATGGACACGAAAAAAATAATGTGAATTATAAGCGACACAGAAATAAGACACGGCATTCTCCGCTTTAGTTAAGCTGCCATCCCTGGAGATAAAATATCTGAGACAACAACATTCAGTCTCAGAACATCGTGCCACACTTCTTTCCTATCCTTCTTTCTCTTCCTTAACTTCACGCCCGCGCTGTGTTCCAACATTTAAAAGGGTAATCATAATCCCTTGAGCGCGTGTAGATTATATAAAAAAAAAAAAAAAGCTCATCCGCTGGTACAATAGTATGAGCCCGCCCGTCTTCATAGTTAATAAGATATTAGAACCACCTGTTCCACTCGATTTATGACATCGCTTGAACACCTGTATTTTTGATATTGCTTTTTCCAAAATACCTTAAGAGCAGGACTCTGGTTAATGCATACCAGTTTTCTAATGAACTTCAAGCATTTTGAACTGCAGCGGAAAGGAAGGTTAAAAATGGAAAAGGAAGAAACCAATAGGTAGGTGAAACTTTTTGTGGTAAAATTGACTGCAAATGTGACAAGAGATTGAAATAAAATTTCGGAAAAAATTCGTTCCTACCTATTAGATATATAGGTTAATAATTTTTTCTCAATTATTATTGAATGCTCAAGCTTCTTAAAAGTTTAAAAAGTAATGTGTATTAAAATGATTAAGCATTTTTTCAATTAAATATTTATTTTATAAGCCACAAGTTCGAAATTTTTAAACTTGGCATCTTACATTTGAAGCGTTGAAAGGATGAATGTGTTAAGCGACATTTTTAAACATTTGAGTTAAAAGCATTTAAAGTTTATTTTCTATAACTTTTTTTACCAAAGTGGTTGCATATAACGCCTTCATCTTTGCCTAAATATGAATCTATAGGCGATAGAAGAGTACAGATGAGTCAGAAATTTAAGTTTCCATATAAAACTTTCATCTGTAAGAAAAAAGCCAAATTTCATAAAATTTCACTTAATACCTTCATCCTTTCAGCGCTTCATTTGTTTTATCTACCGCTTTCTTAAAGGCTTAGAAAGAAAATTGTTTTTTTTTTATCAATTAATAACGGTACCTTACACACAACGAAAACTGCTCAAATATGTATTTCTGATAATATTGTGTATAGATGTTGCAATTGCAACCCAAATTTAGATTTTTTTTTATTTTCCTTTGGTGCAATACCTAATATTAAATAGTTTTTAAATAAAGGTCCTTGCTATAGTAATAACAAGTCGTGTATTTCACAGTTTTGATATTTCATTCTCAGTTCTTGCCATAGATCCGCAATCCGCTAATGGCAATTGAAATTTTTTCAAAGAAAATTGGAAAGTCATTGAAAGTGTCACTAATAATACATCTCAATCAACTAAACTTACTTTCATCTATAATTTCCTTTTCCTTCAAAAATTTAATTGGTACCAGTTGGGCCAAAGTCAATTTCCGAATCCAGCATTGTTTTTTTTTTTCACAAATATTCGTAAGTATATAACACTTAGGTATTAATTCAAAAACTTCATAAATTCTCTTTCCTCCCAATAATTTAATCAAAACCAAATAAACAATTTTCCTTCATTGTTCGTTCTATTCAAAGGCAAAGGACCTCTTCGAGAGTTTTGTTGCTTTAAATTTCAATATCCCCATTTTATCTGCAATTGAAATGAATACAAACATAACAAAACAAAAAAAAAAAAAACACAAAGAAAAACAAAACTGAAAATATTTTGACGCCCCCCCGCGTGGAGTAGTGTTGAAGTCGGTGCTGTGTCTCAAGTGATATATTTTCATTTTTCATTTCTGAAAATAGTGTCGACGAAGGGATGACGAACAACACCACCACCAGTGGTTTAAGTCCTTATTTTATATATAAACAAAAATAAATGGTCATTGTCCTTACAAATGAATTCAAAAATATTCATTTCCAACATCAGAAACACAAGATCTTCGGCGCGGCCGGCGAAGAAAATGGAAAATTTAATTTACATTTTCGGTCTTAAGAGTTTTGAGTCTGGAGAAATAAAGGATTTTCCTTAACGAGATTTCCATGTTCTTGGCTCTTAAGGCGATATTACACGTGTAAGGGAACACCTTAGGGCAAGAAGAAAACTTCATACACCTAGGCAGGTATGTATTTAAGAGGATACGTGCTGGCACGCTATACATAGCCTCATTGAAATTGCTGCACAAATACCTTTTCGCCTGTTTTATTATCACCATCGTATCACTGGCGCTCAGAGTTCCCAAATAAAAACACGTTGTCCCGCCAAAAAACACTCTCGACTTCAAGGCTTTCTTATCACGTTACTCCGATCTAAGGTATGTTTATACGAGGGAAACGGGAGAAACACACACATCTCACACTTTGGTAATTAATTCCGATTGCGTAGCGCCGATAGCCGGAACGGCAGATGTTTACCAGAATTCTGCTTTCTCCATTCGCCTTCCGAAATGGAGTTCGAGTTCCTGACTAGAGGAGGAGGAGTGGCCCTTATGCTGGGTGACATTAATTAACATCGCATATCGATTGAGTTGGGATGGCAACAATTTTCCAAAAATGTCATTTATCCGGAAAAGTATCAAATTTCATAGCTCGAAACACTGTCGTTTCGAGTCCCAAAATTCCTATACTCGTATGTAGATATATATAGGCTTTCGGGAAAATGTCACATTCACTTGTTAACAAAACGACAAACGAGTAGTTTGTAACCGAAAACTGGAAAGGATTTCCTACACGATTGAGAGATCTCTAGAGATTTGCGCCCTGTTTGAGAATGTGTGTCGGGATGTGTGTGTGTGAAGGAATGTCCTTTCTCAAAACGTTTGACGCTTTTAATTAGCTCGAGCTCAAGCAGATGATATAATTAATGAGTCAATGTGTTACACATAGCAGATACACGCTGTATGTTGCTATGTTGAGTTTAAGGAGGCCAATTTGATTAAGGATCAGGATATAAATGCCATGTAGCCACCTGCGTTAGGCGGATAATAATGTTGTGGGTATCATATTACAACAAAATTGGGTCGATTTGATTACAAGGGAACAACTTTGAGTGAGTAACTGTGCTGTTAAGAGTAAAGACATGGTTAAGATTTTCTTCTGTTTAATTTGAATCGGTTTTGCCAATAATGAGAAAATCAAAAATAGAAAGAAATGATTCATTGGAAGCAGTATTCCTTGGCGTATAATGGTAAGTGCGTTGGACTGCCATGCAGTAGGTCTTTGGTTCGATTCTCAGCAACTGCAAAAAAAGTTTTTCAAATTTGTACTGCTTCTTGTGTCGAGTTGACAAATCCACTCCGATGCTCCGGAGGTTTTTGGGGTTGAAGCCCCTGAGGTTTCCCGATTAAACAAAAAAATTGGTCTATCTTCAATAATATACAACGAAATTTCTCTTTCGCGGACAGCTATGATGCAGAAAATATTTGTCTGCTTAAGGGCGTTGTCCGTTTAAATATATATAAATTTTCAAAACTTATAGCACTTTTTTTAAATCAGAAAAAAATATCAAACTGTACCACAGATTTAAAAAAAAAAATCAAACAATTTCATTTAGTTAAAGCCAGGTAATGGTTGAGAAAAAGTTCCAAAAAATGGTTGTTTTTGGTACCCCCCTTGGAATAATTTTTTGCGTTTTAGATTTTCTCAAAAACGGTACCACCGATTTTGATCATTTTTTTTAAGTTGAGGATCCCCAGCAGTTTCAATATTATTGTGTATTCAAATTTTCAGAAAAAAAATTGTTTTTAAAAAATTTTCAATTTTTTTTTTGAAAACTCAATATTTCGAAAACCCCATACTCGATTTTTTTTAAAACTCGATAAATAAAAGTTTTTAATATAAATTATAAGATGCAAGAAAAAAAAATATTTTACCTAAAAATAACGGTACCCTCCATACAAATGGTAAAAAATGCTTTTCGAAAATCGTACTTTGTTTTTGAAAACGGTTCGGAGAATTTTGTTAATTTTTTTTTCTTTTGATTAATTTTTACGATCTATAATCTTCTTCTTCTTCTTCTTCCTTTGTTTTGGCGCTGTTATGATCTCGATGTCGAGGGGATCATAACTCTCCCACGTATCTGCTTCACACTAGTGATCCGCCTGTGGGGTTCGCCGGGTTGACCTCGGAAATCGGCGGCAAGCCTCCCGGTTTTGTATTGTTCCATTTCTGAGGCCAACTGAATGCTGATGTTTTTGCATTTGTTTGTACCAGGAGTGTTTAGGCCTACCTTTCTTTTTATTCCGAATTGGAACGCATTTTCAATATTGGCAAATATTTACAAAATTGCCATATCTGGGGCTCGGAAAAGCCGCACGTCATTGTCCCGAAGCCAATGCATCCACAGATATAATTGGACCTTTTTTTTCGAAAACGAGGCTGGGAACAACGTTTAGGTCAACGGTGGGAGTTACAGAGCGATGTCAACAGACTACCGCTGGGGCATGCCACACAGTCCATGCCACAATTGACGTTTTGCGCACAAAAATCCCAAATCGCGTTAACAGCCGTCTTACCGATGTCAATAAGCCACCTCGAAGCTTCGATTTGACCCCTTTGGACTTGTTTTTTTTTTAGGAAACCGTGAAGAACCGATATTATGCCAACAATGCGAAAACGATTCAAGCACTTTAGGCCAATATAACCCATGAAATCCGTGAGAAACAGTGCGAAACCATCGACAAGGTCTTGGAAAATTGGAGTGGCAGAATGCGCCAATGCGAAGCCAGCCGAGGCAGCCACTTGAACGACGTTGTGTTCCATATTTAATGGGAATGTTTACTCTTACTTATAGAGTCATGTGACTTGTATGTGGCCCACTCTGTATATCTATACCTCGGAGTGCTTTCTCCCCTATCATATGAGACTTTTCCGCCTTATTTTCTGCTAGCTTACACCTGTCTTTCAATTTTATGAACTGTTATTTATGGTTTTGTTTTCGTTTAAATAATCTTTCAATTTAATATTTCATCCTGGCTGTAAATATTGATCCAGAATCAGTATACGCGAGTCATCATCATCATCATCATCATAAAAAAGGTGTCTCCCTATATCCATTTGGCTCATGATTCATTGCCATGTCATCATTATCACTCTGCTACCCACACGTCGTTTATCATTTAATTTTTCTTTTTATCCCAAAAAAAAAAAGAACAAACAAACAAACGACAGGGAAAAAAAAAATAAAACTTTTTTAGTGGAAAAGCATTTCGACTTGGCATGGTAGATGGTAGTACCATGGCGGCGGCGAGAGTCGCGTCGTTATTTTATTGGAGGCAAAGCTCCATAACGCCCGTTGTATTCCGGACGCTCCATATATCTCCACGCACATTGCACAATAACGTCAATCAATTTATTAGACATTGACAGGATACGAAACCTGGATGCGTGTTCTATATGATCGATTTCATTTTTCTTTCAAATAAAAAAAACGAAAAATAATTCTCTGTCCCCAGGGTGATACTGCCAAGAAAAACAAAACAAAAACGCCCCTCCCCTCCCCTCCATTCCTTGGAGATTCGTTCTTGATTTATGAATTTAAAAGTGCGAATGTCCTTTTAATGGGCGGATGTGTCACACACTATGCCGATGTGGGATTTAAACTTGTAAAGCACAAGGCCGTATCGTCCGGAGGGTGTATATTTAAAGGGGTGATGCACCTAAAATCAGTCTGGAAGAAGGAAAATACATTTTTGAGTTCATTGAATAAAACAAATATTATGAAGTAGGGTTTTCCAATAAGGACTTGACTACTTTTTTTTTTTTTTAAATAAAACCCAAACCATTTGAGATATTTCAAAAATTTTATTATCGGTTTGAAGTACAATTAAAACATTTATGAATGGAACTCGACTCGCTTGCAGTGGTCGATTCGTTGGACCCAATTTTCGATGACTCGGCCACACATTTCGACCGTAAAGGCTGATATTTCGCGTTCAATGTTGGCTCTGAGCTCTTCCAACGTCGTCGGCTTGTTGGCATAAACCAATGACTTAACGTTGCCCCAAGGAAAATAGTCCAGAGGCGTTAAATTGCACGAACGAGGCGGCCAATCGACTCGCTCATCAAACTTACTCTTCAATAAATCGATTGTAAGGTGTGCTGTGTGGCTTGTGGCACCATCTTGTTGAAACCACATGTCGTGCAAGTCCATATCTTCTAATTCAGGCCAAAAATAATCGGTAATCATGGTGCGATAACGCTGGCCATTCAAAGTAACGTAGCGATCGTTATCGTCGACGAAAAAATATGGCCCAATAACGCCGTGCCGCCGGCATGCAAACCGTACGAAACAGTTATTTTTTGTGGATGAAGTGGTGATTCATGAAGCAAGTGTGGATTTTCATCCGACAAATAACGCATATATATTGAGAAAAAAATGAGCTTCGTCACTGAAGATGATTTTGCGATGAAATTCATCATCTTGGCGCATCTTCTCTCTTCTCCAGAGCCCAATCGGAGAACGTACGTCGCTTCAAATGGTCCATCAGCTTCAATTCTAGAGTCAGCTTGATCTTGTATGAGTGTAAACCAAGATCCTTACGCAAAATATGCCATAATGTGGTCTGAGCGATGCCCAATTCTTGAGAATGCCGTGGAATTGACTGATTTAGATCGTTTGCTACGGACGCCTGAACGGCAGCGATATTTTTGATAATTCGACCAACCCGTTGTCTCACTCACACGGCAACATCACTCAACGAATATGTAGACCCAAATTTTTGCACTTAACTTGTTATTGCATGTCTACTAGGGCGAGAATTACGACCGAAAAATGGAGTTAACGATCTTAAAGTTGCGGTCACCGACTCCGAATTTCGGTAGAAAATTTTTATAATTTGCAGACGTTCGTTCGTAAAGTACACTTACCATGATGAAAATGTTGAGTTTACTGAATAAATTGACAATGACAGTTCGATGATTAGTGAAAGGGTGCGTTCACAAATTAAATTCAAAGTTGTCAAGTACCTATTGGAAAACCCGATACTTATGAGAACTTGCAAGGCTTATCACTGATAACTTAGAGATGAATTCTCTGCCAGCCTTTCGACACCGACCATAATCTTGGATTTCTCCTACTAAATTGAAACCTACTTAAATTACCATTACCATACCACACACAAAAAACCTTTTCATATGAAGCTCCAAATAATCTCAGCAGTCATAGGTATTTTCAAAAAAAAAAAAAAAACGATCCATTACAAGCAGTTGAACTTCTAAAAGGATTTGCACAAGTTCACCTACACAAAATCTAGATTTCGAGCAAAAAGTCAGTCTAGACAAAATCTACTCAAAATTTCTCTGAAACCTATTTCGAGTTATAAGGCTACTAGGGATCAAATTCACCATATACTTCAGCTATATTATAGCTTATTTGGAGCTGAGTTCTCAGTAAGAATTTAGATTTTACTGCACTCCAGAAGATACGATCGAGGACATTTCTTTCCAAAACATAATCCCAATGATCACATAAACCCCACCCATGAATCTGAAGAACCTATCTAGGAGGAGTATTATAATGACTTAGTAGTCGGGTGATACGGAATCTTATCAGACTACGATCGTTTTTTATTTTATAGCTAAAGCTAAAAAAACAAGGATACATTCCGAACGTTTTCAAGAGATTGGAATAATTCCGTGATTGTTCTGTTTCCTATCAGTTTCAACACTCTGTTCTTAATTTTCTCCAGTAAATGAAGAGAATTTCAGACAGAGCATGTCCAAAGATGTGAGTTATACTCGAGCTTAGGACGATGACGGCTTCTGGCTAATAGACTTTGCAGTGACTCGTAATACGTTGATTTATAGCACCAAATGTTCATGCTGTTCCAGAAATCAACCTGGAACTCTCCAAGCATCTGACCACTAACTACCGTGTATATATTTTTAGAGGTAGACGCCTTAGACGACTTCATAATTTCAGAAGAACTCGATCAGAGGTAGACTGTCTAAAGACCCTAAATTTTCAACCACCCAAAAGAAGAATTCGAAATTGGAGCCCTAAGAATACCTGAAGTTGCCAGATTCTACAGAAATCACCTGAGCGAGGGGTACTCCGCTTTACATTTACGTACTATAAAGGCCAATAATCAGTGGTTCATCACCAAGGACGTAGCTGAAAACACTGTAGACTACCAGTCACCCTAGGGAAAGAGCCCATGGTATTATGATAAATGCGATCAAATATGAACAAATTTAAGAACAAGGCAACAGCGTATGATGGCTTACTTGCAGAATTCCTCATATGCGGTCGGGGATGGTGATGGTGATTCCAGGGAGTAACTATGCATAAAATCTTCAACCAAGAATGGGTGGATGGAAGCATGACCTCTGACTGGACTCTCAGCTCATATGCCCCATCTTCTACAAAAGGCGATCCTTTGTCCTGTAAAAACTCTCGAAGCACATATACAATCCTATCGGATGTGGAAAGCGTCGTTAGGCGCGTTCTGTAACACCGGCAAGTGCTATTGTGCCCTCCGACCGATTCTTCAAACTGTGAAAAACCCTGGAAAAGATTAACGAATTTCTAATTGAGACTCACCATATTTTCATTGACTTTGAAAGCACTCAAATCCAAGAGCTGTGTATTGCGATGGCCAAACTCAGAATCGCGGGAAAACTAATCCAATTTAGTCCCATGTTGTGTACAACTAGAAACTATATTTAACAAATCCGTCCAATTATAAGGGTATGCGGACGATATCGACGTCATAAGCAGTTTCTAATGGCCTGTAAAAGAGTCCTTGAGGGCGAATGCAGTAAAAAAGGACAAGACCATGTACAAGCTGTAAACAAACATACAAACATCTCTTAACCGAATTATGTAAAATGTTGTAAACGAAAGCTAATGCCATAGCGGAGTGTGCAGGTCGAAATCTCCAAAGGAATTACCGAAACCAAAAGATTGTCAGAAAGTCGAACTCAAAGCGCTAAGTTAATACGCCATCACGTCTGAGATGGTGTGAGAATGTAAAAACAGGCTAACCAAACTTGGCAAGAATAAAAATAGGTGTCCAGGGAAATGAGGAGGCAGACTCTCTAGCAAAAATAGGCACAATGACTCCTTTAATGGGGACAGAGCCCTACAGCGGAATAGAAAGAAACAGGATTAAAAACGAAATCAGAAAAAAGGAGGAGGCTTAAAGGTCCAAAAATTGGAGAGAACTCCAAAAACTTAGGCAGGCCAAACTTCTTCTTGGGAACTATAACCAAGATCGTTTCATGAACTGTTTCAGCTTAAGTAGGAACAATTTATAAATAGTAATGGCACTCCTCAGGTCGGCACGGATCACTGTAAAATAAGAACACACTGGAATTTTCTTGGCGCAGAAAACAGCCCCATATGCAAATTATACAATACTTATGACGAAACGCCGGAATACGTACTAGGGAGATGCGAAGCACTTATGTATCAAAGAAAAATTAATCCTCTCTGAAGGTACTCCCAATTATGAAATTCATCAAAGGGATAAACTTGGAGGAAGAGTTGCAGAGTTAGCAACTTATCTAGTTCTGGATGGAGGCACTATAGATCTGTAGGTTATAATGCAAACCCCTCCCAGTATTCATTCATTAGTTAAAACGTCACTTGTGATAGCACTAACTTCGAAATGGTGACCCGAACAGAATAATCAAAAGAGTTCAAAAGTTCTTAGGAGTAAGACGAAGTGCACGCCCTACAAAACCATTATTCTGTCTGTTCTGCTTTATGAGTGCTGGAAAGATAAAGCTGATATTGGGATCTTCTTTTCTAATATTTGGTCCCGTTTCTCAGGAGAAGTTGCAACTGCAATCTCTATAAGCTATTCTAGGACCTGGATGTAGCAAGATAGGTAGAAATGGTGACCACTGGCAGTCTAGTCTTGTAGCTCAATTAGCGTTGAAGTGCGTAATATCGATACCAAAACTCGTGTAAACCTATGGATGCAATTGATATGCAAAATTGTGGACATTCTCATGGAGTAATCCAGTCATATTGAGTTAAAAAATTAAGAAAGGATCTTGTTACTATTGCACAATCACCTGGAACTTCGATCACTCACTGAACTGGACCACCACAGCCATCCGACAACATCTGTACTGTAGCAAGTTAGACAGCTTGTTGACTGAGCTAATCCGATAGAGTGATCATCGTGCCACCGCACTGTAAATTTCTGCAAAACCATCAGCCTGCTAGCTCTGGATCTAAAGAAGCAAACAGAGGGTACGGACGGCCGGCGTGCATGCTCGTATATGTCACCAAAGTTCGTCTTAGATCAATTTCATCGCGCTAAGAAAAGAGATGAAGCCCTTGATCTGATCGGCATTACGTCATTACCGAAAGTTCGTCAATTTCGTTAAAAAATGCACTTCCTAATGATCATGCTCATAATTTGGCCAGAGCAGGGCATTTGCAGAGTAATTGTACGACTGTTTCGTTTTCCGCTCGTCTCCACGGCTATGACAGTACTTGTTATATGGAATGTCTAGCGTCGCTCTTCTATTGGCCAATGTCCTCTACAACAGGTACAAACGATCCTGGCAATATATCTTGCCTAGTTGTGCCATATCAGATCAAGCGCTCGGAATTTATTTTATGTGGGTCAAATATTTCTAGAGATATAATGCAGTTAGTAAAACTGCTCCATCTACGGTTTGATTAGTTATGAAAAATTGAGAGAATATTGCCCTTCATAACTCCAAGTGGAATGTTGAATGTTGACGATTCTGGTTCCGATCTTGTTTGAGTACTTTGCCTTCTTCCCTGATAGACAATCATTCAGCTTGAAAAACACTAGCAAAGTCTGGTAGCCTTAAAGACCTAGACCTATTCGCAGAGTCTCAGAAAATATTCCTGAACCAACACCACCCTCCATCTTTGAGCCATCAGTAAATATAGTTGTGTCGAAATCTTTCGTCACTTGTCATCAACCCAGTCCTTTCTTGATGGAAATATAACCTTTTAAATCTTTACTTATGCCCATTTTATGGATCTGGATTAAGGAAAAATTCGTCAATAACATTTACTTGGCCACATGCAAGAGTGTCTTTGTATTCTTGCCCCTAGGTTCAAGGCAACAACGAAAAGAGATGCTCCAGTTCAAATTCCGAAACATTGCCTATGCCCAAGCTCTTGATCTTAATGATTTGATAGGGTGGAAGGCCGCCCGTGTCTTAGGCATCCACCTTTCATAGATCATGAGTCTACTAAATCGACGTCTGGAATGAACCCTATAATCTTCATTTAGCTAAGAATACGTCCCACTTGTTTCAGAAGCCCATATTTAATGCAACGCACCTATTCCCTTTGATATATTTTCCTAACTACTGCCTAGCCATTCCATAAGCCGACTCATAAAGAAAAATTTAATTTTTACATCGTCCTACCTCGCTCCCTAAAAAGAAACGTTATCAATTCAAATACATAAATGCCAAGTTGCATGAAAACCAAAGAGAAATACAAAAATGCTTTAAATTTGCAAGATTGCTTGGGTAAGCCATCAAAATAATTACTCCGCACAAATTTCCATCACTAAATCATCAAGAATTCAACCATCCCTCCCGGCTGGTTCACCTGCCTGCCTTACCCAGGCCCTAAGTCATAAATAAGGAAATCACTTTCACGAATGGGCGTAAAAATGGGAGTTTACAGCCAACCACAAAAAAAAAACACAAACTTAAATGTAACAAAATTTTTATTCAAATATCATTTCGCCTTTCACACTCTGAGGTTGACATTAGGCAGACTCAAAACACTCCATCCAGTTAAGAAAAAAAAAATAAATAAATAAATATTTAATATTTTTACAAACAGTGGGGTCTTCAGAAAAAAAAAATCAAAATTTATGATATACATTTCAATCTAACACAGGAGACCGATTCAGGAGTGGGGGTGGGGCGGTCCGGGACGAAATGGTAGTATTTCATTTTTATTTTTCATCGCAAATTTATGCAGGACCATTTAAAAAGGACACAAACCATTTTTCAGAATGAAAAAATAATTTTAAAAATTTGAGAGTGGAATTGGAGCAAGTGTCCCCTTTTAAAGAAAAAAAAGGGAAGTTGTCATCACTGGCGATATAGTGACAGGGATGATGTTGGAGGAGCAAAGAAAAAATTAAACCAAAATTTAAATATATTTGCGTAAATTTGTTATTAAATTGAGATGTTTTAGTGAGCTGGGGGTTTTCTGTTATAATTCTCATAGGAGCCCGAGCCTGGCCCTTCTGGCTATGCCTGCTAATGGTTTCGGGTCTAAGAGGAATTTAATGGGCATATTTTCCGAGATATTTTGACAGCAAGAGGCGTGTTTTGAATTAAATAAGAAAAAAGTAAATACGAAAAAAAAAAAATCATTCTCAAGAATACTGTTAACGGAACAAAATGAATAATAAGTGGCCATTAATTAGGGTAGAAACGATTGGAGGGGATGGCATTTATTATTGATGAGGCTTTAACTATAAATACTGATGGTGTAGTTGTGTTAATGGATGGATATTAAGGCGAATTGGCAAACAGCTTTGAACATTAAGTGAGTGGTCTTATAGGAAACGATATTTCAATCCGATAAAGTACAGAAGTGGTTACGTTTGGAGAAATTTGTGTTGTGATTTTGAAATTATTTTTATTCAAATTATGAGAACTACCCCCGTTAAGCAGGAACAGACTTCTGCCACATATGAAACCTATCCAGTTAGCTGGTGAAGTAATTGAAACGCAGAGGGAGGTAAAATATCTAGAAATTGCACTAGGTAGTTAACTCCTCTGGAACAAACACTTACTCGTAGAAGCTTCCGCAGCTTTTTAGGTTTAGGTTAGGTTTTCCTCCATCCATCCCCTCCACACAAGATTATCAGAAGTGCGGCAATATGAGGTATCATAAGATTCCCAAAGGAAGGAACTGGGATAGTCAAAATTATTGGTCTTAGGAAAAGCGACTTAATCAGCAGGTCCACAGTAACAAACCTTCTTGACATTCCAAGAGATAGTATGATCAACAAATAAAATTTCGAGACAAACTTATATGGAGAGCACAAAAAAATACTGCGTAGGAGAAGAAACAAAGTACTCCCTCCAAACAGGAATTTTCTGGCCTGGACCCAAACTTTCCATATCGATGTGGCAGTCCACCAGCATCTACAAAGCAAAGGTATACCGCTATAGGGAAATCTCGAAAAGAACTATCGCAACAAGAACATCGCTATCATGTCAGATAATCAAGCGGCACTCAAGGCACTAATTTCATATACCATCAGCTCTAAATTGGTGTGGGATTACATAAGCAGGCTAAATGAACCTGGCAAACAGAACAGGGTCACACTTCACTAGGTACCTGGTCATGTGGGTGTTCATGGAAACGAAGAGGCAGACTGAGGCCTCTTGCGGAATAGGAGAAAATGCCATCAAAAACCTGATCCCTGGTCACGTTGACGCATCAACCAATTTAACAAGGTATGAGCTCTATTGAGCAATTGAAGAAATGTCATCAAAAACAAAACTAAACACGAAGAGGAGGAAAGCATATCCCCAAAAATTGGAAATAACTCCCGAAGCTGAGGCAGGCGAAACTACTACTGGGCACAGGGCAAACTTAGAGGACACCTAGGTTTACACCAAAGGAAAAACCATCTGGGACAATACCAGGTGGGCGAGAGCGACCTTTCCTCTCTGAAGGTGTCCTTGGTACTAAGATTATTAAGAGCAATAGATAAAGAGGAAGAACTATAATATGAGCAAACTCATTTTTGAGTTCTATCCAAAAGACCCAAGTGGGTTATCGGAAGACCTGCCCTAGCATGGGAGTTGTACTCAAGCCCTTGAAGAAAAAATGATCCATAGATTGCAACCAGATCGGACAAATTTTTTGGAGATGTCGAATATGAGGTCATTCCAAACAAGGTGGTCTGTGATAAGAACTGCCCGAAAACTGAAAGCTTATCTTGTCCTCAATGCACGTGCCACTCATGATGGAAATCGACTTTAACAACAGAAAGCAGCATTTCCTACGCGGTTTATGGTTTCCTATTTGACAATACTGTCGAGATCAGAATTTAATGATTCTATCATAAGCTATCGGTGTAGTTCCACATCCAAAGTACATGTAAGAGCTAACAGTTCTGTCATCCACAAAATTTTTTAATGAACTAAATTTTCAGTCAGAAGATTGTTGATGAATATGATAAAGAGAGCCGGAGACAAAACGGAACTCTGTGGCACACCAGCGTTTATTTTTTGAACATGTGACTTGAAACCATCCAATACAACTTATACTGAGCGATTCGTAACGTAATTTTAATCCTACGAAGAACGGATTCATCAATACTTATTGTACGCATTTTCTATAAAAAGTTTGAATCCAAACTCTATCAAATGCTTTTGAAATATCAAGGGCGATAATCTTTCATTATCCAAAACGATGTAAAGTTTGTGCCAATATTCGGTGATACATATATGTACACTCAGATCACTGGTGTCTGCTTTTGGTGTTGATGAATTTTTTCTTCATTGTATTAGAAATTAACTTTAAATCCGCTCAATAAGTCGTTTTGGGTAATCTCAAGTCTAAAACTCACAAAATAAATACTTGTGTACTACAGGGCTTCGTTTTGTCTCCGACTCTTTTTCTATTGTTCATCAACGATCTCCCATCTGAAACTTTTAATCCATTAAATTGTTTTGCTGATGATAGTACCCTCACCTTTCATATTCATTTCCAGATTCATTTCCTTGTTCTTCGGAAGTAGAACTTGAACGGTACCGTATGATAAGCTCATTAAATTCAGATCTTGACAGCAATGTCTATTGGGGAATAAGAAACCCTGTAGAATTTAATGCTTCAAAAACCGAATACTGTGTTCTATCGTTAAAGCGAGTATTAGATTAACACTTGCATTGAGGAAATCGAACTGCAGTCAGTTTTTAATATGTGTATTACAGACCACCCTGTGTGGAATGATCAAATATTCGACATCTCCCAAAATGCTGCCCAGAGTTTTCTCCGACACCGACGATGCAAGAAATTTGTAACCCCATCCGACCTGGCTGTAATCTATGAAGCCTATATTCGTGCAAAGCTTGAGTACAATTCCCATATTTGGGCAGGTTCTCCAATAACCCACTTGAATCTGTTGGATAGAATTAAAAAAAGAGCATTAAAAATTATAGGTGATAGAATTATAATGGAAACATTTGCAGCTCTCGAGCGCCGCCGCAATGAAATAGCAAATTGTATTCCTCTCCTTAAACAATTTAACAATAAACGCTCATCAGTCTACCCTTGAGTTCAACTTCGAACGTACTGTGAAATACAAAGATTCATTTTCTAGCCGGACTACACGAATGTGGAATGCTCTATGTAGCTCTATTTTTCCTTTCCATTATAATATTCAGAAATACAATACTTTGTGAATCGGTATCTCCTTTGAAACCCTTCTTCGTTTTCTTAACGCTCGTACTGTGATAATAATTTTAAGGGTAGTACTGACCCTTTGAGTTTGCGCTAATTATACAAAAGAAAATGGTGTAACGGATTTTAGTTAAAAAGTTTAAAAAAATATTGCATTTCAAAACTTAAAAAATTTTTTTTTATAGATTTTTGAATATTTTTACTTTTAATTTTGACATAATTCAATTGTGACTTAAATTATGGAAACAACCTGCATGGTTCCAAGTTTATGATTTTCCAGGCACAGCACATATTTTGAGCATTTCAGCGTTGTTCTTCCTCTCGCAAGCGATGTATACCTACCTTCCTACCAAAGTAATTATCCATGAATTGTACTTGTATCAAAGAAACCGAAAAACTTTCCACTGTCGAAATGTATGTTGCTGACGATTTCTCACTCATTAATGAGCGATATTATATGAAGTAGCCAAAATTGTTCCAAAAAGTTCGTTCCTTCTACTGATCTGGCTACAATCTATAAGATACACATTCGCCTAAAACTCAAGTATAACTCTTATATATGAGCGGGCCCCTATCACTTATTTGAACCTATTGAATAGAATTCAGAATAGAGCCCACAGACTTATCACACAAGAGTTAATCCTTGAGCCTAAATTCGGACGTACTGTCAAATATAGAGATTCTTTTTTTAGCCGCACTACTAAAATGTGGAATTCTTTGTGCCTCTTGATTTGTTCCCTTGATTGTGATACACGATTCCGGAGACGGTACAATCATGAACTGTACGCAATCTACCTAGAAGCAGATATCGTGACAAAAATTAAGCTCGGTAGACTCCGGTGGTCAGGGCACCTAGCTCGCATGAGCGAAGAGGAACCTGCTCGGAAAGTTCTTTGTGGTACATTCTATGGTAGACGACAGCGTGGTAGACCATGCCTGCGCTGGAGAGATGGCGTAGACCAGGACGCCTGAAGCCTTGGGGTGCGCAACTGGATGGCATCGGCTAGAGACCGAGATAGGTGGAGAGACTTGTTGAAAGAGGCCAGGACCGGAATCCGGTTGTCGAGCCGATGATGATGATGATCATACCTCGAGGTGCAGTCTGCCAATTCCAATTAGTATCTATCTCTGGACAAGAATAAATTTAACTGCTATTTTTATTTGCGACTATAAGGCATTCCGAAAAAAATCGATCTCGAGATTTTGATCAAAGTTGACATAACGATGATAGCGAAAACAAAAAAAAAAGTGGGTCTCGCAATTCTGTCTGTTTGTTCGCCTATAGCCTAAACGGTTCGGCCGATTTTCTTTAAACTTACTAGATATCATTTTTAATTTTTTTCCCTCACACGGTACCTGCCATATGAATTTTTTTTTCGAAATTTTATAAATATTTTTTTTTCTCAAAAACTCTTCGAAAGATTTCAAAAATAAAAATACAAAAAATTTTATTTAGTTAAAGCTAAAGCCTAGTACTCACCTAGCGTGAAATGAAAAATAAATACATTCCCAATTACAGCCTAGTACTCAGTTCAAGTGAAAATGAAAATTTCATATAAAAGTGACTGCTGGTTCACTGGCATTAAATACGCAACGAGTGAGTAATAAAATGTGGATTGGAAAAACAAATATGTTCCACAACTTTTTCCGCGGTATGATTTTTATTTTTCAATGTACAACCATCAGGAAAAAGTTTAAGGCAACGTGGAAAACTGTGACATTTGTCAGTTGATTTGAATATTTTGTTTCAAAACAAAAAATTGAAAATTTATTAATAGAAAGAACGAATCAGTTTAAAAATAATTGTTTTCTTTTTTCATTCAAAGTGAGTATCAAAAATTCACGTGGAAAAGTTTATTCTATTTTTATTTTTATTTTTTATTTTTCATTTTACGCTAGGTGAGTATCTACTAGGCTTACACGCGGAGAATAAAAATTAAAATAGAATAAACTTTTCCACGTGAATTTTTGATACTCACCTGAAATACTAAATACTCGTATTTTTTGCTTTCATTTAATAAACTCTCGAGAGCAGTATCAAAAAATTCGTTATCCATTCTTTAGTTCCGTTTATAAATTTTCAATATTTTATTTTGAAACAAAATATTTAAATTAACTGACAAATGTCACAGTTTTCCACGCTGCCTTACACTTTTTCCTGATGGTTGTACATTGAGAAATGAAAATTTGACGTGGAAAAAGTTGTGGAACATAATTGTTTTTCCAATCCACATATTGGTACTCACCTCTCGTTGGGGATTTCATGCGAGTGAATCAGCTAAAGCTACCCAAGAATTTGCATAGTACTGTGAATTTAAATTTTCAAAAACTTTTTTTTGTATTTTTAAGAAAAATTTCAATTTTCAAATACAAATATCCTATTTTTGGTCGCACTGTACTACACTACAACGCTCTATCGAGCTCTAATTTGATTAGCTCAAGTATAGCCACTTAAGGTGATATAATATCACAAAATCATTCTCTAATATTTTATAGCGCTGTTGCATGTAAGCTTTATATTATTTGGACGTGACATAGGCTCAAGTTCAATAGAGCAACCTGTAATTAATTAGCCATACCTGGGTGTGGTAGGCTGTCCTCGTGAAATAAGTCCTAATTCGAGCGTTTTTCTGAGTCTCGTAATGAGGGCTTTGTACACCAAAGGTGATGAGCCTCTTTCAAAAATTAGTATGACCAAATTAGCCAAGGAGCCTATCGTCACACTTCCACCAGTCCCCTTAGGCGCGTACATTGTATCGCTTACGACTCCCTCTTTTCGCCTAGTCAGCAATTTTTTAATAAACTTCTAGATTTAAAAGCTTTTCAATAAAAGTTCTTACAGAAACCAGTATTAAATTGATACGAATCCGCCACACGTGGAAGACACATTCTAGGTGTATCCTGGGCCATGTAACTATTTATTATTATTAGCTTACATGCCAATTATTGATTTTAATACCGGATAGTCGCACGAAGTTCCAAAGCATCCCTTTTTTTACATGATTTTAATTTTTTAATAGTTAGTGTCCACGTGGAATCCGCTTGGGTCCAGTTTAATTGATAGCCATCAGAGAAGTTGAACCACACTTACATGCTGGCGATGGCTAATGAAGAAAGTGATATGAAGTAGTTGAACTTAGTATTTCATTGTGACCAGAGATGTTGCCTCTCAAAGTTGTGGTACTTATACTTTCACTTGTGCATCATGTTAACACCCGAACTACAAGTCTTGTAGAACTTATCAAAAGGGTGCACATCGAAAGTGATAAAGCAGCTTTTTGCCTTATTAATTTTGACGAAGACTTTTTGACTATTCTTCTGCGAGGATTTCCCGAAATTCCGATATTGATTTTGAACGACCCTGAAGCTGTGAACGACGAATTGACAAGCACAATCTTAGTTGTACAAGCAGGTCTTGAAGATGAGGCTCTTGATGATGTAATGTTGGAAGGACTGATTGGAAAACTTCAAGTTCGAAGGGAGATTATAGTGTGTGCCGGTAGTCTGATCAATCTGGAGCAATATTTCTCATTTTTCGCTGAGAAGATGTTCACCCGGATCCTTGGGATAGTTGCTGATAACATAGCTTATGCTTATTTCCCCTATGCGGACAGTAAAGTGCAAAAACTTTCTCAAAGTGGGTCACTTCCGCAGCCTCTAAGAGATCTGAATGGATTCGTTTTGCGTACATCTATGAAACAGGACATGCCAAGGCTTTTTCCTTACCTAGATGACAAGGGACAAATGCAAATTGGAGGATCTGTTGGGAAAATATTTGTGACCTTTCTCGAAAAACATAATGCAACTTTCAAGGAATTTGTAGAAACAAACTATAACTTGTCCCTAACAATGGCCGATATAGTGAAAGCCACTGCTTTAAATAAGATCGACATCAGCATGAATGCCTACTTGCCAGATCCTTCTTGTGGTTGGAGTTATCCGACAAAGATTGTCACTTGCGTCATTATGGTTCCAGTTAATGGTTTCGTCGATCCCCATGAGTACTTCATTCGGCCATTTGACTTTTGGGTATGGTTTTGCATGGGGCTGTTTCTCATCTGCGTTACACTGATCAAATCATTGTTGAACAAAAGCCTGCAGAAGACTCCTGAATACTGGCAAAGCTTCAGTGAGACGTTTTCAGCGATACTGATGTTATCTTCGGAAAAAACTATCACACACAATTACCGCCTTCATATTCAGATTATTCTCTTCACCTTTTTAATTGGAAATATCTACGTGATCTTCTTTACGTCCTTTATGACAGCTTTTATACAGATCAAGCAGTTCAACACCTTGCAGGACCTGATTGACAACAAAGTCAGAATATTGTCAACCTATTTCGACCAGAAATATTTAATTGAAGCCGGGGTTTATCCGCAGAAGTTCTTGGATCTAATTGTGACTGTGGATATTATAACCTATGCTACGGAAACTTTTTCAATGAAAAACACAAGCTTTGCCTATATAGTTTCTAACGACAGGAAGGATTTTCTCATTAACATGCAGTCCGCCCAGATTAAGCCTCTGTTTCGAACAGCTAAAGAAGTATTGAAGATCTCTTTCATAAGTTTTTTTCTGCCCTTTCATTCGCAATTTAAGGACATTTTGGATGACTTCATTATCAGTTCGCTGGAAACAGGCTTGGCTCTCAAGTGGGACTCGGATGTTGTGTATCTAATTCGTAAGGAGGGTTGGGGAAGGGAAATGAATCGTACGGCAGAGGAGTCAATGCACGTTCCCTTGAATATTCACCACTTGAAGTTTCCTCTGATGGTCTATGCCATGGGGTTGATAGTTGGTGTGCTGGTCTTTTTGGGCGAACGTTTCGGCAAGAACATATTTTAGATTTTTTATTGCACCAATGTGAATTTCTGTTCGAAGTACTAATACACGGCTCGAAGTCGAAGTTTGCTAGAAACACATTAATTAAGTGATTTTCTACGGAAGTCACTTGCTATTTCAAATAATCAATAAAATTTGGTGTCCTATGTACCTTTTGAAGTAATTCGATCATCACTTGTTTTATTTATCGCAAGAAGAAGGAACATCTCACATTCCATCGCACATACGTACCTTTCTGTTTGGTCCATCTAATGAGGCTAAACATTGATACCGTAAGTATTCAGCTAATGAGGACTAACGCAAAGCGAAGTAGAGTCACTTGGCTGCAAATTAAGATCAGGTTCTCACCAGTAAAGTGCCCCTTATTCCCACCGAAAGTTATAAATTCCCGACTTCGGATAGTATGCCTCAAGTAAAATGCGCATTAGCTTGTTCAGAACCAGGGCCTAGTAACTTAAAAGGGCCTAGTAAAAAAGGAAATACGAGTAGTCCTGTATCAGTAGGAAGGTATGCGTCCGGGACCTATAATTTTCATGAGAGGCACTTTTGACACATGACAAGAGATACGCTTGGACTATTTGTCACTTTGTGGCATGTGGCAAAAATGTTTGTTTTTAGGTACCATCAGCTTAGCCTGGGATTCGAATCCAAGAGGTCTGGGGTGACATTCCGATTCACTTATCATTACACCACCGAGATCAAAGGATAGAAGAAAATAAACAATAGGATGACTTGACGGAATTCTAGCAGAACTATTAGATACGTGTAGCGCTAACAATGAGGTGCAAGTTATATACTGAAAAGAGATTTTGTTGATTCCGAGAGCTTTCCAGAAGAATGGGTGAAATAAATGATTGTCAAGCGTCGGATAAAACGAGACCTGAGGAAGTGGGAAAACTGGGGAATAATAGGAAAAATTGGTCTCAAAGAAAAATCACACCCCTTGAAGTCATACTTGATATTGAACAAGTTCCCTTCTACACTGGATCTGACAAGAAGGATGAACATTCAAAGAAGCTATGTAGTATCAAACGTTCAGGACGACAATGGTAGAACGAACCAGGAATTCCAGATTAAAGAGAAGATTTCTCAAGTGGGGATAAAGGAAAGTTTCACGCCCTTGAAAGGCGTCTGCCTCTCCTTAACCAGGTGATTATGTGACGACAGACATTTTGCAATGACTTAGAAGAACCCTCCGACATTTCAGGCTATGGCTTGCTGAAAGGCATCAGCACCCTTAGCGGGCTTCAATAACATAGGATTTATCATAGGTTTTAATACATTGAAGTCATAATCCCTAGGGTATCACAACGAATCTTCATTGATCTAAGTGTGATGGTAACAACATCAACAAATGAGCCCATTAACCTAACCTAACCTAGACTTAAATGCCAGTGTGTTATTCAAAACTAAAGACTCTTACACTGCTGATGTTCGTACGATATTTCACTGAATTGATAACCTAGGAAGTTTACTGTTCTATCGACAAAGAAAACACAACAAACACCAGGAAAGGAAAGAATATGCAAGGAGACCCAAACGATACACGAAATTACAGGAGAATTTTGTTCCTTAATACTGTTTCAAAGCTTCTCACAAGCATACTCTTCGAATGGCTAGGCTCTTAGGTTGTTGATACTAATTTACTCTTGAGCGTATTTCAGGCAGTTCTTAGGGCTAGTTAATTACCGGTTGATAACATTTTTGTCCTTAAAAACGAGTCGTACTGCAAAAGAAAGAATCTCTGTCCTTAACTGTACGTCTAAGGTTTGGCTCAAGGCTATATTGATGAAGCATTCCCAGGGGCAGGAGTATTACGGTGAATGGAAGTAACGGAAAAACCACTATGTAATTTTTTTGCATAATTAGCGCACACTCAAGGTGTCTATCTACTACCCTTAAAATAGTTATCAGAGTACGAGCGTTAGGAAACCAAAGAAGGGTACCGATTCACATAATTATTGAATTTCTGAATATTATAATGGGAAGGAAAAATAGAGCTAGGTAGACCATTACACATTCGTGTAGTCCGGCTGAAAAATGAATCTCTGTATTTCATAGTACGTCCGAAGTTGGACTCAAGGGTAAACTGATGAGCGTTTATGGTTAAATTGTTTAAGGAGAGGAATGCAACTGGCTATTTCATTGCGGTGGTGCTCGAAAGATGCAAATGTTTCCGTTATATTTCTATCCACCTATCATTTTTAATGCTTTTTACTTGCGACTTATAGGTACTATAAGGCAAGTTATGCATTCGTAAAAAAATCGAACTCCAGATTTTGATCAAAGTTGACATTACGATGATAGCGAAGACCAACCAAGTGGGTCTGGCAATTCTGTCTTTCTGTCTGTCTGTCTGTTCGATTACAGCTAAACGGCTCTGTCGATTTTCTTCAAACTTGGTAGATATGGGTTTTAAGTTTTACCCCCGGACGTTTTTTGATTTGATTTTTTAAGACCAAAAATAACGGTACCTGCCATACGATTTTTTTTTTCGAAATTTTATAAATATTTTTTTTTTCTCAAAAACTGTCCCAACGATTTAAAAACAAAACTCAAAAAATTTAATTTAGTTAAATCTAGGTAATGGTTGAAAAAAATTTTCCAAAAAATGAGTAGTTTTGATACCCCCTTTGGGATCATTTTTTTTTGTTTTTGATTTTCTCAAAAACGGTACGACCGATTTTGATTATTTTTTTTATGCTTAAAGCTGCCCAGCGGTTTGAATATTATTATCTATTCAAATTTTCCAAAAAAATGTTTTTGGATTTTTAAAAAAACTTTCAAAATTTTTTTTTTGAAAACACAATATGTATTTCGAAAACCCGATGCTCGATTTTTTCATAACTTGATAAATAAAAGTTTGGAAAAATAATCTACAAGATATGAGAAAAATAAATTCATTTTACCAAAAAATAACGGTACCCCCCATACAAATGTTAAAAAATGGTTTTCGAAAATCGTATTTTTCTCGAAAACGGTTCCGAGAATTTCGCTTAAATTTTTTTTCTTTCTATTATTTTTTAATATCTGTAATTTAATAAAAACAAATTTTGAAAACAAAATATTACTGACTGTACCTACCAAAGAACGATTTTTTAAAATTTTGAATTTCTCATTGTCAGCAGAGAGAAGCTTCTAAAAAGTTTAAAAAACATTGCATTTAAAAACTTTAAGAAAAATATTTTTTTGAATTTTGAAAAAAAAAATTCAATTTTTTGTTTTTTGAAAATTCAATATCTCGAAAACGGCTCAAAACATTTTTTTGGAAATTTAATTTTTATTCATACAATAATAAAAACTTCAAATTGGCGTACCAATATTTTTTCTTAAAAATGTTTTAAGATTTTCTTATATAAAACCTTATTTTTTAAGAAACCACTACAAAGACTTATAATTTTTGTTCTTGCATAAATCTAAAGGGTTTTCCAATAAGAGGTGTTATTTTGATATTCAAAGAAAAATGGCATTTTTGGAGATAAATGATCGGATGTTTATTTCATTATAAAGAGGAAGGTATGCCGTTAATAATGGAACACAACATCAGCCAAATGGCCGCCAAGACCACGCTTACAGGACCATATACTTTTTATGAAATTTTCCATAACCAAATCGCAAAGTGGCTGCCCTATGTCCTCGATAGCCTCACGAATTTCATCTTTGAGGTCTTGAATCGACGCTGGGCTGTTGGCGTAGACCTTATCTTTCACGTGGCCCTAAAGGAAGAAGTCGCAAGGTGTTAAATCACAAGATCTCGGTGGCCAATTGTGATCACCTCTTCGAGAGATAACACGGTCCGGAAACTTTTCCCGTAAAAGATCGATGGTTTCATTGCTTGTGTGGCACGTAGCGCCGTCTTGTTGAAAGTAAACGTTGTCCAGATCAATACCATCCAATTCAGGCCATAAAAAATCATTAATCATCTCTATAGCGCAATCCATTGACCGTAACTGTTGCTCCAGCCTCATTTTCGAAAAAGTAAGGTCCAATGACCCCGCGGGACCATAAACCGCACCAAACAGTCACGCGTTGAGGATGGAGAGGCTTTTCAACAATAACTCTTGGGTTTTCCGAGCCCCAGATGCGACAGTTTTGCTTGTTGACGTAGCCTCCGAGGTGGGAATGGGCCTCATCAGTCAAGATGATTTTTTGATGAAATTCCGGTTCATTTTCATGCATTTCAAGGACCCAATTTTAATAATTTCAGTGCGTTGTTGAAGCCTGTATCGTTCCATTTTTATTAATAGCGTAGTTTCTACTTGTCAAATGTCAAAAAATGACAGCTTCAAAAGTGACAGCTACCGAAATAGCGGGCTATTCAAAATAACACCTCTTATTGGAAAACCCTTTATATTTGCTTGAATCACATGGCATCCTATTCTTACCTTTAACTACTAAAGAAGTTTTTTTTGTCATTTAAAAAAATTAATTTTATGCTTATGAACAGTTTCTCGAATAACAGTCATATTTGAAATTCTTAGTCTTTTACATAGGAGCAAGTTCGTGCGACCCAGTCGTGCATTTTATTTTATTTTGTTTCAGTCCAGCCAATCCTGAGATTAACTGTCCGCAATGGGACAATGTATTTTTTGATGAGTCGACGTTTGCGCCCTCTATAATTCGGCCAAAATTCAAAAATTTAAAATAATTTGTATTCTTTACGCATGTAGCTATTCATTATTTAAAAAAAATGTACATATGTTATTATTTAATAAAGTTTCCCTGAAAAAAATTCCCAAAGATCGTGTGTTTTTTGGCGTCCTAGACCGTACTAGTACCTTAATGCACAAAAAAACTGAACAGGCAGCTACGGGCAGCTGAATTTTATTTTATTTGGTACACAATACTTTTATTAACTACCTTAAATAGCTTTGAGAACAGGAAATAGCAAGAAACAAAAGTTTTCACTCAAACAAATATTTTTTTTTTTTTTCAAGTAAATAAATAGTGTTGACATATCTCTGTCTAACAATGTACTATTTAGTAATTTTTATTCAGAAATTCCTTAACTTATTTAGCGCACTTTCAGCTCTTGAACCCATTTTATTGCAATAGATTTGCTTGGAAATAAAAACTTTTACACGTGTTTGATAGAAGTGTCCATATTAGCCTATCTTAACGACCGACGCGTATGACTACGTTAACTTAGCAGCCACATTCTGACTGAGATTATTGGGGGGATTTGGGGCAAGAGACTCTACTACGAACATTTTTCGTCTCCCAGGGGTCTCCTTTAGACAACCTGATGACTAAAAACCCCTAACTCAAAACTTTTATTTTGGACTTTTGGCCGCAAAAAGATGCCTTCGGCCGCACTGTGGGGCGGTCCGATAAGTACTAAGCCTACAAAAGAAAAACAAACATTTTGGAAAAGTGGCAATTTATTTCTCAACATAGTCTCTGAAAAATAGGATTTCTCGAGGTCTGCAATGTAGGCGATGAACTTATTCGACTAAAATTTCTGCCCAGCGAGTGATTTTTTCAAGTTTCCAAACAAAAAAAGTCACACGAGTCCAAATCTGGAGAATACGGTGGATGGGGCAGCAGTAGTGCAATTCGATCAATTTGGCCGTGTTTTGTTGTTGGAAGTAAGCAAACGCGGCCCCCATCGCGCCGGCAGCTTTTTCATGCCCAAAATTTCAAGGGGGATATAATTCACGCGGTCTTTTGAGATGTCTACTGTTTCAGCTATCTCGCGCACCTTCAATCGGCGGCGGCGATCTGTCAATACGATATCATGAATTTTTGACACGATTTCCTTCGTGGATAAAGGAAGTTTCACATAGGAGATTGTTGATAAGCAAAAGAGAGGCGGAGACAATACGGAGCCCTAGGGTACACCAGCATTTGTTTTATGAATTTCAGACTTGAGACCAACCAATATGACTTGTACTGAGCGGCTTAGAAGGTAATTTCTAATTCAACGAAGAAGAGATTCATCAATACCAAAAGCACACATTTTCGATAAGAGAGTTTGATTCTAAACTGCTTTCGAAATATCAAGTACAAAAATCTTACTTTCTTCAAAACTCCACTGTTCGGTGAGATATAACATCAGATCACCAGTGGACCTATTACTATGAAGCCCGTCCTGTCGGTCATAAAGAAGCTTTCGTTCTTCAAGACATTTCTTGAGCTGATAATTTATCAGTGTGTCTATGACCTTAGTAAGAAGGGACGTAAGTGCAAGTGGATGATAGTTAAAGCGGGAAAAAGTTTCGCCTTTTTTAGGCTGGACAAATTTTGTTTTCCATCCACTCGGAAAGAGAGTAGGACGGATGGAGAAACTTTCTGAGTAGTTTTGCCACCATTGAAGAACACCTCTTCAGAACAATGGGAGGGATACTATCCGGGCCAGCGGACTTGTGAATGTCAAGATCACAACTCTTGCAACTGTAAAAGTACGAAAAAAGATTGGCCCCATGGAAAGAGTTGTATTCTCAAGAACAGGAATAGTTATAACAGCAAACTGTACTCTAAGCAAATTGGATTTATCTATTGAGTTTACATAAGATGTGTTATTGATAACGAGCGTTGGGACCTAAGACGAAGCAGTATTGCCAATGCTTTTAACAAATGACCAGAAATATTTACTATACCATTCGTACATTGCCTTATTGTGTTTGTCATGTAAAGATTTGGTCTGTCAAATATGATCATTACAGGTCTTTTTTAGCTTGTTTGAACATCTTCCTGCTTTCCTCAGTATAGAGCTAAATTGCTATCTAGAGAACCACTTTTTCCGTCTTCTCAATCATCTCATCAAAATCTGGAGTTCGATTCTTCTTACGAATGCATAACTTGCCATATCTACCTACCATTGTATCGTTTGAATTCTGAGACCAATCGAGTAGGTCTTCCGTTCATACAAATATCTCGTAGAAAAAAGACCACTCAGTTCTTCCCGAATTTTAAATTCTTACAACAATTTTCTTTCATACCGAACTTTTCCTAACAATTACAAACACAACGAAAACTCAGCCAAATCGGTCGAGCCGTTCTCAAGTGATGATCCGTAATATATGCGGCAGTTAATTTATATTTATATAAGTTTGTTCATAGATTAAAATTAAATAAAGTTATAAATTGTTAATTAATCAACCATTACCCAAATTGCAAGAACATTTTTAATTTAAAAACCCTCTTTGACTGATATTGCCTGCTAAATCATAATTTTCGGCTTACCCTCGTCACAAAGTTTCCCATATGACTTGACGGTGTCCGCCATCATAATCTCGCACAATTATTTTACATACTTCTCATCATCGTGTAATGCATTACGAATTACAAAATAAATTTAACATTATTCAGCACCCTCTATACCTAAATAATTTTTCCGAGGGTCCCATAACCCTCAAAAAAAGAAACCCATAAATTGAGTCCTCAATAAAATGCATCACTCACCGGCCAGGCTTCCTCAATTCCTGGGCTGCGGAAAAGTGTCACATTTATGATTTCCATTATCTTTCAATCTTTCTTTCAACTACGGTTTGCTGCCACTAGGTTATACGAGACGACGACTCACTCGACTTGTCTAGGGTTCTCTGTTTCCTTTGAGAAACAACTATTATCCTGTCATAATCAGAAATATTCCAGAATTTCATTTTATGTCTTTTCCCTTCGAAATAGGAATTGGAAAAAAATGCAGAAGCAGAGCAAATATACGAGTAGTAGAACTCAAAGACAGACAGCAGGAATGTTGGGTGGACATTTCCGATGTTTGCCTGGTGTTAGCGGGGGGACTCATGATAAATGAGGCCACGTGCCTTATCATCGCTTAGAAACAAGGAAACCAATTTGTACAGTGGTTGGAAGGTACTGTTCCGCGCGCCACCGGAGCGAGAAGCGACGAACATGTTTGTTATTTCTTCTGTGAAAACGACGGCGCTCCTCTGGGATGAATCAATCTAGAATGGGATCTCTAAGAAAATTATTCATTCACATCGAAATCGAGAGTAGAAAAATTGAAATTTTACTTATACTCGTATCCCTTTTGCAGGGGTGCTCCAGGCCTTGGCATGTCAGTCATGTCACCCTTAGATTAACACTCATCATCAATGTGGGCGTTTTTTTTTTGTATTTTTTGAACAACCAATATTTTTGGGAAATTTATGGAAAAAATTAATTCACTTCATGACAATGAATATTTTGACGCTGTTTGTGTTATCTCGATTGAAAATCAACAAATTAATTAAAAGGGACTAACAATGTAGTCCCGGTTTATTGTAAATGGATACACGGTGGCGGTTCGTTCACTCCCCTTAGCCTCCTGACCTATTTATTAATAACTTCTGGCTACTGTTTCTATACAGCCAGCGCCATTGTTCATTCGGGTGAATTTGTGCTGGCGGGCGTGAAATCGCGACGGATAATGGAAATCGAATTTCATGAGGAGTTAAAATGAAGTGTGACCGAAGGGAAGACAGAAGAAGACACAGCCACTGTGGTTATTTTTAAGAAACAATATGTCGTTACAGTACCCCGTACAAGAAGGGAAATATGTTATACTCACTATCTGTAGTATTAGTTAAATTTCACCAAGTGAAAAAAGTGAATCTTACATTTTGTAGTTCATCATTTATATGCGAAATATTTTGTTAATTTACTAGAGGGCTTTTTTGAGTGCGAGAACTTTTGACAGATGATTGCGGCCAATTTCTTGAAGCAAGATTTATAAAATTAGGTGTCACATATTGAGTTTGTCTTGCCAAATTGACATGGAGGGTTATAGTATTTAACAACATGGTCCAAATTATTAAATCGTTCTATTAAAGTAGGTCTTCTGCTCGAGCAACATTTCGCGCTGTTCACCCTTTTGATAGTCGCCCTAATCATCCTTCACAGAGGACTATTCGCACCAAGTTGGATAAATTCGAGTCGATCGCCCCAGTGCACAATCCGCTTACACCCGTCAACGAAACGTAAGATCTGCCGAAAATATCGTCCTTGAAAGAACTCGGCATTTCTTAGACTACAATTTGGCGAATTTCGCGTCATGACTTCGGCCTAAGCCGAACGACTTGTGGTCGCTAATTGTGCTCTCGAGCATTTTGCCATAACGATGATGGAAGATTTCGGTCGAAAAATCATATTCAGCGACCTGGACCATTCCTGGACGAATGGGTAAGTCAACAAGCAAAACTTGTCTAATTTGGGACGATCACAATCCACACCAAACTACAAGACATCAGGAGAAAATCATTGTTTTGTGTGGATTTTGGGCTGGCGGCATCATCGGTTCATACTTCTTTGAGAATGACGTTGGCCAGGCGATCATTGTCAACGGCGAGGGCTATCGGTCGATGATAACCAATTTCTTTTGGCCCATATTTGATGATATGGACGACGACGAAATGTGGTTTTAGAACATCACACACAGCCCATTCCACAATGAACATTTTGCAGAAGCGATTTCCGAACATGGTTATCTCACGTGGAGGCAATGTGAATTTGCACCGATGTTGTGCTATTTGACCCCTTTGGACTTCTTCTTGTGGGGAATTTTTCAAGTCACAGAACCATAAACCTTTACTGCCCTCAATGCCAACAAAACCAACGCCATTGGTCAAAATCAGCCTCATTTTCGTGCCAGGGTTATAGAAAATTCGACGTTTCGGGTGCGACAGAACAAGCCATGCCCCAGCAGACAGTGGAATTATGTTAAATTTCATGCATAATGACATTTATGGGCCTACTTAATAAATAGAAAATTTTAGAGATTTTAGAGTTTGTTGTATCTATTTAAATTTAAAGTAAGGATGCGCTTAAAAACCTTTTATTTGGTAAGTTATAGACTCTCGTAAAAAATCAAAAAAAGTCAAAGTCCAGATTCTGATCAAACTTGCCATTAAGATTTTGAACAGGCAGACATAGAGAAAGACTGACAGAATTGCTCTTTATTCTTTGTACTTGGTAGATAGTCTCCGACACGCTTCTTACTTGCTATATTTGTACTAAAGGGCAAGTTCTGCATTTGGAAAAAAATGGATTTGATCAAAGTTGACATTACGATGATAGCGCAGACGAAAAAAGTAGGTCCGGCAATTCCGTCTGTCTGTCTGCATGTCTGTACCTCGAACTACAGCTTAACCTACTGGACCTATTTCTTTCAATCTCGGCAGTTAAGGGTGTTCGGTGATTCCCTAGAGGAGAAATTGAAATTTGTTTTAGCTCCAAAACTAACAGTACCCCCGATACACCCGTAATGCAAAATCTTATTTATCGGGAAAACGGCTATAACGATTTTGATAAAAAAATAAGGTGTGATATTATGGACATGGACTACATTTTGGCCAAAAAAATTTTGGTGCAAAATGTTGTTAACGGTACCTGTCATAGAACCGTTTTTTTGATTTTCGACTTTCTCATTCAAGGCTCTAAGCATTTTAACCAAAAATTTTCAGTAGGGGTCCCCTTAAGTTTAAAATAATATTGTATATAAAAATATTCGAAAAAATATTTGTTGGGTTCTTTTAAATTTTTTTTTTTTTGAAAATCAATATCTTCAAAACCTATGAACGATTATTTTTTTAAATTATTTCCTTAAATAAACATTATTAAATACTTAAAATTCGCATCCGACATTTTTTTCTTGAAAAATTTTAAAAAAATTTCTTATATAAAAAAATTTTAATAATAAAACGATTTTTTAAAGTTTGTTTGTATAAATTCATACTTTTCTAGAAATCAGACGGCAATTTTATGCATTTGAACATTAAATCCATATTTCATATTTATAAAATGTATCTTAAATTCCAAAGTACTTTTACATAAGAGCAAGTTCGTGCGATGCAGTCGTACATTTTATTTCTTTTTTCTTAAGACCAAAACTAACGGTACCAACCTCACAAATATTAAGAAATTGTTTTCGAAAATTAAATTCTGATAATTTTGTTCTGTTTGCCTAAATTTTAACGATCTATCATTCAAGAAAAAAATTTTAAATTAAGATATAACCCTTAAAGGACAATTTGCTTAACATTTGATTTTCCCACTATTGGTTGTACGTAGTTTAAATCAGCTTCCAATATCAGAATAATTTTCTTACATAATTGCTTTAACTAATTCTGCCTCGTAAGAGGCGGATAAAATTCTCATTTCCATTTGAGGTGGATCAATTTTCAACCTCACGGGTTCTCCATAGATAATAATCGGTCAGATATGGGACACATTATGCAAAAACAAAAATTTTAAGTCTTTGTAGTGGTTTCTTAAAAAAATAAGTTTTTATATACAAAATCTTTGAATTATTTTTAAGAACAAATTTTGGTACCCGAACTTAAAGTTTATATAATTGTACGAATAAAATATAAATTTCCAAAGAAAATATGGAGCCGTTTTTTGAGATTTTGAATTTTCCAAAAAAAAATTTATTTTTTTTCGTCAAAAAATATTTTTTTTCTTAAAGTCTTGAAATGCAATGTTTTTTAAACTTTTTAGAAGCTTCTCTATAAAAATTTCATTAAAATCCGTTATGCCGATAATGAGAAATACAATGGTTCTATGGTAGGTACAGTCAGTAATATATTAATTTCAATTTTTTACTTGCGACTTATAGGTACTATAAGGCAAGTTATGCATTCGGAAAAAAAATCGAACTCGAGATTTTGATCAAAGTTGACATTACGATGATAGCGAAGACCAAAAAAGGGGGTCTCGCAATTCTGTCTGTCTGTTTGTCGGTTCGACTACAGCCTAAACGGCTTGGCCGATTTTCTTCAAACTTGGTAGATATGGGTTTTGATTTTTTCTCCCTAGACTTTTTTTTTTTTTTTAAGACCAAAAATAGCGGTACCTACCATACGGATTTTTTTTCGAAATTTTATAAATATTTTTTTTCTCAAAAACTGTCCCATAGAATTTCAAAAAAAAAATTTTAAAAAATTTCATTTAGGTAAATCTAGGTAATGGTTGAAAAAAATTTTTCCAAAAAATTGTTATTTTTGGTCGACCGCCTGGGTCCATTTTTTTTGTTTTCGATTTTCTCGAAAACGGTACAACCGAGTGAAATTATTTTTTTTTATTCCAAAGCTCCTCCAAAGTTTGAACATTATTACATATTAAAATTTTCAATTCTAATTTTTTGGATTTAAAAAAAAAAAATCATTTTTTTTTTTTTGCAAACTCAATATTTTGAAAACCCCAATATGGATTTTTTTCAAACTTGACAAAAAAAAGTTTCTTAACATAGCCTACAAGATTTCAGAAAAAAATTTTGTTTTATCTAAAATTAACGGTACCTTCCATACAAATTTTAAAAAATGGTTTTCGAAAATCGTATTTTTCTCGAAAACGGTTTCGAGAATTTTGCTAAAATTTTTTTTCTTTCGATAAATTTTAACGATCTATAATTTAATAAAAAAAATTTGAAATCCAAATATTACTGACTGTACCTACCATAGAACGATTTTTTCGAATTTTGAATTTCTCATTATCGGCATAACGGATTTTAATTTTTTATAAAGAAGCTCTTAAAAAGTTTAAAAAACATTGCATTTCAAAACTTAAAAAAAAATATTTTTTCAATTTTTAGAAAAAAAAGTAATTTTTTTTGAAAAATTCGATATCTCAAGAACGGCTTAGTATTTTTTTTGGAAATTAGACTCTTATTCGTACAATAATAAAAATTTAAAAAATTCATTTTATCCTTATGAACAATTTTCTTTAATAACATCCGTATTTAAAATTCCTAGTCTATTACATAGGAGCAAGTTCGTGCGACCCAGTCGTGCATTTTATTTTATTTAATTATAGATCGTAAGAATTAAACGAAAGAAACAAAATGTTATCAAAATTCTAGGAACCGTTTTCGAAAAAAATACGTTTTTCGAAAACCATTTTTTAACATATTGTTTTATGCGTACCGTTATATTTAGATAATATAATTTTTTTTTGCTAATTTTGTAGATTATATTAAGAAACTTTTATTTATCAACTTTGAAAAAAATCGAGCATGGGGGTTTCGAAATATTCAGTATCAAAAAAAAAATTGAAAATTTGAATACCCAATAATATTAAAACTTTGGAGGAGCTTTAGCATAATAAAAAAATATTAAAATCAGTGGTACTGTTTTCGAGAAAATCAAAAACAAAAAAAAATGGTTCCAGGGGGGCTACCAAAAATAACCATTTTTTGCAATTTTTTTTTCAACCATTACCTAACTTTAATTAAATGAAATTTTTTGATTTTTTTTAATTCGGTGGGACAGTTTTTGAGAAAAAAAGTATTTATAAAATTTCGAAAAAAATTCGTTTGACAGATACGGTTATTTTTGGTCTTAAGAAAAAGACAGAAAACCTGGGGGGGGGATTAAAAACGATATGCACTTAGCTTAAAGAAAATGGCTGAGCTCTTTAGGCTGTAGTCGAACAGACAGACAGACAGACATACAGGCAGACTGAATTGCAAGACCCACTTTTTTGGTCTTCGTTATCTTCCCAATGTCAACTTTGATAAAAATCTCGAGTTGGATTTTTTTTTTTACGAATGTATTACTTGCCTTATAGTACCTATAAACTATAAATCGCAAGTACAAAATACGGTTTTAGTATTCAAAATATACAAGAAATTTAAGAGAACCAACATTTTTTTTTTAATTTTCATTTTTATCAAAAATTTTGACTTAAAAATCTACTTATTAATATGAAATTTAAAAATTTAAAAATTTTAAAGGATATTTTTGTTCTCGAAGCTTAGAATCGTAGAAATAATTTTTCAAACATTATTTTTCAAAACAAATAAATTTAAAAAAGACTAAAAAAATAAAATGCACAACTGCTTTGCACTACCTTGCATTTTGGTTTAAGAATCTTAGAATTTAAAAAAGTAGAACATTCTGCACTAGTTCAAGTCCATACACTAGGGCCGAAGGGGTCATCCTCAAAGTTTGCATCTAAGTCGTCCCTGATTAGAAAATACGAAAAATTCAACGATTCACCAACAATCGTTTTTGTCATGTTACAATGATTAGTAATACCCCACCAATGTTGGAAGCCATTATGACCAACAATGGAGAATGGAGATACAGGACAAAGCTGAGTTATTTGCTGAATATTTTAAAGGAAACTTGATCTCCAACCCATCTGCAGATCCAATCATTCTTGATAAAGTGAAGTGATCCATCCAACAAACTCTGGCACTTAACACGGACAGAGCTATATTCAGCGAAACCAAACCAGCGAGTTACCCAAATGACAGCCTAAAACTGAGCACCCCCGAAAGAAATATCTAAATCAGCAGCTGCAGGCCAAAGAAGAAATTTATCATAAAGAGTATGCCAAATAAAATCTTGATCCTTCTAACCATCATCTTGAACAACTGTGTCAACAACAACCACTTCCCTCGAAAATAGGAAACAGCAAAGATCGTGGCAATCCCGAAAGAAATGTGTCCGGTTCATGGTTTCTAACCACAGGCCACTATAGCAAAGCTCTTGGAAGAGCTAATACTAAGGAAACTTATGAAATTTTGCAGCGAGAACAACATAATACCTGACATGCAGTTTGGCTTTAGGAAGAGGAACTTAACTCTACGCCTGAAGTTCCAGCATAACACCACCAAAGTCCTCAACAGTCATCGTGTAACCGTCGAATGTTTTCTGAATGTCAAGAAAGCATTCGATAGCGTCTGGGTAGACCTTTTTTCTTTTCTTTCTTCCAGGATATTCTTTGTGAAATTGCTCATCAACTATGAAGACCATCAAAGCCAGAATCGCACAAGGTTCAAAACTTGGCTCCCTTCTCTACTGTCTTATGCCATCAGACCAACCCGACCCAACCAGCTGTGAATACCTGATCGCTTGTAATAACCTTAATGTCACCCATCACTGGTCGCAGTCTGGATAGTAGAGGCTTACATCAACAGACAGTTCGATTTCTACAAGAAATGGGGCATCAAAATAAACACATCAAATTAGGAGGTTTTCTGCTTCAGGAGACCCCGAGACGACAGAAGTCGCTCAGCAGCTTCCAGATGAATCGACCATTGCAGCCATAGAAAACGTCAAATACCTGAACTTCAACGAGTTGTTAAGGAAAAAGTGTACTCAGAAAAGCGAACTGGTCATTCCATCGACTACACCCCTTAATGAGAATATCAATACTAAATCAACAGACTAATTTACTCGTGTACAAGCAACTCCTGCGGGCAGTTAGATATTTCTTGAGCTGATGATTGATCAACGATTCCATGACCTTTCCAGATATTGCTCCCAGTCGGGTTCACGATCTCAAAATCAGCGATGAAGGAACTCCAAATCTTTGAAAGGAAGATGCTAAGAATCTGCATCGGACTCCACTTTGACCGGCCGCGAGGAAATCATTACAAGAACTATAACGGAGATGCAAGGATAAAACCGCTGGACAAATACCTAATAAATTGATCAAAGAAGAACACAGTCAATCACCATTATCAGCTAGCTAATGAGAAGAATAGCACCGAGCAACGACATCCCGAGCCGAGGTACCTCAGAAATCTTGGATGCCAATACTTTCACGGACAACGACGAAGCAGCCGTTCCCTTCTACATTAACACAGGGTCAGCCTACTGCCGCTGGACAACCGGGACGGACATCTCGAGAACAACAAAGTCAACCGACTTTTAATTTTAAGTTCAAGGATAGGCCCGCTAATATAAGATTAATATTTTTCAATGTTCGATTAGGTATTATATAGTTGTAAGTTAACTCAAATTATATACATATAAAAGTTCAATAAAAATCGTAAAAAAATCCTTCTTGTCATCCACACTGTACCTCCTAAGCTGAGAAAAAAAGAATAAAAAAGGTCTTTGCTTAGCAAAATAGATGATGTCGCGACTGAACGATTTTTCATTTTATTTTCGGTTGGTTTCTTCCATCTCACTCCATTTTCCTCATCTGATGCATTTAGATTTTCCGCCAAAGACACAAATTTCGTCACAGTTATTTATTTTGGTCGATCGAAAGTCGACTATATATACATATATATGTGATGATGGTTGATGGGTGGAACAAAGTTCAGATTCGTCTTGAGTTTGAGTACAGCTTCTTGCTCTTCAAGTTTATTCAAATCCAATTTATCATCATTTCTCGTTGTGTTATGGACAAAAGATGAATCGCGCTTTCAGAAGAAACCATCACCATCATTCGCGCAATTCTTGCTCTGACGGTTTCTTGAAGATGATAGACATCTTTATTTTAATTTTTTTTTGTTTATTCTGTTACCAAGAAGCTTCTTCATCCCCATAGTAGCCTCCGTTGCCATTTACCATATCGCTAAGCAAATATTCAATTTGTCTCAAGTGAAGTGGAGTATAGCACGTTTTTGTTTGGGGGAAATTTGAAGAAGAACAAAAAAAAAAAACAGAACTTGAAATTGAGTTTGATACATTGAATGACTGACATCCTTTTTGAATAACGGTATTCAGAGGCGGATTTAGGGTAGCCTGCGATAACTTCGAAAGACATAAGGAAGTTGAAGAATTCGAAGAAGATGTGTGGAAATAAGTAGACTTTTTGGAAGAACACCATCAGCTAGAAGTACGATACAATCTTGCTTGACATGAACTTAGTGTTGAGCTTCTTCCAGTGCTTTTCCACGAAGAGATAAGTCTTAAGTAACTATCAGTTTTCACCAAGTATTGACGTTATAGTAAGCATTTTAATAATTTCTTAAAATTTATCTATTTAACAAGACCCTATGTCTTAGAAAAATGTGGTCCGAGACTTCCTTAATTTTCCGTTCAACCAACTTCCCAAGAAAACTATATTGATTCTACTGAAATCATCCTTACCATCTACGATTTCTGCAATCAATTGTTGCAAGGCCCTTCGACATCGACTCTGCCTCTGGTCTGCATCTATTTGCTTATCGAATGGATGAAGCCCCTCTGTGTCCGACTGAATCAATTGAAAGTGCGAGTTCATTGCGTCGCATCGTGTGTCTTCTTTGAAATTGATTGATAAGTTGTTGGCTGTTTGCATTTTTTTTTTCTTCTGATGGACATGTATCTCCTATCCACACGAGTATTTATTTCATCAGACATATGAGTGGCAGATCACAAATGATCATTTGATTGATCTTTGTTCTGTATTTAAAATTGTGGGCGTTGAACTCGGAACATCTATTTTAATTCCTCTTCTCTTATCTTCTTGAGCAATTATTATTATTCCGTGTTTGCTTCCTCGTTAAGCGAATTAAATGACCAAGGGTCAATTGGCATTTTATCGTATGATCAACTTGAAAGACGATCCTATTCCATTTTAATAGCAGAGATAAAAGATAAAGTCTGTTAGTTTTCTTGAATTGAAATCGAGGATAATCTAAATTGTGATTAGTTAACAAAAGCAAAAGTGAAAAGAGGGCTATATCAAATGACAAATTCATTGTATGCAGGTTTATTTATATCGTAAGCAAAATCAGTTTATTTGGTCAAAACTTTAATTTGGGGTGGCGGGTGGCCTCTGTAAACAAGGACATAGTTAAGTGGTGGAACAACTTACGTATTTTGTTAGGCAATTAGATTTGTACTCTCAGGATTTTGATCGAACTTGACACTGCAAATATAGGAAAGACGAAAGAAGGACGATTTTCTTTAAGCTTGGTAGAATGCATTTTTTTAATTAATCTACTAACACGGTTTTCTTAAGGTATAAAACATGTGTTCTTGCCAAGCAAGTTTATTTTCAATAATCAATAAAATATTTTTTTTTTTTTCAAAAACTGTTCCACATATTTATTGAAACCTGGTTATGGTTGAAACAAAATTTTGAAAAATGGTTCTTATTTGTACACTTTATAGAACCATTTTGTTTAGAATTTCTTCAAAAACGTTGCAGTTGATTTTAAAAGTTTGAATAGTGCGAATTCAGTATTCAAAAAAATTCTTTCCGAAATTTCTAAAAAAAATTCGATTTTTTTGCAACGCTCAATATATCAAAATTCATATACTAGATTTTTTTTGGATTATTTGCATCTTACAGTTCCTAAAAAGTTTTAGAAACAAACATTTTCTTTTCTTCAAAAATAACGATGCGTATCATACAAAAGTACCCCTTGGCATAATGGTTAGTGCGTTGGACTGTCATGCGGAAGGTCTCGAGTTTAATTCTCAGCCGCTACAAGAAAGTTTTTTTTTTCAGGGCTGTACTGCCTCTTGCGAGGAATTGACAAATTCTCCAAGAGTATCTCTTGTCATGGAAAGTGCTGCTCATTTCGGTATCGGCAGAAAATTGTAGGTCCCCTCTGTTTCTGGTAACACGCACACAGGAATTGTTGAGAGTTGTAAGTCACTAGGTCCTGGTTCACTCCGAGCTGTTGCACCACCAAATTTTTTTTTATCATACAAATACTAAAAAATCTTACTTTGCTCAAAAATGGTTCCTAGAAATCGGATATAATTTTTCAATATGCAAGTACGATCTACCTTTCAAAATGAAAGAATTTAAAATTGCTCAGGAGGTTACCAAATCCTTCAACTTGGCGCCAAGAATGCTTCTTTCATCATTAGCCAAGAGACAATTTTTTTCGCCTCGAAAATCACAACAGGTCTTTCTCTTAAGCAGCTTTAAAAAAACCTTGTTAGGTCTGTGCTGGAAAAAGGTCAATTTCTAAATGTGAACTTGATCGTAATTACCTTAACAACCAGTTTACTCACACGACCCAGATTATCTACTAATTTTGAACCCAAATTTGCCTTGCTTTGCGATAAAGCTGATGGTTTTTATTTGAGACTGTAAGTGAAGGATTCTCAAATTTTTGATGTGTGAAGCTATAGGAGAAGATGGTATTTCTAAGAATTTCAAAAATTAATGTTACTCGTATTAGAGAAAAACTGTTCATTAGCATAAAATTATTTTTTTTAATAACTAAAACAACTTCTTTAGTAGTTGAAGGTAAAAATAGGATGCCATGTGATTTAAGCAAATATAGGTTTATGCAATAACAAAATTTATAAGTCTTTGTACCTAGTGGTTTCTTAAAAAATAAGCTTTTATTTACAAAATTTTTAAATCCTTTTTAAGAACAAATTTTGGTACGCCAAATTAAAGTTTGTATTAGTGTTCGAATAAAAATTGAATTTAAAAAAATGGTGAGCCGTTTTCGATATATTGAATTTTTCAAAAATAAATAGAGTTTTTTCAAAACTCAAAAACAAATATTTTTCTTAAAGTTTGAATTGAATAATGAGAAATTCAAAATTTTAAAAAATCGTTCTATGGTAGGTACAGTCAGTAATATCTTGTTTTCAAAATTGTTTTTATTTAATTATATATCTTAAAAATTAAAAATTAAAAATTTAAGCAAAATTCTCGGAGCCGTTTTCGAGAAAAATACGATTTTCGAAAACCATTTTTAAACATTTGTATAGAGGGTACCATTAGTTTTAGGTAAAATAAATTTCTTTTTTTTATATCTTGTAGATTATTTTAAGAAAATTTGATTTATCAAGTTTAAAGAAAATCGAGCATTGGGTTTTCGAAATATTGAGTTTAAAAAAAAAATTTGAAATTTTTTTTTTAAAATCCAACACAAAATTTTTGGAAAATTTTCAAACACAATAATATTGAAACTGCTGTGGAGCCTTATCATAAAAAAATTGATCAAAATCGGTCGTACCGTTACTGAGAAAATCAAAAACAAAAAAAAAATTTTTTTGAACTACCTAGGTTTTACTAAATGAAATTTTTTGAATTTTTTTTAAGAAAATCTGTGGGATAGTTGTTGAGAAAAAAAATATTTATAAATTTTCGAAAAAATTCGTATGGCAGCTGTAGACGAACAGACATACAGACAGACAGACAGAATTGCGAGACCCACTTTTTTGGCCTTTGCTATCATCGTAATGTCAACTTTGATCAAAATCTCGAGTTCGATTTTTTTACGAATAGGTACTATAAGTCGCAAGTAAAAACTAATTTACTAACAAAATTTTTCTTAAAAAAAATTAATTTTATACATTTGAATATTTTTCTTTAATTACTTCCATGATTTTGTATCCCTATACAATTACTAAATTCCTTGTACTTGTAAAGCGTCTTTCAATGGCTGTGGATTATTTCTGCGGCCTGTAACGGACATGGACATCTGTCAAATCTGTTTTTTATTATTCGATTACTAATGCCAAATCATTATGGTAAGCGCAGGACGGACTGAAAAGAACGGCCAAATGATAAAATTTTTTTTTATCAAAATGTGTGTTCGTTAGTGGAAAAGTTGCACGCCTTTTGCCATTGTTACGGAAGGCTTTTTATATTCGACTCTTCAACGTTTGGGACCAAATTGTAGAATTTTTTGGGTAAACAATCAGGTAACATCTGATGGTCAAATTAACGCAGGATCGGCCGAAAATATCGCCGAGGTCCGCAGTCAATTTCTTGTCGTGCACAAGAACTCGACCTTTCGCAGACTGCAACTTGGCGAATTTCGAGTCGCTACTTGACCCTTCACTCGTACAAGATGCAACTTACTCAGGAGTTTAAAATGTTTCACCATACATATATAACGCCATTTGTTCGCTGGCTGGGCTTCGGGGCGTTTGGAAGGGGACCCCAATTTTAGTCGAAAAATTATCTTTAGCGACGAGGGCTATTTTTGGATGAATCGTTGTGTTGATAAGAAAAATTGCCGTATATGGGAAGACATTTACACACACGAGGTTAAGCAGGTGGCAATGCATCCTCAAGAAGTTAAGGTTTGGTTTGGTTTTGGGTCGGCCGAGTCACTGGTCTGTACTTTTTCGGTCGAAAACGACGTTGGTGCCGCGGTTAATGTCAATGGCGAGCGCTACGATAACGATGATATCCAATATCTTTTGGCTCAAATTGAACCGTATGGACCTAGACGACATAAATATGGTTCCACTTCGTGCCAAACGGTGGACCCCACGATTGTCATTCTGCATGAACGATTTGAGGGTAAACGTCTTCTCGCTGAGGTGAAGTGAATTGGCCTAAGGGCCTTAGGAATTTGACAATGCTGTGGTATGTTATGCCAATTAACCCATTTTTAAAATACTAAGTATCCTTACTACAAAAAAAAAAATTATAAAAATCAGTATTTGAGAAAATCGAAAACAAAACAAATGGTTGAACCGATAATTCAATTTCTAGATTTTACTTAAGGGGATATGGAGAGGATTGAAAAGGAAGCAACGATATATGTACATGTTAGTTTTGAATTTCTGCATATCACAATGATAGGCAAAAACAGAGCTGGGTACAGCATTCCACATACGAGTAGTACGACTAAAGAAAGAATTTCTGCACTTAATAGTGCGGCCGAAATCAGGCTCGAGGATAACTTGATGAGCATTCCTAAAAGCGCAAGTGTCAAGGGGAGGAATGCAACTGGCTATTTCACTACAGCACTGTCTAATTCAAGAAACGATAAAATAAAGGGGTAGCCTCACCGCCCGATGGTGCCAGTATCGCAAGAGAGATTAACTATCTTCTAGTACATTCTCTTAGACGGCTGCTGTCAAAATTTTAGCCGAATTGGACTCGTAGTTTTGTTTTGACCACGTGTGGACCAGCTTGTCCGCGAGTTTTAGAAAAATGGAAAAAGAGCTATATTGGTCGGTGATTCGATTCTTGTTTTTAAAAGGGAAATCGCGCAGCGAAATCAAAGAGCGCTTGGATGCTGCGTACGGTGACTCTTCTTCTTCGATGGCGACCATCAAAAATTGGTATAACGAGTTTCAATAGTTGCCCCGAAAATGGCTACTACGAAGTGTCAAAAATCCACGATCTCGTATTTGCAAACCGCCGATTGAAGGTGCGCGAGATGGCTGAAACAGTGGGCATCTCGAAAGACCGCGTAGGTCATGTCCTCCATGAAATTTTGGGCATGAGAAAGCTGTCGGTGCGATGGATGCCGCGTTCCCTCACTACGGAAAATAAGCACAACCGGGAGACCACGGCCAAATTGGTCGAATTGCACTACGAACTGCTGCCTCATCTACCGTATTCTCCAGATTTGGCCCTGTGCGACTTTTTACTTGCGACTTATAGGAACTATAAGGCAAGTTATATGCATTCGTAAAAAAAATCGAACTCGAGATTTTGATTAAAGCTGACATTACGATGATAGCGAAGACTAAAAAAGTGGGTCTGGCAATTCTGTCTGTCTGTCTGTTCGATTACAGCTAAACGGCTCGGCCGATTTTTTTCAAACTTGGTAGATATGGGTTTTAATTTTTTACCCCCGGATGTTTTTTGATTTGATTTTTTAAAACCAAAAATAATGGTACCTGCCATACGATTTTTTTTCGAAATTTTGTAAATATTTTTTTTTTCAAGAACTGTCAAAACGATTTTTTTAAAAAAAAATTCAAAAAATTTAATTTAGTTAAACCAAAAAATTAGTAGTTTTGGTACCCTCTTGGGACCATTTTATTTGTTTTTGATTTTCTCAAAAACGGTAAAACCGATTTTGATCATTTTTTTAATGCAAAAGCTTCCCAGCAGTTTAAATATTATTGTGTATTCAAATTGTCTAAAAAATTTTTTTTGGATTTTTAAAAAAACTTTCAAAAATTTTTTTGAAAACACAATATTTTGAAAACCCTATGCTGGATTTTTTCAAATCTTGATAAATAGAAGTTTGGAATAATAATCTACAAGATATGAGAAAAATAAATTCATTTTATTTAAAAATAACGGTACCCTCCATACAAATGTTAAAAAA
This sequence comes from Chrysotoxum bicinctum, assembly GCA_911387755.1. NCBI lineage: Eukaryota > Metazoa > Arthropoda > Insecta > Diptera > Syrphidae > Chrysotoxum > Chrysotoxum bicinctum. The sequence goes on along the minus strand of OU426989.1, from coordinate 183,509,612 downwards.
TGGTTTTCGAAAATCGTATTTTTCTCGAAAACGGTTCCGAGAATTTTGCTTACATTTTTTTTTCTATTATTTTTTAATATCTGTAATTTAATAAAAAAAATTGAAAACAAGATATTACTGACTGTACCTACCATAGAACAATTTTTTAAAATTTTGAATTTCTCATTATCAACACAACGGATTTTAATGAAATTTCGTAGAGAGAAGCTTCTAAAAAGTTTAAAAAACATTGCATTTCAAAACTTTAAGAAAATTATTTTTTTGAATTTTGAAAAAAAAATCAATTTTTTGTTTTTGAAAATTCAATATCTCGAAAACCGCTCAATACTTTTTTTTGTAAATTTAATTTTTATTCACACAATATTAAAAACTTCAATATTTTTTCTTAAAAATGTTTTTTAATTTTCTTTTATAAAACCTTTATTTTTAAGAAACCACTACAAAGACTTATAATTTTTGTTCTTGCATAAATCTATATTTGCTTGAATCACATGGCATCCTATTCTTACCTTTAACTACTAAAGAAGTTTGTTTTGTCATTTAAAAAATGAATTTTATGCTTATGAACAGTTTCTCTAATAACATTTGCGCAAAATTTTAATTGAATTAGTACGATGCTAAGGCTGTTTTAGTATGATACTAGATTAAAACAATGAATTTGCAAATTTTAATCGAATTTAGCATCATACTTTCTCTGCCCTTTTACTAAAGTTAAAATTATCGAATACCTATTTTATTTTTTTAGTATCGTGCTAGCTTCATATGACTCTTTGACATTTGGAAACATCAAAAAAGGTTCGTGTACTTACTTTTTTACACGAAATGTCATTGTTTTAGGTGTGTTCAGAAGCAATTTATTAAGAAAATTCTTTTAATAAGTACGATACCAATTAGAACATGTTTACAATTAAGAATGAGTTAGTAAACTACTATAAAGTTAGCAAATTGTTAATTAGTATCATACTAATACCTTAATAATAGGCTGTTTAAAATTTTGCGCCATTCATTTTTGAAATTCTTTTACATAGGAGCAAGCTCGTGCGACCCAGTCGTGCATTTTATTTTGTTTGCAAACTTGAAAAAATCACTCGCCGGGCAGAAATTTGAGTCGAATGAGGAGGTCATCGCCGCCGCATGGAGGCCTACTTTGCAGACCTCGAGAAAACCTATTTTTCGGATGGGTTAAAGAAGCTGGATCAAGTGTATCGAGCTAAAAGGAGATTATGTTGAGAAATAAATCACCACATAAGGAAGTTAATTTTTTGACGACATTGACAAGTTTTCGGAAATGAAGACCAAAGACTTGAGATCATTTCCATTTCCATCGTCTCATTGAGAAAAGTCTGATGCGAATGAAATGGCTTTAGGACGAACTTCGGTTGAATGAATGAATGAATTGTATTGGGGATTAATTGCACTGCGACCTGAAGATCTATTGTGCCCCCTCTTAAAATGATGAGCTGGCTCATCCTACAGTTCTTCCTCCAAACCTATTGCCTTAAGGAACTTTAGTATTTGGGGCACTTTTAGAGAGGTTAGGTTGCTCTCTTCCACCTGGTACCGTCCCAGATGGGTTTTCCTTTGGTGCATGATTGGACAACACTTTCCCAGTATGTGTTCCGGAGTTTCCTCATGCATGTTGCAGAATCTGCAAGTGGCACTGCTTACCACACCAATTAGATTAAGGTGTCTTCTAAGTTTACAGTGTCCTGTTAGAATACCTGTTATTATTCTTAGGTTATTCCTACTAAGGTTGATACAGTTTTCGAAACGTTGCCGGTTGTAGTTACCCAGCAGTAGTTTCGCCTGTCTCAGCTTAGGGAGTTCATTCCAGTTCTTTATTCTGTTTGCCTCCTCTTCTTGTTTAATTTTGGTTTTGATGACATTTTCACCTATTCCGCAATAGGGTTCAGGCCCTGTTAGGGGAGTTGAAGCTCCTAATTTTGCTAGGGAATCTGCCTTTTCGTTTCCAAGAACACCAACGTGACCAGGTACCCAATAAAGTGTGACCCTGTTCTGTTTGCCTAGTTCGTTTAGCCTATTTATGCACTCCCCCACCAGCTTAGAGTTGATGGTGTACGAGCTCAGTGCCTTTAGTGCTGCTTGACTATCTGACATAATGGCAATGTTCTTGTTACGATAATTCCTTTCGAGATTGCGATCCACGCATTTCCCTATCGCGTTTACCTCCGCTTGGAAGATGCTGGTTGACTGTCCCATCGGTATGGAAAGTTTGGTTTTTGGCCCAAAAATTCCTGCACCAGTCCCTTCGCTTGTTCTCGATCCATCAGTGTACCACTTGATGGTATTTGCTTCGAGTGTATAGTTTATATCCTCTCCTACCCAGTTTTCTTTGTTACTAAGCTGTGTAAGAAAGTTTTTCTCGAAATTATGTTTTTTGATCATTCCATCTCTTGGGATGTCAATAAGGTTAGTAATTGTGGACCTGTCAATTAGGTCCCTTTCTCTGAGACCAATTATTTTACCTGTCCCGGTTCCTTCCTTTGAGAACCTCATGATTCCTCCCACTCCAGCACTTCTAATGACCTCGTGTAGAGGGGATAGATGGAGGATAACCTCAATAGCTGCGGTAGGGCAGGTTCTCATTGCTCCCGTAATACAGATACATGCGAGCCTTTGGATTTTTTCTAGGGTTTTCCTAGTTGTTGTTAATTCGGTTTTCTTGTGCCATGCAACCGCACCATAGGTAATGATGGGTCTTACCATCATAGTGTACATCCACCTAAGGATGCTCGGTTTGCAACCCCATGACTTGCCTGCAATTCTTTTGCAAATCATTAGGGCTTTTGTGGCTTTTCCGACTATATAATTTATGTGTTTGTTCCAGAGGAGTTTACTATCTAGTATAATTCCTAGGTATTTTACCTCCCTCTGCATTTCAATTACTTCACCATTCAAACGGATATGTTTCATATGTGGTAGAAGTCTTTTCCTGGTAAATGGTATGATTGTTGTCTTGGATGGGTTTATTGAAAGCCCTACAGACCTACTCCATTTACTCGTAATTGTTAGTCCTCTTTGGATAATATCGCAAAGAGTTTCTTCAAACTTACCTACTGCAATGATAGCGATATCATCGGCAAATCCAATGCAGTATATACCTTTGGAGGTAAGATTTTCTAACAATTCATCTACTACAAGACTCCACAACAAGGGTGATAGTACACCGCCCTGAGGACATCCTCTCGTTGTGATCACTTTCTTTACATTTTGTCCTGCTTGTGCCTCTGCATTTCTAGTGCCCAACATTTCTATTATCCATCTGGTTATGGTGTTGGGTACGCATTTCCTAACAAGAGCTTTGCCTACAGCAACGTGGGACGTGTTATCGAAGGCCCCTTCTATGTCTAAGAAAGCAGCTAATGCTGTTTCCTTTACATCTAAGGCTCTTTGGATCTTATTTGTTAGTTCAAACAGGGCGGTCTCGGTTGATCTGCCCGCCCTATATGCGTGTTGTCGCTGATTGAGAGGCCTACTTATTAACACTTCTGATCTTATGAAGTTGTCAATTACCTTTTCCAGAGTTTTCAGTATAAAGGATGTTAAGCTTATTGGCCTGAAAGACTTTGGATGGGTTGTGTCCTTTTTCCCTATTTTGGGAATGAAAATTACCTTAGCTGTTCTCCATAGACTTGGTATGTACCCAAGAGCAATGCTACTCCGTAGAATATTAATGAGATAGGGCATAAGGAATTCTTTTCCCTTCTGCAAAAGAGCCGGGAAGATACCATCTGCACCTGGTGATTTGTAGGGTTGAAAGGTATTAATTGCCCAATCAATCCTTTTACCTGTGCAAATGGTCGTGGCTATTTTCCAGTCCTCTCTGTTTGGTGTGAGAGGTGATTTCTCAACCAAGTTACCATCTAATGGTAGACTGCCTGGGAAGTGTGTGCTGAGCAGCAGGTTACACCTTTGCTCTTCATTTTCGGTGAACGTTCCATCACTATACCGAAGTGCCAGTGATGTTAGTGTCTTCTCTTTTGCAAGAGCTTTATGCAGTCTTGCCGCTGCAGGGGTTGTTGAGATATTCTCACAAAAGTTTGTGAAACTATTTCTTTTGGCTTTTCTTATCTCTTTGTTATATATTGTTAATAACGCGGAGTAATTACACCATTCCCTTGTTCTTTTTGCTTCATTGAAGAGCTTCCTAACCTTGGATCTTAGTTTAGAAAGATGTTTATTCCACCAAGGGGCATCCTTCTGTCTAGTTTTTGGTTTAAGAGGGCAACTGAGTTCATATGCCTCATTTATTGCTCCACTAAACTCGTTGACTACAACTTCTAATTCAAGGTTACTTTTAGTCGTACTTGCTGGACCTAGTTGTTCCAGGTTTGATTTTAGAACATTTTGGTATAGGTTCCAGTTTGTTTTCTTAGGATTTCTGCCAGGGGTATTCTCTGTAAGCAGACCTTCTAAGGTAAACACTATTATTCTGTGATCAGACATTGATGGTTCATTGGATACTCTCCAATCCTTTACCATATAAGCTACGTTCGGAGTTCCGAAAGTTAAGTCTAGGACTTCTTTTCTTATTCTAGTAATAAAAGTGGGGGTGTTCCCTACGTTAAATATTTCTAGATTTTTTACCATCATAAAGTCTAAAAGGTACTCACCCCTTTGGTTTATGTCGGTGCTACCCCATACTGTATGGTGAGCATTGGCGTCACATCCTATCAGTATCGGTAGTTTTTTCCGGTTGCAGTAGTCCACCAGTCTCTGTACTTCGCACGGTGGAATGTTGGCTTCATCACCAGCAAAGTAGGCTGCTGCCACAACCATCGTCTGGATACGACCCTCGATGTTGATTTGGGCCTGTATCGGGACCAGATCCCTTGTCAAAAATTCTGAAAGACATATATAATTTATGTTATTTCTTATTTTAATACAAGTTCTGGGCGAGTGTTCTCTCGTGTCCCATATAAGTTTAGAGTCGCTACTTGTCAACCCTCTTACCTGACCCTTATAAGTCCAGGGTTCCTGGATCAGTGCTAGCCCTAAGTTGTCCGCAGCGAATTTTCTCGCCAGAACCGCTGATGCGGCCTTCGCGTGGTGTATGTTTACTTGGGCTAGCCTGGTTCTGATCCCGTGTGCCGGCATCTTCTTTTATTGGCAGATGGGGGCTAATGCCCCATCATCTGCTAGCAGGTGGTCTTCCTCCTCTATAGTGGGAAGCAGTTCTGTTTGGTCCATTGGACTTGGAGAGAGGTCTATGCCCTCCATCTCAATGTCCAGTGGACCCGGTGTTATCCTCTCCCGGTCTGGTTTTTGCATCCCTCCTGTTTCCGGGAGTGGTGCCTCAGTTGACGTGTTTGGAGGGGTTGGGGGGACTGGAGGGGTTGGGGGGACTAGAGGGGTTGGGGGGACTGGTGGGTTTGGAGGTTTTGGAGTGGGAGTAGTGATGGTTATTTCAGGTAGGGTAGTTCCTACTGCTTCCGCTTCTGGGGATTTTTGAGTTGGCCTGGTTGAGGACTCTTTTTCTTTTTCGGATGCAGAACTGGAGGTTGTTTTCCGGAGACCAAAAACATTTATTTTCCCGAATTTGTAGTGAAGCTGGTGATTTGCTTTCACTATTGTCTCAACGGATTCGGCGTCAATACTTATCACCAGTAGTTGACCTTTTCCTTCAGCCGAGCTTTTAACAATTCTCCAGGTCTGCACGTTTAGACCCTCATTTTGGGCTTTTAAGAGAGCCAATGACTTTTTGTCCTCTTGGCCCATGCTTTTTGGAAGGAAAAGCGTTATATTGTGCATTTTTGGTATATCATCACCCATGCATGCATACAATTCGATGCCCTTCCAACTGCTCAATTTATGTGCACTCTCTCTTAGCCACTCCGCTGTTTCGGGTCCAGCGCAATCAACTAAGAGCAGACCTGTTCTGAAGTGCAGTCCATTGAACTTCAGCTTGTGTTTCCAACCCAGAGAGACCTCCTCAATGATTGCCTCCTCGAGTGCCGATAGATCCTCGGCAGACAAGGCGACTTGTGGATATCCCCTAGGCAGAACAGCAATTCTGACGCTCAAGGCTGCACTTGCATAGGAGAGCCTTTGTTGAACGGGTATTGCCTTTACGGTGCTATGTCCCGTAGATGAAGTTGCCGTCGTCCTAGGTTTTTTTGCTTCTTTGCTTTGGGGAGGAGTTAGTTGGTGGCATTTCCTCTTACCCTGTCCTAGGCTTGTGTTATCATTTTTTTGTTCTTCTTTCCGCAAGTCCACCTTCTTTCTGGCTTCCTGCGGGGACATCCCCTCTGCAGGGAACCGGAAGTACCATTTGGTGCCTGCTCCACTTAGTCCTTTCCTATGTGGATCGTCCAGGGCTCCTGGACTACCCAATTTTGGAAGAACTTGATTTCTCCGGGCATTTCGGCTATGTGGTTCTTTGGGTGGACTGGATAGTTTAGATGGTGGTAACTTCCCATCATCTTCTTGTCGCCCTGTTCTAGTGGCTTTTGTCTCTTTTGTAGCGTTTTCCACTTGCCTAGGAGGTATTCTCCCTTGACAAGAGGTTGACGCTGCATTCTGAGTTACGTCTACTTTCTGATCGGGAGGTATTCTCCCTTGACCAGATGTCGACGCTCCTCCTGCTGCCCGGTTCTGAGTGTTCCCCTGAGGCATCCTCTTCAGGTACTTGCTTATCTCCGGTCTCAGATCTTCACCACGGAGATCTTTCTCCATACGATCTGCTAGTGCACTTGCGGTAACATCCCGCGGAGTGTTGAATTTTTTAAAGTTTTTATTATTTTTTTGTTTTAAATTTTTTGGCATATTAATCCCACGAGTAGCTAGAGAAATAATGGGGTCCGCCATATCAGAGCTCCGCATAATATGGTAAGGTCTAGGTTACTCTTTGATTCGACCTGGTTTCAAAGAGGTTCCGTTATAATACAGCCGGTATACTCCCTGGCTGCAAACCATCCAATGGGCACGGGTCACTTAACACCCTGGATTAGGGAGGGCAGTTCTTGGTTTTCGCTCTTCAACTTCTCTACCAGTTTGGGGTTATCCCAGAATGGCAGGTCGGGTGAGTCTTTGCTACTTAAGCCTTTGCACCACATCAAGGTGACTACCTTCGCAAAGGGAACTTCGGTTACTTCTGTGTCCTGCCTCTGTTTGATTCTTTACATCTCGACCTAGTGGACTGAGGGGCTTTAACGCAAGTTTACGGTGCGAGATTCGGATTGGCTGCTGTTTCCAGCATGATTAAAAAAAAAAGATTTGGACAAAATTTGAAGGACATCTTTTAATTTGCTCCGCACACTCCCAGACGAACAGACGGAATGGCAAAAACCACTTATTTTGGCTTCGCTATCTCATTGGTAAATTTGATTGAAAACTTGAATTTTGACTACAAGAAGCCATTACTTGAAGTCAAAGAGCTGTTAAAGATCATCACGTTTGTTTGAATTTTGTTTTTCAACATTTTGAGCTTGAAAATATGTATTTAATTTTTAAAAAACTATTCCAACTAATGTATAGGTACGAGTAATTATTATTTGAGACGGAATTTCATCAATTGATTAAGAAGAAACAATGAAAGTATCATCAATTCAATTCTCATTGAATTCTTATAATATTCGCTTTAAAGAGCAATAACATCACCAGAGTTTCATTGTAAACCGAACAATTTCCGCCAAACAATGAGAATCGCATTAAAATCCAATTCCTTTGTGCTAAAGTGGTTTATTCCATAAAGGCCATCTATTAGCCCGGACCGATATCACAAAAACAGGTACTATAGCTGCACTCATGTCACAAAGCAATAAATTCTCCAATACTCAGAGACCTTAGGACTGAGATAAGTTCGCTCGTTGTCGTGCTCACCTTCTATAAACCATTCCCTACAAGTCCAACAACATGCGGTTGAAAATTGGTGAAAATTGTGAGCAATTTTTCTCATCCCATTGTCATGGTCGTCCGTCGTCATAGTCGTTCCCCAGATAAAGGACAAAATCCTTTTTAATATTATTCTTTTCGCATTCCTTTGTCGTTTTTCATGTGGCATTTCTATTAATGACCATTGCATTCACTTTTGGTTGTTCGTTTCGCATCTGCTGGCTTCGCAGTGAGAGAGTTTTCATACTCAACTTGCAACTCACACCCGCCAGGATGTCTAGTGGGATACTTGAAAATGCGAATAGATATCATGCGGTGGTCCTTGAAGTAGGTACTCGTACATCTTTAGAAATATCCTTTGTTACCTTTTTGTTATTTTTTTTTTTATTCGTCCTGCATGCATGTTCCTAGTTTTTGCTTGATTTCGCATTTCTATTATTTTTTTTTAAAGGACTACATGATGGCAAATGAAAAATGAAATTGCGTTACGGCATTGTTTTGCTCACTAGAGGTCCTTTTTCTTTGGCAGAATACAAAAAAATTGGATCTTTGAATTATGACAAAGAGTCCTTTGCTCTTCGTCCATACAATGCGAAACATTAAAAGATTTTTGGATTTTCATTTGATGACATTTTGATGAAGGATACGAAGGAGAATACGAGGATAATAGATGACTTTTCGCAGGACAAAGGGATGCATGAAGGAACGAATGAACAAAACTAATGAAGTTTTTCTCTACAGAGTGTAGAATGTCGAATTTACATGACCACATTGAGATTGGATTCAAAGCAATCTTCTCAGGTTTGAGGACATACCTACCCAATTTAATTTGCCTGGTGTGTAAGTCTAGGGGGCTTGAGTTGAATTTAATTAAAAATTCATATCTTCTATGTGGTGAAATAATAATTCTTATTGTCTATTTGGTTTGCGTATTCTGGAAGAGGGCCTAAGACAACATTGTGTGAAGCAGGATTCAACTAGCACCTGGCATCGGAATCGGAAGGAAGTCAGGTAGACCCATGAGAAAGTTAGATTTTGACTACAAAGAGGAAGAAATTGAAGGCGGGAATGCTCAAAATTCAAATCAAGTTAAGGAGGGAGAGTGTAATTACATATTTATATTTATTCCTTCTTTGAAATTCCGGAATGGATCCTTGAAATAATACTCATTTTTTTAATATTTGTTGATCGGGGGTATGTGAAGGTAAATTATGGCCTTACATTAAATCGCATTGTGTTGCTGAGGAAATTTTTAAAAACCTACATGTGAATTGGGTAAATCATGGAGCTGTCAGTATTTTACTGAAAGGCGTTTTTATCATAGAAAAATTATGGACATTTAATGATGCCAAAAGGTAATAAATAATAATTATCAAGGAAAGCAGGTGTATTTATTTTTACTGATGGACTATTTTCAATGTCTAAAAGTCCTTTAAAACAAATGAAAAAGAAAAATGGTGCCAGAGCCCTGGACATTTATGTTTTCCTGCAGAGAAACCTATTAGAGTTGGATTTTCCAGTTTGATACAAGGCTTAATATATACAATTTCGTTTAGTTGTCCGTTAGGTTTATTGAAATTTGCTTTAAAATACGCCCAGAAATTTTAGGCAAAACAGAGCTTCGGTAATACTTCAAATTGGTTGGTTTTAGTGGTCATATTGTTTTGGCGTCTTTGTTAAATCTTTTTTTTATTATTTAGTCACATAGTGACTAAGTGATAAGACTTTATAATTATTATCGGTGGGCCTTCAACTTCTACGTCGATTCTCCAACATTTGGCAAAGTTCAAGACGACCGTTTTGGTAAGCAATTAGGCAAGATGCGTACGTCGAAGAGACACCAGATCGGCTAAGAACATCACCACAGTACTCGAAAGTGTGTAGAAAAACCTGACATACCTTGGAGAATTTTCTGTCGGGACTTGGGCCTACACACGTACAGAATCCAACTGACACAGGAGCTCAAATTTAATGAACATAAACAACGCGGTTTGTTCGCTTACTGGGCTTCAGAGGTTTTTAAAGTGGACCGAAAATGAATCTTTACAAACTTGCGGCTATTTTAACAAGCAATTAAACCGTATGTCATAAGTGTGATTCTCGCGAGGCTCAAATGAATTCACAAGAACTTACTGTTTGGAGCGAATGCAGGTGGGGGTGACGGCGGCGTGCTTCAGTAGTTCAAGGCTTGTACCGGGCTCTGTTAAACTCTACCGGTGTTGCTGCGTAAGCGGTAATACTGGTTTGATGTTCTGATGGGCTCGTCCACTGACTTTGTCGGTCGGCCGGTATTGCTACCCCGCACAAAGCTGTCATTCCCGGTTGCTATCGACCTCCTCGCGGTGCGTGTGGATAGGTTACTGTAATGATAACTGAACTAACTTGATAGGAACAGTCTGGACGGTGTCCTTAAGGTAGGAATCCGCTAAGGAGTGTGTAACAACTCACCAGGGGGGTGAACATTCTTGGTTGTGGTTTCTACCTCGACTATAGCTGGGTGTGTGTAAACCAGGGTTTAAAGGCCCCGTAGCTTTGCAGGAGCTCATCTGTAAGTGACCATAATGGTGACGAAGCTCGACCGGAAGCTATATTCTGGCACCATGTGGGAGATAGTGCCCACGAGTCTGAGGGCTATAGCGTACGTCTTCTGGCTCTCTTATTCTATCTTCGGATAGTGAAGTGCAGCTGTCGCATGCGTGCTCTTTTTCTCAGACTATCTTTGAGGTAGGCCCCCTAGTGGGAGTAGCGTGGTGGCTTGGTTTATTCCGAATGCGGAGACACATGGTTTCTAGGCGTGCCTGGATTCAAGAGGTGTTAGAAAGACCTCGCCTCATAAGCAAGAGGTGTGTTCATGCCTGCAACATGTCACAACTTTGCGACCGAGATGGCTTCGGCTATGTCGGGGTTAATGGTCAGGACCCAATCTGATTACGATGGAGGTGGGCTTCCCGTGGGGTAGAGCCGATAATCGGCAGGTACCTACTCACGTTAAACCCAAAGACAATTCTGTTTGTAGCGAATTTTGGGTCACCGAACAGAGGAGGCGTTCTGTATAATGCCAAGATATAAAAGTCACCTTGAAAATCTTAAGCAACAAGAAAATAACATTTCTTAAACATAATAGTGAATTTGATTATAAAACTGTGATTGTTTTGTTTAAGTCTTTAAGTCAGGTTTGGTTGGGCTACCAAAGTTGGCCTTAAAAGTACGCAAAGGATAATTTAAAAAATTGTAAAAAAAAGTTGATATTTTTTTTATTTATTTGGAAGAGATGCAGATTGTGTTCTTATTTAAAAAAAAAATTGAAAAAAATGTCTCTTACAAAAATTCGGCATGCAAAGAAGGCTTTAGACTTCGTGGTATATTTTGTTCAATATCGTCTCTTGGTTTTTATACATCTGAAAGATTTAAGGAATATCTTTTCAATTAAAAAAACTAGGTACTTGACTTCTTCCCATAAAGTTTTTTTATTTTTTGTTTAAACGGTGTTAATAAATTAGAGGGGACAAATTTAATTGTTTTTTTAATAAATTTGTAAAAAATAAAATTAGATCCATATTTAAGCTTATAATAAAGTTAAATAGTTTTTTATTTGTTTCTTATTTTTACTTGGGTCTTTTAGATACTAAAAGGCAAGTAATGCATTCGTAAGAACAATAGAACTCGAGATTTTGGTGAAGGTTTACAAAATTAAAAAAAAATCCATTTAAGTAGTTAAAGCTAGGTAATGGTTGAATTTTTTTTTTCCAAAAAATGGTTATTTTTGGTACCCCCCTTTGAACAATTTTGTTTTGTTTTTAATTTTCTCAAAAACGGACCACCTTGAATAATATTGTGTATTCAAATTTTCAAAATTTTTCTATTTTTGGATTTAAAAAAAAAATCAAAATGTTTATTTCAAAACTCAAGATTTCGAAACCCCCACGCTCGATTTGTTTTAACCTTGAGAAATTAAAGTTTCTTAATACAATCTACAAGATGTAAAAAAAACTAACTTTTTTTACTTAAAAATAACGGTACCCACCATACAAATGTTAAAAAATAGTTCTCGAAAATCATATTTTTCTCTAAAACGGCATTTAGAATCTTGATAAATTTTTGTTTCCGATTAATTCCTGCGATCTAATTCAATAAAAATAAAATGCACAACTGGTTCGCACGAACTTGCTCCTATGTAATAGACTAAGAAGTTCAAAAATGAATGTTATTAGAGAAAAACTGTTCATAAGCATAAAATTAATTTTTTAAGTTACTAAAACAACTTCTTTAGTAGTTGGATGCCGTGTGATTCAAGCAAATATAGGTTTATGCAAGCACAAACATTATAAGTCTTTATAGTGGTTTCTTAAAAAAATAAGCTTTTATATAAAAAAATATAAAAAATTTACAAAAAAAATGTTGAGCCGTTTTCGAGATACTGAATTTCCCAAAAAAAAATAGATTTTTTTTCAAAATTCAAAAAAAAAATATTTTTCTTGAAGTTTTGAAATGCAATTGTTTTTAAACTTTTTAGAAGCTTCTCTCTATAAAAACTCATTAAAATCCGTTATGCCAATAATGAGAAATTCAGTCAGTAATATCTTGCTTTCAAATTTTTTTTTATTAAATTATAGATCTTAAAAATTAATCGAAAAAAAAATAAGCAAAATTCTCGGAACCGTTTTCGAGAAAAATACGATTTTCGAAAACCATTTCATAACATTTGTATGGAGGGTACCGTTATTTTTAGGTAAAATAATTTTTTTCTTCTAATATCTTGTAGATTATTTTAAGAAACTTTTATTTATCAAGTTTTAAAAAAAATCGAGCATGGGTTTTCGAAATATTGAGTTTTGAAAAAAAATATTTTGACATATTTTTCAAAAACCCAAAAAGAAATTTATTGAAAATTTGAATACAAAATAATATTGAAATTTCTGGGGAGCCTTAACATAAAAAAAAATGATGAAAATCGGTCGTACCGTTTTTGAGAAAATCAAAAACAAAAAAATAGTTCCAATTGGTGTACCAAAAATTATAATTTTTTGGAAATTTTTTTTCAACCATTACCTAGGTTTAACTAAATGAAATTTTTTTTAATTTTTTTAAGAAAATCTATGAGACAGTTTTTGAGAAAAAAAAATATTTAAAAAATTTCGAAAAAAAATTCGTATGGCAGGTATCGTCATTTTTGGTCTTAAAACAGAAAAGAAAAATACATCCGGGGGGTAATGTCAACTTTGATCAAAATCTCGAGTTCGATTTTTTATACGAATGCATAACTTGACATGACATTTTCGGGCACTCTCCAGATTAACTCGGGTTTTTAAGTTTGGAAGATTTTGTATGGTTTTTTTTTTTTTGAAATTTTTAAGTTATATTTTCACTATACAGGGATACACAGCCTATAAACACAATTAATGTTTGCGTATTCTTGGTTTGTAAATACAGATATTTCAAATAGTGTTTGTAAGCAACTCTAAGTGGCGTAAAAAATGGAACAGATGAGTTCATTTTTTTAATCTTTTTTACAAGTTTTGTTTCGTTAATTTTCCTAGTAGATAATCATGCTACAAGCCTAACTCCTTCCGTCGGAAAACTTTAAAGCAACCGGTTAAGGAAATAAGGCTTTTGACGTGTATAGGCAAATATTTATATGAAGGAAGAACTTTGAACATAGTTAAATAAACAGGCACGATTTAAATTTGTCTACAAGTTATTTAAGATTCAAAAATAGTGCAACATTATTAATTGTTGGAAAACAACTCTTATTGTCAACTGTTCTAAGAATCGCAGGTATCTGCTACAGGTTTTCCCATGGGTCAAGGTAGACCAAAGTAGGCCTTGCCATAAATCCTCGAAAAATTATGTGAAAATTGAAGATAGACCCACACTGTAGAACGATTTGGTTCTGATCTTATACATATATAGAAATCGATGTGTGTTTGGACTAGGTCGAATGATAAAAATGAGGCCTGCCAAAGGCCCATAGTTGAGTCTGGCTAAGACAAAAAAAAACCGCGATTGGGATACATTTGCGCTGAACATGTCCACACACATGAAAATTTTTGTTCAACTTGGACTGCCGGCTTCATTAATGGGCTAGTGTTTAAGGTAGAGATCTGGTGCAAGAACAGCACTTCAATGTGAAGTAGTAATAACAATATGTGTAAGATCAAACAGATTGCTGATTAAAAACATGCTTACAACACAGTCATGCAACATGTAAAAAAAGGAAATTGCGTAATTTTTATAATCGATACACCAGTGGGAACAGGTAGACATTGGCGTCCTCGATACGAGTGCTGGACTGGGTCGCATTCACAGGGGTACTCCTTACTCAAGTTTCAATTGAATTTGAAACAGACCCTGACAAAAAACACCATAATCTTTGGCAGTGCAGAATTATCATTCTGGATGAACGCACAAAGACTCGAAGTGCTTGTTCGGATTCTTCGTGATTTTTAAGTAGACAATTATCCGTTCTTGCTGGCGATTTCCGATTTCCGATTTGCCTGTATAACGCGATCAATGGCTGCAAATGAGCTGAACACATGATTGAAGTCGTCATATGTTTAGAGCCGAGTCGAGAAAATGAATCTATCGACGAACATGCGTGTGCCTTTTCTCCCAGACCCGTCTGAAATATTCTCAATACAACTTTTGAACATCGGAAATGACACGAATGAGAATTCATTCCCGCCGAACTTCTGTCAACTGATTATTCAAGCCGTTGCCGACAACGTATTCCTAAGTCTAACCACCCACTACCAAAAGTCCGGATTGGGTGCGCGAATTTGTGATTTTGAATTTTCAATTGAAATTACCCGGGGAAAAAGTCAAATACAAACCGATCGACACAATAATGGACGAAGAGCAAGTCGTAAGTTTTTAAATTCAGTGCAACCATCCGGAATACCGCCGCCGCACAGCACGTTTTTTAAGATTGGATCACATGTTCTGCTTATTGGCAACTACAACGCACCAAAGTTGTGCAGCGGAACTAGAATGACACTCGAAAAATTGTCACAAAATTTAATCGAGGCAACAATAATCCGTCGTGGCAATTCAAAGGCGAAAACATACTGATTCCAGGGATACCGATGATGTTACCAACGATTTACCATTTAAACTCAAATGGCTCCGGTGCCCTTTGGGTCTTATCTTTGCTATTACCTTCACAAGCCCAATCGTTGACTTTTGCTGGCTTCATTTTAGAAAATTCATGTTTTCAACATGACTTATTTTATGTGGCCTGCTCCCGAATTGGCACAACGGCAAATTTTTACGATCTTGCTCCAAATGAAAAAAAAAAACATTGTCTATCTGATGCCCTTAAATAATTGCAATTAATAATAGAAATACAATTTCCCATTGGCCTAAAATGTATGTGTTCTTATTTTCTTTCATCATATCAAGGCACTGAACCTACATAAATTTGCTAAAACTTCGTCACATGACCGTAGCCATCCATCTACCAGAAGAGACCCACATTTTTCATCTTCCCTATCATCGTAATTTAAAGGCTGGTCAAAATATAAGATACAACAAATACGTACCGTCGAACTCGAATCTCAATGGATCCATTGCGCTCCCCAGAAAGTAGATAAGGAAGATGTGTAGAAGTGTATTGAAAGGGGCTTAGGAATTGACTGCCTCTCTGAACCATCCGGAATTCTGAATTCCTTCAGGATGTTGTTTAGTGGCAGGACAAAAAGTCCTAAGACTGTAGAACAAATATTCACCAAGGCTGCTTTTCAGATTCTGGCTAGGCTGCGACATTCACAAAGAAAGTGAGATGAGTTCTCTGCTGCATCTTCACTTAGACACCATCAGACGAGGCAATGCCCACTCTGCTCATGTGGGTTCCCATTGAATTGGGGCTCATTCGGATTCCAGTTAGGATGCATAGTTGAAGCTTGCTTATCTTGAGTCAATGCTCTGTTTTTTTTCGTCTTTTTTTTACAAATGCATAAATTTTGTCAAACCGTGAGGACAAACATCGAGGTGTCCATTCTGTTTGTTTATACAATTCCCTAGATAAGTCACACAAATTGCTGTTTCAGTTCATTGAGCTCTTGAAGTGCTTGCCTTAAATACAAAAATGTTGGTTACTTCAAATTCTCTCGAAAACGGTCTTAAAGATATTGATTAAACTTCTTATGATTACGAGTCGGTTATTTTTTAAAAATGATGATATTACTCAGATTTCAGGATTTTGTAAAGCCACGAGACAAGGGCACTTTGTTAGCCTTGTTAAATTCGTAGCATTTCAAAAGTCGTCTCAGTTTTGGTGTCGTTTAACCTAGTTTCGTTCCGGACTCTCGTATAAGTCCTGTTGCCTGTTTTGCATACAAATTCTCGTAAGTTCGTAAAAGATGTTTGTTATTTGATTCTAGTTGTAAAAATTAATGTCAAAAAGACGTTGCACTTCCTCTTCAACTATTACCATTGATAAACGATAAAGCTTTGAAGAAAAAGATCGAATCCGTCTAGTCGAACTCAATGGTGCATTTTATTTATTTCTAATTTCCGTTTGGCTTAGATGCGTCCATCATTCTCACCAAATAAAAACTACGATGTAATTATGCTGTCTACACACACTCTTCAATGAATCAGCGTGTTTTTTCTTTCGTTTAATTATGTATGTACAAAATATTCCTCAGAACTTATTTTCCATCCCTGCCGATATCCGTAGACTCCGCAAGATTTGTCATTAAAGTTTCACTCACCATCTAATTACCATATATACTTCCTCGCCAATGGAACTCGCTTGGTATCACTCAGTGCTTGGTTAAGTTTTATATTTTACAACCGAACGTCGCCAGACTTAACATAAACATCACTTTATGATTGAACGGAAGAACGGAGAAGGAACAATCACGAATATTATAATCAAACAAGCCAACCCTCCATTAAGTGTAAACCAGTCCACCACCAATCATGCAACTCAATTACATTTCCGTCAGCTCGCATTAATAGAGATCCGTCATAAGGCACCATAATGGGCAATTTCACAAAATGGAGGGAAAAACCCGTAGATAGCCGAAGACATTTCCGATAAACAAAATTTCCCAACAACCACATCAATTCTACCGAAGCGAAGGCGAAGTTGAAGAGACCGCGGATGATGAAATGGATGGGTCGGGGCCGTTCCGTCGAAGTGACGTGCATACCAAATCGCCGAATAAACAAAGTCGCCCACTAAAAGGCTTTGTAATTGTAATGGGACCGCCGCGTTTCCTATGCACTTTGCCGCGCTCACACACATGGTGGCTAGCTTGAATCCCCCCGGCAGAACAGCCATGCAGCAATAAAACAGAGGACCGTAAAAAAAGTTCTGGGATTTCATTGCTCGAAATGGAATTCGTTTGCATGGAAAATAGTTTTACAATGAGGATTGGTAGATTTTTTCCTCATTAACGTGACCGTGAAATCGTAAATTCCGGTCTTTCGAACAATATGCGTCCTGCTTTGCAGTGAGTCAGCACCATGGAACTGCCATGGCAGAAATAGCTTCGAAATAATTATTTTAGGTGGACCACGTTGGAAGCCGCTAATCCCTATGACAGCACCACTTTGCCACGAAGAGCGAGTGAGAGACAACGAAGTGAATATTCATGAGTGCTGCTTACATTTTTCCGAGGAATTCAAGGACCTTTCTGTCGCTGTGAGATGTGAATTTGGCCAGACATTGTGTCCTCAACCGCATGCTGCGTGTGACAGTTTTTCATTTGAATAGAACGAAGGTCTGGTCAACATACGACTGCTTTGAATGCAGTCCCTATTTATTTCATTCCACGAAGCAGCACAGCTCTTGCCACTTGATGAGATCGTGTCAACATTAAAGGTTGCTTACAAATTGAATGCGCTGCACAAGGATAAATCTGGAAGCCCTGCGGGGTGCTACCCGAGTACAGTGGATGCGAGTTCGGACAAAACGAACGGACATACTCGTACATATGCATTTCATGTGTGTTTCTGAGTGCCAAACAAGTAACACGGACAAAACGTTGTCCGCATATGGGGTGTCAAATGCAACAACGTTCAAGTGGCGAGGAGGGTTGTGCGACAAAACTGTTGACATTAGTTGCATACACCTAATGAATGCATTAGGGGTTTTCCTGATGATTGTTAATTGTTTGAGGTGTCGAATGACCAAACGCTTTACATCTGCTTAAGCCTATAATTAAGGGATCTTTTGAGTGGTGTGAAAATATGGGCGTTGGGTGAGCTTCACGAAGGTTCATCCCTTCCTTTATGCAGATTCTGTAACGAGAAGTCAAGTGAGAATGAGATTGTTTGTGTGCGGCATTTGAGAGAATTGTTTTTTTTTATCAATACTTTTTGAACTGCATGTAGACATTTTAAACATTTCAAAATCGAAGTTTAGTTGTAGCAAGTTCCGAAGTTTTTTTTATCGAGATCCTTGGTCTTCTTCTTTTGCTACTTCAATCCCTGATTAGCCAAAGTTTCAACTAAAATAACGAACCAGCTAGTTCTAATTTAAGCTAACTTTTCTCCTGTAATGCAAGGCTGTTGAGTTCTCTTTCTCTCTCTCTCTCGCGCAAATTGTGCGGGAACAACCCAAAAATAAAACAATTTCCTCAAAAAAAAAAAATCAAATCCTATTTCAGGTTAAACTTTTCGGCAATAACTGGAATTGCAGTTTTATTAAACTCGTTTTAGACATGACATTAAAGAAATTTAATGAAATTCATCTAAGCAGTTTTCGAGATTTTTTTTTTAAACCGAATTATTTGTATGATAGTTTAGTTTTTAATATGAGTTAAGACAAAACTTCGAATTTTTTTCGTCTCAACAAATATGTCTGTATTTTATTTGAAAAAAATTGGCCCCCTCGTTTGGGCTCAAGCTCTATGAGTTCACAGACACATGGAATCACACAGAAAATTAATATTACATATATGTACATACATATAACGATTCGGTATGATATTTAAGGGAGGGTCAAGTTTTCGTACAAAAATAAGTTCCTAGATTCAACTCCAGAAAAAGACGAAAACACATTCTGACATTTGAAATTCAATGACAAATGTTTAATGCCAAAAATATCAAATCGATTTGAACCAGGTTTTCAAATTTCGTTCTTCTTGCGACCGAGATAATTTCTGTCTTACACCAGCAGTTCAATTTCTTTATCGTCTCTAATCTGGTATCTGGGATCTGAAAACTCGCTCGGCTGTATTATTGTTGTCAGTTCCTTCGTTGTGCCGAATTGAATGTAGACGACGCACAGTGGTTCCCAGGTGGAAAAAACCCCAAATGTTAAGTATTTTCTAAAGTGTGAGTAAGGCGTACAATCCACAATTTTTTTAAATTTTTTTTTAGATGAGTATCTAACTTCTTGCAAAAGTCTAAGATTTATAATTTTTTTTTAGCAAGTTTAGATTAAGTTTTTTTTACATATATAATATTTGAATCAAATTAGTATTCCTTATTTTGATTAATATTGTATTTGGCTTTAAAATGAAATTTACCGTTCGTTAAATTTGTCTATTAATTTTACAAACGAGGCTCTTAGTTGAAGCTACCTTTGAACATAAGCTTCTTTCAGTTTGACGGTCTATAAAAAAATATCTCCACGATGCTCCATGTGAACTCACAGATTATTATGATGCTTATAATATATTGAGATTGACCCATTTAGCCGCAGGGGCCTTTTAAGTGTAGCAATGCATGTCACGCAAACAGCACCTGAAATCGGCTTCTGGCATAACCGTTTCTAATGTAACAGCTTTTTTGGTAAAAAAAAAGTTTTTTTAAATTATAATAGATCTATCGAAATTCAAATTAACAAAATTGTTTCAGAGGTCAAGAGAAGATTCCTCAAAAAATAACATTCAAAAGGCGTGTATCTATTGAAAAAATGGGTATAAAGGTAGACTTGGTTAAGCAAGGATAAGGTACAACGAACGATGGCAATACCTCGCTGAGATTTTTAGAAAACCCTTCTTTAACAGCAGACATAAAGAATATAGATTTAACTTTAATAAAAAAACTCAGTGTAATTCCGGAAACTATTTGTAGAACTTTTCCAATTGATCCAGTCAAATTTGGGACCTATACTGAGGAAACAGCTTTGTTGGCCCTTGATATATCCTTGGTATTATATCCCAGCAACAGTGTCAAAAGTTTTATTCCAGGGAGAAGAAATTATAACGTCACCAGCGTTGCCCGTAGGATCCCTGTCAGAGGAAGCACAAGAAAGCAGAAACAAGTATTATACATAGGTATTACAGAATTCATAACACTAGAAAATGCTCCCGTTTGGCAACTTACGAGGATGTTATTCATCTTATGCTAACATCTTCGGATCCCTACATTACACACCTAATACCTAAGCCAAGAACAAAGGACTCAGTTCCATTAAATGAAGAAGCACAGTTCTTATTGTACTAATTTTTTTCTATTGAAGAAATATAAACCAAAAAAATATATATATACAATTGAGGTAATATAATATTAATGAAAGTTTTTAATTATTTATTTTCTAAAAGACCTACTTTTAATGCAGTTTTAGTTTATCATTTAAGTACAAGAATAAATTCACATTCTTTAAAAACAATAAAAAATAACAACAATAAATTAATTATTTAAAGTTGTCAAAATAAGAGTAATTTGTGAGTAAGTCCCAAAGATCGGTCAACTCGTTTGGTTTTTATAGGTTCTTTCCATCGCCTCAAGGATCCGCAATAATAATTATTTTTCTTCCGAAACAACCAAGTATTACAAGATCGCTTTTTCTTGCTTTCGTGCAACATTAGAAGCAGGACTGGAACCCATTTCTTTGGCCTTACCAAAAATGTAGCGATTTTCTAAGGTAACTCTTCGTGGGATGTCCACTAAAGTTTCATTCGTTTATTTCATATTTCTTCCGAGATACTCGTAGATGAACTCATAAGTTACACTTTGTTTAGTCGGTGGATCAGATTTGATTGAAGATGCTTACCATCACGTTTCCTCTATTCTTAAATTTCCTTGAAAGCCTTTGTGGAAGAACGTTTGAACAGCTGATTAATATTTTATCTTGTGAAGTTGGACAGATTTGTTCAAAACAATACCTTCGGGGATAAAGTCTGCTCTGTGCATCATTTCTACCAGAACGGAATTTCACATGATAACGCCTATTCCCACCATTTCAATTTCTAAAAACTTCAAAACAACGTTTCCTAAGTTGTGCTCTGCTCCACGTATTTCCCAATGACATGCACCATAGCTGGATCAGTGTTCCTGGAATCCAGTTTTCGCTTATCGAAATAAAGAGCTTCTTACGATGAATGTCATCATATATGGCTCTTGTTCGACAGTGTGAAGCAAATTTGTAACAACAAGGGAATGGTCAGAGTCTATATTTTCTCACTGGAAATGTACGCACGCCTATGATCTAAGAAATTGCCCTTCCGTCTATTAGCATAGATAGATTTGATTGGTAGTTCCACCGCAGAGTGTCAAGTTGCTCAGTTGTTACAATTTATAGTATTAAGAAATTATTTAAGATAAAGTCATTCATTATTAATCTAAATGGTTTCATTTCCGACTTTAGTACTGAAGTCGTTGAGGACTATTTTGATATTGAACTCTGAACCGATTTTTTTTGACGAAAGCTCACAATTTTCCTTCTTCAATTGGCTCTTCAGCTTCATCAGTTATGTCTTGATTTGGGCTTTGATGGATGCAATCTTTTACTGCAGCTTTAATAAATGTCAAAATTTGTTTCAATTTATCATGCCTGATTCTATTAATAGTATCTCCTAAATTGTATTTTACATACGAGTAAGAACAGACATTAAGTATGACGTGGAATTGGGCTGCTGTAAGTTTCAGGTCCATACTCTCAGATCGTTACCATTTGACGGTCCATTTTAAGGCAATATTTATTAGTGGTTTACAAAAGAAAAGCAGAAGTTTTCGAATTTTTCTCTGGTTTCAAAAGATAAAATAGCCAAACTGTTTCGTTGGGACAGCAAAAACAATTTGAACATTCAAAAAAGAAACACCAAAATCTAGAAAAAAAAACTCAATTTTCGACACGTCTCGAAGAATTTCCTTGTAGCTTCCTTTTTAATTGAATATTAATTATAATATACAATCTCTTACGTATTTATAATCTAGAGTGTTCAACTGTAAATCTGAACTTTACAATTACAAAAGCTTCTTTCAAGCCATTAAATTTGTGTTCGGTATAATTGTGACATGGCAAAACAACTATGACAACGAAAATCCGTAGAAGAGGCTACAGCAAACCAATTAAGTATAGCGGACTCCTACATCATGGAAAATGGATCTATGTATCTGAAGTGACATCTTAAAGCAAAGAGTTTTTCCAATGGCACGGGTTCAATTGGTCTGTGGCGGCCATGTTGCTTGAGTGTTTTTTGTCAAATCTATTGCTTATTATTTGATTACTCGTGCCAAGAAACTACTGTATCTAAATGCACTCCATAGTTCTGAATTCTATTCAACATGTTGCCCTGTCTGTTTTAATCAAATCTATCTGTTTCAAGAACTATAAGGCTTTTAATACAATTATTGATAAGTTTAAATATATAAATTCAATACAAATAGTTTGAATGAACATTTTTTACTTGCGATATACATTGTATGTTATGTAGGTATAGGTACTATAGGGCAAGTTCTGCATTTGGAAAAAAAATCGAACTCGAGATTTTGATCAAAGTTGACATTACGATGATAGCGAAGACCAAAAAAGTGGCTCTCGCAATTCAGTCTGTCTGACTGTCCATCTGTCTGCCTGTCTGTCGGTTCGACTACAGCCTAAACGGCTCGGCCGATTTTCTTCAAGCTCGGTAGATATGGGTTTTGATTTTTTCCCTCCACACGTTTTTTTCTTTTTTTAAGACCAAAAATAACGGTACCATACGGTTTTTTTCGAAATTTTATAAATATTTTTTTTTCTCAAAAACTGTCCTACAGAATTTAAAAAAAAAAAAACATAAAAATTTCATTTAGCTAAAAATAGGTAATGGTTAAAAAAAAAATTCCAAAAAAATGTTATTTTTGGTAGCCTCCCTGGGTCCATTTTTTTGTTTTTGATTTTCTCGAAAACGGAACAACCGATTTAAACCATTTTTTTTTTTTGCTAAAACTCCTGCAAAATATAAATATTATAACATATTCAAATTTTCCAATTTTTTATTTTTTGGATTTAAAAAAAAAAAACAAAATTTTTTTTTGGAAACTCAATATTTCGAAAACTTCATGGTCAATTTTTTTCAAACTCGACAAATAAAAACTTCCTAATATAATCTACAAGGTTTGAGAAAAAAAAAATTGTTTTATCTAACACTAACGGTACCTTCCATACAAATGTTAAAAAATGGTTTTCGAAAATCGTATTTTCCTCGAAAACGGTTCCGAGAATTTTGATTAATTTTTGATTAATTTTTACGATCTATAATTTAATAAAAACAAATTTGAAATCTACATACATATTACTGACTGTACCTACCATAGAACGTTTTTTTCGAATTTTGTATTTCTCATTATCGGCATAACGGATTTTTATGAATTTTTTTTATAAAGAAGCTTCTAAAAAGTTTAAAAAACATTGCTTTTCAAAACTTAAAAAAATAATATTTTTTCAATTTTTAGAAAAAAGTCGTTTTTTTTGGAAAATCCGATATCTCAAGAACGGCTTAATATTTTTCTTGGAAATTTAACTCTTATTCGTACAGTAATAAAAACTTAAAGTGGGAGTACCAAAATTTTTTCTTAAAAATGTTTTGAAAATATTGTATATAAAAGCTTAGATATTTTTTTAAGGAACCACTTCAACGACTTATAATTTTTGTTCTTGCATAAATTCATATTTGCATAGCATTCTGTTTTTATCTCTTACTACTAAGAGAATTTAAAAAATTAATTTTATCCTTATGAACAAGCAAGACCAAGTTCGTGCGACCCAGTCGTGCATTTTATTTTATTGGCCGATCAACAACCACAAACTTGGCCTGTTTTTCGAAAAAAATTTTGATACATTCGGAACACAACTAGCTATACATTTGCTTCAAAATATTTAAAAAAAAAATTATATTAAATTGTAAATTGTAAATTGCTTTTAAATTAAATCTTAATTATATAAATTGAAATTTTCTTAAGCAAATACTGTGGATTGTACATCGTAGATTTGAACAAATAAATAAATGAAAAATCACCATTGCAAATCACACGAACGAACAAAAAGTCCAATTGATAAGACTTAATTATCAAAATGAGTGTTCGTTAATGCAAACGTTTGGCCTATCTTACGGTAGACATGGCGGACCTTCACAGTTCACAGTCGACTCTTAAACGCTTGGTGCTCAAATTTGAGAAGCGAGTTCGGTAATCAATCAGCCAACATTCGTCTATTAAAGGAACGCAAGATAGGCCGAGAACATCGCCACAATCCGTGAAAGTGTACAGCAGAACCGATTCCCCACCGTGCACAAGAACTCGGCCCTTAGCAGACTTCGGAAAAATTGGGCTTCGGAGTGTTTGGAAGAGGTCCCCGTTTTTGGTTAAAAAATCATCTATAGCGACGAGGCGCATTTTTGGATAAAAATCTGTGTTAACAAGTGAAATTGCTGTATATGGGACGGCACCAATGCACACGAGATTCACCAGGTGACAATGCTTCCTCAAAAATTTAACCTTTGGTGTGGATTTTGGGCCGGCGCGGCGCGCGGCGGCTTTCTCTGTCCGTACTTTTTTTTCCAAAAACGATGTTATGACGTTACAGAACGATGATAACCAATTTTTCATGGCCCAAATTGAACCATATGAACCTAGACGAGATGTGCTATGTGGTTCCAGCAGGACGAGGCGGCGCGGCGGTATGTGCCAGACAGGGAGCGGATGCCCCAATGTATGAACGATTTAAGGGATCGGAGCCCCTGAAAGAAGCCAAGGCAGGCATTTGGACGATATAATATTATGTACATAAGGGCACACATGGGCCTTTAAAATAAAAACAGAATTTCGTTTATTCATCACACACAGCTTGTCTAATTTCATTTCCACATATATCCGTCTTTAATGAAAAATCTTTTATAATAATTATTTAGCCTCAAGAAACAGCAAACACAGCATTTTGAAAAAAAGAATTTTTTTGGATCCATGTCCCAAAACTATTAATTATTTATTCACAAAGAAGATAACCGAATCCCTAGTTCCAAAAAAAGACAATGATTTCAAAAATATTGTAATTTACTCAGGCGTCAAACATTATCATAAGTCTACACCACCTTCACCAGAAACTCATATCTTCACCTGATAACATATTTTCGAAGGGACACCGAAGATAAAATGCAAGCAAACACTAAGAATACTTATTTGTTTTATGTAGAAGGAAACTCGATTCCAAGATCATCTGGCGCAATGCAAATATTTACTTCCCCTCGCCACACATCATGCGGGATCGAATAATAACTCCGCTTGCAATATGAATGTTTTTATAGGCACCATCATTGCCCTCGAATTCGAATGTATTTTTAAGAAAAACACTAACGTCAGCAAGACTCACGAAAAATAAAACAACCGCATCCTCTGCAGAGAGCCAAAGTAAACCCATTAAGCGCCAGTTAGCTTAGCTGCATA
Source organism: Chrysotoxum bicinctum (assembly GCA_911387755.1). Lineage (NCBI taxonomy): Eukaryota > Metazoa > Arthropoda > Insecta > Diptera > Syrphidae > Chrysotoxum > Chrysotoxum bicinctum. The sequence goes on along the minus strand of OU426989.1, from coordinate 183,484,157 downwards.
CCGCCTTCAACACATTCACTCCATATGGGCTTGTCGTGCATGAGTATGACGAATCCTCCCCTAGAATCCATTTAGCTGTCATTTCCCAAGCAAACAAACATCGGAGATCGTCGAATGACAACTCAGTGGAAATGACACCTCCAATATTCTGGAATTGATTTTCTATTTTTGCTTCAACGTGCCGGAGACAGCATCAACCAAATGGCAACTCATGACACGCCGTTAATGTTACCCCATCTCGAACACCATCTACAACCATCCGTTTCACAGAGATTGACAGTATTCTGCTGGTGCATCTCTAGATTGGGGAGGTTTTAAGGATAAATTGCGACTTCATATCCTGCAACAAAGCTCGTTCACTCCCCCTCCGCATCTGGCCATGATATAGTTTGTCTGTCACGTGTATGACAATGTAGTGCGTTAAGAAATGTCCTTCGAGACACTTACCATTACTACTCCCTCGCAACAGCCGGCAGGGAACAAGGGCGAGATGTGCAGCCAGAACCAGTACCAGAACCAGAACACTCTTAACACCATTTCAACTTGCCCTCCGGGCGGCACAAACTGTGAGCTTGAATTTTTTAAAAGGCCATTAACATGAGAGTTTGTTCGAGAAAGTATCTTTTAACTGAGGCAGTGTCACTGCTCCTTCTTCTTCTGCATCTCTCTGGCCCTGACAATTGAGTGAGACACACTCGTTTGACTTGGATCCTTTTTTCACAGGATTTCCCTTAGCCCTTCGTCAGTACAGTGTTCGGTCGTAGTGATGTGATGTTCCTTCTGGATGGAATCCATGTTATGGAACTGTCATATGAAAAGGACGCAACCAGCAGTTGAATATATCCAAACGTATCATTCGAAAAGGACTCCTCTACGACGACGACGACGACTGAGACTGGGGAAGATTGAATTGTAATGTTGGTTGTCACGTGAGTTGATGAGTGTGACTGGGCGTAGGATGGGTACTTTGGACGAAATTTCCAGCAACCAACTGAAGGAACGACAATGACAACGACTGCGACGCAGGAAATTAAAATGTGATAAATTCTCAAAAATGAGTTGACGGGTGCACGGATGACTAAGATTGACAGATAAGGGACGAAGTTTTGGAGAGCTCTACGTAATAATGATCGATCAATAGGTTGCGCCCATTGTACGATTGTCATGGTTTATTTAATAGAAAAAAGCAACACATTCGCATTGAAATAATTGAAACACATCACTCAAATAGGGTTTTAGGGTTTTTGAAAATATAATTTGCATAACTGATTGATGTGGATATAATACCCGAAAAGCTGGCTAAAGTCTGCATACATTAGCAAAAGGCAATGAACATTTAATACACATGAAATGTATGATAATGAGCAATGACAAAGGTTAGGGCTAGGAGTTTCTATAAAATTGAACGGGGCCATAGTACGAGAGTATATAGGTAAAAAACTATTTGCTCATTTTTGCTTATAAAAAGCAATCGCCCTGCATCACTTTTAACTACCAAGTTATACCAAATTTTTTAATCGAATAAGGTAGGGGAGACCGGAGCATGTTCACTTAAAATCTAGGTATATTTTCTTATAGATTGCAAAAAAAATAAAATGCACGACTGGGTCGCACGAACTTGCTCCTATGTAATAGACTAGGAATTTTAAAAACGGATGTTATTAAAATGAATTTTTTTAATTCTTTTAGTAGTCAGAGACAAAAAGAAAATGCTATGCAAATATGAATTTATACAAAAACAAAAATTATAAGTCGTTGTAGTGGTTTCTTAAAAAAATAAACTTTTATGTAAAAAATTTTTAAAACATTTTTAAGAAAAAATTTTGGTACGTCAACCTTAAGTTTTTATTATTGTACGAATAAAAGTCTAATTTCCAAAAAAAATACTAATCCGTTCTTGAGATATCGAATTTTTCAAAAAAAAAAAATACTTTGTTTTCTAAAAATTGAAAAAATATTTTTTCTTAAGTTTTTAAATGCAATGTTTTTTAAATTTTCGTTAAAATCCGTTATGCCGATAATGAGTAATTAAAAATTAGAAAAAATCGTTCTATGGTAGGTACATACAGTCAGTAATATCTAGATTTCAAATTTTTTTTTATTAAATTAGATTTCAAATTAGATTTCAAATTTTTTTTTATTAAATTATAGATCGTAAAGATTGATCAAAAGAAAAAAATGTTTAGCAAAATTCTCGGAACCGTTTTCGAGAAAAATGCGATTTTCGAAAACCATTTTTTAAAATTTGTATGGAAGGTACCGTTAGTTTTAGATAAAACAAAAATTTTTTTCTCACATCTTGTAGATTATGTTAGGAAACTTTTATTTGTCAAGTTTGAAAAAAAAATCGAGCATGGGGTTTTCGAAATATTGAGTTTTCAAAAAAAAATTTTGAATTTTTGTTTAAAATCCAAAAAATAAAAAATTGAAAATTTGAATATGTAATAATATTCAAACTTTGGAGGAGCTTTGGCGTAAAAAAAAAATGATTTAAATCGGCTGTACCGTTTTCGAGAAAATCAAAAACAAAAAAAATGGACCCGGGGGGCTACCAAAAATAACAATTTTTTGTAAAATTTTTTTCAACCATTAGCTAGTTTTAACCAAATAAAATTTTTGAAATTTTTTTTAAAAAATTCTGTGGGACAGTTTTTGAAAAAAAAAATATTTATAAAATTTCGAAAAAAAATCGTATGGCAGGTACCGTTATTTTTGGTCTTAAAAAAAAAACAGAAAAAAACGTCCGGGGGAAAAAATTAAAACCCATATCTACCAAGTTTGAAGAAAATCGGCCAAGCCGTTTGGGCTGTAGTCGAACCGACAGACAGACAGACAGACAGACAGACAGAATTGCGAAACCCACTTTTTTGGTCTTCGCTATCATCGTAATGTCAACTTTGATCAAAATCTCGAGTTCGATTTTTTTTTTACGAATGCATAACTTGCCTTATAGTACCTATAAGTCGCAAGTAAAAAATAGACAAAATTTAAACTTCTCTGACATAAATTCTTACTAAAATGTCCCAGTCGCGGTAAGGTGAGTAAAGTTGGTCTTTAATCTGATTGGCATTTGGGGTATTTGGGGCATAAAATTGAATGATGAAAATACAATTCTTTGTTCCTTACAGTTTTTTTATTGAATTTTTAAAGAGTTGAATAATTTACATAAGGGAATGATATGCTGTTAAGCACCTGAATCTACATAGTGACTTACAACTCTCAACCATGTGCGCAGAAATGGAGGTGACATAGAATTCTGCCGATTTCAAATGGATAAGATAAGAAACACTTTCCACGACAAGAGTTACTCTAAGAGGATTTGTCACTTCCTCGCAAGAGGCAGTACCCTTGCGAAAATATAATTTGTTTAGGTGACAGTGGCTGGAAATAGACCCCAGACCTTCTCCACGACAGTCTAACGCACCATTATGCCAAGAGCTACTACTTTATATATAAATAGCAAATAATGTTACTTAATTTATTAATGAAAACAATGATATCTATATGGGAGTTTTACTTTTTTCTCATTGTAGGATTTGCCTACAGCAAATTTCTGGATGTAAAAAAAATTATCAAAAAAATATGCTAGACTGAATCACACAAAATTGCTCTTGAGAATTAAGGTTATCCTGTGTGACTAAGTATTGAAAGCAAAGGAATAAAATTGGTAGCCAAATGGGTAATATACAGGAACTATGCAAAGATATGAGTATTTTATTACAATCACATGGAACATCAGATGTACGCAGGTTAATCAAAATTGTCTAACAATTTTTCGAGAAAATAAAAAACAACATTTTACCTATAGCACAAACGCACAAACGCAAAGACGAATAAATTCAGATCGCGGACCGACCGACCGACGCACGGTATGACAAAAACTATACTTTTCTGTGCTTCTTAATAATGTTTTCTTATTTTTCACATTAAGAAAATACTTTTCCTGTATACCAAGTAACAAAAGTATGAGTCTCAGGCTGCGCTAAAAACTATGAAAGGAATGAAAGACTTGTAGTCTCTCACGCCTGCCTAGATATATCTCTCTCCTGATCAATAAACACTATGGTCCAAGATGAGTTGTAGGCGGGTGCGGTTGCAACGTATCATTTGAAAAACAAAAATTAATTTATTCGAAAATCTAATCAGTGCAATCTTATATAAATTGGTTTTATGTTTAAGCTTGGAATTGAAATTTAAAAACATAAAATGCACGACTGTATCCGACGAACTTGCTCTTATGTAAAAGACTAAAAAATTTTAATATGAATGCTGCTAGAGAAAAGTGTTCATAATCATAAAATTAAATTTTTAAATGAGTAAAACAAATCCTCTAATAGTTGGAGCGAAAAATAGGATGCAAGTACAAAAATTATAAGTCGTTGTAGTGGTTTCTTAAAAAAAAGTAGGCTTTTATATACAAATTCTTAAAAACATTTTTGAGAAATAATTTTAGTACGCCAACTTAGAGTTTGTATTATTGTACGAATAAAAATTAAATTTCCAAGAAAAATATTAAGCCATTTTAAGATATCGAATTTTACAAAAAAATATGATTTTTTTTTCAAAAAATTAAAACATTTTTTTTTAAGTTTTAAAATGCAAAATTTTTCAAACTTTTTAGAAGCTTCTCTATCAAAGATTTCATTAAGATCTGCGAGCGTACCATTAATAACAATTTTTCGGAATTTTTTTCAAACATTACCTAGTTTTGAAAAAATGAAATTTTTAGATTTTTTGTAAATCTGTGAAACAGTTTTTGAAAAGAAAATATGTATGTATCTTATAAAATTTCTAAGAAATTTCCTATCGCAGGTACCGTTATTTATGGTGTTAAAAAAGAAGGAAACAAAAATCAAAAAATGCTATCTACCAAGTTTAAAAAAAAATCGGCCCACTCGTTTGGGCTGAAGAGAGACAGACAGACAGATAAGCAGAATTGCGTGACCCATAAACAAATTTTTACTTGCGACTTATAGGTACTATAACGCAAGTTATGCATTCGTAAAAAAATTCGAACTCGAGATTTTGATCGAAGTCGACATTACAATGATAGCGAAGAAGAAAAAAAGTGGGTCTCGCAATTCTGTCTGTCTTTTCGACTAAGGCCTAAGCAGCTCGGCCGATTTTCTTTAAACTTGGTAGATATAATTTTTAATTTTTCCCCCCACGCGTTTTTTTCTTTTTTTTTTTAACCAAAAATTATGGTATTTTCCATACGAATTTTTTTCGAAATTTTACAAATAATTTTCTTTTTTTTTCAAAAGACAATTTTAAAAAAAAAAGTTCAAAAAGTTTCATTTAGTTAAAGCTAGCTAACTGCAGAAGCAGAAACAAAATTTCCGAAAAATGGTTATTAATGCTATCCCCCATGAAACCATTTTTTTGATTTTAATTTTCTCAAAAACGGTTTAACCGATTTTGATCATTTTTTTTTATTATAAAGCTCTTTAAAAGTTTGAATATTATTGTGTATACAAATTTTCAAAAAAAAAAATGCTCATGCTCGATTTTTTTAAACCCAATAATTAAAAGTTTTTAATTACAATCTACAAGATTTGGGGAAACGAAATGTATTTATAAAATTAGAATACACAATAGGTATTATTAAGACTTTTTATGAGCTAAAGCAACAAAATTAAACACAGTCAGTCTTACAGTTTTTGACAAATATGAGAAAAAAATAGTAATAGGTTCCTTTCGAAACCATTTTTATTCTTTTTTTTGTTCAAAATCAAGCTAGCTTTTATTAAATTATTTATTTTTGTGGAACAGTTTAAAAAAAATATATTTCATAAAATTTTGAAAAAAAGTATGAAAGATATTCTTATATTCTGTTAAAAAAAAAAAACAGAAAAAGTTGTTGTGATAACTCAAGAAGGAGAGTCTTGGCGTTCCACAATGGGCCTTAGCAACCATCAAATTAAGAGACGACTTTAATATTTGACCGAAACGAAGCATTATTTAATGGACTCTATATAACTGACCACATATGCTGCATTTTAGTTTTTAGGTTCCGTACAATAAATGGTTCATAGTTTAGAGTTCACAGAAATATTAAGTTCATAACATGTGTGGTTAACTTTATAGAGCTCTTTAAATAATGGTCAATTTTGCTCAAATATTAAAGTCGTCTCTTAATTTCATTGTTGGTACGGCCCAATATGTCGAAATGATTAAATTGTTTTATGAAAGTGGGTCTTCAGCTCAAGCAAGATTTCGTGTGCCTCACCCATCTTACATAAAAGTCCTTCCGAGAGGACTATTCGACATGTGGGGTATAAACTCGAGTCGACCGGTTCATTCCGCCAACATCCATAATTTAGCGAAACACAATATCTGCGAAAAATATTTGCGAATTTTTCACCATAACTTGGGCAAAGTCAGCTCAGAGTTAACGATAATAGAGAACGACTTGTGCTCGCTAATTGGATTCTCGTGTAAAGTTGCCCCTAATTTCGGTCGAGAAATCATATTCAGCGACAAGGCTCATTTCTGGATGAATGTGCTTATCAACAAGCTTAATTGTCGAATTTGGGACAATCACAATCCACACGAGATTCATCAAATTGCAATGCATCCGGAGAAAATAACTGTTTGTTGTGGATTTTGGGCTGGCGGCTTCATCGGTCAATACTTCTTTGAGAACGACGTTGCCCACACCATCACCTTCAACGGCCGGCGAGCATAATCCGTCGATGAAAACCAATTTCTTATTTCCCGAGTTGAATGATATGGACGCCGTTCCAACAGGACGGCTCTATGTGCCACAATCAACATTTTGCACGAGCAATTTCCTAGCATTTTTATTTTAAGCGGAGCCGATTTGAAATATTTAGCAAGATCGTGCGATTTGACCTTGTTAGTCATCTTCTTGTGGGATTTTCTTAAGTCACGGTTGTATGCCAATAAACCATAATATAATGGCGTTTCTTTAGGAAATAGTAGATTCCATGTGGGATATTTCGACTACAAGGACCATGTAATGTTCCTGCGCTTCATGAGAAATAATAAATATCGTCAACTCAAAGATAAAAGTCACAAAACCAATGAAATAGTATACAAATTTAGTCATCTAAAACACTTTGCCTTATTTCACCGGAAACGTTAAAATCCCAAACACCTTTCCAACAGAAAGGTGCCATCACTATCAGCCGCCATTAATTGGAGTATCCATAAATTAAACTCACACCGACAAATTAAATAGAATCGTCCAGCAGAAACCACTCTATCTGATATAAAGCAACGAACTTTCCACAAATATTTGGCGTCTCTTGACATCCTTATCAGTGCGCCACCTTTACTTACTTTACGAAGGACACTTCACATCACATCACATTGTCGGCAAATCGCAGCATTCATTCAGTGTCCCTAAATCCCTTTTTATCATTATTTGTTTGTCCCTATAAAATTCCAAATAGCTTATCTTGGGAAGAATCCACAATTCAGGTATCACATTTTAGGGATTTTGTAGAAGGTCTTGAAAGGCCATCTGATATGAGATAAAATCGTTGAGAGTGGCCCCTAGTGAACCATCATCATTGTTCTCCCAATGAGTGGTGTGTTTGTGCACTTAGTCCCAGAGTAAGACAATAATCCTCGTTACAGCATATGCGGTGCCAACGTTGTGCATTATGAGAGACTGAGCATCAGCCAGCGGCAGCGGTGTAGATAAAATGCTTCTGGAATTCGCCAATAACGAAGGTGCGCCCTCGAAAATCCTCTTAGAGTTTCCATTGTGTCAATTGTGAGTGGTACAATGGTGAACATAAACAAGGATACACCGCATTTTAAATAATGACACACAAATACCGTATATTCAGGATTAGACATTGTGGGTTGAGCACTGAGTACTTATTTGGGTTTTTTGGGAACTATTAAAGTCAGCGATGCGCAAATTGGGAAATGAAAAGTGCTACAATGTGAATGTCCTTATAGTAGAGGTCGCAAGGTGGGTTTGCGATTATCCGATGTAAAGTTGGTGTCAGTGTTGCGTGTAAGAGAATGGAGACAAGGCGTTTGTTCGGGAAGATCAATGGGAGATATTCTAGATGGGACAGAGAGATATGTAATTTGATAGGAATTTATGCAAGACGTATATCTTAGTTGGACATTGATACTGTTGAAAGGCTCCGTCAAGAAATAAGGACAGTTCATCTTTTTCTAGGGAAACACCTCTATCCTACGAGCAGCAATAGATCGCTGACAAATATTCATTGTGAATTGAGTTTATATAAGAACAAAAATAAGAGTTTTTAGTAAAACTTAATGGCTAGATCTATAGGCCTATCTAGTTGCACCCAATTCCACAGGCTTAGTTCATTGAACTCCCCTTCCACTTGGGTGTTACCTGACTTTAAGTCCTATAAAGGCGCACTTAAACTGGTCGGCAGAGAACATGCTACTTCTACTTAACCCAAAAAAGCAGCGATTGGCAAGAGTTATTCTCCTTTTGATCTCAGCGCTGGTATCGTTGTCTAAGCTTATAGCGGAGCCTAGGTAGACAATTTCTGTAACTATCTCGAAGAAATAGCCTTCTAATGAACTGCTATGTTCTATGCGTGTCGGTGTTGAAGGTCCTTTTTTGATATAGCACATATTTACTTGGTCGTGTCCTCATTGAGCTTGAAGCCCATCTTCTTCGCTTCCTTACCAATACTTACACAAGCGCTATCGACATAAGGCCTTTATGTTTCGAAAAGGGAATAGACGGAATTTTCAAAGAATTTGTCTCCAGTATTTGCTCTAGAAATGTACACTATTTTATGAAGAACGATTTTAAAGAAGTTGCGTAACAGGAAAGCCCCTTGTTCAAAACCTTTTTTGATTTCAAGGGTATCGGTGAGCAGCGTGAATTCTCTATCGTCGTGTCGTCGGTCGTCCTGTCCAAACTATGTAAAAATCTTTGCAGGGAGGCCAAAACTAGACATTCCTTGAAATCTATCAAAAGGTTGTAGTTTTCCATTAAATGTTTCAAGATCTGCAGCTAGGTGAATTTTTGGTTGATGGGGGACTTCGGGGTGAATGAACTATTTCAGTAATATGGCAGAAATGATCTTATGGACAATATTATGGCGAGTAATTCCTCTGTAGATGCCACACTTTGGATGGCCCTATTAAGACGGGACAAACAATCCCCTGGTCCCATAAGGGATGCCTTCTTCCGGCCATATTTTTTATATGATCTGATGAATACTTCTAAGCCTCTGTTCTTTTTTAGCAGCGACTTTTGGAACTCCTATTATGTTTCGGAATATTCGAGCGGACATTCATCTAAACCAGGGATTACTTTATGTTGGTAGTGTAGATTCCAGCATGTCAGAGGCGACATCTTTGATTACTTCTGAACTACGGCAAAGGGCTTCTTAATAGAAATTTAGAGACATAATAGGGGAACGGCCTGGCCATCTCTTATGAGTGTAGCCCTCCGATGCTACATAAGAAAGAACCCGTGGTACGAGTATGATGATGAGTACATTCAAGAAGTGATAGAAGATGCACATGAGAGAATGTTGTAGCGCAAAGCATGAGAGGCGAAAAAAGCAAGTAGTAGAAGATCCTGCGTAGAAAGAAGAGAACATAGGTAGCCTCTCGGAGCAAGGAGATCGAAGATCGAAGAAAGGCAAATAATTTGCTGCTTTAAGACTGGAACGCCGGGCTCTTCAAAACATCCAAGGAAACCTAGTGAACTGAACCGTAGGGCATGGAGTCTAAGCACCACTTTGAAGGGGCATCATCTAGGTGAATAAAGGAGTCCGAAGACAACCCACTCCCAAGTCAGTGAGGAATCAATTCCACAAAACAGTATTGGAGAGTTAGGCATAGCTTTAAAAGAGAACAGCAAGGCCGCCTAATCTGATGGCTTGCACCAGCAGAAATGCCAAGGTGATATTTTGGTAAGGATTATGCATCAAATCATCAACCCTGTATAGGTAGACGGATGCAAGCCTGATGACTGAATTATCACACCCCGTCTTTACAAAACACGATTTCAGGTCTAACAAAAATTATCGAACCATTTTCCTTTCGGTCGCATAGAAGATCCTATACAACGTAAGCGTCTTAAGCGGGTCTGCAAAAATATAGTTGGCATGTACCAGTATAGTTTCCGACCCGCCATAGACCGATTCCTCATATTCATATTTAGGTAAATTCTATAAAAGATCAACGAATTTCAAGTCGCGACTCGCCATCTCTTCAACGACTTCAAAACCGCGTTTGCTGAACTCAGGAAAACTAATCCGAGTGACATTATAAAAAAGGGCAACTTGTTCTCTGTTCTCGCCCCGACGGGTTTCACCTTGTCGTGGTGGGGGGCTTACATCTATTCTCTAGCTGCTCGATCAGCTAGAGATTTAGACAACTAAGAAATCCCAAGGGAGTAGTAGGTTTCAAAATGGTGTGTGATGGTTAAATCTCCGGCTACTTGCGTGACTGGAGATTTTAAGGTATTTTCCAGGTTATGAAGGTCGTAAAAGGGTGAAATTGGCAAGTGGCCGGAGATCTTTAAGTTTTTACAAGGGTGTAATGGTAAAATTAGTGAAGTCTCCGGTTACTTGCATGCCTGGAGATTTCTAAGGTTTTTACTGGGTTATGACGGGTTAAATTGGTGAAGTCTCCGAGATTTTTAAGGTTATTTAAGGTTTAGAAAGGGTAAGTCTCCGGTTACTTGCGTAACTGGAGATATAATAGTAGGACCGTCGTCCTAGTTCTTTAGAACAAAGACTAGGAGTGGCTTTCCTAGATTGCCGTAAGGTGAGCAAAAGAATAGGAGTGTCTTTCCTAGTTTGCCGCAAGGTGAGCAAAAGACTAGGAGTGTCTTTCCTAGTTTGCCGTAAGGTGAGCAAAAGACTAGGAGCATCTTTCCTAGTTCGTCGCATGGCAAATGAAGACCAAAAGGAAGCACATTAGGTCGTTGGTTACTACCCCGGCCGACTTCTTGGTGTGTGTATCCTAAGGGTTGACAGGCCCAGAGTCTTGCAGGAACTCATCAGGAAGTGACGTCGTCGGTTGCGAAGCTCCACCGGAAGCTATATTCTGGTACCATGGGAAATTGTGCCCATTTGAGTTGAGGGTTGAGTTTCACCCTCGGCTCAAACCCTATCTATGAGTTGGGCCCCCTAATGCGAGAATCATGGTGGCTTGGTTTATTCCGAATGCGGAGGTGTTAGATAGATCTCGCCTCCAAAGCAGGAGGTGTGCATATGATGCAACATATCACAACTTTGCGACCTAGATAGCTTGCTATGTCGGAGTTAAAAGTAAGGACCCAATCTGACTCCAATGGAGGTAGGCCTCCCGGGATTGAGCCATTATAGGCAGGTGCTCACGTAAAACCAAAAGACGATCTTGTTCTCTGTTCTTCCGAAGTTTTCCAAACATCCACAGGACTTTGGCAAACAGATACACTTTCATGTGACTTCTTCAATTCATCAATCTGGTCTGGAACAGATGGTGCATCAAAGGCACTATGTTTAACAAATGTGTCCAACTATAAGGATATGTGGACGATTCTCCTCTCGAAACCATACGAAGATCATTATTTCAGCAAATATATGACACCGCTGTTACTATTGATAGCGAAAGCTTCAATGTAGTTAAGGAGTTCCTCCACCTGAGAGATAATATTAAATCCACTATCGAGACGAACAAATGGGTTCAAAATTCCTCACGTGAAGTGCACGGTCCACCAAACCCTTATACTCACAGTCCTCTGTCGAAAAAGAGTGCTTAAACTGGGCTCTTTCGAAAGTAAACTTCTTCGACAAATATTCAGTGGTCTCTAGTGTCGAGTAGATGTAGTTCATGAAAGCCGAAATACATCGACTATATGTATTATTGGTTCAGCCAAATCGAGGTAAGGGACAACAATGCTCCAACCCAGCGTCTAGGAATTCCGGGCCGATGATGGTTCGAGGACCGAAAGAATGCTGAACCTCCGATTTAAGGATCGCGGATGCCAGAGATATCGAAATCAATATCGGCAGCCTTGCGTGATGAGTGCCCAGTATCTGGATTATACCAAGATATAATTAAGTCAAAGTCATAATTTTTACATACGTAAGCTCTTGAAATTCTATTTCACTAGGTGCAGTAAGCATATATTTTATAATTAATCCATGTAACACAGTCAGATATGTATTTTTCTGCTTCTAAAAGATCACATTGATACCATAAGTACCTACATTTGCAAACCTCTGGGCTTTGCAAATATTAAAGAAAGAACCTCATTTGACATCTAATTAATCCAATTCCCAATAGACCTTCAATATCATTTCATTAAACATCTAGGTGAGTCACATATTAAATTGAATTAACCCGGCATATGTTTCAAATAGAATTTCCTTCCATTCTCAGTGTCAGTATCCTTCGCTGCCTCTTCATATTCCCAGTTCAATTCATATTAAATGTGATATTTTCCAACTAACCCTGTCCTGAGGGTGTTAAATTAGGTCACACCCTAGGGTTTCTGTTCTGTTAAATAACTTAAAATTTGATTAAATCAATCCCATACGGAAAATGTTAACCTTTTGAGATTTCTATTGATACATTTTTTGCAACCCATACGATCCCCAAATGGGTCCAATTCGATAACATTTTACCGGACATATGGTACGTGAAAATATAACTGGAATGTTAACTAGCCTTAAGGTATTCTTCTCCCCTAAGCTTTAAAGGGTGCATTGACTGCATGTAATGTGGGTGGATTATGAGGGTGGTTAGGGTTTAGCGTGATAGCAGCCACCAGTTGCTCTTTGTGTTGAGCCTTCCTTTCCAACATGGGTGGTATGTGGGCTGAGAATTTCTTGAGAGATTTCAGCGCATGTCCTTTTTTGTGGATCCTGTTTGATAGTATTTGAAAATCTCTCCAGTTCTCTTTCTCTCTCTGTCTCTCCTGCACTCTCTGTGAATTTCTCCACCATTGGCCAAATACCAAGTTTCAACTTTCAACTGGACCAAATTGGGAGCTCTTACGGTTAAGTGTGGGTTTGTTTACAATCAGGATTCAGTTCCTTTCGTGACGGTATCCAACACGAACGTTATAACGGAAATTTTACATTTTTCGCCAATCTTTTGTGTCCCTGGGATATTGTTTTCGAAGCAATATCGTGAGTTAAAACAATTCAAGTGGTGGGAAATTTCGACAGTCTGTGTTGTGATTACGAATTGATAACACGTGGTTTTCTGAAGATAACGGTAGTTTCTTGGGCAATTACTTTTGTTGATATGATAAAAATGATAACACAGTGTTTTTTGAAATAAAACGAGTTAATACTACGAGTAAGGCAATTTGGAAATAAAATTATTTTGAAAAAATGCTTTGTTAAACAAATCAAGTGGAAAAGTGTCAAGTGCTCGGATTATTGTTCAGATCTTTTAACAGCTTCAGTTGATGTAAGTACTTACCTACCATCTAGGCCTTTAGTAAGCTATCGTTTCTAAGTCGAAATATTGTTGATTAAATATTGATATTAAACTTTTTTTAAAACAAAGACCATTTTTTATAAAAAGAATTAGGGAAGGATTTATACGACTTGTCTTTGTTGCGCGGGTGACATTATAAGCAGAGGCTGAAAAGACTAGAGAGATTAAACCGAGCGAATAAAATTAATCGTTATTTAACTCCTTTAATAGGTTTAAGGAAATTCGATAAACTTAATAAATAGGGCGCGATATGCTAGGTAGACGGAAAATCAGTTCCTAAGAACTTCATAGTAAATAGTACTTCAATAGATGAATATGTACATTTGAGGACATAGATTTATTGCTTACAACACTTAAGGAGCTTAGCGAATCCTTTTAATGTGATATGGAAGGATCCCAATAGTCCCGATGGGTATATTTAAGTTAAAATCTATTTCTATGTCTGGCACGTTTTATAGTTTTTTTGAATGACATTTTATGTTGTTTTTGAGAAACACTTAAAGGATTTCTTTAAATTTGATATTTTTTTACACTGTTTTGCTATGTTGTTGGAGTGGATCTTTTTTCGAGCTCTTCAAAAAATGAACTGATCCTAAGAAGGATTTGCGAGATTTGAACCAAATTTGGAAATGTTCATGTTTTTGGTACATAAATGATTTAAAATTAAAAATTTAAGAGGACTTTCAAGAGCCTAAATATTATTCGACCAAGGGTTATTGCCCCAATTGAGAAACGAAAAACTTTAAAACTCAACTAAATTAAATATTTGAACGACGATATATGGTTTGCTTAGGTAATTCTTAGTCCGAACTTAGACCCTAATTGTAATTATATTTTAACTACTATCTGGATGTAAGGTGCTGTTAGGGAGTATGTTAGCTGGACGAACAGAATGTAAACATTGTTGAAACCTACATATTAGGCCTGTTTTTGGTGAAACTAATACACAGCACAGTTATTTCAAAAAAAAAAAACGTCTAGGACCTCGATATTTGCAGCCAGGGCGCTTAGTTCTACATTTTGAAGTTATGGTAAAGTTGTTATCACAATTAATAAGACTTTTGAAAAAATTGCCTATTTGATGCAATATTACGCAATATCGCTCCCTCTAGAGCATGCAAGACGATCACTTTTGTAAATAATTGCTTAGGGACTATCTAATTATACTAATTATTTTTTGTTATTAATCACACCCAAAAATTGCTGTGAGCCCTTAGTCTATAACTTTTATATTCACTCTTTTTACTTCCGATATACATATAGGGTACTATAGGGCAAGTTTTGCATTTGGAAAAAAAAATGGAACTCGATCAAAGTTGACATAACGATGATAGAGAACACGAAAAAATGGATTCCGCAATTTCGTCTGTATGTTTGTCTATTCCTCGACCTACAGCCTAAGAGCCACTGAAACAATTTTTTTTTTCAAACTTTGTATGGAAGATTCTTCGATGATTCCCTAGAGGTGAAATCCATATTTTTTCCAGCTCCAAAATTAACGGCACCTACCATATAGCCCTTATGCAAAATCTTATTTATCTCGAAAATGACTAAAGATTTTCATTAGAAAAATCCAATGTTCTATTATAGGCATAGACTATCTAAATTTTGGTGAAAAAAAAAAAGTTTTAAGAAAAAATTTTACTTTCTCATTAACGGCTCTAACGATTTTGATCAAAACTTCATACAGTAGCTCCTTTGAATTTGAAATAATATTGTATATAAAAATGTTCGAAAAAATATTTGTCTGCATTTTTTTTTCAAACCAAGAGCTTCAAAACGAGTGAACGATTAGTTTTTGAAATTATTTGCTAGCATATATGTTATTTAATTTGTTAACTATTTAAATATTTAAAATTGACATTTTTTGTAGAAAGATTTTAAGAAAATTCTTATTCAAAAAAATTAATTTGATAATAAAACGATTTTCAAAACTTTGCTTGCATAAATTCTCTGATTTGCAAATAAACAAATTAAATTAAATTAACAATATTTTAAATTTCAAAAATGCTATCAGTCTTGACATTACGATAATAGAGAAGTGTAAAAACGTGGTTTCTGTATATCTCTCTCTTCGACTACAGCCTAATTAGCTGGCCCAATTTTATTTAAACTTGGTATAGCTATTTTAATTTTCTTACACCAAATATAATGGTATCTGCCACAGATTTTGTTCTTCTAAATTGAAGAAATTTTTCTAAAAAACTGTTCCACAGATTAAAAAAAATGCAAAAATTTTATTAAGCTGGCTAATGGTTGGTCGTTCTAAAAATTGATACATCTGGCTTTTTATAAATTTGAATAGTTTTTTGTATTCCAAATTTTAGATTTTTTTTTGGGCTTTAAGCAAGTAAATTTTTTTTTTTTGAAAACTTAATATTTGAAAAACCACACTAACGTTTTTTTTTTTAAACTTGACAATTAACAGTTTCTTAATGCTATCTAAAGGATTTAAGAAACGATTTTTAATTTTATATAAAATGGATTTCGAAGATATTATTTTTCTTCAAAACGGCACCTAAAATTTTGATGTATTTTTGTTCTGCTTTGAATAATTTTGTTTTTCTATAGTTCAGTAAAATAATTATGCACGATTAGATCACATGCACTTGCTCTTATGTGAAATACTAAAAAAATTTAAAATAAATGTTACCAGAGAAAAGTGTTCATAATCATAAAATTCATTTTTTTAAATGAGCAAAATAACTTCTTTTGCTATTGGATCTAAAAACAGAATGTCATGTGATTTCTCAAGCAAATATTAGTTCATGCAAGAACAAAAATTTTAAATAGTTGTAGCGGTTATAGCAAAAGATGCTTTTATATAAAAAATTTTAAAAACATTTTAAAGAATAAAATTAAAATTTGTATTATTGTACGAATAAAAATTTAATTTAAAAAAAATCATTGAATTTTTTCAAAGATACAAAAAATGTTTTTTTTTTTTAAAGTTCTGGATTCTGTAAAAAAATTTCATTAAAATTGGAAAATTAAAAATTCGAAAAAATGCCTCTATGGTGTATACAGTCATATCTTAATTTAATCTTTTTTATTAAATCTTAGGTTGTAAGATTAATCGAAAGAAAAAAGTTTTTTCTTAAAAATGTTGGGTGTTTTCGAGAAAAATACGATTTTCGAAAACCATTTTTTAACATTTGTGTGATGGGTATCGTTATTTATTGAAAAAATAATTTCTGTCTTACATCTTGTAGACTATATACTAAAAAACTTTTGATTATCAAGTTTAAAAAATCGAGCATGGGGCTTTCGAAATATTGACTTTAAAAAAAAAAATATAATTTTCTCAAGCTTTAACTAAATGAAAGTTTCTGAATCTGAGGAAATGATTTTGAGAAAAACATAATTATAAAATTTCGAAAAAATGGTATAGCAGTCTTGAAAAATGAAATAAGACGTGTGGGATGAGACATTTTTTTTAATTTTTTAAAATTCAAAGACGGTCAACACTTCTTCCAAGTTCCAAATAAACAAAAAGAAAGCTAACTTTTCTCGAAAGTTTGATGCCACCTCAACTCCATAGTGCGTTTTGCCTAGGTACGACACGGTGGGCTCATCAGTTAGATGCCGTCGTACCCTTATAAGACGCAATAATTATTTGTCGATGTTTAGCGACGCTCATAAACAAAATTCACAGTATATTACTGCAAATTTAAAATGATATCTTCCAAGTTAAGCGAAAATCGGCCGAGTCATTAAGGGTGGACTGGAACGGACAGACACAGACAGAATTGCGAGATCCACTTTTTTCGTCTTCGATTTCAATTTTTGTACGAATGCATAACTTGTCATATAGTGCCATACAGTGGCCTAATGACTGCCGTGATGCCGTGCTGAAATTTCAGTAGCGGATGTAGGGTCGAGTGTTTTTCATGATGATAGTGTTGTCACTTTAGAATCTCTTGAGCCTACTGAGTATCACTTATTCCAATGTTTTGCTGATATTGTTTGTCAAGAGATTAAAGCCTGTAAATATTTGGAAACGAAGTTGGTAACTCACGTTTTCGGAATTGCATTGATCTATGCTGTTGGCCTCTTCTGGGGGAATTAGTAGGTGTTGATGCATTTGTTAATAAAGATTATAAGAAAAATTACCAGAATTTCCAGAATAAAGTTCGAGGCCCCTTCTTGCCCAGCTCATTTGGAATGACCAATGATATCTGTTATTTCATCCAGACTGCATAGTTGTGAACTTTTTATTGGATCACTTGCTTCTTTACTGTTGTCGAATCTCCCTTCTTCCATGGTTGACTTCAGATTCTGCCAAATGGATGCCTCTATACTTCGTCCAGGAACACTGGATATGCAGAGGGGTTTGGGTTTGAAATTTCCTTCAAAGTAACTGGCAAACGCTTTCACCTTATTCTATGTTGCTGATTATTGCTTAATAACATCGCATATTTCTTCGAAATATTCCACGTTGTAGTTTCCTGGGTTTGAATATTCTATAGGCCAACTTCAATGATGAATGTCATTTAAATATATATCAATAATCTTGTTTGGTTAACTCATTAGTAAAATAGCACCCGCTAGAAATTTTCTAAATATTTTTTTTTCTGATAACCTTTCCATGAGCATAAACAAAAGGACAATTGAATAAGAATATCAATCGCTTGAATCAATCGTGGGTTATGGTCTTGAGTTGATTTGAAAGAATGTCGTTCAGTTTTTCCTAAATTTGAAATATTTTGTGGGCAACTTTTCCTGTCCATGCAAATCTAAGTCTTAATATTAAAAACACTTAAAATTAAAATATGGTGAATTGGTCCATTTGTTCTCAAGTGATGCTAACAAACAAACAGCATTTCATGTTTATTTATAGAAGATAGAAGAAGGAGATGTCTAGGTACATATATTGATTTCTTCGTCCTTTCATATCATTTCAATTCATTGAATTCCAGATTTTCAAGCAAGACAATTTCCCCAGCAACACTTTAGTGATTCTATTTATTTCTAATAATTTTAATGTCTCCCTGAAGCGCGCTTTTCCCATGAATAAATAATAATTAAAAAGTAAAACTGTCCCTGTTACGTAGATCAATCGAAATAATTACTCAAAATTACTACTTGACACTAATTTGATCAATTCCCCTTAACAGAGCAAGCTGTCGCTTTCCTGAGTTTTACTACAAAATAAAAAAAAAAACTATTCATTATCTTGTGTTAATACATAATTCCCTCTGTCCCATATGTTCATCCAACTTTATCCTTATATATCACTGCACAAAGAGTGTTGATTAAAACACAAAGCAGACGGTGTATATATAGAGCGAGATGAGAGCAAAAAAAAAAAAATAATGGAAAGCGCAAAAACAAACAAAGCATAGCATCCTTACGTGCGGAAAATTACCAAATGGATTGTAAAATGTCATACTCCAACTCATTTCCGAACCCTTCACTCCCCTATCCCAAGAACTACTCGACAGGCCAGAACGTAGGACTCCATCTCAAGCCATATTGGGTTGAAAATATAGCAAAGCCTTTCCAGAGCGTATCATGTCAGATGTACGTTTCGTTTCATAGCCAAGTCCCAAGTATCCCTTCGTATCCTGTCCTAGTCCCCATCAAAACAAAAAACAACACAAAGTTCGTGCTGTATCCCCCTCCCTATCACTGCAACACAATCACAGCCCACCACCACCACCACCGCCACCAACTACAATAAGGACAATGGATGAACGAGCAAGCTGGTGTTTTTAATCCTCTTAAATACCGTTAGATACTTCATTATTTTCACTAAATATAAATTAAATACACAACTACATAGATGCCAGATTGTCGTGAATGGTGACAGTGACAAAACTACAACTATTATGCAGACGACACCAATGAGGACGATGGAGATGGCTAGAGAGGATGCATGGTGGAGTCATATATTGTCCTAGAAGAGTTTATTCGTCAAACTGTCACTATTAGGAGCTAAATTCCACCCATAGAAATGATGATGGGTCCTGGGTGGTAGAGGGCCGACAAGGAGGAGTCCTTCGAATGTCTTTTTAAGGACAAGGTTTCCGTTTCGGCTCTGACAAAAACAAAAACATTAACAAAAAAACACAAACGGACCCCAGAAGTTCACACCAACTCGATACAAACTTCAGGACGAAAAAAAGGATAACCAAAAGCAGAAGGAACTCGTCGGGATTTCGGGATTTGTTTCATATTTTATGCGCACCCAGTGAGTTTGGAATATTTCGGGGGACATTTATATTCGAGATGTGAATGAGACGGAGAAGGAAATTGGGAGTGGGTTCGTGATGTGTGTGGCCACCAGCAACCCACATCCCATCCGCCATCCAGACCTAGCCTGATGCCAACTCCTTTAGCGCCTTTGTGTGATTTAATGCGACAGGATATACAACAATATGGTTTTACTTAAAAAAAAAATACACACACAAAATAAAAAGGACGATAAGTTTAAAAAGTTTGGTATTTTTGTTTGTGGCCGTTGTTGTTGTTTTTGTTCCTTTTGGTGTTCTGTTGATGATGATTATACTCGTGTTGCTTGCTTTCTGTGGTGTGTCTCAGCGGCGCGTTGGATGGAGCTCGTGAGGCGTCAACTGGAATAATTATAACCTTCTCTCATTTGGCTCACAGCATCCCAAATCTGAAATCCCAACTCTCAATCTTGTGTGCGAGTTTGTTTGGGAAGGGAATGTGCCAATAAAAGGATGTAAGAGATAAGAAGCAGCTACATAGCCACGTAGATACATGCGTCAAGGGATATAGCGTCAAATTACTGCACGTGCTTCTTTCTCTCTGGCAGAAAGGGATATTCTGATATCCTGAATAATTATGAAAAGATTTACGAGTCCAGATTATACAATTTCGAAATTTTGTTCGCATCCTTTGGGATATAATCGAGGAACAGGACACCTGGACACAGGAAAAGGAATGAAAGATGTACAAGAAGTCCACTGCAAATGTATAGTTTCGGCGAGTTTTTGTTTTTCTTTCGTTCAAAGTTATGTGCTGGGGATTTATCATACATATTCCAATTTTCGTTCATTTTTTTTACAAGCTAAGTTGGTATTGGTAGCGATGATATTTTTTGGCAGAAAATAAAGTTTGTTTCAACCTTGGTAGCTTTTTAAATATTCCTCATTCAAACTCACTTGTTTATTTTTTCTCTGAGGATCGTAGCTTAAGCCCCATGCCTACAAATTGTCAATGGTTTTTGAGTGCAAGGCGTTATTATCCTTAGTTGAACTAGTTGAGAGTAAAGTTCAAGGACCACTCTTTCTGATGACCCATATCACATTTTGAAAGGCAACTATCATCGAATAATTGCAAGGAGTTGTAATCAACCTGCTATACCCTTAAAGGTGAAGTAGGCAGTTTTACGCCAGATTGTCGAAATTTTACACAAACAGCTGATTTGTAGCTTAGAAGCCATCGAAATATGGGAAATATAGTCAGTCAAACTGATTTTATCGATTTTCGATTCCCAACTACCTAAGTTTGTCTTCGGGTGGCGTTATTTTCAAAACCAGGCCTTGCGAGAGGTTGCGGTTTTCAAAATCCCTGGTCAACTTTTCACCAGCTTTTCACGGGTGAAAACCAGAATCTTCTGCGAGGTCTACTTATCGAAATATGGCTATCCAAAGTGATTTTACTGAAAATGTTTAATTTTTGAAGAAAATCATGGTCTACAAAAATCATCATTTTTTCAAAATTCACCAATCCCACCAATATATATATCAAATGAAAGGTCTGTTCAATACCTATATACACACGCAAGCCAAAATGTTCTGCCGGGTCTGATCATCGAAATATGACTATCCAAAGTGATTTTTGACTCCCAAATACCTTAAAAGGTTTTGGGTGTCAATAGTTCCGAAATTAGTATTCGAAAGAGGTTTTGGTTTTCAACATCCTTAGGAGCTTTGTTAGAGCTATTTACCAGTGCAAACCAGAAGGTTCTGCGGAGTCTAGTTATCGAAATATGGCTATCCAAAGTTATTTTACTGAAAATGTTTAATTTTTGAAGAAAATCATGGACTAACCACTTGTCTACAAAAATCATTATTTTTTCAAAGTTCACCAATCCCACCGATATATATATATCAAATGAAAGGTCTGTTCAATACCTATATAGACACGCAAGCCAAAATGTTCTGCCGGGTCTAATCATCGAAATATGACCATCCAAAGTGATTTTTGACTCCCAAATACCTTAAAAGGTTTTGGGTGTCAATAGTTCCGAAATTAGTATTCGAAAGAGGTTTTGGTTTTCAACATCCTTAGGAGCTTTGTTAGAGCTATTTACCAGTGCAAACCAGAAGGTTCTGCGGGGTCTAGTTATCGAAATATGGCTATCCAAAGTTATTTTACTGAAAATGTTTAATTTTTGAAGAAAATCATGGACTAACCATTTGTCTACAAAAATCATTATTTTTTTAAAGTTCACCAATCCCACCGATCTATATATCAAATGAAAGGTCTATTCAATACCTATATACACACGCAAGCCAAAATGTTCCGCCGGGTCTGATCATCGAAATATGACCATCCAAAGTGATTTTTGACTCCCAAATACCTTACAGTGTCTTTGGGTGTCACTAGTTCCGAAACCAGGCCTCAAAAGGGGTTGTGGTTTCCAACATCCTTAAGAGCTTTGTTAGAGCTATTCACTAGTGCAAACCAGAAGGTTCTGCGATGTCTAGTTATCGAAATATGGCTATCCGAAATTATTTTACTGAAAATGCACTTGTCTACAAAAATCATTATTTTTTCAAAGTTTACCAATCCCACCGATATATATATCAAATGAAAAGTCTGTTCAATACCTATATAGACACGCAAGCCAAAATGTTCTGCCGGGTCTGATCATCGAAATATGACTATCCAAAGTGATTTTTGACGATTTTTGACGCCCAAATACCTTAAAAGGTTTTGGGTGTCAATAGTTCCGAAATTTGTATTCGAAAGAGGTTTTGGTTTTCAACATCCTTAGGAGCTTTGTTAGAGCTATTTACCAGTGCAAACCAGAAGGTTCTGCGGGGTCTAGTTATCGAAATATGGCTATCCAAGGTTATTTTACTGAAAATGTTTAATTTTTGAAGAAAATCATGGACTAACCATTTGTCTACAAAAATCATTATTTTTTTAAAGTTCACCAATCCCACCGATCTATATATCAAATGAAAGGTCTATTCAATACCTATATACACACGCAAGCCAAAATGTTCCGCCGGGTCTGATCATCGAAATATGACCATCCAAAGTGATTTTTGACTCCCAAATACCTTACAGTGTCTTTGGGTGTCACTAGTTCCGAAACCAGGCCTCAAAAGGGGTTGTGGTTTCCAACATCCTTAAGAGCTTTGTTAGAGCTATTCACTAGTGCAAACCAGAAGGTTCTGCGATGTCTAGTTATCGAAATATGGCTATCCGAAATTATTTTACTGAAAATGTTTAATTTTTGAAGAAAATCATGGACTAACCACTTGTCTACAAAAATCATTATTTTTTCAAAGTTTACCAATCCCACCGATATATATATCAAATGAAAGGTCTGTTCAATACCTATATAGACACGCAAGCCAAAATGTTCTGCCGGGTCTGATCATCGAAATATGACTATCCAAAGTGATTTTTGACGATTTTTGACGCCCAAATACCTTAAAAGGTTTTGGGTGTCAATAGTTCCGAAATTTGTATTCGAAAGAGGTTTTGGTTTTCAACATCCTTAGGAGCTTTGTTAGAGCTATTTACCAGTGCAAACCAGAAGGTTCTGCGGGGTCTAGTTATCGAAATATGGCTATCCAAAGTTATTTTACTGAAAATGTTTAATTTTTGAAGAAAATCATGGACTAACCATTTGTCTACAAAAATCATTATTTTTTTAAAGTTCACCAATCCCACCGATCTATATATCAAATGAAAGGTCTATTCAATACCTATATACACACGCAAGCCAAAATGTTCCGCCGGGTCTGATCATCGAAATATGACCATCCAAAGTGATTTTTGACTCCCAAATACCTTACAGTGTCTTTGGGTGTCACTAGTTCCGAAACCAGGCCTCAAAAGGGGTTGTGGTTTCCAACATCCTTAAGAGCTTTGTTAGAGCTATTCACTAGTGCAAACCAGAAGGTTCTGCGATGTCTAGTTATCGAAATATGGCTATCCGAAATTATTTTACTGAAAATGTTTAATTTTTGAAGAAAATCATGGACTAACCACTTGTCTACAAAAATCATTATTTTTTCAAAGTTTACCAATCCCACCGATATATATATCAAATGAAAGGTCTGTTCAATACCTATATAGACACGCAAGCCAAAATGTTCTGCCGGGTCTGA
Organism: Chrysotoxum bicinctum; assembly: GCA_911387755.1. Taxonomy (NCBI): domain Eukaryota; kingdom Metazoa; phylum Arthropoda; class Insecta; order Diptera; family Syrphidae; genus Chrysotoxum; species Chrysotoxum bicinctum. Next base: position 183,460,413 of record OU426989.1, on the reverse strand, counting down.
TCATCGAAATATGACTATCCAAAGTGATTTTTGACGATTTTTGACGCCCAAATACCTTAAAAGGTTTTGGGTGTCAATAGTTCCGAAATTTGTATTCGAAAGAGGTTTTGGTTTTCAACATCCTTAGGAGCTTTGTTAGAGCTATTTACCAGTGCAAACCAGAAGGTTCTGCGGGGTCTAGTTATCGAAATATGGCTATCCAAAGTTATTTTACTGAAAATGTTTAATTTTTGAAGAAAATCATGGACTAACCATTTGTCTACAAAAATCATTATTTTTTTAAAGTTCACCAATCCCACCGATCTATATATCAAATGAAAGGTCTAATCAATACCTATATACACACGCAAGCCAAAATGTTCCGCCGGGTCTGATCATCGAAATATGACCATCCAAAGTGATTTTTGACTCCCAAATACCTTACAGTGTCTTTGGGTGTCACTAGTTCCGAAACCAGGCCTCAAAAGGGGTTGTGGTTTCCAACATCCTTAAGAGCTTTGTTAGAGCTATTCACTAGTGCAAACCAGAAGGTTCTGCGATGTCTAGTTATCGAAATATGGCTATCCGAAATTATTTTACTGAAAATGTTTAATTTTTGAAGAAAATCATGGACTAACCACTTGTCTACAAAAATCATTATTTTTTCAAAGTTTACCAATCCCACCGATATATATATCAAATGAAAGGTCTGTTCAATACCTATATAGACACGCAAGCCAAAATGTTCTGCCGGGTCTGATCATCGAAATATGACTATCCAAAGTGATTTTTGACGATTTTTGACGCCCAAATACCTTAAAAGGTTTTGGGTGTCAATAGTTCCGAAATTTGTATTCGAAAGAGGTTTTGGTTTTCAACATCCTTAGGAGCTTTGTTAGAGCTATTTACCAGTGCAAACCAGAAGGTTCTGCGGGGTCTAGTTATCGAAATATGGCTATCCAAAGTTATTTTACTGAAAATGTTTAATTTTTGAAGAAAATCATGGACTAACCATTTGTCTACAAAAATCATTATTTTTTTAAAGTTCACCAATCCCACCGAGATATATTTCAAATGAAAGGTCTGTTCAATACCTATATACACACGCAAGCCAAAATGTTCCGCCGGGTCTGATCATCGAAATATGACCATCCAAAGTGATTTTTGACTCCCAAATACCTTACAGTGTCTTTGGGTGTCACTAGTTCCGAAACCAGGCCTCAAAAGGGGTTGTGGTTTCCAACATCCTTAAGAGCTTTGTTAGAGCTATTCACTAGTGCAAACCAGAAGGTTCTGCGATGTCTAGTTATCGAAATATGGCTATCCGAAATTATTTTACTGAAAATGTTTAATTTTTGAAGAAAATCATGGACTAACCACTTGCCTACAAAAATCATTATTTTTTTAAAGTTCACCAATCCCACCGAGATATATTTCAAATGAAAGGTCTGTTCAATACCTATATACACATGCAAGCCAAAATATTCTGGCGGGTCTGATTATCGAAATATGACCATCCAAAGTGATTTTGACGATTTTTGACTCTTAAAGACCTTACAAAGTCTTTGAGTGGCAATAGTTTCGAAACCAGGCCTCGAAAGAGGTTACGGTTTTCAAAATACAAAATCGTTTCGCAAAATGTTCCCCTAATGCCATTGTCCTTGAACGGCACTTGCATCAAAGAAGCCAAAAATCGCTCAGTACTCAGTATGTGTGTCAACAATGATCTTCTTTGGAATGATGGCATTCTCAAAGACGCCAAAAACGCTGCTAAATGCTTAGAATTTCTCTATTATTGGTCCAAAACTCGATTATAACTCAAAGTTTTGGGCATGTACAGTTTTTACTTCTCCTGATTTACTAAAAAGAGTTCGATCAGGAATGGTAATATTTTCCATCTCTTGAACACCGTATGAATATATCATATCGTTCCTAGTCTTATCGCTTATCCCAGTTGCATTCCTCCCCTCTATAAGTTCACCCGTGATACCCGTTTCGCTGGGAATGCTCATTATTTCACCCTTCAACCTAATTTTGGTAGTACTGTCAAATACAGAGATTTGTTTTCTAGTCGCACCGCACTTGTAGCGGCATGGTTTCCCGTGTTCAGCATTAGAAGGGATTCACAATAAACCCTTGTGCGCCAATGAATTATGTAAAAAAAAGTAAAAGCTAGATAATTTTGTAGACATGAAGCTCTATCTTGATGTACACCTGGACACACAAAAGAACCGGCCGGCGGCGGCGGCATGACAACAACCACTCTTTTGGTTTCCTAAATCATTATTATGTTACAAGTTTTTGATTAAGACTTTTTTCCTGCTTTTTTCTTAAACCAATATCCTTGCACTGCAGAACTATTAAAAATTCACAAAGTCTCACCTGGAAATTTGTTATTCAACTATTTTGAACGAGGTACCAGAAGAATTTCAAGAGAAACGAACAAAAAATATCATACACACTATATTCGCAAAAAAAACATTTTCTTATTTGCATATTTATAGGCGAATTTAATCATCTGCACAGCATGTATAAACACCAACTAAAAAAGAAACTACTAACTTCCGAAAACAATGGCACTGATGCCCTCTTGCGGTTAGTTAAGATATCACATATTCAAGTGTGTCTGCGCCCCCTGAAAGTAAACGGAGGAAATTCGTTAAATGCTTGCATAATTTCAGGCATCACGTTTGTTTATTTTAACCCCGAACCGGATATTCAGCAATAAATTTTCAATAAAAATCCAGAAAAAAAAAACTGCAACAACTATTTTGAGCGCGGAAAAGTTAAAAAACAAACAATTTTGTGACCTAAATATTAAATAAAACCAAACATAGAACTAAGGACATGAAAATAGCTCTAGGGGTAACAAAAAATAAACTAAGAAAAAAATAAACACGTTAAGGATCCGGCTCCTCTGTAGTTCTGCTGACAATTTTACTGATTTAATTTTTCGCCAACACGAATTAATATTAATAAAACATGGAAAGTCGGACTGGTCGTTGTTGGTGGCGACGACGACAGGAAATTCAAAACTTTTTTTGCTTAATAATTGAGTGTACATAGGCATACCAATCCTATAGATATGCATTGCTTTTGAAGTTCAGTTTAGCTAAGTGTGAGAAAAATTTATTTTGAAAGTTGAAACTTTAACTTTCAACTTTTATGACAGCCAAAGTGGGAACCTGTTGATAAGTTTTTTTTTTGTCTTTCGACCTCGAAATGAAAGAGCAGGCCTTGCGGTGCAGTTTGAAATGCACAGCTACACCTATATACACAAAATGCAATTTTAAATATTGTGACCCAAAATGCCACATCCTATTTCAGGATCTTGAAGTTAAAAAAAAAAAAAAAACAATAAAAAAAGCATTAATGTTTCTCGAGAAGTTTTGAGAATTTGAACAAAAGGAAGACTTCTTTTGTTGAGCGTGTGTTATGCCCGGGCGCCACTTATTGGGTGGCGATAAAATCCTTAAAGAATTTTTTCTATTGTAAAATTCAACCAACAAAAGTAGCAAGCTTATACCCACATACCTATAGATGGTGTATTCATTGTTCAGTCACGCTCCTCAAGCTTGGCAATGTTGCCACAGTGTAAATTGTGTATAGGGAAAGAATGGCAAGTATTAACTTATGTCGGTCTGAGTCGTCCTCGTTGTGGTGATGATGATGGTGGTGGTTGGGCGCGTTGGAGCTTTAGTGATGATGGGGTAAAAAGTGCATATGTGATGGACGAGTGTGCATTATTGCTCTCTTAGCACATTTTTTCCAAGTGGTTGAGTTCGATAGTTGATGGTGATACAGATGCAGATGCAGAAGCTGATGCAAGCGGAACAGTTTTTTTTTTTTTGCAAACAATACATTTTGTTGAAAAGTGAGATTTGACACATTTTCCTCTTGCAATTATTTTTATGCTTTTAAATATAAGATTAATGGAGCATATTTTGGTTGAGCTGGTACGAGTGCAACTTTCACTACTTAACCTCAATCTAGAACTCGCAATTATGTTGCTAAGGATCAACTGTATGAAAGCAGGAGTCAACGTACCTACTCTTGATATCACTTAGAAAGAATAACAAATAAGTCCAAAAGGATTTTCGAGTTCGGTTTCGGCTGGCTGCCTCTGAGAGCATATTGCTATACTGGGGACCACTTCATGTTGGAGTCTGTGGCTGTCGAATGTGGAATGTCGTCTTCTGGTCCACTTGAGATTTTCTCCAATTAGGAAATGGTCAGATTCGACGTTTATCTTGCGTCGAATAGAACATGGGCGATTTGAATGCTAAATCGACTATCTGGAGAGCTCTAGGTTACTTTGTGTATCCAAAGTCTTGGTAACCTATTGGTTTTTATTAACGTATAATTCTATGCTAAACAACTTATCCATAGAAGATGTCTTCCTTTGTGACTTAAACATTTCAGTCCCGAGCACAACTAAATTAAGAACATTCGAAACTACTAGAGGGTAAGGAAAATGAAAAAGAAGTCACTGGTATTTCGCTTATTGAGCCAGAGAGACGGGTTAAAGTTATAGTGTAGTGAAAGAAACCGGAACGGGATACTGAAGGACTTAGGGAAGTGGAAGAGGAAAGAATGCCCGGTGTGCTTTTACCAAGGAACACCCTCGAATCGGAGAGCTCCTATCGTACTACAACATCTACCAACCAGAATTGCAAAACTGAATAGTTAGATGCCAAGACAGATTCCAGAACCTTGCGAGGCTCCTATACCAAGTGCCATCCCACAGGAAGTTTTTCCATCTCTACTCGTGTCTAACTTTCTATACTTATGGATTCATCTTCCACCTGGTTGCATTCCTAGTCCTAGAACGTACTGCGTTACCAGATGACGTGTGCTTACTCTCTCATAGGATCATGGATCTCCATCAAATGACAACAAGGGTGGAGAGAGAAGCCGAAACCGTCGGGCTTAAGATCAATACGGCAAAAACTAAAAGGATCAGCCTTGGAACTTCCTCATCTACTCAAATAGATATTTCTGGACAACCAGTAGAGACGGTAGAGAGTTTTCAATACCTTGGGAGTATTGTCTCTACTGATGTCGGGACCGAACTAGACATAACCAGCCGAATCGGGAAAGCAAAGGCTGCGTTCGGAATGCTGTCCAAAATATGGAGAAACAACTCTATTAGCCTAAAGACCAAGCTACGACTGTTCCGCTCCAATGTAGAATCCGTGCTTCTTTATGGATGCAGTACATGGAAAGTAACACCCACTGTCACAAGAAAGCTGCAAACGTTCGTAAATAGATGTCTGCGAAACATCTTGCGGATTTTCTGGCCTAACCGTATCTCCAATGATGAACTTCATGCGAGGACAGGTCAGGAACCCATCGACTCTATAATACGAAAACGTAAGTGGCAGTGGATTGGACATACGCTTCGAAAAGGCCACGAGTGCATTGCGAGTCAAGCGATGCAATGGAACCCTCTCACGCAGCGAGGCAGAGGAGTGGGCCGACCCAGAAGTACTTGGCGAAGAACGGTCGAAGAGGAATCAGCACAACTGGGGAAGAGTTGGAGAGAGCTGAGGTACATCTCCAGAAACCGTACACGATGGCGCGTAGGAGTAGTGGAGGCCCTATGCCCCGCAAGGGGAACCACACGGACGTAATAGGTCCGAGGACCTAAGTAAGTAAGTATACCCCCTGGATTTTGGTAACATCTACATTTACATCTACAGCACTTTTTAGATCAAAAAAAAATATTATTTTTTAATTTTAAAAATCTAAAACCACTTACTTAGTAAAATTAAATAAATGTGGTTGATTGTTTTAACCTTGATACTTGTTTAAATCAACATAGTTTGATTTAAGTAGAATTTTATTTTCAAGTTGTTTGTACACAAGCAGCTTGGTCTTCTTACTTAGTCCATTTCGCCTCCTGAGTAGCGGATGGGCCAAGTGCAGAGAATAGTTGGCTCTCACTCGCATCAAGGCCTGCAGCTTTTGAATTTGAGTTTGTTGGAAAAGTTGATTCCCAAGTACTTCGTGATTTGACTGTTTCTTCAGTGTTGTCTGGAAACTTTGGTTTGATTGCATCACAGTGTGTTGCAAGAACTCGTCTTGGAATGACATTCACTGGTGTTCGGAAGCAGTTGAGTTCAATGTTTACACTGCTTATCTTCAGTCCCCATTTGACATAGCATTCCCATAGGTTTTTAATGTGCTCTTGCACTCTCCTGGCAGTAATTTCTGCTGAAAAAGCGGTGGCGTATGTGATGAAGTCGTCTGCATAAAGCTTCGTCATTGTACCTGGTATTTTGGCTGGTTTATCAGCAGTGTAAATGTTGAACAGCAACTCCAGCGTTGATGCCCTTGGTTGATGATATGTGTTTTGCTACCTGAACATAAAAAAGTGTATTGGTTAGGAAATTTTTGATTATTCTTACCGAGTGATTAGGAAGTCCAAGTTCCGAGAGTTTGAATAGTAATCCTTCTATCCAAACGCTGTCGAAAGCTCTTTCGATGTCCAGCAAGCACGCTTCACTCTTTTTTGTTGAGGGCAAGTGAAACATCAGTCCCATCAATGGTAAACGGGAGCGGGTCAAAATGCTGTATTTTAAAATACTGTATGGTCAAAATTCTGTATGATACTGTTTGGTCATAATACTGTATGCGTAATATTCTGTATTTCAAAATACTGTATGTACAAAATACTGTGTGATCAAAATACTGTATCTCGTAATACTGTATCTCAAAATTTTTCATCTCAAAATGCTGTATGAGCAAAAACACCTGAAAGTTTTGACAGATCAATTAGTTTGGTGCAACTATTTATGCAATTGTTGATTATAATCAAAACAATTGTAAAAATATGTGGATGAGAATCAACCTTGATAACTCTTTAACAAATATGATGATTTTATGTTGGTTATTTTCCAGATTCTTTTAATGCTAAGGAAACTTTGCATAAACCCAAATTCGCACCTACCCTAAATCCTATAGTGTGCCCAAGCACTGTTTATATGTCGTAATAAGAAAAGGGATAATAAAAACGGTATTTTTAAAAAGTGCGCATTTTTTTACATTATCAAAACGATTTTTATTTTTCAGCCTATTTACAGCATTTTGAAATTCAGAATTTTAACCAATCAGAATTTTGAAATACAGAATTTTGACTTACAGTATTTTGATCATACGGTATTTTGAACATACAGTATTTTGAAATACAGTATTTTGAGATACAGTATTTTAAATACAGTATTTTGACCCCAATCCGTGGTAAACATCTCTTTTTCTGCAGAAAACGTTGAGTTTCTTCAATATTGAAGCCTCCAAAATCTTGCTCATACAGCTGAGCTATAAAATTTGCCGATATTCTTCCACATTTGCTCGGTTGTTTTTCTTTGGGACGGGAACAACTTTTTCCGTTTTCAAGGCTACAGGGAAATAGTTCTTGTTCAGACAGTTTTTGAAGATTATAGTCAACAGTAGAATAGCAATATTTGGTAACTTTTAAAGTCTGCTGATTATTTGGAATTTCCAGTGAAGAAAATGTCAGGCAATTCTTTAGGAGAAGTGAAAACATCTGTCAGAGTTTGCTCCGATGATCGATTTTCTTCATTGAAGAAATCAATTTCGGTGGTTACTGATATCTCCTGAAAATCAGTTTTTGCTTCTTAAGTAAAGTCATGAAGGTGTCTGAGAGGGCGGTCTTTGAAGCTATCATGAAACTGATTTGCAAAAGCTTCAACTTTCTCAGCAGAAGTTGTTGAAACTTCTTGTCCGTGAAGAATGGTGTCTGGAATTAAATTCGCTTTTCCAACAATCAGATTGATCTTCTTAAACGTGTCAGAGCCAGGTTTGATATCTAGAGTATCTTCCTGAAATCCTTTTCCTGATGGTGATTTACTGCCTGGTTGAACATTGTGTTAGTGCACTGAAGTTCTGAATGCAGTCGCCGATATTCGTCAATTTCCCTGTTGAAGGTCCTGTGAGAGATTCTTTGGAGGCTTTTGTGGAGACTTTGCAGGAGAGCATATATTACTTATATATGCTGGGGCAAGTATGCATTCCTATCTCTGCTGGTGCGGGGAGTTTTCTACCTGTAGAAAGCATTGTTGACCACTGTTTCATAGGTTATCGACCTCATTTTTGTTGAGGTTGTTGACGCTGGTGACTTCTGGGAGGCGTTCTTCCACTTCTGAATGGAATCTTCTTCAGATCAGTTTCTCGTATCAGATTTGGTATTCGGGAATACATCTTTCAGTTGTAATCCTGTAATTCAATCTAACTCTCATCTCAACCGACAGATGGTCCGAGTCACTATCGTGTGCAACACAAGTGAAGTTTTGGAACTCGAGAAGGATGTTCGTAAAATTGGATGTCCAAGAAAGACGAGTTCTTGGAAATGTAGGCCTATGTTGTGATATAACCACCAGTGACTGAAGCTCGGGGTTGTCTTGCAGCCAGTCCACAATTGCTTTTCCGTTGTAGATTCCCCGGTGTACATGCAGAGTGTGTGCCGTGCATTAAAGCCACCTCCAAGTACACAGTACGTATGTTGGCTATGGCTAGCCAGATTCTTGATGGTGTTGAGGTCATGTATGATGTCAGATCTTGTTGCATTACACTTGTTGTATACTGAACAGCGTTTAATTATCGGACATATTGATGACAACGGGTGTTGTTTCCATGCAGCACAGTTCAGGTACCCTAACGTACTCGCTTCTAAGGTCCCATCTTAAAAGGATGGCAGATCCTCTGCCTTTAGATGCCTTGTCCTGTCTATAGGATGTATTGCGTTTCGGTTTAAGTGTGTTTCTTGCTGTGATGTTTGTTTCCTGGAAAAAGATAATATCAGGTTTCTTTGTTTTAAAAAAAAAGTTTAGTGAAATACGCCTGGCTGTGGAATAAATAGAATTAACGCTACATGTAATGAAGGATAGGTAGAGTTTAATTTTACCAAGAAGACTGCTTACTATTAAATAAGAAATATGTCAAATTAACTAAGTGTAGTTATTTGATATAAACACGTTAATCGTTTAAGGTGAACAATCTTGGAAATTGCGAATTCTTTAAGTCTGTAATTTTAAAAATTATTTCCTAAGAAATATTGACATATTAGAAAGATTTTATAACAATAACTTTTGGTTAAAATACAATTCTTCATAAGTCAAAATATCTACAACCCCTACAAAGTACCATAAGGTGTACCTTTGATCAGATCTAATAGTGGTTTGACTTCATCAAAAAAAAAAAAAATAATTGTGGTCTAGGTATATAAATAAGTCTATAAAAATTCAATTAAAAAACACCGAACTCGTCAAGCTCTTACACCAATCCTTTTCTAAGAGCATCGAGAACTTTAAGTTGCGTTGTATGTATTCGAAATCATAAAAGATTCATATATTTCATAGAAGTCGATTCTATTAATGAAAAGATGAAGCCAACTTGTACAAAAATATTAGTAATATAATTAATTTCTACAACTTCCCTTTTTCGGCGCCAGCCATCTGTTTCAAGCTTTTGATCTATTCCTCTTTTCAATGCAATTTATGATTGCCTATAAGAACTTATCTTTATCAAATAAAAGAAAACGTACAAAATCTCGTTATAGAGATACCTGTTCTAACCTAATTCATCTTTTGATCTCTTTAATTAATTCCCCATTAGGAAAGTTACCTCTCCTTGACTTTCTCCAGAGAACGAATGTATCCAATAGCAATGATTCCCATGGCGCAAGAAGAAAGTTATTAGTATAAGTTTTTTTTCTCTTTCATCATAATCGATATCTAAAAAAAAAATGAAGCCCTATCAAAGTAATAAGAAGCAGCTTACACCCTAGGAACACGAATATCCATCAGGCACTGTTCTGGTTCATTCATCATTTCGCAAATCGAATATATGTTCATAGCTGTGGGGTGAAGAAGTTATAAATATAAAAGATCTACATCTCCACCCCTCTTGACACCAAGCAATATTTTCGATATCTTCTATCTTTATATCAAAATAGGTCGATCCTTAACAAATTATAAACAAATCTAGCTCACGGCAAAGAGTTTTCCATCCAAGCACCTTGGGCCCGACTCTCTGTCGTTTGTGCTCACTTTTAGCTCCTGAATTCCGTTCGTCCCCCGCCTCGTTGCTATTACATTCTACCCCACACCCGACCCCCGACACCACAGGGATAATGTCGAAAGCAGAAATCATAAAAATTTATGTTTGCAGCAATAATCGGCAGGATATCAGAATATCTCAGTTACTATGTTAAGTTTGATGAGGACGAATCCCGGTTAGACGAGAACGGGCGGGGTAAGAAAGCCGTCTTCGATTATAGGGGTGGCAAGGCCATGCCCAGAGAGTGAATTCCAATACGTTCCATTCACACACCGAATTTCATGCCAAAGCTTTGTGTGTTCGCCATAGAAGCCTGACGGGAAGGGTGCGGCGCAGGGATAAATTTTAAAACACTTCACCGAAGGATTTTTACTTTTTTATTTGTTTGGATTTCTGAATCCTCAGAAGCGTTTATCCCTTTAGATTGCGTGTTGTAGCTGTGGATACAACACAGAGGAGAGACACATCACAACCTAAACATAGGTCTCCTCGGGGCTCGGCTTATTGCAAAAAGGGTTTCCGGTTATGGATTCGATAAGTCTTTGGAATTATTTAATATAATTCTGCAAAATTTCCAGAAATATTATTTGTAGCTTAGTGGCAGAGTGGGGCTATAGTGTTGTCCTGTTTTAGTGTGTGTGTGGGTGTGGTTGTGAGTCAAGAGACAAGGGTCAAATATTGAAGAGTTATTTGCAGCCAAGGGTGTTATATAGGTATATATGTCTGTTTCTCGGGATTCCATAGACACTTTTGTCTGAACATAGAGGTTAAGTTCTTTATGATGATGGTGAGGCTTTGGCAAGGCTGTTATATGATTTCCTTCAAAATTGCTATTAAATTGAATGTCTTTTTTGAAAAGGTCCAAATTGTTCGCCAATTTGTCAACTTTTAACGACAAGACAAGAGAGGTGCTGGTTCTCTCTATTTTATAGCCTTTATCTTTTGGTGTAAATTTGGTTTTTTAGTTTTTTGATTGGAATTTTATGAGAAGATTCTTCAGATGATAGGCGAAATAGGTACTTAACATGGGAAAGTTTATTTAATTACTTTTTAATCATGTCGAGACCCGAAAGACGTGCTTGATAATTTATCATAATAACGATGCAAGCAGACAACAAGGGACATAATTTCATCAGTTAAATACAAAAGCAATTAAAAGTTATGAGTAAGTATTTATTATAAGGTGACTAACAAATGTCTTTATATTGAAAGAGGTTTGGTAAAACAATCATTAAATCTCAGGTTTAAAGCTTCAGACGGATAATAAAAGTTTGCTTTTTAAAACTTAAAGTGATGTCATTCAAATGCCGGGGATTACTAATGTTTACAAATCTAAATTCTTCCCCCTAAATTTATATATACACGAATGAATTGGAAAGGCAAATAGATCAGAATCACATTCGTGTTGTGCCACATAAGAAAACATCTCTCACCCTAATAAGAAAAAGCTAAAGAAAATGGAGTTATTCGGCTTTAAATCTTGAGTTAATTTGAACTTTTGTAAGGCCATGACCCTTATACAAAATTCGCAACAATGTGTATGTACTGCTCAAATTTGTGTGAATGGTGTAGAATCAACAGATATGGCTCATTTTGAACTGAAGCAATTACAACTACCCTATCCTCTGTTTTTGGACCGTTGCGTTATTCCACTTGCATAAAATATCAATAGTTAATAATTATGTTCACTCGAATTTATCCCCTAAAGCACCCACAGCTTGATTGGTTTCGAACTAAAATTGAAGTATGTGCTCTGAAAGTTGCGACTATTGTCAGTTCAATAAAGATTTGTAGCAGTAGGCCTTTTTGAAAAGCATCTACTAATTTCCGAAGGCTCTTAACGAAAAAAAATAACTCTATAATAAACACAAGAGCACGGACTTAACAAGCGAAGAACAATAACCATGGGCAATATCTGCCATACAGCCCTAGGCACATTGATAACCAATCACGATCCCCCAGTGTTGTGTTTATCAAGAGTTACCATTCCTAAGCTTACCCACATATTTCTTAAAAATTGTGTTCTTCACTTGCGATATAAAGAAAACTATCCACACGAAATTTTCGAAAATACTTTTTCTCAAAACCTGTCCCACAGATTTAAAAAAATTAAAGAGTGGTATTGAGTAAAAGCTAGAAAGATAAAATGCACAAGTGGGTACGCACTGACTCATATGTTATAGACTTAGAATTTTTAAAATGAATTTTATTTGAGAAAAATGACCATAACACAAAAATTCATTTTTTAAATGACTAAACCAACTTTATTAGTAGTTGGCGCTTAGAACAGGATACCATCATCGACATGTAATTTCTCAAGCAAATATAAATTTATGCAAACTTCAAAATTATATGTCCTTGTAGGGTTTTTTTTTTTGAAAAAAATCAGTTTTTATATATAAAATTTTAAAACATTTTTAATAAAAAAATTGAATGTACCTACAAACTTTTATTTTTCAAATAAAAATCAAATTTAAAACAAAAATAATAAAAATATTGACCTGCTTTTGAGAAATCGAATTTTTAAAAGAAAAATTGATTTTTTTTTTCAAAAAAAAATATTTTTCTTTGCGAAGTTTTCATAAAAAAAATAATTTTCAACCTTCTGTGTACATACTCGTATTTTGGTTCAGATCCACTATACCGATAATAAGATTGTCAAAATTCAAAAAGAAATGGTTTTAACTATGACAGGTACAGTAGAAAGTCTTAATTTAAAAATTTTGTTATCAAATAATCATAGATCGTAAAAATTAAACAAAAGAAAATTTTTTTATTAAAATACGATTTTAAAAACAGTTTTTTTTTTAACATTTGTATGGTGGGTTGGGTACCGTTATTTTGAGAAAAGATCACATATTTTTATATATTTCGTAGATGGTAGATATTAAAGAAACTGTTAATTCTCAAAATCGAGAAGAGAAGAGCAAGTGTTTTCGAAATATTAAGTTTTAAAAGTTTAAAAATTTTTTAAATCGATTTTTTTTTTGTAAGTTTAGATATAAAAGATACTCAATTTTTGAAGAAGCTTAAAGAAAATGATCAAAATCAGTTCAACCATTTTTGAGAAAATCGAAAACCAAGAAGATTAGCTAGACTTTTGTACATGAAATTTTTTGAAAAATGAGGTTTTTGAGAAAAAAAATATTTTCTGATTAAAATCTTGAGTTTAAAATCTTTACGAATGAATAGGTACCTATCGCAATTAAGAACTTGCAAGAAATGGTTAATAATGGTACCTCCGATATAGAACTCTTTTTTTATTTTAGATTTTTTGAGAAACAGTTGAAAACAGTTCTTAAGTTCCAAAAATGTTGAATTGTACATAATATTAAAAATTTAAAAATTTTTGTATGCAAACAAAAGTATCTATATATACTATATTCTACTTCGTGCGTTTTCAAAAATCTCTGAGTGAATGATCTTGCAAAATCTATGAATTGCGAATATTTTAGGAAATCTGGTCACAATTAAGCTTATTTCGCCAGAAAAAGAATTTGTATTCCAAAGGTTATCCAGATTACGTTTTAGAGATTTGAACGGATTTATTTTTATCACGTGTATCTATAAAAATAATCTGGTTTTATTTCCTATCTGGCTACCCATTTAGATTAATTAAAATAACAGAACTTTCGATTAAATATAGCACACAAGAAAATCACAATTAAAAGAAAAGTTCAATGATTAGAGTAAGAATGAGAACATGGCATTTGCATATCCTTCTAAGCCAAGTCTGTTCGATACCGCCTAAGCGGCTCGGCCGATTTTCGTTAAACTTGGTAGATATCGTTTTTAAATTCTCCCCCCATACGATTTCTCGCTATTTTTTTTTTTTTTAGTACAAAAATAACAGTACCTGGAATACGATTTTTTTTTCGAAATTTTATAAATATTTTTTTTTTTTTTTAAATATTCGCCAGATTTTCTTAAAATAAAAATCCCAAAATTTCATTCAATTGAAAGTTTTTTTATACGACCTTTAGTCCAAATGCGTTTCGCCCAGGTACGACAGTTGGGCTCATCAGTTAGATGCTGCCGTACCCTTCTAAGACGCAAAATATTAGTCGATGGTTATCAACACAATATAAAATTTACAGCATGAATACAATGTAAATTATATTATTCTAGGGGAATTTGGTCAAATTCAGACACCTAGAAAATGACGCCCGTGGTCTGGCTGATATAACAAGAAGGAAAAACGAAAAATAAGTTTTTGTTTTTGTTTTTGTGGACTGTATTGGTTAAATCAATTGAAAGTTTTTTTATACGACCTTTAGTCCAAATGCGTTTCATTTTGTTTTCATTTAGTTAAAGCTAGGTAATGGTTGGAAAAAAAAATTCAGAAAAATGGTTATTAATGGTAACCCCCATGGAAGCACTATTTTTTTGTTTTTGATTTTCTCAATAACGGTTCAACCGATTTTGATAATTTTTTGTATGCTAAAGCTCCCCAAAAGTTTGAATAGTATTGTGTATTCAAATTTTCAAAAAAAAAATCAAACTTTTTTTCAATCTATCTCGATAAATAAAAGATTCCTAAAATAATCTACAAGATATGAGAAAATATGTATTTTACCTAAAAATAATGGTACCCACCATGCAAATGTTGAAAAATGGTTTTCAAAAATCAGATTTTTTTTCGAAAACGGCACCTAGAATTTTGCTTAAATTGAAATTAAGATCAGTAAAACCCGCTTAAGAGAAACCCGCTCAAGAGAAAAACCCGCTTACCTGCAACACTTTTTTCATCCCCAAGTATTTTCCGACCAATTTCCCTTAAAACACTCCGCTTAAATAAAACTCGCTTAAGTGAAGAACCCGGATAACTGAAACATATTTTCAGTTAGTTTTTAATATTTTTCATTAAAAAAAACTCTCTTAAGTGAAAAAAAAATTGAATCGAACAGAACAAAAATTTACTAGTTTTCGTTTTTCAATAAATTATTTTTGTGTTATTTAATCGTTGTTTTATTTAACTTCTTTCAAGGTAAGTCCAAAAGATAAGAACAATATTGTTTCTAGCATTAAATCTCCGCTTTAGTGAAATTTTTTTTTCACTTATCCGAACTCCGCTTAAGTGAAATTATTTTTCACTTAAGCGGGGTTCGCTTAAGTGAAAAACCCGCTTAAGTGAAAGAAAGACTGTGACATTTTGCCGTTTCTCTTAAGCGGGTTTTACTGATTACTGACCTATCATAGAACAATTTGTTCAAATCTTGAATTTCTCTTTATCGACATTACGGATTTTTATGCATTTTTTTATAAAAAAACTTCTAAAAGGTATGAAAAGCATTGCATTTCAAAACTTAAAAAAAAAAACATTTTTTGAATTTTTGAAAAAAAAAAATCTATTTTTTTTTTCTAAAATTCGATATTTTGAAACGGCTCCATATTTTTCTCACAAATTTATTTTCTATTCTTTTAATAATACAAACTTTAAACTGAAGCCGTAACAATGAAAATTTGTCGTGAGGAAAGTATCGAAACAAGATGCGACTCCATAAAAAAATGTATATATGAAGCAAACGGAACGCCTAACACTCACAATATTAAATTCGATAAAATGAAGCCTTGGTTCGACTTACATTGTCATATTGCTAGGAGAGATTCATTAAAAGCACTGAGAATGTTTAAAAAAGACAACCTGGAAGTGAGTAGATTAAAATATGCTGTTACAAACAAAAAATACAAAGCCCTGATAAAAGCAAAACAATATGCATATTACCAAAACATCTCACGTCAACTTGCATCTATTACCTCGGCAAAAGAATGGTGGAGAATCGCTAGGGAAATTCGTGGAGACTCAACAACAAACAGCATAGAAATATCTGCAGATGTGCTTATGAACCACTTCTATGGCACATTGAACTTAGCCTCGACACAACTTGTGATGCCTTTACCCACTTTTGAAACCATTTATCAACAAAAGCTAGATAACAAAATAGAACTGGACGAAGTTATCTTAGCGATAGAAACATCAAAGAATAACAAAGCACCCGGTATTGATGGTATTCCAAACGAGTTTTACAAAAACGCTGGTACTACATTTATAGAAGAGATTCATGTTTTGCTCAGAGACATCCTTGATACTGAGACTATACCATCATCCTTCAAGAAGTCGATTATCTTCCCTCTTTACAAAAAAGGTGATGCAAGCCTTCCTTCAAATTACCGTGGGCTTTCCTTTCTCGACACACTCTACAAAATATTTACAACCATTTTGTTAAATAGACTTACTAGTTGGATCGAAGAGAACCAAATACTTAATGAATACCAGGCAGCATACAGAAGTCAGTATAGTACAGTTGACCAAGTTTACAACCTATCCTGCATCATTCAGCTTCAACTGAGTCAGAAAAAAAAGCTTTATGCTTTCTTCGTTGATCTGTCAGCAGCTTTTGACAACATTAATAACGGGTGATTTTTTTGAGGTTAGGATTTTCATGCATTAGTATTTGACAGATCACGCGGGATTTCAGACATGGTGTCAAAGAGAAAGATGCTCAGTATGCTTTGACATTTCATCATGAATAGACTTACTAACGAGCAACGCTTGCAAATCATTGAATTTTATTACCAAAATCAGTGTTCGGTTCGAAATGTGTTTCGCGCTTTACGTCCGATGAGCGATGAGGCTCATTTCTGGTTGAATGGCTACGTAAATAAGCAAAATTGCCGCATTTGGAGTGAAGAGCAACCAGAAGCCGTTCAAGAACTGCCCATGCATCCCGAAAAATGCACTGTTTGGTGTGGTTTGTACGCTGGTGGAATCATTGGACCGTATTTTTTCAAAGATGCTGTTGGACGCAACGTTACGGTGAATGGCGATCGCTATCGTTCAATGCTAACAAACTTTTTGTTGCCAAAAATGGAAGAACTGAACTTGGTTGACATGTGGTTTCAACAAGATGGCGCTACATGCCACACAGCTCGCGATTCTATGGCCATTTTGAGGGAAAACTTCGGAGAACAATTCATCTCAAGGAATGGACCGGTAAGTTGGCCACCAAGATCATGCGATTTGACGCCTTTAGACTATTTTTTGTGGGGCTACGTCAAGTCTAAAGTCTACACAAATAAGCCAGCAACTATTCCAGCTTTGGAAGACAACATTTCCGAAGAAATTCGGGCTATTCCGCCCGAAATGCTCGAAAAAGTTACCCAAAATTGGACTTTCCGAATGGACCACCTAAGACGCAGCCGCGGTCAACATTTAAATGAAAATATCTTCAAAAAGTAAATGTCATGGACCAATCTAACGTTTCAAATAAAGAATCGATGAGATTTTGCAAATTTTATGCGTTTTTTTTTTAAAAAAAGTTCTCAAGCTCTTAAAAAATCACCCGTTAGAAACGCGCTGTTTTATAAATTGCTAAGCCTAGGCATCTCAACAAAAATGGTTTCCGTTTTAAGATCTCTGTACAGGGACACGTCAGCAACAGTTTGGAATGGAAAGAGTACAACAAGCTTCTTTGAGACGACTAAAGGAGTCAAGCAAGGATGTGTACTGAGTGCCTTACTGTTCATCTTATTTCTTGAGGACCTTCACTGCGAACTCCCAACTGGTCTCATCGTGAACAATTTGGAAATAAACGTCCTGTTATACGCGGATGATATAGTTCTCCTCTCCGATAGACCTAATATCCTGCAAACGATTATCGACAGCTTCAGCAGGTACTGCAGTAAGTGGAACTTAGATGTCAACCTTGATAAGTCGGAAATTGTAATTTTTAGAAACGGCGGCAGAAGGGCGGCAGCTGAAAAATGGTACTTTAACGGTGGAGAGATAAAAATATCAAACCATTATAAATATCTCGGTGTTATCTTCACTTATAACATGTCATGGTCTGATCACCTATCGAAACGTCTCGCTGCATCAAAACACTCCATAAACTCGACATGGTCTAAATTTGTGCGAAATAAATACGTAACACACTCTGCTAAATATAAAGTACATGATGCAACCACAAAATCAATAATGCACAATTGCGCGCAAGTGTGGGGTTACAAAGAGTACGACCAAATTGAAAAACTTCAACGCTTCTTCGTAAAGAGATGCTTCGGATTGCCAGACAACACTCCTAACTACGCGATTAATATCGAAACTGGTCTTCCAAAGGCATTCCTTACAACATTAAAAGTTCACCTAGCTTACATAAGGAAAGTAATGTCAATGCCACGTAATCGTCTTCCACGAATTCTATCTGAAATTATGATTCAGAATAATTTTTATTGGGCCCAGGAATGGTCAGGCCTTTTCCAAGAAATTCAAATAGATTTCAGTTTTGAAGCTCCATGCTCAGAATGGAATCGTATGCATAAAATACTTTTAACAAAGCTATTCGAAAAAAATTGGGTTGATTCTACAGGAAAGGCGCTCCAGTCACAATACCATGACGAATATTGCAACCTGCTTTATTCTGAAGTCCCAAATTATTTTGAAGATAACAACCCTCGTGACATGATAAACCTTATCTTCAAAGCAAGATGTGGTCTTCTTAACTTAAACGCAAGAGCTTTTCGTAATGATACTGTAGGCATATGCACTATATGCAATATGGATGCTACAGAAAATACATATCACTTCGTTGGTGTTTGTCCCATTTTTAAGGGATACCGCAAAAAATATCTAGGAAGCGAAATGCTAGACCGATCAACATTCCTCAACTTCTTAAATGGCTTAAATTACCAAAATCTGTACAACTACTTAAACAAATCACTTAAATATCGAAGTCTTATAATAAATGAATTCAGTTAACTCACTTAGCTTTGCTGTAATAAAGTAAATACATTTTTTTTGAACCTGACAGACAACTTAAAACAAGTTATTGTCACATTTAATTTTGAATACCAGCATAATTATGATTTTGTTAAAAAATTTAATTAAAAATAAAATTATTTTATCTATCTATCTATCTATCTATCTACAAACTTTAAGTTGGCGCACCAACATTTCTTCTTAAAAATGTTTTAAATATGTTGTATATAAAAGCTTTTTTTTTAAGAAACCACTACACGACTTATAATTTTTGTTCTTGCATAAACTAATATTTGCTTGAATCACAACAGCATGTTCTTAGCTTAAGGAGCTGGCTTAGACCATTTAAAAAATGAATTTTATGCTTATGAAAAGTTTTGTTCTAACAACATTAATTTTTGAAATTCTTAGTCGTTTACATAACAGCAAGTTCGTGCGACCCAGTCGTGCATGGGGGTACCATTAATAACCATTTTTGGAATTTTTTTTAACCATTGGCTATCTTTAATTAAATCAAATTTTTAATTTTTTTTTTTAAGTTCTGTCGAACAGTTTTTGAGAAAGAAAATATTTACAAAATTTCGAAAAAATTCGTACGAAAGCTACCGTTATTTTTGGTCTTAAAAAAAAAAGAGAAAACAAATGTGTGGGGGAATATTTAAAACCGATACCTATCAAGTTTAATGAAAATCGGCCAAGCCGTTCAGGCTGTAGTCGAACAGATAGAGAAAATTGTGAAAACCACTTTTTTCTTTTACAGATGTAGGTCCAGCTTATACTCGTATTACTCGTACTTACCACGCTCCTTAACAGTGTTATCAATGGTACAGGTGGAAGACAGCCATATTAGAACTTCTCTCATAATAAAGGGAAAAGACAACTTCAATCCGGCGAATATCCGGATATCCGAATATCTTCCTTTTATCAGAAATAAATTCGAAAAATTGTTGCTAGATTGTCCAAGTGATGGAGCACAAATATACCACACCGGATTTTCAGATCGGTCTTACGGCAGCACCCCGCCGCATAGGTTGTAAAAATCATAGCTCTTAAACGAATACATTTTTGTTCAGCTTGAAAGAAATTTTTAAGGCTACATTTATTAAATTTGCGAAATTGAATAAACAAATCTTAAAAGGGTGTTTCAGTATCTTCTAATGAATTACCACTTTCTTCCCTTTGGAAAGGACTTCATATTTTACCTCATAAATTGTGGTCGTGGTGCGAGACAGGACACGATTCGTGGTGTGTCTGAACTGGTCTCTGATATCCAATAGGATATCGAATTCATCAGTATTTTATTGCAGCGTGAATTTATGCAGATTCAGCAATATCTCAATAACTGGAAGTTGAAAGTTCACTTTCAGAAAACAGTAACTATTTTGCTGCAGACTCCGTTGCATGGAGTTTCAAGGGATACGAGACAAAACTGGCGAAAGCTAGTAATCATAGGTCCACATGTGTATTCACTGGCGGCTTAAAGCATATTAAAGATCTTTGGCATCTTATTGTAGCCTTGTATTTGAATTTGGCCATGTCTATAAATGTCTTAAGGGCAATTTTATGTAATGCCATTATTGTGGAAATAATTTTTGAAGTAAAACTTCTTTTCCGGCGTTGGGGGTAAAAAATTTTCTATGCAGCTGTCAGTGACATGTCAAACCGTCACGCCATCCGTCAAAGACAGCGACATGTTTTTAGAATACAAAATGTTTGTTCGTAGGTTATAATCTTACAGAAGCTTTGCTTGAGGAAAAAGAAGTTTTACTTCAACCGCGCGTACGTCAGTACACACAATCTTTTTTTTATTTAAAAACCTGCAATCAAAATGAGTTCCAGGTTATAAGTGAAAGACTCACATAACGGGCATGCGGTTTCGATTTTTTTTTTTGTTGAAAAAGTATGCCTGTTTCCCGATCCTATATCTTGTTAAAACCTGTTCAATTCCTGAGATTTTTATTAAAGGAATGCACAGCTGACTAATGAGAATAAAGACTATCTGACATAAGTTCTTTTTTAAGATAGTTTTTATCCTCCCAAGTCAGCTCTGATGAGATTTTTATAATTTCTCTATGCATTCATTCGGTCTATAAGTTTGCTGCAGTGCTTAATATGCATTGATTTAATGTTTAGTTTTAAGACTGCTACATCCACCTAAGTACTACAAATGTCAGTCCTTTTGTCGAAAAGTTTTCTTAATTTTCCAGAAAACATAGATTCCTTCAATATCTTCCTCAGTCAATTTGGTGATAAATAATATTGTTTATCATAGGGCTTCATTTCACACCATATACTCATATGTAGTTCCCAATCATTTTCAGAACTTTGATCAAAATGGTTTTCCATCCGATTTCATCTCGGCAAAAACCCCATCACCATTACGAGTCCTCCTAAGCTATATATAGAGACGAAAAAAGGACTCTGCATTCCACCTATTAGACATCACCTCATTAAGCGCCTAATCAAGTGTCAACTGAGTATACAAAAATAGACTTTAATAGAAATGAATTAACCATTCCTTCAGCACGGAGCTGCTGATGAGGGAAAGGACGTAATGCAGTGTACATAAACCAAACGAAGCAGATGAGAATAGCTTAAAAAAAGACTTCTACACTACACATCCCCGAATTATTGTCCCCCCGCAAAATTTCACTTTAATTTCAACTAAAAGGAGCTGCCTTTTTGGTGTAGTTCGTTTGGTGGATTTATTTCACTCTTCTACCCACACTGTCATCTGCCATCTCCCTGGGAAACCATTTAATTAATTTGTTTGATTAAGCTTCACTCTATCCTCCTCTGTTTCCTCCCTCCCTCCAAAAAAAGGCATTAGCACGTGTCTTGATTTAATTTTTCGACTAACTGTATCGCATTGAGTATCTACGTTTTATAATATCTCTGAGGGAAACCCTTTTTTTAATGTTCATGGTTGGCTCGCTTCTGTGTGTAGGTATGTGTGTGGTGGTTGAAATAAGAGAGATCTCCTAAACACTGTCGAATTCTTCATAATTCACATCCTTTTAAAACATCCAATCCATTTATCCTTTCTGTCATTTTCAGCCCAATTGCTCCCAATCTCCGTCAAGAAAGAGAGATGGATAGAGTGAGGAAGAAGTTCAACCTAACAACCATATAAAGCAGCCAGGACTCAAGCAACACCACCACCGACCTTCCGGTGTGCTCTTGAAAACCAAACACAAAAAAGTCGTTTGTTCATTCCTTTTTTTGAAGAACCCAACTCATCTTGAAAAGCACTGAACTCAAACTCACATACCTACCTACTTCTTTTTTAAAATCCCTCAAGTCCCCCTTCCTCGGGGCTTTTCATAAGGATACAAAATTTATGAGATACTTTTTAAGATGTTTAACAGGAGTTCTTTTTTTTTTTATTTTTTGTGTCCTGTACCATGCTCACAGTGCTACGTTCGGGGGGAGGGGAGGACGGGTGAAACAACTTGTACATCTGTTTCCACTGCGTAAACTCGTACCAGGTTTAACGACAAACTCATTAAAGTCCTCAACCTTGTCGCTGTCAGTAAAGGAGCTTCATAAGTGACGAGGATAAAGCTGGGGTTGTTCTTGTTAGCTATATAATAAGTATATGGGGTGAGTTGTTCAATTTTAAAAGAAGAAGGTGCATCTAGGGGTGGCGGGTTGGAGGAAAATGGCGTGCTCCAACGCCATTCAGAGAACAGGAGAAGAAATAATTATTTTTCGTGCGACGCAAACATAATTCACCTCGAAAATATTATTTAACGAAACCAAAGTGTTTTCTGTTGTTCTACTGCCTGGCATTTTGTACAATAAGGGTATGTGTTATAATGTTTTTGGTTTCGAAGTTGTTTTTTGGTTTCGTTAACAAAAAAAGTAAAAAGAGCAAGCCCACGGAGATGTTCGTACATATAGGTACCTGCAATCCAACGTGAGCTGGCACCCCAAGCACCAATTAGGGCACAAAAGTCTTGTGTTTGGGGGATTGTATGTTGCAGATTTCTTCAAGATTCAAGATTTCGGAAAACTACATTTCAATGGTTTTCTACGGACTTTTTCAAAAGAATTTAATATGATTGAGAAATTCATTTAATTGTCGATTGCTTAGGCAATGTGTCATTTTTAGGCAAGTGTTTCGACAAATTTTAGTTAATAAGACTTTTAAATACATAATTTTTTCGTTTTCGTTTCTGACATTTAATTTTAATTAATGACTTTGGAAATTCAGGAACTTATAGTTTAAGTGATTTTGAACAGAACCCCAACTGTGAGTAGCAATAGGTTAAGAGATGATTTTCAGTAGTAAAGCTATTTTTGTGGTGTATTTTGCCACCACAAATTTCGCTAGTCCAGTCGTTTCCAATGTTTCCCATTAAAGCCTCTTTTCTTTTCTGGCAGAAATCTGTGCAAACTCGGACCATTAGCCAGAGGCAGGTGTTCGAGGGTTAGTTGTTTGGCCAGCAAGGTATGTGAAAATTGGCCATTGTCCGATGACTTCATAGAAGGTCCACGATTCTTTTAAAAAATGTCATAAATGTCAATACTGACCCAACCTAGCAAAACTTTTTAGGTGATTTCCCAATATTGCCCAAAAACTGCATGAAAGTCAACAATAAAACTTTACGTGTGGCATTGATTTTTTAAATAGTGAAATATGTAGCTTCGAAGATATTTTTCTACATCACAGTCTGGGTTGACTTGGCAGGTGTAGACTTTAAGCGTGTAAATTAATTATTCCCTTAACTTTGTATATCTAGTAATGAAAATTAAGACTAAGGTGTGCTAGCTTCGTTCTTTAAACTGAATTACTTTCATTATGAATGATACCTTTTTTTTTAAATGAACGAATGAATCGGATTCAAGAGGGGAACAAACTTTTAGCCAATAATCGTAGTTGTGCGTGTCCAGAATCGGCAACTAGGGAAAGTTGAAAAATATAATGCACAACTTCGGAATTTGAGAAAAGGTATTTATTGAAAACAAGGATGTACATAATTAATGAAATTCCTTGTTTATTTTTGCAAAAACATCTTCTTAAAAAGTATGAGGCTACAAAATAGATTGCCGCCTGATTTCTAAAGAAAATATAAATTTATACAAACAAAATTTAAAAAATCGTCTCATCAGTAGGTTAAATTTTTTATACAAAGTTTATCTAAAAATTAATAAAAAAAAATTAAATATCTTTATCATAGGAAATAATTTCAAAAACAAAAGTTCACTCGTTTTCAAGATATTGGAATTTCAAAAAAAATTATTATTTATTTTTCAAAACTCCAAAAAATTTTACTGAAAGTTGTTATAGACAATATTTTAAAGTTGAAAAAGCTCTTGTATAAAAATTTTGATCAAAATCGTTACAGCCATTAATTAGAAAATTAAAAATCAAACCCAACAGTTTTATGCCTTAGTTTATTTTAGAATTTTTGCTGACCAAAATTTAGATCAAGCCTACACATAATCTTACCTAAAGATGTATAGGAACTATATGGCTAGTTATGGGTTTCGTAATTTTATTTGTCTGTCTTGCATGCCTGTCTATCTGTCTACTTGACTACAGCCTAAACGGCTTAGCCGAATTTCTTTAAACTTGATAGATATCATTTTTAAATTTTTCCCACCTCAGGTTTTTTTTTTAAGATCAAAAATAACAGCACCTGCCATTTGAAATTTCATAAATAATTTTTTTTCCCAAAAACTATTCTGCAGATTTTAAAAACCAAAAAAAAATTCATATTAGTTAAAGGAAGGTAATGGTTCAAAAAAAAATTCCGAAAAATGGATATTAACGGTACCCCCTTGGAACATTTTTTTTTTGAATTTTGTCAAAAATGGTACAAGCAATTTTGATGTTTTGTTTTATGCTTAAGCTATCAACAAGTTTGAATATTCAAATTAAAAAAAAAAAGTGTTTTAGATTTTTAAGAATTTTGTTTTTAAAACTCATGATTTCGAAAATCCCATGCCCGATTTTTTAACTTGGCAAATAAATGTTCTTTAATACAATCTATAAGATGCGAAAAAAAAATTTATTTAACCTTAAAATAACGGTACCCACCATTCAAATGTTAAAAAATGGTTTTCGAAAATTGTATTTTTCTCTTAAAAGGCACCTAGGATTTTGATAATAATTTTTGTCTTACGATTAATTTTTACGAGCTATAATGTAATAAAAAAAAATTGAAATTAAGATATTACTGGCTGTTACCATTATAATCATTTATAATAAATTTTGAATTTCTCATTATCGGTATTAGCTATGTAGGTTGAAAAAATTCCGAAAAATGGTTATTAATGCCCCATAGGGCTATGTTTTTTGTTTTCAATTTTCTTAAGAACGATTTTACTGATTCTGATAAATTTTTTTAACGCTAAAGATCCTTTTAAAGTTTAGATAATACTGTGTATCAAAATTTTCTAACAATATTTTTTTTTTTTATTTTTTTTTTTAAAACTCCATATTTTTAAAATCCCATGTTTGATTTGTTTAATCTTGAGTATTCACAGTTTCTTTATGCTGTTGTGGCGATCCATTAATTTACTTTAAATATTATATTCTACTTAGTTTTAAAAATAATAATATTTTACTTAGTTTAAGAACAATTTATCAATCATTCATAGAATAATTTATTAAGTTTGTTTATCGAATCTAAACAAACTTTTAGTATAAATTGTGCTTTTTAAATAAATAAAAATAAGTTCTAATTCGGAATTAAAAGAGTCAACTTCTCATTATTAAGAAGTAACTACATTGGTGACCCCGAGTTAAAACATTTAAACAATTATCACAAGATACCACTCTATCACAATTTACAAGGTATCCCCCGACCCACGGTAAGGTGTCACTAACCTAAACGACAAGAGATATCTCAATTCAATACAATGCCTGGATCAGAAGAAAAGGTCGCAGAATGAGTAATTGCCAAGGTATCCATAAAAGTGCCACCATTCTGAAGCGGAGTACCGACTTGTGGTTCCTCCAGCTTGAGGCCCAGTATACTATACTCTGGTTGGAAATCCAGAAGCTGAAGTGCTGACCGAAGTCGGAGACGTGGTTATCATCCTTCTTGCCACGGAAAAATACAATGGTCTGAAGTCTCGGCTTCTGTCAGCATTCCAAGAATCGGAACAAAAGAGACTCCAGACACTTCTCAGCAGCATAACTCTCGATGAAGACGACCAACTCAGCTGCTTAAAAAGATGAGAGAGCTTGCATCATCCCCTATATCGGAAGGCATTCTCAGAACCTTATGGATGAAGCAACTGCCTAACACGACCCAGTCCATACTATCGTGTAGTGAAAATCAAGATCTTAAAACTTTGGCAGATGTGGCAGATAAAATCTCTGACTGTGTCAACGCTCTTTCAGTGTAGCTGTTTTTTCTGAATTACAAAATCAGATTGCTGATCTACTAGAACAAATTAAACAACTTCAAGTACCTAATGGCCGAAGTTGCATATTTCTTAAATTGATTTTTTTGCAACTCGAGGGCAGTTCGATTCGAGTTGTAAATTTATTTTTGTGAATGAAACAAACTTTGTCGTTTGTTTTTAATTTGTCCGTGGTTATATGTTTTTCAAGGACACTGCCTGTTGAGAGGAAGTGACAAATCTTCAAGTATCACTTGTCAATAAAAGTGTTTCCAAACTTAGCCCTTAATGTTACCATCACTGATATCCGCATCTTCTCATATATTCAAAGCTATTATTAAATCTCTGGACTCGATCTTTAATTCCTCTATAACAGCCCTTTACTGGATATGGCGCTGCAGTTCAATATTCACCTCTGTTGGGTGCCAGGACATTTGGGACATCCTTGGGAACTGTAAGGCTGACGAACTCGCCCAAAATGAAACCACATTAGGCTAGGACCGCACTTGCGATTTTTCGTCGAGGCGATTAAAAAGTCGTAGTCGCTACAAATTATTATCATGCACGCACTTGCGATTTTTTGCGCGCGATTATTTAATCGCAAAAAATGAAACACACTACTTCTTATGTGCACGCATTTGCTACAAATAAATAGCGACAGAAAAATCGCTTGAAAAAATAGAACTTGTTTCATTTTTATAATCGCTACGATTTTTAAGTCGCATGTGCGTGCATTCACATTTAACGCCATATGTCTTATTCATTGCGACTAAAAAATCGTGGATTAAAAATCGCAAGTGCGTGCATGCCAATTTCTCTTTGCGACTACGATTTTTAAGTCGTAGTAATTTAAATCGCAAGTGTGGGTATATCCATTTGAGTACATGTGTTTCATTTATGTTTACGATAATCGCATCGGAAGAAAAATGAAACAAATTGCGACTTTTAAATCGTCATAATTTTTTGGTAGCAAGTGCGTTAATTCTCATTTAAATTCATGTGTTCTATTTTTGCGACTAAAAAATTGTGCGATTGAAATCGCAAGTGCGGTCCTATCCTAAGGCAGATATGAGTATATCCATCGCTCCATGTAAACTCATGCTGAAACAAGATGCTATATAGAGGACAAACCTAACATAGACCAATGTAACTACCAGTATTATGACAGATCTGAAACGCTCTAAATATTTTTGATATCTTTAAGTAGATTGTACATCAGCTGCCTAATTGGTGTCATAACCGGACATTATCTTATAAGCAAGCACGCAATGGGGCTTGGCGACAAAATTTTTGGACGAAGAAGAACCAATTCATCATCTCTTATGTATACATGCTCTGTTCTATCCCATAGACGTAGGCTCCAGCTTGAACTGTTTTACTTCGAGGAACCTAGTGATCTAATTAATATAGAAACTTGAAGTCTTTCTCGCTTACTAAGAAGCTCCAAATAATAAATAAATTTCTAGATTCGTGTGGTATCACAATGTGCCATTTCCGGTCTAAGGCTAGGACCGCACTTGCGATTTTTCGTCGAGGCGATTAAAAAGTCGTAGTCGCTACAAATTATTGTCATGCACGCACTTGCGATTTTTTGCCGCGCGATTATTTAATCGCGAGAAATAAAACACACTACTTATTATGTGAGTGCACGCACTTGCTACAAATAAGTAGCGACAGAAAAATCGCTTGAAAAAATAGAACTTGTTTCATTTTTATAATCGCTGCAATTTTTAAGTCGCATGTGCGTGCATTCACATTTAAGGCCATGTGTCTTACTTTTTGCGACTAAAAAATCGTGGATTAAAAATCGCAAGTGCGTGCATGCCAATTTCTCTTTGCGACTACGATTTTTAAGTCGTAGTAATTTAAATCGCAAGTGCGGGCATATCCATTTGAGTACATGTGTTTCATTTAAGTTTACGACAATCGCATCGCAAGAAAAATGAAACAAATTGCGACTTTTAAATCGTCATGATTTGTTGGTAGCAAGTGCGTTCATTCTCATTTAAATTCATGTGTTCTATTTTTGCGACTAAAAAATCGTGCGATTGAAATCGCAAGTGCGGTCCTAGCTTAAGTGTGTCAGCTACGATGCTGGTAGGTACTTCAAACAAATCTAACCTAACATTGTCGTTCGAACTCGACAGAAAATTGTAGGTACCCCTCATTCGTAGAGAACCTGAACCTTTTGGCTTACAACTCTCAACCATTTTTGTGTATGTGTTGTCAATTAGAATGAAGGGAGCCTACAATTTATTAGCGAGTCCAAATGGTTTAAGCCGGATGCTCTTGATACTCTTGGATGAGTATCCTTAAAGATTGTTTATTTTAGATAGAAGAAGTAATTGGCAAACGAAAGGCCTCCAGTATGACCGTCTACTAAAGATTATGTCAATTGTACCACAAAAATACAGTTCAAAATGCCCAACATGCTCCATGCTTCTTTTCTTTTATTTAAGGGGGTGGTTTTTCGAGTTATTGTAATGAATTCAAATTAAATCATTAATTTAAAATCATAGGCATATCTTATATTGTGGATGAATTACCCTTTTTTTAGAAAAAAATTATTATCATAGCTTTAAGCCAGGATTGAAATCAATACATTATCCCATCCCTTAGTTTATTTAATGCTCTTACACACTATAACACATCCAGTGAACGCTTCGACTTGTGGATAGTAATCACTCTGATTATAGATTTGCATAAAAATCAAATTCGCTGGTGCAATTTGCGATTTAAATTTAATTTGCAACCCATATCCCGAGACATCTCCGCACTCCCTCTTTTCGAAATGTCAATTTCGATTGATACCAGAAATAGATTGGCGTTCTCATAAAAAAAAACACCACCACCAATCAAAATAGATACGAAGGATGCGAATCAATTTTACCCCTAGCCACCCCCAAAGGGATTCACCAACTCACTCACTGCATCACTCTATTCACCACACATTGAAAACAATAAAACCCAATAAAAATAAAAATGGATATCCCGCACACATGATACGACACAGACATTGTGTCAATAAAACAACAGAATCTCTGAGAACATCGATTTGTTGGTTAGGGACGGGGTGAGAAGGGGGTGGAACTATATTGGATTCATCAAGCCCTCAAACCCAAAAATTTCGTTCGAGCTAACATCGAGAACACGAGTCTATTCACTATTCAGACAAATTGATATGTCTGCGTGTGTTTTCGGTGAAGAATATTATTCGCCTCATTCAGTTGATAGTAGCAGCAGCAGAGGAGGGAGAGGTCAATATTCGTTTATTCAATATATTGCCGATAGGGGAATGGGAAAATGGAGTCTGGGAAAAAGATTTTCCCAACTTAATTCAATCCAAATCCATATCCTTTTCAGCTTCCGTCTGCTGTGCAAGTTAATTGAATTAGGTTAGGTCGTTCCATATAAAGCTATAGAGATACCTATACCTGATAGTGGCAGCCGAATGAAATTTGAACCAGGTGATTGATTGCTTCTCTGTTAGCACACACTATTGCGGTATAATCATTTGGAAAATATTTATTCTATCAAAACAAAAGGATCAACCCCTAGACAAACAAAAACTAGAGCGCATCTCCATAGTCTTCCGGGACAGGAACGGCTCTTTTATTATTGCAAATGTACGGGCTATGTATGGCCTTAGAGTATGAGGATTTGCATAGATGTCCGAGGGCTCTATGAAGGTTGTAGTTTCTAAGCGAAAATATGTTAGGTGAGATTTGGACAAAGTTTCAAGAAACTTTCTGAATGAGGCTTCCAAATATTGTATGTTGGCACGAAGGATAGCGATGTGTTCATTTTTACCAAAGCCACCAAGAGAGGTAACATCTAACCGATCAATTTCAATTCTAACTTCATCGAATGACAAATGTTTTCAAGGAACCACACTGCAAGAAAAACAAGTGTGCCCTTTTTGTCTTGTTCACCATGCCTTTTAATGGATAGGGAACTATCAAAGCAGTAAGTACTATTAAGTGCTGAAATAGTATACTTATATATTTCAAAACTTGGTACAGCAAAAATAACATAAAATAACATTTTAGTTGATGTACCACATGGAAGTGTCCTAGGACCAATCTTGTTTTTATTTTAATCAGTTTTTCCGTAGGGGTGGATCGCTCGTTGACAGTCTACTGCGGCCATGTTGTTTCGGTAGCTTCTTTCAAATCGTTAGATTCTTATTCAGTCGCACTGCTATCAAATCACCATGGTAATTTTAACGACTAACTAGCATGCCCAAATGATAAAAATTTATTATCAAAATGAGACGCGGTAGCTCTTCCAAGTCGACTCTCCAACGTTTGAAGATAAAATAAAAGCATCTGTGCTTCAAAGGAACACCAGATCGACCAAGATCATCCCTGCTTTCCATCAAAGTGAGTCGGATAACCCGGGGCAGACGACACCTTGCCATGCACAAGAACTCAGCCTTTCCCATACTTAACGAATTTTGCATTAGGACTAACTCAGGTGCTCAAAGTAAATTATCAAATACAACACCGTTTATTGGCTGACTGGGCTTAGAAGAGTTCCAACATTGAAGCCAAAAAATCATCTTTACCAACGAGGCGTATTTTTGGACGAATGTTGACAAGCCAAACCACACGAGGCAATTCTTACACAAAAAGTTTGTTCGGTCATCAACCGATGACCTAGAAACTATTCGCTGTCATTGCTGACACAGCAGAATGTACCCCAGTACTTGGTACATCGCTCAACCCACCACCAGTCGATCATCATATACCACATATTATACTGCCAAGTCCTATGCGCAGTCAAATGGACATCAAAACGTGTCGCATTAATTTGCTTTGGAATTGCGACTCATTTCTGTGCCATCCAACAGAGATACCTTCTAATAGCACAGGCACACATATATCGATCGTCACCCACTTGAAGATAGCGACCAGAGATACATTTCTGTGCAATGAGTACACAAGAACACATATCCCATGTAGCCATATCAGGTATCGTCATCCAGTGTATAGCGTACCATGGGTATGGCTAAGCGGCTTGCGACCACGACGGCTTGCCCACTCATCGACACTGGATACTTCTTGTCGCCTTCGCCAGTCAATCGTCGCTGCCCTATATTTATCTTGGATAAATACTGAAGTGCGACGCTGTCATAAATTGGAAGAACTTATAAACATTGATAACGATGGCTAACCCTACTATGTCGCTCCCACGGATCTTGACAATTGCTGCTGGTGTCGGCACATTCTTGCTGGTGTGCCGTGGGATATTGAAGGCATGCAGATGGTACCAGAGTCTTGACTCCTTACACTTGTTCGAGTTTTGGTGCCGCTGCTTTTTCGGACGTTGGTCGCTGGCTTGCTGGCAAGGCAACTTGGTTGCTGGATTAAAGTTGAATTCTGACTGCAATCGTGATCGGTCTCTTCTTATTTGTTAGACAATTAAGACTTAAAAAAAAATTATTTTGTGAACTCTTTTCTCTGGTGCCTTGTAGCAAATATTCTCTAACGATTCGCCCTGAAGTTACTTTCGGAAGATATTCCCGAACATTTGGTGCCTCCTGTGATAAATAACGGTTATTTGCTTAAAGAGATCATCGGACCATCATTAGACCAACAGTACCAGCGGTTCCAGGTAGCGCACGAGGTCGTGCTCACTGAGGTCGGTGAGGCGTAGGACGCCAACATTGCGGCCCATGCATGACGCCTTACTTAACATGATCGAGACGCAATACATTGAGACGTCAGCGGATCCACAAGGAGATCATGACCTCAGATCTCAACGCCTGGGATCTTATCAGAATCGGCTTAGAGCAACGGTTGCTAGACTTCCACTACGAACGGTTTTAAGTGGCTCACGGCGGGTCACTAACGGAAGCGGGAGATGCAGACTTTGGGGATCATGTCTTCTTACTACAGATGGTCGCAAACTAATACAACCTAATAGCCTAAGCTGCCCAGAAACACCTACCCTGGACTCATCAAAGGGAGTTGCCCCGCCAACGGGACCGGCTCCCGTCTCGGCTACGGCTAAGCTAGAGATGGAGCTCGAGTCCATCCACATCCATAGTTTCTTGGGAGAGCTGCATACATGGTTGCAGTTCAAGGAAGCGTTCGAAACACTTATCCACAACGCCGATCTACCAGTTGCCTACAAGCTACAGAAGTTGCGTGATCCTGTGCAGTCGTCAAACGTTGGATTAGTATGCAGTGTCTACTCAGGAGGGTATGAGGAGCTGTGGACAGCCCTCCAGGAGCGCTTTGACAACCCAAGGCTCCTTGCGGAAACCCACGTGTCCCGCTTTCTGGGAATTCCACCAGCAACTGAGGAAACCTCACGAGAGCTGATTCGCATTCGAGATGCAGTAGGCGAGTCCTTACGTGCGCTACGGGTCATGAGCCAATCAGTGGATGAATGGGACACTTTGACAATGCACATTGTCATCCCGAAGCTGCCAAAGAAGACCCAGCAGCCATGGAGCATGCATTGCTCTCCACGAGAGATCTCATCATTGGCCACCCTACTACAGTTCGTGGAACTTCGAGGACACAATCTTGGAGCTCAGAGACAACGGCACACTCGGCCTCGCACCCAGCCGCACGTCGCCAAACAGTTGCCAGGACGCATATCGTGGCTGCATCAGGTAGAAGGCGTGATCGATGCTAATGCTGTAATGGAACACACCGCCTCATGCAGCACAAGGAGTTTGGAAACTGGGACTCTTACACACGACTCAACTTCCTTGTGCTTTAACTGCCTGAAGAAAGGACATCGGGCAGGACAGTGTCCATCAGCGATGAACTGTCGCCATTGCAACAAATGGCATCATTCGGCGTTGTTCAAAGATCCAGTGCAATCGTGACCGATCTCTTCTTATTTGTTAGACAATAAAGACTTTTAATAAAAACTATTTTATGAAATCTTTTCTCTGGTGCTTTGTAGCAAATATTCTCTAACGACTCGCCCTGAAGTTACTTTCGGAAGATATTCCCGAACAAAGTTACTGCTTTGTCCGGATTTTGAGCCTGGGCGTCATTCAGAAACGGATGCGTGCCACCGTGAAGATCCACGGGTAAAATTTAAGCGACGTCTTTGCTAGCATTATGGCCTTTCAAGAAATACCTCACACATGGCTTATTATTTTTTACATAAACCGCCTTTTGTGGAATACCCTTGAAAAGGCTACCAGTCACCTCTTTGTTAGTCAAGCCCTAAATCCACTGTTCTAATGGCACCCGCAGTAAAAGCTTACAAAATGGATAAACCGATACAAAATAAATCTAACCACCCTAGGCGCCAAATTCATCTCGATCCGACCCTGGTTCGAACTCGAGCTGTTTCGAAGCTCTATACATCCATTCATTCATCATTTTGCAGGATTCAATTTCATTCGAAATTATCCTGAAAATTCATTTATTCAATTTGCATAGACAAATCCTTTCGTCTACTACGAGTATAACCAAAGCAAAGGCACTGGAAAAGGCTTCGTGTGTTCGTCTCTTCGAATCATTTCTTCTAAGATTTGATACGGAATTTTATCTCTTGCTGATGTTGGCTCCTTGGCAAGTTATTTCATCGTAGTCGTCATTCTAAACAAGAACTACAACAAATGAAACAAAAGAAAAAAAAAAGGATTCTTGTAAAGTTTTCATCTTAGCGCACACAACACTCGCTAATGAAATTGTAATCAAAACTTGGCGCTGCTCCTTGCTGTGGCTTCATTGCGGTGATTCATGGTTGAATAATATCTTTTCTGTCTCTATCTGCCCCCGCTTCTCCATTGACGCTGGGTATACTGCTTTGGGGTTCATTAAGCTTTGTATCAGCAGCATCATCATCATCATCATCTGCATCTACATCTACATCTACATCTTTCGCATCTTAGTGTCGTTTGTAATCAGTAATCACCGACAGCTAGGACTCGAGCGAAAATAACACTTACCAACACTTGGTTTACAGTCGAAAGTAAAAAAAAACACCCGTTCCTTTTGGTAGAAGAAAGCTCATCGCATTGAGTCTGCCGGCATCTTTTTGTTTCCTGCCGTTTCGTTAGTGTTTACTCTTGGAGGCCTTTAGTATAAAAGGTTTACTAAAGCAAACCACAAACCAAACAACATCACATTCAACCAGAGGAGATGATAATCACTTACAGAGAGCGTCAAGGCACAACATTGTAAACAAAAAATAAACATTCCATCCACAGCAAAAGGAGAAGCCACTTTCACAAGGACTCTCTCCCTCTCTCTCTTTCTCGCTCCCCCATCTTCTTGCGGAACCTCTGACATTTATATTCAAGTTTCACCTTTAAACATTCCGTTTTTATTTATTAAGCTTGGCACTAAATGTTGAGTGAGGGAGGAGGGAATGACTGTGAGTACGGTTGACTATCTTCCTTTTTTAAGTCCTGAATATTAGAATGAACATGGAGAAGGATAAATTCAGTGAACCGGATGGTAATAAGTATCGACAGGACTTCAAAGTTGGTGCAGGGATTTCAGAGATACATATACATATGTTTCTGATGTTTTCATTTTTTGTTTACTTTATTTAAGTAATTTCTATTTTTATTTATTTTCTAAGAGGAGTCTACTTTATTTAGAAAGCTTTATAGCAGAAGAAAGGGAATCCTTAAAAAAATATTGACAATGTTTTTCCAATAAAATAGGATTATAGGAAAACAAAAATATTTTTGACAAGAATTCAAAAAAGAGCTTTAAAAGCATTAAGTACGATTTTTAAAGATGCTCAGCTTATAAAAAACGAAAATTATTGGTCCGTCAAAAATATAAGTGACAGATTATACTTAGGCTATACAACCCACTGAACATTTTTATTTTAAAGTAGATATTTTATTTTGGTATCGAAACCATTAGGAGGGCACTATATAGCAGATTTTGGCTAATGGTCGAAAATGGTGTTTTTGAATGAAAAAACTGGTACAATAATTTTATTTCTAAGTGGAAGCAAAGAGTGAACTTAGAACGAAAATGTGTTTTAGACATGGAACCATTTAGTTCCCTAAATAAATTCCTGGCGCAAGATTTCAAAACAGTCCAGTTTTAAGGTTAGTAATGGAAATGTCAAAAAGTTATGTGAACTATAGCATGATACTAAAATGGTAAAATAGGTGATCGATGATTTTAAATTTAAATGTACGACTATGTAAAAGACTAACAGTTTCAAAAATTTCAATAAAATACATTTTTTTAATTTACTAAAACAACTACTTGAGTTGAAAACAGGATACCTTGTGATTCAAGAAAATATTATTTTAAACTTAAAAAAAAATTAAAACTTTTTAAAACATTTTTAAGAAAAAATGTTGGTACGCAAATTTAAAGTTTTTATTATTGTACTAATAAAAAATAAAATGCACGACTGGATCGCACGAACTTGCTCTTATGTAAAAGTACTTTGGAATTTAAGATACATTTTATAAATATAAAACATGGATTTAATGAGATAATAATGTTCAAATGCATAAAATTGCCGTCTGGTTTCCGGAAAAGTATAAATTTATGCAAATAAACCTTAAAAAATCGTTTTATTATTAAATACATTTTTTATATAAGAAATTTCTCTAAAATTTTTCAAGAAAAAAATGTGGGATGCGGATTTTAAGTATTTAATAATATTGGTTTTAGGAAATAATTTCAAAAAATAATCGTTCATAGGTTTTGAAGATATTGATTTAAATTTTTTTTTTTAAAACACAATAAATATTTTTTTGGATATTTTTATATACAATATTATTTTAAACTTAAGGGGACTCCTGCTTAAAATTTTGGGTTAAAATCCTTAGAGCCGGTAATGAGAAAGTCGAAAATTAAAAAAAACGGGTCTATGGCAGGTACCCCTAATAACATTTTGCCCCAAAATTGTTTTTGACCAAAATGTAG
Source organism: Chrysotoxum bicinctum (assembly GCA_911387755.1). Lineage (NCBI taxonomy): Eukaryota > Metazoa > Arthropoda > Insecta > Diptera > Syrphidae > Chrysotoxum > Chrysotoxum bicinctum. The sequence goes on along the minus strand of OU426989.1, from coordinate 183,424,356 downwards.
TCCATGTCGATAATATCACACTTAATTTTTTTTAACAAAATCGTTAGAGCCGTTTTCGAGATAAATAAGATTTTGCATTACGGGTGTATGGGGGGTACCGTTAGTTTTGGAGCTAAAAAAAAAAATTTCAATTTCTCCTCTAGGGAATCTCCGAAGACCCTTAACTACCGAAATTGAAAGAAATAGGTGCAGTGGTTTAGGCTGTAGTGAGAGGTACAGGCATACAGACACACTGAAACATGTTTTTTGTCTACTAAATTTTCCTTAAAATTTTTATAAAAAAAATTGATATGCAAATTATTAGTATTTAATAAAATACATTTTAAAACGTAATTTAAAAATTTAATCGTGTATCGGTTTTCAAGAAATTGAATTTTCAAAAAAACAATTGTATTATTTTTTTAAAAATCCAAAAACTATTTTTCGGAAAAATTTTTAGTTTATATTTTTTCAAATGCAAAGCAGCTCCTGCATAAAAATTTTGGTTAAAATCGGTAGAGCCGTTGGTGAGAAATTCAAAAATCAAAAAAACCGTTCTATGACAGGTACCCCTAATAACATTTCCCCCCAAATTTTTTTTTTACCGAAATGTAGACCATGTCCATAATATCACACCTAATTTTTACTTGCGACTTATAGGTACTATAAGGCAAGTTATGCATTCGTAAAAAAAATCGAACTCGAGATTTTGATCAAAGTTGACATTACGATGATAGCGAAGACTAAAAAAGTGGGTCTCGCAATTCTGTCTGTCTGTCTGTCTGTCTGTCTGTCTGTCTGTCTGTCCGTTAGATTGCAGCTAAACGGCTCGGCCGATTTTCTTCAAACTTGGTAGATATGGGTTTTAATTTTTTCCCCCCGGATGTTTTTTGATTTGATTTTTTAAGACCTAAAATAACGGTACCCCCATACGAATTTTTTTCGAAATTTTATAAACATTTTTTTTTCTCAAAAACTGTTCGACAGATTTTAAAAATAAAAACACAAAAAAATTTCATTTAATTAAAGCTAGGTAATGGTTGAAAAAAAATTTCTGAAAAATGGTTATTGAGGGTACCCCCCATGGAACCATTTTTTTTGTTTTTGATTTTTTCAAAAACGGTACAGCCGATTTTGATCATTTTTTTTTTGCTAAGGCTCCCCAAAAACCTGAATAGAATTGTGTACTCAAATTTTCAAAAAAAATTTTTTTGGATTTTAAAAAAAAACTTAAAAATTTGTTTTTCAAAACTCAATATTTCGAAAACCCTATGCTAGATTTTTTTCAAACTGGCTAAATAAAAGTTTTTCAATATAATCTACAAGATGTGATAAAAAAATTTTATTTTACCTAAAAATAAAGGTACCTACCATACAAATGCTAAAAAATTAAAAAAAATGCTTTTCAAAAATCGTATTTTTATCGAAAACGGTTCCGAGAATTTTGATAAAATTTTTTTTCTTTCAATTAATTTTTACGATCTTTAATTTAATAAAAAAAAAATTTGAAATTAAGACATTACAGCTTGTACCTACCATAGAACCATTTTTTCGAATTTTGAATTTCTCATTATCCACATAACGGATCCTAATGAAATTTTTCAAAGAGAAGCTTCTAAAAAGTCTAAAACACATTGCATTTCAAAACTTTAAAATTAATATTTTTTGAATTTTTGAAAAAAAAATCTATTTTTTATTTTTTTTTTGAAAATTCGATATCTTATGAACGGCTCAATATTTTTTTTTGTAAATTTTATTTTTATTCGAACAATAATTAAAACTTTAAATTGGCGTACCAAAATTTTTTCTTCAAAAGCTTTTAAAAAGTTTGTACATAAAAGCTTTTTTTAAGAAACGACTACGACTTATAATTTTTGTTCTTGCATAAATTCATATTTGGATAGCATTTTGTTTTTGTCTCTTACTACTAAAAGAATTTAAAAAATAATTTGATCCTTATGAACAGTTTTCTCTAATAACATTCGATTTTAAAATTCCTAGTCTGTTACATAAGAGCAAGTTCGTGCGACCCAGTCGTGCATTTTATTTTTATCAAAATCCAAAAAAAGCTTTAAACTTTTTTTTTATTCACAAGACCCAATAGCTCAAAAATGAGACCGAGAACGTATAGACGCATAGATTGATGGTCGATATGACAAAAATATTTTTTACCTGAAACCAATACTTGCCCTATAGAACAGATAAAAAATCGCTTGATTTATTGCTTAAAGCTGATTAAATTTTCTCTTAAATGTCTTAAATATGTTAAAAAAAACTAATCATGGCAATTTTGAACATGTTCAAAAGTGCCCCAACACGCTATAAATATTTAACTAAAATATATCCAGTAAAAAACTTACCGCAATTAGGTTTAAAATTTATTTTTCCTCCAAAAAAAATGTGTTCCTGTTTTAAAATCGCGCAGTAATTTTTGTTTAAACTCTTACAACTAAAAAACGAAAACAAAACAATTCCACCAGCAAAAGTACCCTTCACCTCTAAGTCCGAGAGACAACTGAGATGTTCAAGGAAAGTCAATGACGTTTATATATATGGTATTGATAGGTTAAAATTTTAAATTACTTTTAAAAAAGAGTAATAAAGTAAAATTTTATAAGTTCAAATGTGCCCCGTGTTCAAATGTGCCCCACTCTCCCCTACAGTTTTTGAAAAAATCAAAAACAAATAAATCGTTCAAAGAGAGGGGTACACCATTAATAAACATTTTTTGGAATTCTTTTCAACTATTGCCTTTATTTAAACTAAATGAAAATTTGGGATTTTTTTAAAGAAAATTATGTCGAACAGTTTTTGAGAAAAAAAAATGTGTAAGGTGCGGTTAGTTTTGGTCTTAAAAAAACAGAAAAAAACGTGTAGGGAGAAAAATTTAAAACGATATCTAACCAAATCTGTTTAGGCTGTAGTCGAACAGACAGACAAACAGACAAAATTGTCAGACCCACTTTTTTCGTCTTCGCTATCATCGTAATGTCAAATTTCAAATTCGATTTTATTACGAATGCATAACTTGCCTTATAAAAGGTGGTCCAACAAAACGCACGATGTTAATTGTAAATAAAACAAAAAGTTTTCAGAGAATTATCTAAATATTTTTATTATGATAGAAGGATCTATGAGAATTATTTGTGAAATAAAATATTGGCCAAATGCTTACCACGGCTTCGGTGGCATACCTCTATCCGATGGTCCTTATTTTCAATAACTCTGAGACATAATTGAGGTTCAATGTCGTTTAATGTGCCGAATTATCTCATCCTTTAACTCTTGAATTGTTCTTGGCATATGGACGTACACTTTTTCTTTTAAATATCCCCAAAGAAAGAAGTCCAACGGTGTCAAATCACATGATCTTGGCGGCCAATTGACATCGCCACCACGTGAGATCACACGGCCATTACATTTTTCGCGCAAAAGAGCCACTGATTCGTTGGCTGTGTGGCAAGTTGCATCATCCTGTTGGAAACACATATCGTCCAGGTCCAAACTCTCAATTTCTGACCACAAGAAGTCTGTTATCATCTCGCGATAGCGAATACCATTCACGGTAACTGCTTGACCGACCTCATTTTCGAAGAAGTACAGCCCGATGACGCCGCCCGCCAGCCCATAAACCACACCAAACAGTAACTCTTTGTGGATGCATCGGCTTTTCAACAATCACTCGTGGATTCTCATTTGCCCAAATGCGGCAATTCTGCTTGTTAACGAATCCACTGAGGTGAAAGTGTGCCATTGACGACCGACGCTTGAAATGGTCAGTTGGCTTCAGCTCTTGAGTCAATCAGTGATGTTCGTGAGATATTCCACTGTTGGGCACGACGACGGCGAGTCGAGGTGGACGGCTCTTCTGCCACACTATCGCGAAAAACAGAAATGTTTTCCGCAAAACGAACTGGGCGAGCACGCACAGTTCTCGAAATTTAAGAAAATATTTTTTTTCTCAAAAATCTGCCGATTTTTTTTTTTAGCAATTTTTTCATATTTTCCATAAAGGTATATACTCGATTGAATGGCAAAAAAAGAGAGGTCGTGTACACATTCATCAACAACAGAGGACTTAGTCAAATCGGAATCCCTGCTTCGATAAGGGATAGAAACAGTTTCCTAGAAAGAAGCAGAAGCAAAAATGTGTGTAAACTCAAAACTCTCAACGTGTAACAAACGGGAGTGGTGGGTTTTTTCTTCGATGTCCCAGGAGGAACAGGTATATTATTTTGCATCATTTGGATATTGGCTTGCGTCGGTCCTAATGCAGAATGGTATCAATGGGAATTTCGACCAGCCTTTTGGACGGGTGGACGCACTGAGCACTCAGAACTCAAGCCTCCATTGAATGTGAATCATACAGAAACAACATTTCGCAATATCTGCAAAAACTGAGTCAAGTCCACAATCCTTCAACGAAAGCATAATGATCTATTAGAAATCGTTCAAATCGACGCCTGGACTTTTTGCGTGCTTTTTGAGGAAAAACCCAAACGATGGGAGATGGATGCCAACAAGCTCGATGAAAAAATTCAATTGAAACTGCCCACCGAAACAGTCAAATAGCTACTAATAGAACGACACAGTCATGCGCATGGTCGAAGAACAGGCCGTCAATTATCCGACTGAAGTTTTGAACTCATTAGAACCACACGGAATGCCGCCGAACGTATTAAAATTGCAGGCTCCATTACTGGTAATACTTATTTGCAATTTAAACGCACCAAAGTTGTGCAACGGAACTAAATTCCCCATCAAGCAAGTGTCACCGAAGTTAATCGAGGCAAAAATCATCCTTCAAAGTCGAAGATGTACTGATTGCACGGATGCCAATTATCAACGATTTACCATTCGAATTGCTGTGGCTCCAGTTGCCTTTGCTAAAACCATCAACAGAGCACAAGACCAATCTTTAACTATGTACTGCCGGCTTAAATTTGGAAAATTCATATTTTTTCAAACGACCTGTCTTGCTCCTAAATTATCAAATCGAAAAATGTGTATGTTGTCACACAAAATAAAAAAACATAAAACATTATCTGTTCGGTGGTCTTAAGGCTTCTCTAAGGCTTCGTCACATGGCCACTCTGATCCATCCACCAGAAGTCACCTGGTTATAGATACTTTAGTGCTTCCCGTCCGAAGACTGGACGTATCGCTAGTGGTTTTCTCTGAAAGGCTGAAATGAATGCCTAAGATTTTATCTTAAGAATACAAAATTCGAATATTTTTTTTTTTTATTTTTCCGTTAAAGACCAAAATCGTCAGCTATTCTGTGCTAATTCCTTCCTTGCGTAGTTTTTCTCTAGCCATTTGGAGATATTTTCCTCATAATTCTTCTGGAATGTCTTCCTAGTTGATAATTCATTTCGAATTCGTCTTTCCATATTAATTGATCCATCCCGAATAGCAACCTATAGGAAGACGATTTTCAAATGCAAATTTAAATACAAAATGAACCAATAACTCACTGCAGTTTGCTTATCCTTCTCGTCCAGATGTTCAAAAATCATTGGCCTGGCTTCGTGATTCAATAGATACAGCATTGACAAAGCTTGAGTTCCCAAATATACACCCCTGGGACTATCTGTCGACTTTTCATTCGATATAATTTCAAGAAAATATCGAATATTTTCCAAGGACTTCACACATTTCAAGGAAAACAAAAATTCGTAGAACTTCACAATACTTCGATCGTGAGATGTTACTTTCCTTGCCAGCTTTTTGAATTCGTCAAATGCAGCTGTCTTGAGACCTTGACAAAGTGTGAAATCGGATTTCAAGTGTTCGTCACTTAGTTCATTGAGAAAGTAATCATTGGTTAGTTGCTTTGTATAGTGAAGGCAATCGCTGAGATCGACTTCGCATGCGATCTTGAGAATCTTGTCTTTGAATGAGGTATCATAGGCGGATAGTAAGTGATCATGTTTTGAAGAATTGTAGATTTTTTGAAAAACATCTCTTACCAAATCACGCATAAATGATTTGAACATTTCCTGAGTTTGCCCGCCATGTAATTGGTCATAAAACAGCAATAGCACGTTAGCTGCATTCTCCCAGACCAATAAGTCCTCTTCGAACTGAAGGTACTGAATGACATCCAATAAAGTGTCCACTGACAAAACATTCTTACCTTCGAGGTCAGCAAGGTCACGAAGAAATTTCGCACGATTGAAGCGATGTATCTGCTTGTGATCCTTGTTGAGTGCTTCGGCTATTAGGCGCATACTTTGGTCATCGTATTCTACATGATAAAGACCAATTTGCTGCTTGTCCACAATCAACCAATCAGTGTTTTTGATATTTAGATTTAGGTCTTCGAAGCTGATTGTAACTTCCTCTTGCGCAGGCATTATGTAATCGGCAGTAGTTCTTTGAAAATTTGGATTTGATGCTGTGGCAAAGCTCAGCGGAATCCACCATTTTTCTTTGGATGAGGGATTTTTGGGTTTTTGTCGGATTGTTATTGTTCCATTGTTGAAGTTCCTTGTTATGATGACTGTTGGTATTCCTATGTTATGTGTCCAAGAACGCATGATAGCAGCTGTTTTGTTGTCTTGGAATAGGCTGACCTTGTCCTCATCAACGGCTTCTTGGATAGCTTCAAAGAGGTCGTTTTCGTCAGCAACAGAGTATTGACTGAAAAGGTTGATCGTTTTAAGTTTTGTACATAATTTTAATATAAATGTATGTTCTTACAATCTTGTCAAATAAAGGACTACACCTTTGACGAAAGTCTTATGTCCAATAGCGTGATGAAACATTCTTACAAAACAGCCACCTGCCAAATTAAAACAGTGTTAAAAACTAGGCAATCTGCAGAAGTTTAAGAATAATAATCATAACATGGTATTACAATAATTATACGCTGTATTAAGGCCGAAATATTTTTATTTTGCATTGTGATAGTAATCATGAAGTCGTTAAATGAAACAAAAACTTGACTGACCAAGGTTTGCCGACCTGGTCATGTGACTTCAGTAGCGTGATGCATAGTTCATTAGATTGTGATTTCCTTGGCTTTGGTTTAAATGACTGTTAAAGTGAATATACTAGACAAACTACTACTTTAAGAATCGTTTTTGTCATGGGGTTCATAGGTTTGGAGATATTACAGTTTTTATTAATTTTTAGGATAGCCATCTTTGAGAGGTACGCAGATAGTATTGATATTGGAATGCTAGGTGCTTGGGATTTTCCCGATAGCTCATTTCTGATTCAGAAGGGTCTGGAGTACATAGGAGATATTACACTTTTTTGTATTTTTGGATAAACATCTTTGAGATTTCTGAACAACATTGATATGGCTACGGTCGTAGTCTTTCGGATTTTCCACAACTTCTCAAACTTAAGTTTTGGTTAAGAAGGATCTCACCACATGGATTTGGATACATTGCACATTACCTAATACCTCATTTTTGACTGAGATACATCTGCAGTGCCTGGATTTAGAGATATTGCATTTTTTTACTTCAGTACTGAATGTACATTTTTGAAATGAATGAATATTAAGATGGGAGGCTTTGCGGATTTAACACAAGATCTTATACCTCTTTTTTTTAATAAAAATGCTCTGATGTACATTGATTTTGCAATAACAAGCATTTATAGGTTTAAGCATTTTTGTGTGCTTTTAAGGACTACCTTTAATAATTTTACTTAAGTATGGATAAGGTTTTTGAATTGTCTGCTAAATCTAATACTTACTTTTGAGTTTTAACCTCTATTAGACCTATTTACTTAGTGGCAGTTATTTTAATTCATTTAAAATCTTCTCAAGTCTTGTTTCGGACGCAATAGATAATCTTATTTTACAAGATATAAAAGTTTGTATATAATATCCTTAGCAGAGTTGGTTTCAAGATAGTGTGCCTATCATCACCTTTGAAACGGACAAATCACCATATTGTGTCAAAAGACCTATAGGAAATCAATGGTACGAGTATGCCTCGCAAGCTGAATAACCGCTATGGATAACTTTTCATACAGAGGAACCTTGCTTCACCACACTTCCAAGTAGTCATTGAACTATTAACTATTTTGTTGTATTTTCTGAATCAATAGTGCGCAAAAGGGCAAATTTTTCAACTCCTCTAATACCTACCACGCAAGTCAAAAAATTAGCTCTGAGAAGCCAGAATCCTGATAACATTTTGGAAGGGATATGCCCAGTTTGTTTATTCAATAAATTAAATCATTTACCGACTTTCAGTTAAAAAATATATTCAGCTTTTTTATTTTATAGCAACTATCAAAAAAACTTTAAAAAGTCGTCCAATATTTGAAAATGGAAACAAGAGTATAAAGCCAATTTGTTGAATTTCCCCAGTGATAAAATTTGGTAAAATCAACTTTTTTTTTTTATAAAAACTCTTAAAAACTATCAATAAATTTTAACGCAAAGATAAGTACCTAGTTTGGAGTATTTCTGGCGATTAATTCCAAGCATATTTCACCACGCAATACTTAAGAGTGCTACCTATCTTACTGTCTCTTGGAAAAAAGTGAGAAATCCTTCAAGAGTTTCTCAAGTCATTTACAAATGAAGAGTTGATGAAACACAGAACCCTATCTTGGTTACATATATCTACATACCTTTTTTAGAGAGTTCCTATACAAATTGAAAGACTAATATTTTTTTTTTAACCGAGGTTGGGAATATCAATTTTTTTTGATGAATTAATAATAGACCAGCGATGAACAAATGAATCTGATATAATTATGTAACTGCCACAAAAATTTACGAGGGTAGGATGTCGACTTCACAGAGTATACACTATAGTATTTCTAAGAATTTTGATGATCTACTCGTATGTACATTCAGATTAAACCTCAGAATTTAACAATTGTATCAGGTTTTTTAGATTTCATAGTCTAAACATAAAAAGAAACTGTTTTGTCAATTATACTTTGGGGTGTGCTACATTATGGGTAACTTTTCTCCAGGTACTATAATACTTATCCTGCCACTCCGAACAGTAACGACGATGATTTGGTGATCCATTCCAGTCGCTGCCAAATATAAACAAAATTTTGCAGTGTTACCACTTCTCACGAGGAGGTGACCAATAATCCAACAGTATCTCTGGCCATGAAAAAATTCTTGTAAGCTTAGACATTCGGACTCATAAAATTGTAGGTCCCCTCCATTTCTGCCCAAAACATCCATATATGTAGAATTGATTGAGGTATATAAGTCATTAGACATTGCATTTCTACGAGCTATTCAAATTATTTATAAGCAGAACATAACTAAAATTATTTTTGAAAACGCTGCTGGAAGAAAATTTTGATTCGAGAAGTTGCTATAAAAATAATTGTAGCATATTTTTAACTCTTGGGAAAAATAAGAATTCTTTTTTTTTTTTTGTAAATAAACATGGACAGTGCACAGACGAACTCAAAAGATTGTAGGTCACCTCCATTCCTGCCGACAGAATAAGTGCAAGCTGAAATGGTTGAAAATTCTGAATTATTAGCCGATCGTTTTTCAAGGGCCGTGAAGCCGCCAATCATAAGTGTTTAAGGCCCATTTGCTGATACAGATAGAAAATAAGCGCTTACGTTGAACCAGCGGCGACGCGTGCCTAAAAAATGTAGTCGTTCAGTTTCAAAATTCTAATTTGCAATGCCAAGAAGTCATACAAGTCTTTTTTTTATATATAAGGGTACATTATAATCAGCCTTATCGCCAATTCCGGGGGAAATTGCTCTCCCCCGGATTTTATTTTTTCCCAGGAGTCGAATACTCTTATTATCAATCTCCCCCGAATTCAATTTCCCCGGGAAATAACTTCGAACCAGTTTCGAAATATTTTGAGAGAATTAATTAATTGAAATTATTAAACTGTCAAAGTAGTGAATTAATAAGCGAAATAAAATGCATTTTTTAAACATTTCAATTTGGTTTTTCTTAAAATGTATAGCATAACCTTCAGCTTAACCGCTGGAGAAAGATATCGGAGATACCAAACCAGAATTCGAAGGAACTTAAGCGATTGTTCAACATATGTACATATAAGGACAGATATAGTAAATGTTTAGTAGGAAAAAACTAAAAATATTTAGAACGTAGAAATACAAATATTAGTATTTATTGAACATGAGCAAAATAAATAATTTAACAATATTATTTAAATCATTTTCTATTTCTCTATTCTTTCTCTCTATTTCTTTGATTTTCATGAGTCGTTGGTTCTTCTCGATTTTGGCCTGATGTTTTCCTCCAGATGACGGTTTTTCAAGTCATTTTATTTGTTATTGTACGGAATATCTTTTTTACATTTAATTCAATTTCCTTGTAACGTGCTTTTATGTTTTCGTTGCCCTCTGCCAGATTTGTGCACATCGCTTCTTGTATTGAAAGTTCTTGCTGAAGAACATCCGCAGGACTAAGTTTGGGAACGGTTTCTTTTTTAAGGATTGAGTACCTACTCGTTATTCTAAAAGTAGTGGGAGTGTATTCATCTTCTCTCTTATCGTTCTCATTGTCTAAAGCCTTTTGAATAGTTATACTTCAGGGTTTGATCTTGTTGCCTTTGTACGAGTAATAGTCAATCCAAGTTTCCAAAAGGATTTCATATTGTCTTTTTCTCTTTTATGGTAACCTCTTGCACTATCTGTATTTCTTTCCATTATTTCCCGCATCGCATTTATTTACCGCTTGATATATGTAGATAAAAATGAATTGTTAAATAATGTTAAAATAAACGAACAAAATTGGATATAAAAAAGGTGAAAGTAAAACTTATATGTTATATTTTTCAAATCCTCCAGCTAAACTGTAGTGAATTTTTTCCAGGGAAATGTCATTAATTTTCCTTCGGAAAAAAAATTGGCGATGCCTACTTTTTTCCTTGGAATTTTTTCCTTTTTTCGAAAATTGTTTATGATTGGAGAGTATCACACGGGGGAAAAAATCCGGGGGAGAATTTATTCGCGATAAGGCTGAATGTTTTTATTTTTATGTTAATAATAAATAGGTATGTGTTGATTAAGTACCAGCTAGCCGTTTTCCTCATTTCCTTCATTCCACAGAAAAAAAGCTTTCCTCGTTCAAAACTGATTTGAACGAAATCGTCCCTATGAACGACGGGCGTCTCATTTCTCATATTCGAAAAAATAAAAAAATAAAATATTGGAATATGTACCTAAATAAATATGTTTTAATGTATTTGTTTTAATGTATTAAAAAATAAATAAATAATAATAAATAAATAAACTACTTACCTACGCCCTAGCTACCCGTTTTCCTCATTTCCATCGTTCTATATGTGACGTTAACAATCAAACAGAGGCTAAAAAAAATGAACATGAAACCGAGCAAAAGGGCGGAAACCTACGAGTATAATTCCTGAAATATTTAAGATAATTCAATGCAGTAAATTTTGTAAAATTTGTAGAAGTCTTTTTTATTAGATTGACCAAAAAAAATACTAAAGGGACCTTTTATTTTCGTCCTTTAGTGAAATGTATTTTTTTTAGGCAGTTTTGTTTGTTAGAAATATATTTAGCGCGTTTTGAAAATAAGTTTCTTAAATTTTGATTCTCAAATGCCTGTAAAATTAAAAAAGAAGAGAAAATTTAAGTAAGGAAAAGTTCTTTTTATTGGAATTCATTAAAACTTATTTAACAATGATAACAAAGAATACGAAAGAATACGATAGGTAAACTAAAGATCCTTTTATAAGGATAAACAATTTTAGCACCCTTTTGAAAAACAATCCTATCTATTTGATTTCATTTAGAGAAAAATAGAGCTGTTTTGAAATTTACAAGCATTGTATGAAAAATAGTACACATTTGATTGTTAAAAAATAACAAATAGCCTCGTTTTTATCCTTAACTCAACATTAAAATAGTAATAACTTCTAAACCAGCCCGTTTTTAAATACAATTTTTCAACCATTATATAGCTCTCTTTGATACGCAAATTTTGGTATACCACACTCCATATTTTGAAAAAAGTGCCTTAGCACCGTTTTGATTGTTAACGTCACATATATTAAAAAAAAAGCTCTACTCGTTCAAAACAGATTTGCACGAAATGCTACCTACAACGAGCGAATTGTTTTTTTTTTTTCTTGTATGCTTTCTATGGGTTCATTTCGTTGCCAAATCGTATGAACGACTTGGGTAGATACACATCGGTTGAGTGAAAACAAAACAGCAGCAGGTAGCTAGTTCGTTTTGTTTTATTTGGGTAGTTCACAGAAGGAATGCACGAGTTGGAAAATGGAAAATATGTACGTATACATTAGATATAACTATAAGGAATGAACGAACAGTATGAGTATGAGGTGTGGGTTAATTAGATAGAAATTAAAATAATGTCGCCTGTAAGCTAGTCGTTCATGCACGACTTGAACAATATGACGCCTCGCCACTGCGTTGAACATAAATATTTAAGTTTCATTTCAGCAAATGGCCCTAAATATCGGAATACCGGTCATGCAGGAAATACATCACAGAAACCGTTATGCTTTTAAATCTTGATATCTTATTTACTGACACGGCTTACTTTGGAATGTCCTACTTATTTTCTTGAAATCTTACCAGAACTTTTTTTTTGTTTTGAAAAACAGCATTCCTGGAATTTACTCTGCTGCATTTCTTTAGTTTGTGTTTCAAAATATAAAAATTTTTAAAATCAATTTTGTATCGGTTTCTTCGCCTCTCTTAAATTTTGTTCATCCCTCTCAACAACTCATAATATTTGTAAACATCATGAAAGTGAATAACCTATTATTATTGTTAAAAGTGGTTCGAAACAGACTTTCTAACTTCAAATTAAGTGCTAACTCAATTAATGGTAAACTTGCGTTAAATAGTAATAATCTTCATCAAGTAGTATTGATAATTCCAAGAAATGCTTATCAATCTTTCCGTAGGTACTGATGAAAAATTCTTCCAAGATAGACTAATGGGCTGACAGTTGATCTTGTTACCGTCACACTTAGGTCAATGTGGATCCGTTCTGATACCCTAAGAGTTGTGACCCCCATATTTTGAAACCTATGATAATCCTATGTCTTTTAAGCCCGTTTAGGGTGTTGATGAGTTTCAGCAAGCTATAGCCTGAAATGTCAGAGGGTACTTCTAAATCAACTGGTTGAGAAGAGGTCGACGCCTTTTAAGGGTGTGATCCTTTCATTTACATCCACTTGAAAAATCATCGCTCCACCAGGCCCGTAGGAGCAACGTCTGGAATATGAGTTTGTTGGATCGGTGTTTGGTGTACATGTCTGTTTGTTTGGTCAGTATTGCTGATTAAGTCGAAATTGCCTTTCCTCAAGAGGAATTCACCAATCTTATGGAGAGGTGGCCATTTTTAAATGATTTTCAGAGTTAAGGAATTTTCAAGCCATTTGGTATCGTTATCAAATTTCGATAGAAATGAATCCTTCAAGTCATTGAAGAAGTGTTTCCCAAACACTCCAAAATAGAGGCAATAAATTTACCTCAAACAAGAACGTTTAACAGCGCGTCTTGCATTATACACTTATAGATAGTGGTAACCCCAGGGTAATATTGGAGCTCATCATCGATCGTCCTAAGCTCAGAATTCGTAAAAGTATAACTGTCAAAAATTAAAGCAGTTTCTCGTGGAAGTGCACAATAGATCAATAAGTTGTAGTGCACTTACACCCCATGTTTATTCATTTCTCCTATATTCCTCCACTAGAACAATTCAACAATAATTCTCGCGCTATAGGGAATGCCCATCAGTTTATACTTAAGTCCATTTTCGAATGTAACGTTTAGTTCAGAGATTTCTTCCTTAGCCACACACACACGCGGATGTGGAATATTTTATCTAGTTCTATTTTCATCTTCCATTTCAATATCAAAACTTCAAAACCAATGTACATTGGTATCTGCTCTCAAATCCTTCCCTAATTTTCTAAGAATCACTTTATGTTAAACATGTAAAGGGAGATTCAAAAGCCTTTTTGAGCGTGGGCCAAAAAAAACTTACCAATTACAATTATTTCGGAAACGAACAAAACTGGAGATTTTTCTAGATGAACGAGAGGATTAATTCACCCAAGAATGAAGATCCTGGTTGGTACGCAAGTATAGAGCGTATTGCTCGAAACAGGTATTGCATATTATATCTAAAGATCACGGTGAGCTGAAAGCTAAGTTCATGCATTTATATCAAGACAGTTAATTTAATTTTACCAAATCTGTAAGCAATCACATTGTAAGCTCTTCTGATATCGAGTTCTTTTTCTACGTAGAGTGTCATTGATTGATGATAACTGTGCTTAAAAGTCCCTCTCATTTCTCTCGAAATGAAGTATTCGTCCATGTTTTTTTCTGGAAAGACCTGCAATTTAAAAAAAAAAATATAAAACAAATCATGTATGCTTCATCCTCTCTTACCAATTGCGCTGCAATATAACTAAAATAAACAGCAAATCCCTCTTTGAGCCAAACATAAGTCCACCATTTTGGCGAAACCAAATTTCCAAACCACTGATGAGCGATTTCGTGATTTTGCGATACGATCTTATGAATTTCCTCCAATGAATTATTTCGAACGTTGGTAACGAAATTTTTATTGTTATAAATTAGAAGACCCCAGTTTTCCATTGCAATGCCATAGGTTTTCTCCACTCGAATATGATCGAGCTTCGGAAGAGGATACTCAATTCCGAAATAGTTTTCGAGGGCAGTTAGCGAAGAGATGCCATTTTTTAAGGCATGGCTGCCGTTGTCTTTGGAATTTGGTGGAAAGAATACTCTATGCTCTCGACCGTTGACAATTTCTCCGGTGTGATGGTAGTTGGTGACGGCAAAAGCAACCAAATAAGTGGACATCCTTGGGGTCTTGAGGAAGGTGGTAGTTGTCATTTGTGTGTCGGAACTGATGATGGATACAAATTAAAAAAGGAACTTATGAGATTTTTGAGTTTTATTTCAGCATAATGGGTCTTAATTACCTTTGAATGGGCATTCCATCTACGGGCATATTTGACAGAGCTGTATAGTTGCTTCCATGAGTGATGCTGATGATAAATCTGGCCTTCAAATGTGGTTCATCGAAGCACGGAAAAGCTACCCGAGCGCTAGTTGGTTCAAACTGAGTTATTGCTATTGGGCTAAAAATGAAGAAATTATGTACGAAAAAGGTCTAGACAACAAACTATTTTCTAATTATTCTTAAATTCGTGATGTTGTGGTGTTATTATGTGTTGTATCAGGTCTTCGACTGAGCATTCTAATCAAACGTGTTTTGTTGCAAAATATCAGTATTTTCTTTAAGCATAGTTGTTTTTCTTTCCACAAGAACTGTGTGGTCTCTTTCACACATATAGAAAAAATAGTTTGCAATGAAGTATGATATATAGCCCAATTGAAGCTTAATAATTTTCAACAACACGATACAAGTGTGGTCTGGCTTGAAATTTTAACGTATTTAATTATTATTGAATATTTTTTTGCTTACTAATTTTTTATAGAATAAGCTTCAGGAAACTTGGGAGATTTAAACTGATCAATTTTATTTTGAAAATCAGCATTTGATTTTTCAGGCACATAGACCATGCCGAAATTTCTTTCAAGTTCCTATCTTTTACCGATATGTAAAATGGAAATGATGTTAGCATTGCTAGGGTGAAATAAAATATTGAGGAAATTCCCAAAATTCTGAAGTTGAAGAAGTTCACGAGCTAAAACTTAATGATCTAATTCGCTCGACGGCGTTTTGAATTTTTTTTGTAGAAAACAAGGGGTTTGATCCATGAGACACATTTTTACATAAATAACCACGAGCATTAAAATACCTAATATGGAACGCCCTAATTCTAAGATAATTGTTGAACACCACTAAATGCACCCGCTAGGATACTTAGTACAAGTACAAATATCATGCATTAGATTTAGGATCTTAATAGAGAGAGGCTGATAGGACCTAAGATGCTCTGAAAAAAGTACCTCGTATTGAAGAAAACTATGGACACATATTTCTAAACGTTAATAAATTCAAAAGTTGAACATTATGTCAGATAGCCATGCAGCACTCAAAGCACCAAGCTGCTAAGCCACCATGTCTAAGTTGTAGACGGGCTATACGAACTTGGCAAGAACAATAATATCTTACTTCATTGGGCACCTGGACATGTAGCAAAAATAAGCGCAAGGACTTCTATAATTGGTGCAGAGCACTACTGCGGGTAAGAGAAAACTGGATTCAAAACGAAATCAAAATAGAGGAAGAAGCCAAAAGATCCAACAACTGGAAAGAATTCGAAGCCCTAATGCTTCAAAGAAACAAGTATCTGGGATGGTATCAGGTTGAGGGGAGTGATTTAAGGTACTCCAAAATTAACTTGAAGGAAGAGCTGTAGGGTAACAACTCATCTAGCTCTAGTGGCGGCAAATTAGATCTTTAAAGCACAGTATAAACCCATAAATATTAAAAATTAGAACTCATTACAGCTCGTAGAGAGCCCAAACCTGATTTATAACTCTCAATCATCTTGTGTGCGTGTTAACAGCATAGGAGGGGGCCTACGATGTTTTACAGGTTCGGAACGTCTGAGAATTGAACCCAAGACTCCCTGCATGATAGACCAATAAACTAACCATTATTCCAAGGGAAACTAAAATGCTACATACATAAAATCAGAAATAAATTAATTTAAAATTAAATCAATCTTGAAGTAGCTTATGCGTCACTCTGTATAATGACATTTAAGAATGGAAACTAGACCAGGGCCTTGCAGCTATTCAATCCTCCAAGTTAAGGACCACTTAAAGCCAGATTTCTGGAGACCCCAATAAGAAAAGGACATCCAATTATATCTTTTAAACAAGTTCTTATAAATGTAGAAATGGCGCCCGGGCACTCAACCCAGACAACAAAATTAGCGCTGAAATGCGAGGAAGTCGAAAGGAAAGAAAGACTCATTTTATAGCAATATTGATAGTGATAATATATTTTCACGTTGTCATAATGTAATGCTTGAATTATTCATCACGGCATTGAAGCTGTATATATATACTTAGGTATTATTCAGAGAATCGTATATTTTTTTATGCGGATTTGATAACCATTAAGGCTGAATATTGTAGCTGGATGAACTTTAATTCCTGTTTTCTTTTTTAATGTGATATCAATTCATAACTTAATCGTTTTAAATATTTTTGTTTTTATAAGTTTTGTTAAAAAGGTCTGTTTGAATAAACAAACAGCAACGTACCAACACGATACAAACAATACTTTTCATAGTGTCATTGTAGAATCCAGATTGTCTTCTGAGATTTCTTGCAGGGAGAACGATCTCATTCTTAGATTCGGTTACCTTTTTACATAAGTTCAATACTGAATTAAATCCATTTACGACCGAATTTCTTCATGAATTCAGTTATTAATGTACAAGTAACACGTCGTGGGTTGCAATGCAGTGGACTAGGGTTCGATGGAAGGGTTTTGGTGGGACTTATCTACAAATTGATCTGCTTAATTTTGAAGACTTACGACGTTATTCTATAAAATTTGCATTATATCGGTTTGGAAATATTAAGAAGATCTTAGAGACGTCTAAAACTTCTAAGAAAAATAATTTTTCAACATGTATGGAAGTTTAAAGATTGATAATGCCAAAATCGATATATGATAAATAATCTGCTTTAAAATATCGTAATGTGTTGAGGATGAATTTTGAACCATTTAAAAATCAGGCGATATTCTGGAAGTTGGAAAATAAAAAAATTCTTAGAATAATTTTCGAAAAATATATATTTTTAAGAATTTATATTCTTTTAACTTTCAAAAGAAGATATTGAGGAAAAATAAAAAAAATGATTAAATGTTAATAACATCTTAATTTTAATTATTTCGTATGTAAAAAAAGTTCATACTAATTTAAGCACAAAGAAAACGTTTTGTAAAAATTCTTGGAGCCATTTTCGATCAAAATAAGATTTGCTTTTACGGTTTTTTAATATTCGTATGATAAAAATAGGTTTGTTGGTTGAGCCATGAAAAACCTGAACTCACCCTGATGATTAAATTCTGTTTTTCTTTAGACCTGGAGTCGCCCTGATCTCGCCCTGAAGTACATAGATCAAGGTTTCTTGCTGTGGCGAGTTCAGATAACGAATAAGGTGTCAAAAGTAAATGTAAGATTTCATATCTATTTCTTTTTTTATCGTTTGTCAGTTCGCATCTTGTATGTTATTGCTTACGTTTCCAATTAAATGTATGTTGTACTCATCAGATGGAATATTTACAACGTAAAGTTGTTCTTGTTAATTTTTAACTCTGATTTACAAAAAATTTAAAGCTTCACCAGAAAACAGAATTATTTGTTTCTTGTGTTTAGGAGTTGTTTTTTGAAAACCGAAAACCCCAGTTTTTTTGGCAACGCTCTGGGTTGTCAAGAAAGCCTGGGTAAAGTTGAACGAACGAACCTAATGATTTTTGGCTCTAAAGACATTTGTATATAAAATCGTTTGGCCAGTATTGATGCCAAGTTTTCCTAATGGGTTAAAAATAGAATACACGACTGGGTCGCACCAACTTGCTCTTATATAAAAGACTTATTTTAAAAATGCATCTTACTAGGAAAAACTGTTCTTCAGCATTAAATTCATTTAGTAGTTCTTAGTAGTAGGAGGTAAAAACAGAATGTCATATGATTTCTTAAGTAAATATGAATTCATGCAAGAACAAAAATTATAAGTCGTTGTAGCAATTTCTCAAAACATTAAACTTTCTTAAAACATGTTTAAGAAAAAATATTTTAATACGTAAATTTTAAGTTTTTAATTTCAAAAAAAATATGGACTTTTTTCGAGATATAGAATTTTCAAAAAATAGTGATTTCTTTTTTTCAAAAATTTAAAAAATTTTGTTTTTTTAAGTTTTGAAAAGACATGTTTTTGAAAGTTTTCAGATGCTTCTCTACACGAAATTTCAAAAAATCTGTTGTTATGTCGATAATGAGAATTTCAAAATTTGAAAAATGGTTCTATGGTAGGTACAGTCAGTTATATCCTAATTTTTTTTTTTATTAAATTATAGATCATAGAAATTAATGGAACGAACAAAATTTTTATCAAAATTCTAAAAACCATTTTCGAGAAAAATACGATTTTCGAAAACCATTTTTTAACATTGAGTACATGAGTACCGTTAATTTTAAATAAAATGAAAAACTGATCACATCTTGTAGATTTACAAAAAAATTCAACTGTCAAGTTTTATGAAAATTTAAATGCACGATTCGGAATATTGAGTTTCGAAAAAAAAATTGAAAATTGTTTTTTAAAATCCAAAAAATATGTTGATAATTTTGACAATTTCTACTATTCAAAGTTTTGGTTTAAAAAAAATGATCAAAATAGGTTATACCAATTTTAAGCAAAAACTAAAACAAATAAAACGATTCCAGGGAGAGTACCATTAATAGGTAACAATTTTTGGAAAAAAAATGTTCAAGCATTAGATACCTAATTTTAACTAAAATAAATGTTTTCATTTTTACTTGCGATTTATAGCTACTATAAGGCAAGTTATGCATTCGTTAAAAATTAGAACTCCAGATTTTGATTAAAAGTTAACATTACGATGCTTAAAAAAATTTCTGAAAAATGGTTATAATGGTACCTCCATAGAATCTTTTTTTTTTTTTTTTTTTTTTTTTTTGATTTTCTCATAAACGCTACAACCGCTTTTGGTCTTTTTTTATGCTAAAGCTTGCCAAAAGTTTGATTAGTATTGTGTCTTAAAATTTTCAAAAAAATTGTTTTGGATTTAAAAAAAACTCAAGTTTTTATTTTTAAACTCAATGCTCGATTTTTTTTACGATTGACAAATAAAAGTTTTTTAATACAAATCTACAAGATTTGAGAAAAAAAATGTATTTTACCTAAGAATAACTGTACCCACCATAAAAATGGTTTTCGAAAATGGTATTTTTCTCGAAAACGGCTTCTAGAATTTTGATAATTTTTAAATTTTGAATTTCTCATTATCTGCATAACGGATTTTAATGACATTTTTTTTATTCAAAAGTTTGAAAAACATTGAATTTCAAAAAAAAATGCAAAAATTCTGTTTAGCTTTTGTTTGGACTTTATTTGATAAAAAATTTAAGAATTTTTCTAATAACAAATTTGTCTTATTTATTTTGTTCATTTTGTTACAAGCTGATCCGATAGGTTTGAATTTGAAAAATTTAATTTTATTGATAAATTTTCATTGATGAAAAGGTGGCCCAAGCCCAAATTAAAAATTTCAATAATCACGAACTTATTCAATTGGATGTAGCGTTTGTACGAAGAAAGTATTTAAGACAAATCAGAAGAGCAATTCTGAAAAGATTCAAGGAAAAAAGAGGCAATGCTTGTGGACTTTCAGAATTCAGCTACATAGATCTTCTGAAGTCTAAACGACTCATAGAAAACGGCATTTAATGTTCTTGTAATTGAACTGATTCATCGATATTGCAGTGCAAAAGTGCAATGATTAAAATTATTTTCTCTATTGAATGAACAAAACGTAAACAATTGAATCATAAATTAATCAGCGCTTAGCCTCCCATTGCAATGATAACAGAATAAAATTGAATTAATTCCCCATATTATAAACAGAGCTCTATGACGATTCGAAGTCCGTTCATACGGCGCGTTTGGCTGCTTGTTTTCTTAGTTTGATAACGATTTGTAAATTCATCACTTTTAATGTATTAGTTATCATAATAATTGTTGTTTAATGTCTCTGTCCCAAGCATAGTACTAAATACATCTCTGACCTCTCTGACAACAAGATAACAAACTGGCTTTGCCAGCGGTATCTTTTTTTTGATTGATGCCAAAGTACAATTTATTAACTTAATAAATCAAAAAAAAAAACTTACATAACGTCACCGAAATCGTCCAAGTAAGTGTCTTTGTAGAA
The DNA here is from genome assembly GCA_911387755.1 of Chrysotoxum bicinctum. NCBI lineage: Eukaryota > Metazoa > Arthropoda > Insecta > Diptera > Syrphidae > Chrysotoxum > Chrysotoxum bicinctum. The sequence goes on along the minus strand of OU426989.1, from coordinate 183,403,457 downwards.
TCCAAAATTTTCGCCTTGATGTCTTCCATCGAACAAAATTTCCAACCGATATTGCTCGCCTGGTCTCAGGTTAAGAGGTTCGATAATCGAACTTATCCTCAGCAAACTCCAATCGTCCTCATGCTGAAATCGAAGCCCTTCAATTTGACGACCTGTTCTTAGATCTTGCAGATACACCTCGAAGCCATGGAGATATTTGGCATGCAGAACAATCTCATCTGTGGGTTCAACTACGTTCAGTTCAATAGTGACATTTCCGTTGTACGGCAGAATGTCCTGGTGAATTCGGGTAGTAATATGCAGGTGGTACTTCGTGGGTTCCAATGAGGTGGGTAAGCGTAAGTGGAATGGGACAACTCTGTCAAAAAACGGAAGCAGACACAACAAGATCTTTAAAAAATCGATAACCAACATGTTGGGACGCGGAGTCGAGACTAAAAGTAGTTTAATCAGCTTATTCCAATAACGCGACAGTTTGCACTGAGCCATCACTGATAAGTTGATGTTTATGTTTATGAGATGATTTAGTTGAATCAATTTGAATTGAGTGTGATTCGAATTGAATTTTATATTTCGATATCGAATTGAGTAAAAACTAATAAGACAAAAAAGTATCTGAGAGTTCTTCGAATAGTTTTTGGTCTCTTTTTTGCACACAATTAAGGAGTATAACTATCCTATCTCATTGATTTGAATGGATGGGAGTTAATTTTGGGGTTTAATTTAAATGCAAGATTATGATCTTTTGTTATCACGACCCGAGCTCTTCTTCCACACTTACTCGTTCGTTTTCCTCTAACTGGTGCCTTCCCAGATACTACATGTATCTTTGGTGCACAAATTCATCACATCTGATGTAATTTCTCAACTTTCTCAACAACCAACTGTGAAGAAACTTATTATGGTATTGCTTTGAGGAGGTTCCTGTTTGAGTTGATGTAGAATTAAAAACGTTATTGGTTGTAACTTCCATGACCTAGTTAGACTTGTCTCAACTTTGGAAATTCTGCCCATATTTTTGTTCTTTTATTTATATGTATTTAGATTTTAATTACGTTTTCTTTTACCATGCTACAAAGTTCAGCCTCCAGTCTGCCTCTTCATTTCTTTAGACATCTAGGTGATCCAGAACTCTATGAAAAGTGATATTTTTATTCTTGTCGTGGTCATAAAGCCTTCCCACACAATCTGATGGTATAGGAACTTATTGCTCTTAGTGTGACTTGGCTATTGACACTTTCAAGAATTCGTTTGGCACATTTGTCTATGGCTTTCAGTTCAGCCTGGAAAAAGTTCGGGGCTGTCCCATTTGTGATAAGAGTTTGGTTCTAGGCCCAAAAATGCATGCTCCAGTTCCTTGAATCATTCCCGATCCATTCAGTATTCCACCTGATGACATTTGCTTTCAGAAAGTTTTTCTTGAAGTTAAATGTCAAGAAGACTTGAAATTGTGGGTCTGGATAATTCCATGTTCAGGTTTTTTACCTACAAATAAATCGCAATAAGGATCTTTATTACGATCCGTGCGAAATGGCGGATGATGACAATATCATCTACATACGTCAATAGTTGGCCAATTTTGTTGAGAAGAGCGCCCTCTGCCATGCACTTCATCTGCTCCAGAATGTGATTGAAGACTTTACATCATAGCGCATCACTATGCTAAAACCACGCTCATGTTTGGAATAGTTCGGAAGAGCTATTTCATAGTTGCACATTGCAGCAAATATTGCAATGATATTTTAATAAATTTTCCATGGATTCTGAGTTCGGCCATCGCCATTAAGACCTCCTGATGATGAATACTTTCATTGTTGAGTCTGGACTTGAGCTTTTTGTATCTTCCCAGAATTTTCCGCAATAAGAAAATGTGGTGTATATAAGATCTGCTAAACTGGAATCCGCACTGAAACTTAGAATACTATAGTATTCCGGGTTGAAGACGCTCACACATCACGTTGGGTAGGATATTATATGTGATGTTTCGTAGGGATATGCTGCGAAAGTTCTTTCAGAACAAAGAAATTACCCTTTTGTAGATGGGGTATTTCGAGGTGATGCGTGGAACATTTTCTTCCCCCAAAACTTTGTTAATGATTTTATGCATGCATCCCATCTAAAAATCACTTCCATATTATTTAAACAGCTCTACTAACCTAGTCACTGACGTCTTTTGTTGAAGATCAGATTTATAACTACGCCTACCTCTTCTATACCGTCTCCTTGAACAGGATCTTCACTGACTAGAAGTAGCTTATTATCTCAGCCAATTACTCACTGAAATGCAATTCAAAACGTCTATTATTTCATGTGGTTCCGTAACTCTAAGTTTTCTTTGGTTATTTCAAAGAGACTTCGTTCCGGTCTAGGGACAAAAAGCTAGTTGCTTGAGTGTTTCAAGAAATATCCGAGTATTGTAAGACAGCTTTTCAGCTCTTCTTTCCACGCTGAATCTTCTTCTCTATGTTCGACATAGCTGGTGTGATATCTTTAATGAACGTGTATACATTTTGTATGAAATTGACATTTATCAACCGACTGACTTAATCCCTTCACATTGAAACCACGCCCCGAAGTAGTGATGCTATACATTTAAAATAGTCTTTAAAATCTTTTAAGTAAGCGTGCTTAACTCATTACTCAACAAGCCCCATCTGACAAAACTATTCATCGTTTGGGCTAGAAATTTGTTGAGTACTGGTAAGTCTGAGATCGTTTACATGCTGTTCATTAATATGCAGTACGTTTTGATGAACTAGCAGAATCAGTAAGAGAGACTGTGTCGTCAGCGTGGTCATCATTTTGGCGTCACTGGAATTACTGTTTTCGATTTGCTTCCGTAAAAAGTGTAATTGACTAAAGGACCAAAGAGGCTAATACTGACGTAAAAGACTAGGAATTTTAAAAACGAAAGTTATTAAAGAAACCTGCTCATAAGGATACAATGATTTTTTTAAATTTTTTTAATAGTTAGAGATAAAAACAGAATGCTATGCAAATATGAATTTATGCAAGAACAAAAATTATAAGTCGTTGTAGTGGTTCCTTAAGAAAATAAACTTTTATGCACAAAATTTTTAAAACATTTTTAAGAAAAAATTTTGGTACGCCAACTTTAAGTTTTTATTATTGTACAAACGAAGCCGTTCTTGAGATATCGAATTTTCCAAAAAAAAAACTTTTTTTTTTAGTTTTGAAATGCAAAGTTTTTTAAACTTTTTAAAAGCTTCTTTATAAAAAATTTTATTAAAATCCGTTATGCCGATAATGAGAAATTCAAAATTCAAAAAAATCGTTCTATGGCAGGTACAGTCAGTAATATCTAGATTTCAATTTTTTTATTTAATTAGATATAGATTGTAAAAATTAATCAAAAGAAGAAAAATTTTAGTAAAATTCTCGGAACCGTTTTCGAGAAAAATACGATTTTCAAAAACCATTTTTTAACATTTGTATGGAAGGTACCGTTAGTTTTAGATAAAACAATTTTTTGTTCTTAAATATTGTAGATTATGTTAAGAAACTATTATTTGTCAAGTTGGAAAAAAATTGATCTTGGGGTTTTCGAAATATTGAGTTTCCAAAAAAAAATTTGAATTTTTTTTAAATCCAAAAAATAAAAAATTGAAAATTTGAAAATGTAATAATATTTAAACTTTAGAAGAGCTTTAGCATAAGAAAAATGGTTTAAATCGGCTATACCGTTTTCGAGAAAATCCAAAACAAAAAAAAAATGGACCCAGGGGGGCTACCAAAAATAACAATTTTTTGAAAATTTTTTTTTCAACCATCACCTAGTTTTAAATAAATGAAATTTTTCAATTTTTTTTTTAAATTCTGTTGGACAGTTTTTGAGAAGAAAAAATATTTATAAAATTTCAAAAAAAAAACCGTATGGTAGGTACCGTTATTTTTGGTCTTAAAAAAAAAGAAAAAAACGTGTGGGGGGAAAAAATCAAAACCCATATCTACCCAGTATGAAGAAAATCGACCGAGCCGTTTAGGCTGTAGTCAAACCGTAAGACAGACAGACAGATAGACAGAATTGCGAGACCCACTTTTTTAGTCTTCGCTATCATCGTAATGTCAACTTTGATCAAAATCTCGAGTTTGATTTTTTTCCGAATGCATAACTTGCCTTACAGTACCTATAAATCGCAAGTAAAAAGGCGTACCTTGCTGCTTTTGTTTGCACTGCAGTATAATCGTACGTACATCTTCTAACATTCAATCTTTCTATGATGGTTGGCAGACTGTAGTGGTCGGTTGTTAAGTGAGAACTCAGGTGTTCCAGGTTTCCAACATCTATCTATGAATACTTGCCTTGGTTCAGTTAGCACATGATTGGTTTGGTTAGTGATTCAACTATCTAAAGAGTTCCAGGTTCAAATCTGCTGAAGATCCAAGAGACCTTTGATTGTAGACTTCAGTATTGAAGTTCCCAAGCACAGATCTTACATTGTACTCCAGACAGATAATAAGACTACTTCTTCATCTTTTCCTTCAAATAATCGGTAGGCTAGTGCGTATATTAATCTAATCACCATGTCCGTACACATATAAGGCTCATCAGTTTAACTGTGTTCTTAGCCAATATAAATCCACATATTTAGCAAACCGGTACTAAAATTCCCAATTGATTGTCATGATATTTAATTTATAATGCATGATGTCGGACTCAAGGTTTCAGGTACATACTCTCAAGTTATTATCATTTGAAAGTAATGATTAAACATTCCTCATCTTGCTTCTTCCACTACCGGTATTCTTACGTGGCAGGGATTACCCAAAAACGCAACTCTCAAGTCCGGGAAATCCGTGCCTTGTCCTTATAACTGCTGACAGAAAAACCAATACCCGTAACCCACTACGGGGATATGAGAGCTACCGCTGGCCCATAACGGAATAGGTTAGGTGAGGTTAGGTTAGTGGGCTTACAGTTGATCTTGTTACTGTTACACTTAGCTAAATGTAGATCCTTTATAATACCCTTGAGTTTGTGACCCCTTGTAATGACACCTATGGTAATCCTATGTCGATCAAGCCCGTTAAGGGTGTAGATGGGTTTCAGCAAGCTATAGCCTGAAATGTCAGAGTGTACTTCTAAATCATTGAAGAAATTTCTGTTGTCACATAATAACCTGGCTAGGGAGAGGTAGACGCTTTCTAAGGGCGTATTCCTTTCATTTACCCCCACTGGAGAAATCATACCTCCCACCAGGCCCGTAAAAGCATGTGGCTCCTTGCAACTTCTGATATGTTTGAGTTTGATATGTCAATGTTTGGTGTATATGTTCGTTGGCTTGGTCAGTAATTGCTGATTAAGTCGAAGAGGGTGTCTTTATACCAAAGAGGATTTTACCAATCTTAGATAAAGGTGGCCCTAACCAACTGATGACCGTGTTCAACGTAGGAGTGGCAATCACTGGTGTATAAGCGAGGTGCCCGCCCATTCTCCATTGGTACTGCTCCTACAAGGAACATGTTGCATCGTAAGTCGTTTTCGTTCGTACTACACTATCGTACAATAGTTGAAGGCGATTTTCTGAGTTTTGGAATTCTCAAGCCATTTGGTATCGTTAACGAATTTTAACATGATTTTGCTTGGAATGTCGCTAAAGAAGTGTCTCCCTGGTGTCGGTTTCTCAGCTGATATACCGCAGGGTAGTGAGAAAGGTAGTGAGGAGTGTATCTCCTCATCACCGCATCCTCTGCATAACGTGTTCATTCGTCATCATTTCTTTCTTAGCAACTTTCTATTACTGAAAATCTTTACTGACCTCAATTCTTAATCTGAAAGATTATCGGTCACCAACAAGTTTGACCTTAACAGAGCTAGAAATATCATTGTCGATGTTATCTAGAAAACTCTTAAGTTTCCGGGCTTTCGACAGCGTCTTGTTCGGAGCACCCTATCGTGTTAGGAAAATTAGTAGTGATATCCTTCTCTACTTCAACATATTGATTATGGTCAGTCGTTGTACAGAAACGAGTTCCGCGACGGCATAGCTCTCGGTTTGATATGAGTTGGTCACTTACTGCGTCAAATTGAAGCTTGTGAAGCTAATTTTAACGATGTCGGAAACTTAATCTTAATTGTATTGCCGTTACCAATTCTTCTATTGCATCGGATATCAACATAAATTCTGCATAATATTCTTTAAGAAAAACTTAGCCAATATTTATTAATGAAGTAAAGAAGACTAGAGTCTAAGTTTCAAATACCTTTTTCAAATTAAACAAATGATTAAAGAAATTCTATCCACTACTTTTCAAACATTTCAACTCTCCTTAAGAGCTTGTAACAATGATGCACAAATTTCTCTTGATTCGTAACATAAGGAGCTTCATTCTGCTCTTAACAACCACCTTCTCTAAAGTACACTTGTATTCACTGCCCAAGACCTCCTCTTCATAATTATATTGCTTGATGCCAAAAATTTTCTCTTCGAAAGACAAGTGAATTGTTCTTTTTTCCAACAGCAATGCTTTCTATAGCTTAAGGCGAAAGAAGGCGAAAATCGAAGGGCTAACATTAAGAAAGTCTTCTGTGCGGAAGAAGTGTGAACCCTAAGAAGACAAATCACCTGCCTTAAGAGTTCAAGGGACTAACAAAAAGCTGTTTGAGATGGAAAGAGAGAAACAAAATAAAAATGAATTTTATGGTGGGCAACCATTTTCTATGAAATATATTTATACCCTTAGGCATTTTGTATCTGTACACTTGATCCTTGTTTACACCAAAGGCTAACATCCTACGAAAGGAATATCCTAACAATGAATCACCTTCATCTGCGAATGAACGTACAGAACCAAGGGAGACACTTGATGAGAATTTGCGTCAAAAGCGAATAAATATTTCTCACATTCGTCCTTGAGCCTCGAAGAAAAGGAATATATAATGAAGATTATTGCGTTTTGTGTGTGTTTTCTAGCCATCATCTTCATCAAACACCCCCATACATGTACACCATCATCTATGAAAACATATAACCAAGTAGCACGAGAGGCAGGAAAAGAAAGGACGAAAAGTAATAAAAAAAAATTTCATGGATTTCAGTAATCGTCAATTGAAGGACGACTCGCCTCTCAGCTTTGCTTTATGTTCGGTCCTTCATATCGTTGAGCCGACTTAAGCGTGTGAACCTGCTGCAGGACAATAGCTTTTCTCCTATCAGGAAGTGTCTGTATATTAAAGACATTGAGTTGCTCTCCTCTATTCTCCCTCAATTATCCTTCAGTTTGTTTATTTGTATTGGTTTAATTTGTTTGTGGTGCGTGGCCTGGACTGGAACTCCAACACAACAGCAAGCTTACCATTTTCCTTATCACCCAGCATTAATCTAGTTGAAGAAACTCTTGAAGCTCGTTCAGAACGATGAGTGTTTGTATTTTGTTGTGTTTTTGTGTTTTTTCGTCCTTTGAAGAAGAAATCCTTGTTATCGACTGACTGTCATCCCAATAGTTAACTTTTCTTCTTTCTCTTTATACTGGGTGCCGCACACCACCCCACTACCATCCCTACATGATGGACACTAACTTAACAACAACTTTAGCAAGGATCCTTTTTATTCCTTCGGTGCGATTTCGGACATTATCCTTTAGTGTTGAAATTTATGGCTACCCATTAAAGGCGAAATGAGACTGCAGAGTTGAATGCCAAACGTCGAAATCAAGACAAAATGCAAAACTGGTCCTACTCTTCCTTTGCCCATTTGTTTGGAAGGAAGGTCATTTTTTTTTTTTGCATGTTTAGCTGGAATTTTATCAAAAAGAATCCTGTCGACATTCAATAAAAGGATATTCATTTTATTTTATTTTATTTTTTTTTGTCTTCTTTATAATAAGATTGCCAATTGGGATATTTTTTTTACGATACCTAGGCTGCTGAGCAATCTTCTGATTTTGATGTTTTAAAGTCTGCAATTTATTGATTTTTTTTTTTAGTTTTTTGTAGCTTTACTTTATTTTTTTTATTTTTTGAAGAAAAAGAATAAAATCGATTTTATTGGAAGCATGCGGAGAATTTTAAGGATCATGAATGAAATATGGGGATTTTCTTCGTTCGTAAATTAAAGTTTATTTCGTTTGTAGAATGCGCCAAAGGAATTTTATTGATGAAACGTTTATCTTCCGGTTAAGAGTTATGGAATGAGCACACATAAACGTTTTTATCATGATGTGTTTCTATTCAACAAAAAAAGAAGAAAACTGAACTTTTTTTTCAAGGTCTTAGAACTATTAAGGAAAGTTGCTTTATAAATAATATAAGGAGCTATTGAGTTTTTTTTTTTTCTTGTTCTTCAATATGACTTAAGATGTTCATAAAATCTTGCCTTGTTCTTTTCCAACATTAAGCTCTGAGTTCCTGATTACATGGTTTAAGAGGGTTGTTAGATCTTCGGGGCTAAAAAATTCAAGCTGCAAAATTTTGAATACAAATTATAGTATTACGGATGTAGACTATTGTTTCCCATGGTTCTTTATCTTAATTTAGAAGTCGAGCATTAGAACTCAAGTTATAAGTTTCTAACTTGTACTTATTGTCTTGTAATGTACTTTAGGCCTTTGAGAACGGGAATTCTGGCAATTAAGTCATTCTATTGCCCTGGTCTACTATCGTTCTTTCAATGGGGCTATTTTAATTTTTCGGGATTCAACTCCTGGTACTTGGTACCTGATTTTATTTTTTGGTAATCTGGTACTGATGTTTCGGGTTTTTAAATTTAGTCCTGGTATTCTATCTTCTCTCTCAAACTTAGACCTTGGATCGGAAACGGAGGGTACTACTCCCTTTAAAATAAATAAATAAAAGCCCAATGGCTCGTAGAGAACCTTGACTTGGTAAGTTAACAATCCCAACAAAAATTTGAAAATCCTCTGTTCCTTTTGTAGGCAGGAATGAAATTTTTATTTGCAGTACTCCTGTATTGTTTAAGGTTGCGGTGGTTCTAGAATGAAAGCAGACGTCTAGCAAATGATAGTCCAACGCACCCACTATTATGCTTAGGACCAGGGGTACTTAACTACACACCTGATAGAAATCAAAACAGAACACTACCATATGATAAAGTGCTAGGTATTGTAAGTAAAGACCTTAGCGTTAAAATAAATGTCTTATCAGCTGATACTACGCCGCTAGAGGCACTCAAAACAGTAGGTTAAAATACTCTGGTAGGTTCGAGGGTATTGGTTGCATTCAAAACAGCAAGCTAAACATTCTGGTACCATAGCAGGTTCAAGGCTTCTTGTGGTAGCAGACTAAATGAATGAAGCCTTAGTATGAATATGAAACTGTAGAATAATCTAGCTTAGCTCAATTTTTCTTTAAAACGAAACCAAACTTTAACCAAACCAACTTGAGACATTGCGAACGGAATTGAACAGATCAATAAGTCCTTGTTTTCTATTAGTTCACGCAGGGTTCGGACTTTACTTCGATCGAAGTAGATCTCCCCAAACAACAGAAAGTTTGTTCTGTGAACGTATTTGTTTTCTTTCTTTTTCTTATCTTCTTCTATTTCTCCTCCCTACTTAGTACTTCCTTTATGTGTATTCTTGCGTTTTGAGTTTTTAAACAAAATAACTGAACGAACTTGGTTTTATTATTATTTATTTACTTTTATATGTTATGTTGGAATAATATATTTTTTTGTTTAGAAGTCTTTATTTACTGTTATATTTACGTATATTTAATTTGTTTCTATTGAAGTCTGAAGTTTGTGTTATGTGTGAATTTCATGTACATTATAGTTACTGAGTAAACTTTTGTTAAGAATTTTGTTTCGATTTTTTTTTAATTTCCTAAAACTACTTCAGTTTTTCTCCGTATTTACTTTGAAAATTTAAAATCTAAGTCCGAACCCTGATTCTACGCCTCTGAGTGGTCCAAGAACATCCAACTAGGTTATGATTTGGTTTTTTGAGTAAAGATTAAATGTAAACTACCTATATTGTTGAAGATAGAAAATTAAAAAAATAAAATGCACAACTTGCTCTTGTGTAAAAGACTAAGAATTTCAAAAATGAATGTTATTAGAGAAAAACTGTTCATAAGCATAAAATTCATTTTTTTATGACTAAAACAACTCCTTTAGTAGTTGGAGCCAAACACAAACAAAAAAGCTTTTATATACAACATATTTAAAACATTTTTAAGAAAAATTTTTGGTACCCCAATTTAAGGTTTGTAGTATTGTAAAAATAAAAATTAAATCTCTAAAAAAAATATTAAGCCGTTTCTTTAATTATAGATCGTAAAAATTTATCGAGAGAAAAAAATTTTATCAAAATTCTAGGAGCCGTTTTCGAGAAAAATATTCGAGAAATATATTGTACTGTAAAATATTTTTTTTCTGACAAATTGTGCATTATATTAAGAAAACTTTATTTATCAAGTTTAAAAAAATCGAGCATTTCGAAATATTGAATTTTTTTGAAGATTTGAATACACGATACTATTCAAACTATTGGGAAGCCATAGCAAAAATTATCAAAACCGATTGTACCGTTTTTGAGAAAATCATAAACTAAAAAAAATGGTTCTATCTAGGGGGGGGGGCATCATAATCATTTTTCGGAATTTTTTTCAACCATTACCCAGCTTAAACTAAATGAAATTTAAAAAAAAATTTTTAATCAGTTTATGAAAATAAAAATATTTATAAAATTTCGAAAAAAATCGTCTTTTTGTAATTTTTTTTTGGGAGCGGGGGGTTAATTGTGTCTAAAAAGTTTAAAGCAAATCGGTGTACTTGAAAAAACAGAATTTCGAAGCCCACTTTTTTTTGTCTTCGCCATCATCGTAATGTCAACTTTGATCAAAATCTCGAGTTCGATTTTTTACGAGTCCATAACTTGCCTTATAGTACCTATAAGTCGCAAGTAAAAAAATGGAATTGAGATAACAGCTTTTGCCATAACACAGATCAATTTTGAAAATGTGGCGGTGAGGCCAAAATATCGCTGCTTCCAAAAACTAGATAACTTTCCAATTCAATTGATGTTTTGGATGAGCTTCTCTTTGATTCACTTAAGCTAAATTTACCAACGCTAAAAAATTTCCAAAAAGGTTTTTTACTTTTATTCTACAAATTAAGGTTTTGTGAAAGAGCATAGCAAAGTTGCCAATAAGCAGCAACTTGCTTTTTCCTGTAGTATATTTTAAAAAAATTGACCCTTTCGATGCAAACAGAAATTCATTTTTCGAAATAATGAATTTTATAATAACAAAACTCACCCCAAACAAATTTTCAAACTTCAAAATTTTTTAATGCAGTTTTAGTTAGAAGTTTACATTTAAACTTTTCAGAAGATTAAACCGCTCATTTATAACAAAAATGAAGAAATGGGTTATAAATTTGGTACTGTTAATGGCAGGTCGTTTTTGGAAACTTCAAATCAATGTCAATGATCGAAAATAGAATGTCATTTTTTGACTCATAGATTGATGTCCTGCTTGCATGAAATCTGTGTGATCAACATCAATCAATTTTCTTGTTTACGCAACTGACGCTTACGAACACGCTCTCTGGTTTATCAATAATTTTCTCGTCAACTCGATGTTTTTACTGCGAATGATGTTTTTCGAACATATTAGCTAACTTAGGCTTTCGAACAGTTGACTTTTGCAGTTGTATTCTTGACCTTTTGACGCAAATTACGTTTTGCAAAACATCCACAGTTTTTGGAACACAAGCAAAAGTTTATACAAATCGTGGGAGCTGTTTTAGACCAAAATATAATTTTTGTTTGACATCAAGGCTGACCTTAATTTAAAAAATTTTGGAAACAAATATTTACTTGTATTTCTAAAAATATGCTACCGTTATTTTGGATCTCACAAAAATTAAATCGACCTAGCTTAGTTTGTAGTCGAACAGATAGATAGAATTGAAAGACCCACTTTAAAGTTTTTGTCCATCCTAAAAATTATACAAGCAAAGTGGCGCAAAGCTAATCACCCTATTGGAAGATTTTATATTTTTTGCAAATAGCGTCGTACGTCAATCATATTTGACATTTGTGAAATAGACAGCTGGTGTCTATGTGAAATAGTTGTGTCGGTTTTTTTTTTAACCAATAATCGGTTGGTGGTGTAAGCGCAGCGGCGGCGGCGCACAGTGGGTCCCGTTCATACTAAGCAATGCTCAAAATTCAGAATCTTGTTTAAAATGCTAAGAACTGTTAAAAATAAAATCTACAACATTTTCAAGGTTATTGATAGATTTACTCGTATTTTAAGAAAACAATGGTTATTCGAATAAAATATTTATGACTTCAGGAAAAAACATTTTTCGGTTAATGACTAGCGCTGTGCGCGATGTTATCAAGGGATTGGTAGAGATAAGCAACCTATTTATACTCGTAACATGCTACATTTCATCCTTTTGTAAAATCTTCCTGCTGAATTGTTGCCGATGTATGAAAATCTTTATTTGGCGCCTCCTGGTCTTCATCGCTTAAGTGTCCAATTGAAAGTAGGGCATGAATCTTTATTTCACTTTCATAGATAAGGATTTTGTGAAGACTTGTGCTCATGGGATACCAAGATAGAGCTGCACTTAAAGTCGAGCTGTTTGTAGACAAAAACACCTAAATCTTTCCGCATGTATCTGAAAACCGCTTTTATATTAAGCAAAAAATTAACAAAAAAATAGATATGACTCAATAAAAAGCTTAAATTTTAAGTTCTATCAGTCGGATGGTGTACATTGAGGTATGTCAGCTTAAGTTTAATTACAGAGCATCAAATTGCATATTTATATTTTATATATATAGAAGTGGTTACATCCCTGGAACAAAGATTGGAAAAATAGCTAGCTTTTAACTTCACCCCTACCTCCTACCTACCCCCTACCCCCTACCCAAGGCAGGCTGAGAAAAAAAAACTGCCGGAATTTTTGGATTTGATACGAGTATCATGATAAACATAAACATAAACCTACATACTCATATTTTGGCTAAGCATCCACTACCAAAATTTGCTGTCGGTCTTTTTATTATTTATTTATTGAACCGCGAACTCAAACAGTGATATTTCAAATTTGCGCACCTAACTTTTACTTCTGTCTTCGGATTTTTAATAACAAATATTTCTTCTTTCATGCTGTATACTTAGATTTAAAAGTTCTCTGCGCTAATTAAAAAAAATAAAAAATGCATTTTAATGATTTAATTGTCCTTCATTTATGTATTTCGTACACTAAATAACACTTTTTAAAATAAAATAAAGATGTATTTTGAAACCAACTTGCCTTGGTCAACAAACAACGTAAATGTACTTAATTTTTTTTTGTTTAACGATGTTAACTTTTAAAAATAAAATAAAACTGCACAAAATTAAAACTTCCGCATGTGTAATGAAAAAATGTTGACAAAGATTCAACTTAAATGTACCGTAACTTGGCCATTAGACAGAGAGGGAAGATAATACTTACGAATGATATGTGTTATAATATTTGTATTGATTGGGAATTTTTATTTTTTTTTTTATTGGCAAAAATTAAAAACGGTGTCATGAGCACGTGTTGTGTATGGAGAGGACCCACTGTGCGGTGCTTAGCTACTCGACTCAAAAAGACCGCAGGTGACCATACAGGGCGTGGTCGCTCGGCCGATAATTTTGCAGTTATGGCTGCCAATGTTGCTGAGAACGAAGAAACATCAATAACGGACCACGCAATTGGACATCTCCAGACGGACTCTACAGCGAACTTTTGTGAAAAACCTATACATGTTCCCTTCCAAAATACAAACAGTGCATTAGTTAATTCTTGCTGAACGTCCGTCGCCTGCGAATATCTGGCAAGCCTCAATCTCATCAACGTATTTCCACTAAAATCCTTAGGTCAATAAGCAAAATCTTCGTTTTTGAGGCACTAAAAGTTTGCATGTGATCCACGAAGAAAGGAGTGATTGAGCCGCAGTTTTTGAGGACGCCATCGGCAACTGGTTACTGGTTAACGCCACAGGGCCATGATAAACGACTTCCTACTGCCGAAATTGGATGAGCGGGGCTACAATTTTCTTTCTGCTCCGAGAATGTTTTCATTAATTTAAAATTTATTTATTATTATTTAAAAAGTTGCGAGGCGGGCGGAAAGTGTATGGTATGATGTATGACTTCATCTTTTTAAAATTTGGTTCTTCGCAAGATCCACATCACAAACATTCACTCTGCAGAGTGAGAAATATTTTATGTCGTCCTTTAAATTCAAGTTTACACAGAAATTTAATAAAAAAAATTAAATATTTGTATTAATATAAATAAACAAACAAGCAAAATATTTAACATTTATTTAACTCGAAATCGAAAAATATAATCATATATATGAGTATAGAAACTCATTTCAGGATAAAACTTATTCAAAGCTAAAATCCTCAATTTTCCTAGTAGCCAGTAGACTAGAGCAAACAAAATCGTCCTGAAATCTTAAACTTTTTTCCCATCTAATATCTCCTTGGTTGGAATGAAAAAAAAAGATAAAATAAAATAAGCCAAGCGACTGCACCGCATAATGACGAAATACATTTATTTATCTTATGCATATATGTGCAATGCAAGTTTATATGTGTATAAACTGATGAGCGGAGTCCTTTCCTACAATCGGCTTATGTTTATTTGCTCTTAAGCAAATATGAAATGCTTGCTTGCATGGTTCTTCTTCCAAAGGACAATATTTGAGAACATATTTTAATATTTATTTGAAGCGGAAGCATAAGCAACATACAAAAACACATTCCCATACACACACACACCAGGACACACAAAGAAAAAAAGGAATTAAACAAAATGTTTCAGCAAGAGGTCTTCTTAGAATTAAATTGCAAACAAAAAAGAAACTAAATAAAAAAACAAATAAAATATCCTAGCAATCTCGAATCTGTGATGTTCTCCATTTCAAGCCCATTTAAGCACACAATCACTTTTACAATAAACAAAAATGTTCTCAATGAAGCTGCAGATGAAGAGTCCTTTTGCAAAAAAGAATAGAAAAACAACTACCTCTGGAGAATTCGGAACAGAAATTCTGGGATGTGGTAAATGTCCTTGTTGCAAGGATATAAAATCATTTCAATTACCAGTTTGTCAACAGACGACACAAAATCACAACTCAAATCCTAGGCATCCTCACGAAAACGACATCAAAAAACAAAACACAACACAACATCTCCGAAGGACGAGCCAGAAGAATGGTTGATAAAACAGACGCACTTAATCCAACGACTGGCCAAATTCATTGTGTAACACTTCCAAATTGGTCCTGGGTTCTTAGTCAGGGTGAATAACAAAGAATTGTGTAGGCGGGAGAGGGTGGTGGCAGGCCCCGATAACGACCCAGTGTGTGAACTTTCAGTATGTCACTTCTGTCGCACAATCCAACCGA
This sequence comes from Chrysotoxum bicinctum, assembly GCA_911387755.1. Classification (NCBI taxonomy): domain Eukaryota; kingdom Metazoa; phylum Arthropoda; class Insecta; order Diptera; family Syrphidae; genus Chrysotoxum; species Chrysotoxum bicinctum. The sequence goes on along the minus strand of OU426989.1, from coordinate 183,388,068 downwards.
AACCGAGAAACATTGTTAGATGGCCAAGCAAAGCCCTCACGCCACACTCCCCTTTGTCCAGCAAACAAAGTGGACAAGTTGAATCCTTTACTGATACCTACTCTTCTGAATAATGACATAAAAGGATTCGTTTCGACATTTAGATCGTATAGACCGTTTTAGCCCGGGTGGATCATCATCAACATCATCATCATCGTTGCGGCCATTTGGTGCAGTCCTTTTTGTGCAAAAGAACTCAACTCCCAATATCTGTTCAATTCACAAGGACTGTAGATATATGTAGGATAGCTATTGGCATAGCCCGAACCCACCACCATAAAGGATGAATAAATCGACAAAAGCTTTCCATCGAACAGTGCAGCTACTGTATGACTACCTGCTGAGATTGGTGCTGCAGATGCAGATGTAGACAAAGGAGAAATTGCATAGATTTTCATGCATATGACTTGGCAGAGTTTCCTATAAGCTCTGATCCATACAAAAGACTAGAGATATACATATTCATTATAAAAGGCTATCCTGACACTCTGTATCACGACGAATTCAAGGGAGAGGGCTTTCCAAAGTCGAAAGGAAATGCACACACAAAGTTCCGTTCCTGTTCCGATAGATTTCATTGAGCAATCATTCAACGGGTGTGTTTTTCCAATTCGCTTAGCAACAATCACATGCAGAAGTTAGTTTGAGCAGAAGACCGTTTATGGGTTGGTTGTTTTGTTTTCGAATTGACATGCACAAAAAAAACCAACTGCCATCGTTGTACGAGTATTTATGTTGCGAATCATAAAAGTGCGAGGAATAAGAGAAAAGCAGTTAAAAAAAGAAAGAAAACAAGGTTAAAGGTTGTATGCCGAAACAGCTCAGACCTAGATGATGACAATAAAACCTTACCTCCAAGCAAAACCTGCTCTTGTTTTGAACAGAAAATTCTACAAAATTCAGGATGTGAGTTAAACGTTCGAACAATATCTTGCTCATAACTCATACAAAGCTAAAAATTAGGAGTTTATATTTTTAGAAAAATATTGGTGACTATTATATCAAGGGTTTTTACGGAATTTTCATTTTGTGTTGATCTTGATAGGAAAGTGTGCTTTAAAAATTTACATATTTTGGATCGAAGAAGGAATTTCAACATTTAAAAATTTTTGTTTTTTTTTTTTCAAAACTATATTTTATGATTTTTTTTTCGTAATTTTTACTTTCGATGTACTGGCAGGTATTTACAAGAGGGCAAGTTCGAACTCGAGATTTTGATCTTTGACTACAAAACAAAATGGTTTCCGAAGCTCCACCTGTGCTACAGCTTAAGCCGCTGGAGCGATTTTCTTCAAACTTGGTACTTAAAGGTCTTCAATAATTTCCTAGTGGAGAAATTGGATATCTTTTAGCTCCAATATTAACGATATATGTTACATGGCCGTTAAGAAAAATTTTTTAAATTTGTTAAAAAAATGCGTGTACTACTGTATAGGCATGGTCTACATTTTGAAAAAAATAATAATAAAATGTATTAACAGTATACCTGTCATAGACCTGTTTTTTTGGATTTTCGATTTTCTCATTACTGGCGCTACCGACTTCGTTCAAAAAATTTGCACAGGAGCTTATGTACTGCTTGAGCCAAATAAAAGTTTCTTTTTAAAAATGAACAAAACGTCGTTCAAGCGAATGGTCGTGCGCCTTCAACTGCTGAATCAATTTGATCTTTGAATAATCCTTTTCAGGCCAGTGCGTGAAATATTGAGCTATTGAGAATTTCGTTCACACGCTACAGCATACAAATTCTCATCCGTGTGCACCGTACGACACGTCAGAGACTATGAGTGTTATTCACTAGCACACCAGTCTCAGGAACTTTTTGCACAAACTTGCGTACAGCAGGCGCAGTGGGTATACTTCTTTTCGGCCAAAACTTTTTTTCTGTTTGGGTTACACAGCACTCACTTTGGAAATATGTTTTTAATATTTCCCAACGTTGTTCAAGCGTGAAGCCTATCATTTGGTTCCGCGGAGGTATGATACTGACTTTCTATCAAGATTTTGATGAAGAAACAGCTGTCCGTATCAAAATAACATACGATTTAAAAAGAAACCACTAAATGACCCATCCTGACTATTATACATATATTAAAGAGTAAAGTAAGATAACAACTATACATTTATAAATAAACAATTTCAGCATAAGTTTCTTAAGGATTTTTCAAAAAGAAATTAAAGCTTTTTAAAAGTTCCATGCAGTACGAAGAACTGGCGCTTAGAGTTTCTGTATTTAAAAGCGGTGACAGTGAGAATATACTCGTACTTCTTTGTGATAATGGAAAAATAAACTTTTCAAAAAGATAGTTAGGATCTTTTGTATTACGAATTTTAAAAAGAAATTTTTGTCATTTTCTTTGCGACCAACTTCACATATGTTTTAACGTAGTTCAACTTTTGTGCTGTTAAGCTCAAAACTTGACAGCCGCGGTGGTAGCCTGACCCAATGTCAGCGTAGAACGAGACTTCTTCCTCGTTGTTAGAGCTGTAGCGAATCGTATGTATTCGTTACTGAGTAACGGGTATTCAATGAAATACCAAGTAACGAAACGTTACTCACAAATAAGAGTCGTTACTCGCACGATGTCGTTACTTTTTTTTTGGCACACATTCTGTATCTACTAACGCACGCAGATACCACATACGAGATACCATATACGGAATGCGAAAAGTATACACACAAATCAGAGTCGTTACTCGTACGATGTCGTTAATCGCACGATGTCGTTACTCGCACGACGTCGTTACTTTTGTTTTGGTACAAATTCAGTATCCACAGGTACGACATACGGAATATGCGTAAAGCATACACACAAGATGAGCTCGCGTTGGACGTTCATATTTTCTGCACAATTTTCATGAGCAAAAAAATCGATTTTTCGTAAAAAAAATTCAGATTTTGTAGATGTTTTTTAATCCATCGAGATCTCAGCCATCCTCCAATGGAATTTGACAGTTTATGCCTTGGTTGATTGGTAATATACTATATTTTGATCTACTTAGAGTATTTCTTTTTAGATGCTTTCCAAAATCCCTAAAATCGCAATTTTCCGGGACAAACAAAATCCAAAAAAATAAGATTTTTCAGAAGTTTTTCAATCAATTGACATTTGAGATTTTTTGTACGTCTTTTACAAAATAGACATGACGCTTTATTTCCAAATGTCTGATATAATAAAAATCTCTGAGAAAAAAACATGCATTCCAGTACATCCCAGTATCAACCTTTCCGAAGCAATCATCGTAATGTCAACTTTGATTAAAATCAAATTAACATTTTTTCAAATTAACATTTTTAAAATCAATTAACATTTTTGGGCAAGGAGTAATGTTTTAATTAAAAGAATCTTCTTATTTGACTCAAATAAAACCAACCAACATTGCGTATGATATACGTATTTCGTTACAGTAACGATACTCATATTTGGCTAATACTATAACGTGATACATACGAATTGTATTGGAATACCTAAAGTAACGATAGTAACGAGTAACGACATTTTTGTAACGGGTACTCATACCTAAAGTAACGTATGCATACGGGTATTCATTTTGTCGTTACTTTTACAGCTCTACTCGTTGTCCATGATTACGTTGTCATCCAGAGTTTGCATCACACTGAGGTACCTCGGTTCGGGATGTCGTTGTTCTGTGGTCATCCTTCTCATAAGCAGTGCGCTCGTGCGCTGAACCACCAATTCAAAAGATTTAAAAATTACAAAATATTACTGCATCTTTATTTTTAGATTCCCATATTAATACTTATTTTTTAAACATATGTACGTACAAGAACACAAACAAGTAAAATTTCCAATTATGACGAAACAATGAAAGCGCTTTGCTTTACTATTAAGACCTGACTTACTTTCCTTGCAAGTAAAAATTCTCGTGCGCTTCGGCGAGCGCACGAGGACTGCTAATATAACTTGTATGAGTTACAAGCAAGTATCCCTAACGCGTGAGACAAAAGATATTTCATTGAAATGTACTAGGAATTAGCCTGCTCTCGTGCGCCGCACGAGAACTGAAGATTAACTACAGCAACCGATGTTTGACTAGAATGCGCTGCGCCTGCGAATATGTAATGTTGTTTCGCTCTATCCGTGACTGGTTAAATAGTGTAGGTTTGTAGGTGTTAGGTTAGTAATTGTTTTTTATTTTGGTTTTGGTTCGATTCTGTACTGTGTACAGTGTGTGGTGTGGGAAAAATTAACAGTGATTAGGTATATTAAAGACAGTAATAATTTTTTTTAAAATAAAGTTACGTGAATCCACGATTTGACGCATTTAAGTGAAAAAATAAAAAACATGATTCCTTGCTAAATGCATCTAATAAGTGTGTCAGTTTTATACATGGTCGAAATTCTTCGAGCAATTATACAAAATAATAAGAAATCGAAATATACATGTAAATTTTTGTTTTTTTGCGATTTATAATCTTAATACCTACTTAGTGAGCAAGTAAAGTGCACCACCTGTTCAACAACCCACCAGCCGCCACTGCTCATAAGCTGATTCGGGTGATCGATGATGTTCCCCATTAGTTTCTTCGTTGAATGAACTAGATATTTGTCCAGTGGGATTAAATTGGCTTCTGTACAGAGATGCTCGTTCGTGTAGTATTTCTGTCGTTGACGGTCGAAGTAGAGTCCAGTGCAGATCCTCAGTATCTTCCTTTCAAATAGTTGAAGTTCCTTTCATCTCGAAGGAAAACCAAACTGGGAAGGAATAGCTGATGACTGGTCGCAGGAGCTGCTTGTAGATCAATATCTTTGTCGGTTGGCTAAGACCTGATCTTCTTTTCAGGTTTCAGCAATGGGTTCAAAAGGCTGAAGGACCAGCTGGCCTTTTTCAGAACATTTCTTGAGTGCAGGTTAAACCTTAGCAACTCAGTGAAGTGCACTCCCAGGTACTTGGCATTTGGCTTTGCCACTATGGAGGATCCGTCAGGGAGTTTTAGGACCAGATTTCTGCAAATTGTTGCGGTGTGAAGGCCTCTACCAGCTAAAGGTCTCCTGAAGCAGATAAGTTCCGATTTTGAAGTGTTGATGCCCCATTTCTGGTAGAATTGGAAGAGTCTGTTAATGTGGGTTTCTAATTTTTGGACAGCGATTAGTGGTGACATTGATGTGGCGTAGGTGAGCGAGTCATCAGCATACAGAAGGTTCTCGCATCCAATTGGTGAAGGTTGGTCTGAAGTCATCAAGTTGTAGAGGAAGGGGCCTAGTTTTGAGCCTTGGGCGACTCCAGCTCTGATGGTCTTCATGTTTGACTTGTAGTTATCTACTTGAATGAAAAATTTCCTGAAATATAGGAAAGAAAAGAGAATTTTTATTAATGGCGGAGGTACTTGCATAAGATGAAGTTAGTGGATTAGACCGTCTATCCACATGCTATCGAATGCTTTCTAGACATTCAGAAAGCATCCGACGGTGACACGATTACTGTTGAGGGCTGTGGTGATATCGTGTTGGAATTTTACCAGTGAACGCAAGGTTGAGTGTTTTTCTCGAAAGCCGAATTGAATGTCAGGGATGATTGAATTTTTATAGCAGAATTTCTTCAGTCTTCGCTGTGTTAAAGTCCAGTTCGATTTAGATCGTATTTCAAATTGGTGCTCTTTAAATATAGCTTTAAGCTAAATATTAGTAAAATGTAAATGTTATTTATTACATTTTCCAAATCAGGATTTATTTTTTATTTTCCATATAAAATTAATTCCAATCCTCTGACTACAAGTCAATGATATTTAAGATTTATGTGTTATTTTTGAAAGTTTTTCTGTCCAAAAAAAAAGGATTTTAAGGATCCTTATGTGTACTTACTCTTTATTCCTCACTAGTTAAGTCAACAAATGAATATACCGATGTAATTTGGAATCCTTCCTATAGAGTTCATTTGGATAAAATTGAGCAAGTGAAAAAGCGGCTACCCAAATATATGTTCCTTAAAATAAGTTTAAATTTTAGTCCTGAGTACAAAGCTGAAGTATCAATTAAGTCTGTAGAATCTAGAAGAAGACTTCATAATGTAATGTTTATAAGGGATGTACTCAGCTTTGGTATAAAAAGTTCGTTTCTGCTTATCGTTGATCTATATCTAATGTGCCAACTAGACTGTTGAAAATAGAAAGTTTCCTTTTTGAACATTCCCATCGAACAAATTTTTGGTGGAAATGAACCGATATCACAAGGGATGTTTGCTCGTTTATTAAAGTAAACTTTATTTTTGACTTACATTTATCTCGTGAACAATTCAAAAATTAATTGTTTTTTGTACTTATTTTCTAAACTATTAATTTACTATTGTTATTATTAAATATACACATATCTACTATCAAAGAAATGCTTGTACATGAAAATAAATTACATAATATGAATAAACAAATTTATTTCCCAATCAATTTAGTATTGCTTATATCTATTTAACCTATTGCTCTTTTTTCATTTTAGGAACGGAGATTTTTCAGTTTAAACATAAAGCCTGCTTATGCATTTAAAATGCTTTAAAATTCCCTTTGGCACGGCAATCATACACTAACTATTTAGCAACAAAAAAATTATCATATGATTACAACACCAACATCTATGTCCATGTAAGTTCAAACTATTTCAATTTCTATTAAAATTTATATTTGGTGTAAATATCAAAGCTTGCATTGCATAGACAAACAAAAACAAAATCATTCCTTTTTGATCCTTGAAAATTTCACTTTCTAATTTTCATCCATTTATCCTTTTTCTCTTCGTTTATTTTCATGCATCGGAATTACACATTCGATAACATTGGCAATCAACAATAAAAAAAAATACCATGATGAATTTACAAAACTGGCGGTATGGTTTGATTTTTTCCATCCAACCCTACCCTGCCAACCCCAAAATTTTAATAAAATAAATGTCATCCTCATTGAACAAAACCAAAACAAAAAAAATCACAACATCCCCTTTAACAAACCTTCAACCCCAAAAAATCTCAAAAATGTGCTTTATTTCCTGCAACCAAAAAAAAAATAAAATAATAATAATAAACTGCTAAAACCGCTTTGGGTGTCGCGCTATGTTATTATGCCTGTCTGCTTCGCTTCCGCGGAATGTCGTGTCGCATACGTTATGTCGGCGGTGGTCGGCGGGTGCAGTGAACTTTTTTAAAGATGATAAACAACAATTTGGGATATGAAAAGAACAGCAACGATAATCATCACATTAATCGTTTCAATGTCGGCGGAATGGGGATTGGATTGGGCGGTGGGAGTGGGCGCAGCATGAGGGTGAACTTGAATTCAATTACGGACAATGCGACAACAACAACGACGACATCATCTCCTGGGGCGCGAAGGCGACCCATTCATCTCTTCACACAGGCCCACCAGAATTTGAAGTGAGTAAAATGTTAACAACAACAGCACCAAGTTAAACTACCCCCATAACTTATTGGGGTAGCAGAGGGTATACGATGCGAATTCGAACAATAAAAGAAAAGCTGTTATGCACCACCCTATGCGTCCTTTGAGTAAAAGAGCCTTTCTGCCAAAATAAGTGTCCCCTTTGTGGAATGTTTTGTAGGTGTATGTGTGTGTGTTTGTGTGCGATCAATCTTTTAGGTTTCTTTGATTTTATTTGCTCATGGATTTGATATAAAAGAAAAACTTTTCTGATCCTTTTAATGTGATTAAATATTGATTTTGCATGTTTATTTGTTTTTGTTTTGTTGCTGTATGTTTGGGTGCTGTGTCAGGGTCTCTATTTGTGTTGTCAATCACGGAAAAACTATTTCCTTAATGTCTTTCAATTTTATTTTCTCATATTTATCGGTGCGTGTACATGGAAATAAATTTGGGAATGAAAATATTTTCCATCATACAGCTGCAATGATAACGAGAAAGTATCACAAACTCCAAGCTCAGATGAGGACAATTCACCAACAGAGCTGAACAACTGCAAGCGCCTGGGCGAAAAACCACCATTGGTAAGTTAATAGAAATGTAAATTTCAAAAAAATTCTACTTCTGTATTGTTTGAATATTTCTTTCATACAAAAATTGACGAGCAATCACCGAACTAGTGTTTTTTTAAAATGCAACTTTAATGGCAAATATCTTTTTGGGTTTTAACTAAAGTGTGCTTACAAAGAGTTAAGGTTGAACTTGTTCAATTTGAGCCTGTTTCAATTTACGAGTATGATAAAAAAAAAATAAGAAATCTTGAATTCTCAAAAAATTTCGAATCTGAAATGTGCCCCCGTTACTCCCTGTTAAATAAGAATGTTGATTTAAAAAGCTTCTAGAAGACTGATTTATTGAGAGTTAATTATTTTGGTAACCCATTGTTCTACATTTTTGTAAGAGAGAGATGCAAGAGTTGCCGTAAAGTCAAATAAAGAAATTTTTTTTTTTTAAAGTAAATATTAAGTAAGCTTAAAAGATTTAGATATATTTTTAATAAAAATTTACTTTCATTTTAATTTATTTGCTGCACACCAAAGTCTGTCTATAATAAGCCGTTGTTCGTCAGAATGCTTCTATCAGCTCCAACTATAGAACATGGAATTTAGATCACTCACTCAACCGGACCACCACAGTAATCCGAAACCATCTAAAGTGTTCTGAAACAGTAAACAATCCGATTGAGTGATCATACGATACTCCCCCTACCGGGCACCGAAGACTTCCATCAAAGCATTCAGTCCGCTAGGTCGGGATCTCAGGAATCAAACGGAGGGCTTGGCTCAGAAGTAACCAAAGTATGTACGTCCTGGAGCTACTTCGTCGCGTGGAGAAAAGAGATCAAGTATTTCATCTTCATTTCCAAAAGTTCGTCAAAAAATTCGATTCCTTATGATTGTGCTCTTAATATGGCGAGAGCAGGGCATTTGCAGAGGAAATGGAAGACTGTTTCCTTTCCCGCTGGTCGCCACTGCTGTGACTCAGCGTTGTCTATGTCTTGCCTGATGGGACTTTATATCAGATCAAGTGTTCAAGATTTATCGTAGGTGGGCCAAATCTTTTTAAATATAGTGCAGTTAGTTTAACTGTTCCACCAACAGTTTTATTCGTTAAGAAAAATTGAGAGAATATTGCCATTCATAGCTCGGAGCGGAATTTTGACTCTTTCCTCAAGTGAGCTAAGAAGGGCTGATCCTTGCCTGACCAGCTCATTCCACCGTTCATTTCCATCAATGCCAAAGGAGCCGGAACCCAGATAATAGTGACATTGGGGTTAAAATTAAAATTAAGAATATCAAGTTCATTCTGGCATTGCTGGACAAATTTGTAGGAGGATGTACTGGAAATAATAGCTGACTGTCTGTGATAGTAGCCGTATTCAGGTTCTGGTTTGGATCTTATTTGAGTACCTTGCATTCTCCTCTGATAGCCAGTAATTCAGGTTGAAGAACACTAGCAAATTTGGATAGCCCTAAAGAGCTAGATACGTAGATATATTCAGAAAAAATTCCTGAACCAACACGAGACTTCATCTTTGAACCATCAGTAAGGATAATTGTGCCGAAGTCTTTCGTCACGACGTCATCATCCTAGTCCTTCCTTGATGGGAACATAAACTTTAAATCTTTACTAATACCTATTTTGGGAGTCAAGTAGTCAGTGGGAATCAACTCAACGTAATATTGCTGTGGCCCTAGGTTAGGTTAGGTTAGGTTAGGTTAGGAGGGGCGTGCACAGCCCAAGGGCTGTTGCGTACACGGGGGCCTATTGGTCCATTGTGATCCCCTATTAATAAAAGCAGAGATGCTCCTAACTAATGCCTTATGTAGACTGGTTCATTTTCGAACCAGCCTGTGCTTACAATGAATTTTCTCATATTTGCCATTGAGACCTGCGTTAGATCGTCTAGTTCTCCAACAAACCTGTTTCCGAAGTAACGAAGGCGATTTGTTTGGAGGTTCGGACAGTCACAGAGTAGGTGTTTAATGGTTTCAATCTCCTCGACATCCTGACAGCTCCTACAGAAATCGGGTGCAAATGCACCCATTCTAGCGGCCATTGTGCCAATGGCGCAGTGACCCGTTAATACACCTATCAGGATTCTGATGTTCTTTTTACTCAGCGATAAGATATACCGAGTTTCTTTTTCATTAATTCTAGGCCATAAACTTCTAGAGATAACGCAGTCGTCCCTGGAGGACCAGGAGTTGTTGATTTGCTCTTTCGTTATTAGGTCTATTTTCCTTTTAATCACACCAATCGGGATTTTTGGTCCTAAATTGAAATGGCTACTGCTGTTTTTTTTTTTATAGTGATCCTTTCCTTGCCAGTTCATCTGCTATTTCATTCCCTTCTATATTACTATGTCCGGGCACCCAGCAGAGGTTGACTTGGTTAGTGTTACAAATATTGTTCAGCATGTCTCGACATTTTGTTACTGACTTGGATCTTATAGTCTCACTGGCTAAAGCATTGATGGCAGCTTGGCTGTCCACGAAAAATGTGATCTCAGACGAGTTCGTACTTTCGTGCGTACCAATTCTGCCGCCTTTTCAATAGCATAGATCTCAGCCTGAAAGACACTACACTCATCTGGGAGTTTGAATGATTCTTTAATATTTAGAGCTTCACAGAACACCCCAGCTCCTGTTCCCTCTTCCATTTTTGACCCATCGGTGTAGAAGGAGATACCTTGTTCACTAATTAGTGAGTTGGATTCCCATCCCTGCCTTTCGGGTATTGTAGTAGAGAATTGTTTGTTAAAATCTATTTTGGGTGGTAAGTAGTCAGTCGTCACATTAAGCCCTGCCACTGTGTCATACCTTTGCAGTATTGACCCATGACCATAACTGCTGTGCTTCCAAAAGTTCATTTCTTTAAGCCGAATCGCGCTTTTGGCTGCTGTGCATCTTATGTGCTCGTCCAGGACTGGAAGATTTAATATAATTTTCAGGCCTGCCTGTGGCGTAGAACCCTGTGCCCCCGTTATTCCTAAACAGGCTAGTCTCTGTACCTTATTCAGGTTTTTGAGATAGCTACTTTTTTCTACAGCTTTCCACCACACGATCGACCCATAGGTAAGTGTGGGACGAACTATCGCCGTGTATATCCACTGGATGACCTGCGGTCGCATGCCCCACCGTGTACCGAAGGTTTTTTTGCATGTGTAGAGAGCGCATAGTGCTCTTTTTATTCTTTCCTCTGTGTTCCGTTTCCATGTTAGCTTGGAATCAAGAATTACTCCAAGATATTTAGCCTCGTTGGAAAGTTTCAGAGGAATGTCGTTGAGCTTTGGAGGAGTAAAGTCCTCCAATTTCCTTTTCTTCGTAAACAGGACTAGTTCGGTTTTGGAAGGGTTAACCCCGAGACCGTTTTGTCCTGCCCAAGAAGATAGTTCTTTAAGTGAAGATTCCATAATATCCTTGATGGTGGTAAGATATTTACCCGATATCAAAATTACTATGTCGTCCGCATATGCTACTATTTTAATGCCCTGATTCCTAAATCTTGTGAGAATTTTGTTAACAACAAGGACCCAGAGGAGAGGTGAGATTACTCCTCCTTGTGGAGTGCCTCTTGTAACCGATTTCTCTACATTACTATCACCAAGTTGCGAGCTAATGATTCTGCCATTGAGCATGGTAAAAATCCAGTCCACAATAGCAGATTGAACGCCAACTTCTTCTAGAGCAGATTTAATGGACTCCGTTTTTACGTTGTTAAACGCTCCTTCGATGTCCAAATATGCTGCCAGGGTATGTTCTTTGTGCTTGAGACTTTTCTCAATTTGTGAGACGACCTCGTGCAACGCAGTCTCCACTGATTTACCTTTTGGGTAAGCGTGTTGGTAGTTGCACAGGTTGCTTGGTTTGAGAAGGTCTCTAACATGCAGATCAATAATTCTCTCCAGTGTCTTGAGGAGAAACGAAGAGAGGCTTATCGGTCTGTAATCTTTTGCAGTCGAGTGTGTCGGTTTTCCAGCTTTTGGAATAAAGACTACTTTAACTTTCCTCCAGCCATGGGGTGATTATCTGTAGAGCATGTTGAAGAAATGCCGGAATAATCTCATCTGGTCCTGCTGATTTATAGGGTTTGAACGAGTTTATTGCCCACATAATCTTCTGCTCTGTGATAACCTGTTCTAATTCTGGTACTGATTGTAAGATATCTAAGGTGTTTGGTTGTGTAAAACCTGGTCCTGGATGATTCTTACAGCCCGGGAAATGTGTTTCCATAAAGAGTTCAAGTGTTTCTTGGCTCGAGTTCGACCACGATCCATCGGGATGCTTAATGTATCCCGGACTCGTGGGATTGTATGTTAGGATCTTTCGAAGTCTCGCCGCCTCACTTGTGTTCTCAATAGATTCACAGTGCCTAGCCCATGAATCCTTTTTGGCCCTTCTTAACTCTTTGGTGTATGAGTTAAGTTCGGTTCTATATGAATTCCAATCTTCCTCCGATTTACTCAGTCTGGCTTTGTTGAAAAGTTTTCTGACCCCTGTTCTTCGTTTCTTAAGATCACTATTCCACCATGGCGGATTAGTGGGTTTAATGTTACGAGATATAGGGCAGTGTTTTTCAAAGTCCTTTTTTCATTTTACTAGTAAGATTTTGAACAGCATTATTAATGGTTGAGGTTGTCGAAAGCGTTTCTTCCTCTGGAGGATCGATTCGTTCATTCAACCATTTTGAGTACTTTGTCCAATTTGTTCTAGTTGGGTTCCTAAAAGGTTTTATCTCCTTTATTTTCCTATCTAAGGTAAAGAGTATCCTTAAGTGATCCGAAAAGGATTTCTCAGGAGAGACTCTCCAATTCCCTACAGATATCTTATCATTATTACTCATAAGAGTGACGTCTAGAATTTCTTCCCTGTTTTTATTACGGAATGTTGGGTGATTGCCCCTATTACATAACATAAGATTAGAACAGAGAATGTATTCAAAAATTGACTCACCCCTTTTGTTGATATTTTTGCCACCCCATTGTGTATGATGGGCGTTGGCGTCGCATCCTATCACCAAAGGTGTCCCTCTTGCTGTGGTGTAATCCACAAGATCTAGGACCGTTTTTGATGGAGGATTTTCTTCGTCTCCCGGCATGTACGTTGACGCCAAGCCGAAGTTGCCTTCCTTGGATTCAACGTTGATTGCCACGTTATCCCTGTTGCTGTACCTAGATAAAAAGAAAGCATTAATTGATTTTTTGGCTAGAATACAACTTCTAATATCACCTTCTGACGTGGAGTGGAAAAGGTTGTAGTTTTTTGACCTCAACCCTCGTACCTGGTTCTTACAAATCCAAGGTTCTTGAATTAAGGCCACATCCACGTTCTCCTGAGACATGTAGAGCATTAGGTCGTGCGTTGCTGCTTTAGCGTGCTGCAAATTAATTTGCACCACCACCAGCTTTTGACTCCCCTTTGCCTTCGTGCCTCTTTACCTTTACGGTTCCGAGACCATATCTCAACACGTCCGTTTTTTCTTTCAGGAGGAGGTCAGATTTTTTGTCGATAGCGAACAAGAGGTCCTTACCTTCCCCTTTGAGTCTCTTTCTGGAATTCAAGAGCTTCCATTCCAATATGGGGAGCTCCTTATTTTGCTTTGCCATCAGTTTAATAATGGATGAGTCCTCATGCGTGGCAGGAGGACGAATCCATATCTTAACCTGCTGACGAAGTGGTAGAGCCGTGACAGGAAGAACCCCGAGAGATGCCCCCTCCCACAGTTCACCAATATTGGCGATTGTGTGAGTAAGAAACTCCAAGGATTTCTGGTCTCCACAGCAAACCACTTTTACTCCTTTCCGCCAACCAGCTCCGTCGAAGGTGTAGTCCTCAGAACTATCGTCATCCGATGTCGCCATCATCGCTTTAAGGATTTCATTTTCCACAAGTAACCAATTCTTGGCCGTGATTTTCCCATCTGGATCCTCTCGACTAATAATGGCCACCTGCAGATCGATCGGGGTGTTGTCAAAGCTGTTGGTTTTAAACTTTTTAGAACCGTCGGCCTTGGCTGTCTCCTCCGATCTTGCCCTCTTGGACAAAACTGACTTTGTCACAGAAGAGTTGCCTACCTTTGCTTTGTCGTTCCCTTTCAGGTTCGATTTAGCGATGGTTTGCTGTTTCTTGAGGGAAGTCGTCTTATTCGTGTCTATGCCAGTACGAGCTGTTGAGTTGTTGTTGTCCTGTTCTCGGTTTATCTTTTTAGGGATAGACTTCGATGTGGAAGCAACTACTCTTTCACTGACTGGTTTCTTTTCTTTCTCTTGTTGGGAGGAAGCTATGGGTGCAGTGGTGGTCTTTGCCAACTGACTTTCATAGTTCTTTATTAACTTCCGGTGTTTCTTTAGAAGGGCCCTGTCTCTTGAACTGAGAGTAGTTGGGTCCTTTTTCTCCGTAACACTCACGAATCTTTTAGAGGATCTGTAGTTACTGCGTTGCCTCGAAGCATTGGGCGGTGCAGTAGACTTCAGCATAGTCTCTTCTTGACTCGAGTCTTCCAGCAACTGGTCCTCGGTTCGACTTCCTATAGAAGGAGGCCTGTTCGAGGTCTCCCTACCGTCAATAGCCAGGCTATCTAGAGCAGGGAGGAGAGCGGCTGTAAGGTTGTGCTGTTTAATAAGGATTGCTTTGTTTACTTTTTTTGTCACTGGCGACTTAGCTTCTTGCGAAGCCAAGCCCTCGCCGGCAGCCGTGACTTCTGCCGACACTTGAGTGTATATCCCCACTCGAGTTTTTTCATTTCCTTGTAAACTTTTGTCCATATTTTATTAATTTGGATAAACATCCCTGTTTTTTGTTGGTTTCCTTAGTTGAAGGTCCCTGCAGCTGGATTGCTGGAGGGTCAAACGTAAGCCCCCTCGCCAACGTCAAGGCGGAAACCGTGAGGGGTGCTGTGGCCCTAAGGTTTGGCAATCCAAGAGTTCGATTCCTTTAGTCTTAAATCGCTGCTAGATATAAGATACTTAATGTGTAGATGAACTGGTAAAATGTGCAGAAAAATGCTTAAGATATCATTTGGGCAAGATTTTACAACCCCTGTAGTGCCAACACAAAGCAGTTCCTTGTAAATTCTTCGGCCCACCATACAATCGAACCAATATATGTTAGGATCGGTCGCACCATGACTTTGTATGTCCACAAAATCATCTAAGATTGAAGACGCCACTTTTTACCAAAGGTTTTTCTACAGACATAGAAAGTTTTGCAGATCCTTAACATTATGTTTGGAACAAATGATGTTCCTCAAGTGGATGCCTCTGGGTGCCTCTTCTAAGCACATTTTGCATAACAATTTCGGGGACTTCTGTTGTAATTTCAGTAATTTCGTTTCTTAAGTTGTCCTTAAGCAACAAAATTGTGATTGCTTTGCTGATGTACACCTTTTTCTTTAAATACCCCCATAAGAAAAAAATCAGTAGGCATCAAATCAAAGGATCATGGGGGCTTGGTATAAGATTATCACCAAAAAACGTTACCTCTGCGCATAAACAATTGAACAATTACTCACATTGAATGTTTTAATATGTTTCTAGGACTGTCAAATGCCATCTGATAAATTTTTGTTCAAACAAAAATGGCAGCTAAATACAATCGACCTAGAACATAAGACGCACCCTGTATAAAAAAAAAGATAAAGGTGGATTTTATTTGTTTGTCATATTTTTCTTGATAAAATTTATCAGCCTGTCATTTATGTAACAGTACCTAATAGAAAAATGTCAAAAAAAATTTTCAGCAAGTACCGTTATTTTTAGTCTTAAAAAAAAGAAAAAAATCTTGTCGGATTAAAAATTTAAAAACGGTATAATTTCGAGACCCACTTTTCTCTTCTTCCCCATAATCGTACTTTCAAGCCCGTTAAAAATCGAGAGTTCAATTTATTTTGCATAACTTGCCATAGGTTTTATGTACGTATATATACCTAATGCAAGTAAAAATTGTTCATAGTTGTCCATTTTAAATTGCCCTAAAAACCCCTTCTGCATAAAGCTCCTTGCATGCGGTCTCCACTAGCCATGAATACAGAGTATGCTTTTAAGCATACTAAAAGTATACCAAAAAAGTATGCGATGAAATCCCCAGCCACAAAAATCTGACAGTTCTTCTGCTCTCTGCTTTCTGCTTTGGCTATTGCGATTGCGATGGATTTATCGCTAGTGTAGAGTGCAGACGGCACACAGTGGGACCTAGGCGGAAAAGCCTCGATTTTCCAGAAGTGTTGATTTCGATTAGCTGATTCATGTATCTAACAGTAAATTAGCCAGAAAATCAAGGTACACTAACGATTTGGGCCAAAACTGAAGTCTTAACACCTAAATAGACGCTCAAAGTGAAAATATTTGAAATAATGTGGGAATTTGATTTAGCTTTCCTAGGGTAATACATCTATTTGTTTATTTAGGATGCCTAGCAATACAATACAGCGGTCAAACTCAGCAACAATTTTTTTAGTGAATTACGGTAGCACAATATAAGACTCAGTCCACAGTAATGGAAAGTTGCAGTCATTTAAAAAAAGCTCCAGTTTCCTCTGGTCTGAGATAGCTATTTTCTCGATGTAGACATGACCCAGTTTACATTCAAACAAAATTTAGCTGCGAATACCTGCAAATCCGCACAGTGAGCAGATTTGAAGTTACGAAATCTTGCAAAAAATCATTTTTTCTTTCACTTCTGTTTCCTAAAAAGGAATATTTGTATTGTATTTGTATAATCCTTATTCAATAATTAGGAAAAAAATAGTTACTTACAGCTAGCAATATATGATAACAATATTGAATAAATCAGTGATTATTTTTATTTAAAAAAAAAAAAAATCAGAGTTAAATGTAATTAGTAAGAATTAGGTGTAAAATGGGCGAACTTATATACATTTTTTAATGGCTCAGATTCAATATTAATATCAATTTAACTCTCCCTTAAACTTCCTTCAAAAAAAGCACCGTCTTTAACCTTTACTTGTAACAAAATCTGGATTTTTATCAATTTTGAGGTTTTTTTTGTTAGTGGGCGTGGCAGTAGGTGGACATTTTTTGTGAAGCCTTCTTTCTGAAATTACTTTCATTTCTGCAAATTTCATCCAAATTGGTTAAGTGGTTTGGTTTTTAAGGACTTTTTCCGCTCTCCCATACAAATGGCCCCACTGTGCGGCGGCGTGCTATGCAATATGAATGTCAACTGCTTTATTGATCTTTAGAAAAAATATTTACATCAGGAACTCAAGCAACTCCAAACTATCCGACAATTCTGTCTGTCTGTCTGTTTGTCGGTTCGACTACAGCCTAAACGGCTTGGCCGATTTTCTTCAAACTTGGTAGACATGGGTTTTAATTCTTTCCCCACACACGTTTTTTTCTGTTTTTTTTTTAAGACCAAAAATAACGGTACCTGCCATACGATTTTTTTTTTCGTAATTTTATAAATATTTTTTTTTTCTCAAAAATTGTCCCACAGAATTTTTAAAAAAAAATTTCATTTGGTTAAAACTAGCTAATGGTTGAAAAAAAATTTCCAAAAAATTGTTGTTTTTGGTAGCACCCTGGGTCCATTTTTTTTGTTTTTGATTTTCTCGAAAACGGTACAGCCGATCTAAATCATGTTTTTTATGCCGAAGCTCCTCCAAAGTTTGAATATTATTACATATTCAAATTTTCAAGTTTTTTATTTTTTGGATTTTTAAAAAAAAATTCAAAGTTTTTTCTTGGAAACTCAATATTTCGAAAACCCCATGCTCGATTTTTTTCAAACTTGACAAATAAAAGTTTCTTAACATAATCTACAAGATTTGAAAAAAAAATTTGTTTTATCTAAGACTAACGGTACCTTCCATACAAATTTTAAAAAATGGTTTTCGAAAATCGTATTTTTCTCCAAAACGGTTCCGAGAATTTTGCTAAAATTTTTTTTCTTTTGATTAATCTTTACCATCTATAATTTAATAAAAAAAATTGAAATCTAGATATTACTGACTGTAACTACCACAGAACGATTTTTTCGAATTTTGAATTACTCATTATCGGCATAACGGATTTTAACGAAATTTTTTATAAAGAAGCTCCTAAAAAGTTTAAAAAACATTGCATTTAAAAACTTAAGAAAAAATATTTTTTTTAATTTTGAGAAAAAAAAAGTAATTTTTTTTTGAAAAATTCGATATCTCAAGAACGGCTTAATATATGATTTTTTTGGAAATTAGACTTTTATTCGTACAATAATAAAAACTTAAGGTTGGCGTACCAAATTTTTTTTTAAAAAAATGTTTTAAAAATTTTTTACATAAAAGCTTATTTTTTTAAGGAACCACTACAACGACTTATAATTTTTGTTCTTGCATAAATTCATATTTGCATATCATTCTGTTTTAATCTCTTACTACTAAAAGAATTAAAAAAATTCATTTTATCCTTATGAACAGTTTTCTTTAATAACATCCGTTTTTGAAATTCCCAGTCTATTACATAGGAGAAAGTTCGTGCGACCCAGTCGTGCATTTAATTTTTTTTTTTAAATTAAGATATTACAGACTGTACCTAACATAGAAGTATTTTTTAGAACTGCAAAAATTAAATGCGGATTATTATTCTAGGGGAATTACATATTTTTTTTTTAATATAAAAAGATATGAAAGCATCTAACTGCTCAGCTTTGAAAAACTTTATCCTGGCATGTTTTCTAAGCTCTGAGCTATGAATACAGCTCAATACAGCACAAATTTCCAATACCTACAATGATAGGGATGTCTGTTTTTTAAACGTTACTTTTCTTTACGAATTTAAAAAAAATCTAATTTCTAAAAAGATACCAGGAATAATGATTTCAACTTCTCGACATAAATATCTAACTTTGGTCTGTAAATTCTGTAACACCCATTAAAGTTCAGACTAATAACAAGGCTGTAATAAGGTCTAAGATTGCACCCTTAAATGATCGCCCCATATACCTCAATACATCCAATTCCTGCTATCAGTCATACAAATCTCTATCTTCATTATTGACAAATAACAAAAAAGGAGAAATTAATCCAAAACCATTCGCTGTCATTATCAGAATTATAGCACATTTCGAAATGGTCTAGCCGCAACAAAAAACCACTCAACAAAGAAAGATTATCTAAATCGGAGGGGCCAAAGGCCCACAGCCAGCGCTATTTCGCAAACTACACAAGATAAATGAGACTTGAAGCTGTTAAAAAAGCGGCCATTCTTCGAGCATGACCAGACTTTTGTGGTCGAATAAATTGCAACGGAATTTATTACGGTAGCCCCCACAGACACAAGAAAAAAAAAAATGAATGAAAAACTCTGAGAGGGTGAGAGGAAACAAAATGAAACTAAAGACTTCCCAGCTACAGGGCAATGTGCATGCAACAAAAGGCAAAACTTTCCCCCACCACTTCTTATAGCAATCTCTGTTTGCTGAACAAGCATCGCAGGAAAAAGAAAATTAAACTCCCCATTTTGTCCTTTAGAAAAGTCCTTGAAACGGCGAACATTGAACATAGTCTTCTTCGTCTCCGTCGTCGCGTTCGGTGGTCGTAGGTAGTTGAATGTTGGTACGGTGGTGGTGGTGGCGAGAAAGAAATTATGGCCTTGCATTGTTTGGGTATAATACTAGAAAAAGTACTCTCATAACTCCATCGCAGCATCCTTTTACTGCGCGCCTGCTACACAACCAAATCCACCCACTCAAAGCGTTTAATGCTCTGCCGGGACGAATTGAGTGGTCGCGCAGACATAAAAAGAATCAAGACCAAACAAAATTGCACAAGGATGAAGAAAGTGAAAGAAGGAATTTCATTTTCGTTCAAGACTGAAAATAAAAAAAAAAACAGAAAACAAATGTAATAAAAAAGACGAATAATTCCTACTTGCTCCAAAGCAGGGCCGTAGTCGGATCAGAAGGAAGTCAATATAATAAAATTTTATTAGTTTGAAAAATGTAAGCAAAGGGTTATCCTGCCTTGATACACTATTAAATTTTGACTTCAAAGCTCCTGGGGTCTCTTAATCTATAGTTTAACTTTTCATATAAGAAATCAATTTATTTGGACCCATTTGCTCAACAAATAAATAAGAAAATGCGTTTGTGCAAATGAGCCTTAGTAAATACTCGTTTCTCGTAAGTATAAGCTATGGTGTGCATTCCTGATGATGATAAATCACAAAACCTTGAAAAATATATAAATTCGGGGTCCAACAGTTTGTAAGAAACCAGAGCCAAGTGAATACGATACTCTGCCATTCCAGTGGGCGTGTTTTTGGCAGGTAAGGAGGCGACCTACAATTTTATGTCAAAACCCAATGTCAAAGATGAGATGTAGTTTTCACTCTTAGAGAATTTGTGACTTCCTCAAAAGAGTTAGGACCCCACAAGAAAAAAAAAATTGATTGTTTTTGAGGTGGAAGTGGCTAGGAATTGTAGCTTGATGTGCACGGTGGCAGTTCAAAGCCCTGGCTGTAGGAAATTACTCCCAATGAAATGAGCCCCCTTAATGAAAATAAAATGACCCCCAAAATTGAGGAATTGAAGATTAAATAAATTTCCAAAAAGGTATGAAGAAGACCAAACAGAAAACGAACGTGGTTTTTGAAGGATTTTAACTCCTTCCTTAGGCTCTCTGGACGTCTCACAAAACTCCTTTGCTCCGCTTAGGGTCCTTAGGAGTGTGCCCTTTCAACAGCTTTCTTAAACAACTGTACCTCAGAAAGTACCACCCGAAAAAAACATTATGAAAGCACCCCCAATTGTTAATTTGAAACTTGTGACCAAAAACTCAGTTTCTATAATGATTTCATATGAAAAAATCCCCATTCCATGCACAATTTCTGGGGGCTATTTCCTACAGCCCAACGCACTGACCATTATCTACACCAAGGGGTACATACAAAACTTGTATTAATTATTGAAAATACAGGCGGTCGTTAGTACTGACGTTTTTTAATCGCCATATCAACATTTCCGCCTCCCCAAAATAATTGTTGCTTACGGCCTTGTCCCCAAAGTTCATGATTTTCATTCTAGTATTATATTGGAAGGGGGTGGCATTAATTCGCAAGACGAAAAGCATAAAGAAAAAGATACTATTACTTATTCTTCTGCCGAGGCGAAGAGAATCCCAAACACTCACTACAGCCCACAGCTATCACAAACAGGAAGCGGAAATTAGTGATGCGAAACCGACAGCAGCGTGTGTCATGATGAGATTTTCTATTCATTCGGGAGAAATCACAGAGGGCGCAAACAGTTTTTCTTTTGTACACAAATATATCCCTCTCTGGCTTCCGCTTTCATGTGCAAATGCGGACAAAGTCAGATTCGGACTTATGTATATCCGTTTGTGCCCCCGAGGGACATTTTTGGCAGTCTACTAAATGACAAATGAAGTGTAACACGCCAATGATTTATGATGAACCGAAGTGTCATCTGTTGTGTCAATCTTTGTTGTTGTCATTGGTTCTTGGCTTGGCGGAAACTGGCAAAGTGGCATTGAATTTGGATTTGGATGTGTATAAGGATGTTGATGGTTGAGGAGGCGATTCTTGAATTTCACGGATGATTGGAAAAGTTATTTGCACTTAACGTCCACCCATCCTAATTGAAGATGATACAAATTGAATTTGTACGTGATTTGGTGTAGATGAATGAAATGATACATTTGTTTAGGTAAGTTTTGAGGAAATAAGATAAATTTAATATTTGAAAGGTTTTGCTTAGGAGACAGGTAGGTGAACTTAAGGATTTTCGGGATAAGAAAAATAAAAACTGGACCGTTCTTACACAGAGCGATCTACCAAAGAGTATGGTTAGGTATTGTAAGGTAAGATAATGTAATCGTTACAAAATCAAGCCCAGGCAAAGCGATGGTGGAAAATGGTGATTTGAAGGAGACAACATTTTTTATAAAAAAAAATGAATTTGGGTGTGCAACAGCTCGTAGAGAACCAGGATCTAGTGACATACAGTTCCTCAGCTATTCCTATGTGCTTTTTCCCAAAAATAGAGGGGACTTACAAGTTTTTGCAGAGTTCCAAAAACTCAGATGATCAGCATATGGTTTTATCTCAACACTTTTGGAGGATTTCTTACTTTCTCGCAGGAGGCAGGACAGAATTTAAAAATATTTTTAAAATGGCTGGGAATCGAACCTAAGAACACCTGTATGACAGTCCAGCGCCGTAGCCATTATGTCAAATCAGGGATGATAAGTTTTAGCCAGATGATGAAATAAGCGTAAGTATGAGTTGCGCCAAAATTTACGAACATCAGCCTCATTAACGTTCACGGACCTACGGAGGAGTCCTCAGACGAAGAAAAAGAGACTTACTACGAACAAGTCGAGAGGGCCCTCAATGCCTGTCCAAGGTATGATGTTAAAATCATCCTTGGGGATTTGAACGCAAAAATAGGTCGGGAGCCGGTATTCAGGCATTACGCAGGCACCCATAGTTTGCATGAGAACACTAATGACAAAGGACTTCGAGTCTTAGAATTGGCAGCATCGAAAAACATGGTCGTTGCGAGTACCAGGTTCCCGCGTAAAGATATCTACAAAGCCACCTGGGTATCACCTGATGGAGTCACTCGTAACCAAATAGACCACGTGTTGATAGACCGTCGCCACTACTCGAACTTGATGACGGTACGGATCACTATCTTGTTGGTATGGTTTTCCGAGGGCGGATTGCCTTGCGAAGACGCATTGCATCCGCCGATCAGGTTCGAATCAACACGGCTGCCCTGCGCAATGAAAACACCAGTAACACCTTTGGTAATGCGTTAGGACTCGCCCTAGAAACACCTGACTTAGGGAGAGTAAGTCCTGGAGCCAGTATGCTGGGCGTAAATGAAAAGTGGACACGTCTTAAAAATACTGTCATTAGTACTGCCAACTCCATCTTAGGCAGCAGTCGTAAAAATCGGAACGACTGGTTTGATGATGAATGCAAGCTAGCGACTGAACGTCAGAATGTTGCGTACCGAGCAATGCAACAATCTCATAGAACGCGGGCACGCGAAGAGGAATATAAAGAGCTCAGAAGAACAGAAAAACGGCTTCACAGACAAAAGAAATCAGCCTGGGAGAGGAACCTAATCTGTGAAATAGAAAACAGCCGAGAGCGAGGTCCGCACCAGGCGCGGAAGTTCTACCAATCCGTCCGAAACATGACGCAGTACACACCACGCTGCACATACTGCAAGGACGGAGAGGGAAATCTGATCACCGATCCTGAAAGCATACTGGAGCGATGGGAAGTGTACTTCAATAAATTGCTAAATGGTCAGCTCAATGCAGAAGTGGAGGCTCCACTACTTCAAGAAGAATACCCTATGTTGCCGCCACCAAGCATAGAAGAGGTTGAGAAGGCTATAGGCCGGCTTAAACAGAACAAATCCCCGGGAGCCGATGGCATACCAGCCGAATTATTTCATCACGGCGGGCCAGCCTTACGTCAAGCAATTCATGATATTATAGTACACGTATGGGAGCAGGAAGAAATGCCAGAAGACTGGCGAAAAGCTTTAATATGCCCCATACATAAGAAGGGAGATGTCACAACGTGCAGCAATTATAGAGGTATCACGTTGTTGAGTACCGCCTATAAGATACTCTCCTCTATCCTACAAGACCGGATAACCCCATACGCTAAAACCGTCATCGGGCAATATCAGTGTGGTTTCATTCCAGGCAAATCAACAACTGATCAGATCTTTACCCTTAGGCAGGCGATGGAAAAATGTCTAGAATTTAACATCCCAACATACCATCTGTTTATAGACTTTAAGGCCGCCTATGATAGCATAGCCAGGGTAGAACTTTACAAAGCCATGAGAGAATTCGGCATCCCAAATAAATTGACACGACTATGTAGGTTGACCATGACCAACGTAACAAGCCAAGTAAAAATAGCCGGATTGCTATCCAGACCAATCAACATCTTTAATGGACTCCGACAAGGGGACGGTTTGGCCTGCCTCCTCTTCAACCTGGCGATGGAGAAAGCAATCCGTGACTCTAGCACGGCAATAAGAGGGACCATCGTCAACAGGTCCAGCCAGTTACTGGCTTACGCAGACGACATCGACATCATCGGAAGAACCGAACAAGCTGTACACGATTCCTTCATCCAGATCGAGCAGGCGGCACAAAATCTGGGGCTGCACATTAGTGAAGGTAAAACAAAGTACATGGTGGCGTCGAATGCGAGAGGAACAGTTGGTCAAACAATCAAGGTAGCGGAGCACGAATTTGAAGTGGTGCAATCCTTTAAATACCTTGGGTCAATAGTAGCAGCCGATAACAATATAGAAGAAGAAATACGCGGGCGGCTTCTCAAATCCAACAGAGCCTACTATAGTCTGTCAAAGCTCTTCAAATCCAGAAATCTCACCATAACTTCAAAACTACTGCTGTACAGGACCATGGTCCTGCCAGTACTCACATATGGATCCGAGACTTGGGTGCTTAGCAAAAGGCACTCCGACCTCTTAGCTGCGTTCGAGAGAAAAGTCTTAAGGAGAATTGTTGGCCCCGTATGTGAGGAAGGACGATTCCGGAGACGGTGCAATCATGAACTGTACGCAATCTACCTTGAAGCAGATATCGTGACAAAAATTAAGCTCGGTAGACTCCGGTGGGCAGGGCACCTAGCTCTCATGAGCGAAGAGGAACCTGCTCGGAAAGTTCTTTGTGGTACATTCTATGGTAGACGACAGCGTGGTAGACCATGCTTGCGCTGGAGAGATGGCGTAGACCAGGACGCCCGAAGCCTTGGGGTGCGCAACTAGATGGCATCGGCTAGAGACCGGGATAGGTGGAGAGACTTGTTAAAAGAGGCCAGGACCGGAACCCGGTTGTCGAGCCGATGATGATGATGATGAGTTGCGCCAATTTAGACCAGTATAAGAAAGCAATGGACGAGGAAATAGCATTGTTTCTTGAAGAATCGAGGCTGTGACATAGTTCCGCGTCCAGAATACCGATAGATAATAAGTGAGTTTTCGAATTAAGGCTACTAATCGGAAATGCAAAAGTTTAGAGAGGGTTAGTTGTTAGTGGGTAAACGATGGTATGGAAAAAGAGGTAAAATTTAGTCCTTTCATTAAACTCACTTTAATAATGTCTTTATCTGCAATTTCTGCTAATAAAGGCCTTTATCGTTTTAATAACCATTTTTCGTAAATTTTTTTCAACTAGCTTTAACTAAATGAAGGTTTTTTTATAATACAAACTCTATATACTACTGAAATAAATCAGACAAGTATGTAGTATTGGACTTGTTGAATTATTGGTTCAAAATAGCTTTTTTGGCCTTTATTAGTCCACAAATTGACTAAATTATTTTTTTTTTTGATTTTTTTTTCAATCTGAAAATTTCTATGGCAAGAACCATTATATTTGGTTGCAAAAAAAAAAATTGTGGGGATTAAAAATTTAAAAACGATACCTACCAAGTTTAAAGAAAATCGGCCGAACCGTTTTTTTTTTTTATAATCAACGCTCAAGGGAATATGATTACCCTTTAAATGTTTTAACACAGCGCGGGCGTGAAGTTACGGTAGAGAAAGAAGGATAGGAAAGATGTGTGGCACGATGTTCTGAGACTGAAGGTGGTTGTCTCAGACTTTTTATCTCCAGGGATGGCAGCTGAACTCAAGCGAAGAATTGCCGTGTCTTATTTCTATGTCACTTATAATTCGCATTATTTTTATTCGTAGTCATCCTTGTTGGGCATACTAGTTTAACTGGAGTGCCGATTCGCAGGTCAACGCGCGCACACCAACTGTTCGTGTTGTGATAGTTAAACTCCAAATTAATCAAAAAAATTAATCGAAATCCCTGCACCAACCCAAAAAAAAAAAAAAAAAAAAAAAACAAAAAAATCAATAACCCAATTCAATCATACAAATAAAATCAGCTCTATGAATCCCGCCGAAATTAAAAATAATAAAAAAAAATAAAACTAAATTAGTACCGCAAAAGTGAAAATAAGAGAAACAAAAAAAAAACGCGAGTGCTAATCCCCTGGTCCATCCCTTTCCCCCCATCACTTACAGTTGATCTAGGCATAACACTAATGGCATAACACTAATGGTAATGTGTATTGAAAGTGCAACTGGTACTGAGTTTATTAATTGTTAAATTAGACTATTCGTTTGTTTTAGTTTTTTTTTTGTTTTGTGAATATTGCAATGGTAAGTGATTTTAGGGTTGATTTTAGCAACATTCGGGGCTTGCGAAAGAACTTCTGTGCCACTTACGTTCATACTGTAAAGAACAGGCCAGCTGTTTTGGCACTAAGTGAAACTCAGGTAGGTGAGAATACCGATCATTCGGAATTTTCTCTACATGGGTGTAGATTGGTGCCATTATTCTTCCCACACCACGGTCTCGGAATTTTTATTAGAAATGATGTTGCGTACCAACTTCAACCCCAATATGGTAAATGTTTAAATACTAATTTTAATTTTATATGGTTAAAATTCACGGTACATAAGCACATCATACATACCTGTTTCATTTATCGAAGTCCAAACCTGGACAGTAATTCAACTTTTAACGAATTTGATGCTCTGTCCGATTCCATCCAAAGAATTGTTTCCCATTATCCTCGCACTGAAATCGTCATTGCGGGCGATTTCAATGTACACAATTCTAGTTGGTTTCGCTTTTCTGGTCAGACAACACCCGAAGGAAGGTATGTTGAGGTCTTTGCTGAGTTAAACCACTTGACTCAGCTTGTTAATGAGCCAACTTGAATTCCTGACGTTGCAGGTCAAAATGCCAACACACTAGACTTGTTTCTTACCTCTAATCCTGATAAATACACCATCAGTGTATTATCTCCTCTAGGCACATCAGACCACTGTGTCATATCTGCGAATTTCTCGTGTCAAAAAATCCCAGTTAAAGAGAAAACTCTCAAGAGAACCGTTTGGCAATACGAGAAAGCTAACTGGGACGGTCTGAATGATTTCTTCAGAAACTTTAACTGGTCACTATGGTTCCTCGATAGTGACGTGGACTCCAGTGCAGATATGATAAAAAATTTAATTCTCATCGGAATGAGAGATTATATCCCGCATAGGGAAAAATCTATCAAACCGAAAGAGAATTCATGGTTTGATTTGAGCTGTAAAGAGGTTATCAGGATCAGAAAAGTAAGTTTCCGATGTTATAAGGCCAACCCTACTGAGGAAAACCGGAATAAGTTCAAACAAGCTAGAAAGACCTGTAATGATCATATTCGACAGACCAAGTTTTTACATGACCAACAAATTAGGCAAAAAATACTACAATGTCCCAAGGGTAGTAAAAATTTCTGGTCATTTGTAAAAAATATCCGAAATACTATTTCGTCCTCGGTCCCAACGCTCGTTATCAATGACACTCCCTACGTCAGCTCTATTGATAAAGCCAATTTGCTTGCAGCACACTTTGCTGCTAATTTGACGCTGCCAGAGAGTGTTATGACTCCTCCTGTACTTGAGAACACAAATTTTTCCATGGGACGAATCTTCTTTCGTACTCGTACAGTTGCAAGAGTCCTGAAAGATCTTGACATACACAAATCCGCTGGCCCCGGATAGTATCCCTCCCATTGTTCTGAAGACGTGTTCTTCAACGCTGGCAAAACCACTGCGTAAGCTTTTCTATCTATCCTATTCCTCTGAACTCTTTCCGAGTAGATGGAAAACAGCATTTGTCCAGCCTGTCCCAAAAAAAGGTGAATCTTCTTCCCCCTCAAATTATCGTCCAATTGCACTTACGTCCTTTCTTTCCAAGGTCATGGAAACACTGATAAATAATCAGCTCAAGAAATATCTCGAAGAACGAAAGCTTCTTAATGACCGGCATTATGGCTTTCGTAGCAATAGGTCCACTGGTGATCTGATGGTATATCTCACCGAACAGTGGCACAAATCTTTACATCGTTTTGGAGAAAGTAAGATTATTGCACTTGATATTTCAAAAGCATTTGATAGAGTTTGGCATCAAGCTCTCTTATCGAAAATGCGTGCATTTGGTATTGATGAATCTCTTCTTTGTTGGATTAGAAATTACCTTTCAGGCCGCTCAATACAAATCATATTGGATGGTCTCAAGTCTGAAACTCATAAAATAAATGCTGGTGTACCCCAGGGCTCCGTTTTGTCTCCGACTCTCTTCCTTATGTTTATCAACGATCTCTTATCTGAAACTTCTAATCCACTAAATTGTTTTGCTGATGATAGTACCCTCAGCTTTTCATATTCGTTCGAAGATTCACTTCCTTGTTCTTCGGTGGAAAGTGGAACTTGAACGGCAGCGTATGATAAGCTCATTAAATTCTGATCTTGACAGCATTGTCCATTGGGGAATAAAAAACCGTGTAGAATTTAATGCTTCAAAAACTCAATGCTGTCTCCTGTCGTTAAAGCAGAACCCACCCCCTATGCCGCTATCCATGAGTGGCACTTGCATTGAGGAAACTGAACAACTCTTGTGTGGAATGACCACATATTCGACGTTGCCAAAAACGCTGCCAAGTGTTTAGCTTTCCTTCGACGTTGCAAGAAATTTTTTACCCCTTCTGATCTGGCTGTAATCTATAAGGCTTATATTCGTCCAAAGCTCGAGTACAATTCCCATATTTGAGCAGGTGCTCCAATAACACACTTGAGTCTCTTGGATAGAATCCAAAAAAGAGCTTTAAAAATGATAGGTGATAGAAGTATAACAGAAACATTTGAATCTCTTGAACACCGTCGCAATGTTTCTTGTCTTTCATTATTTTACCGTTACTTCTATACAGTGCTCTAGCGAAATAGCCAATTGCATTCCTCCCCTTAAACAATTTAACCGCAATACCCGCGCTTTTAGGAATGCTCATCAGTTTACCCTTGAGTCCACCTTCGGACGTACTGTGAAATACAGAGATTCTTTCTTTAGTCGGACTACACGAATGTCGAATGCTCTGCCCAGCTCTATTTTTCCTTCCCATTGTAATGTTCAAAAATTTAAAACTAATGTGCATCGGTATCTCCTTTTAAACCCTTCCTTGCTTTCCTAATGCTCGTACTGTGTAAATCATTTTAAGGGTAGTAATAACCCCTTGAGTGCGCGCTAATTATAAAAAAAAAAACTCAATTACATGTTGTTAGTGTTATTCCTGAACAACATGTAATGAGTAAACCAGTAAACCCATTGATGACAATTTTTAGAAGGTTTTAATGGAATTAATAGACGACGGCAGGATCGAACCTGTGATACTGAGGTTGACAGGCGAGCACACAACCATCACGCCACGGCGACAGAATTGCTCGACCCACTTTTTTCGCCTTCGCTAACATCGTAATGTCTACTTTGATCAAAATCTCGAGATTAATTTTTTGTAAGAATGCGTAACTTGCCGTATAGTACCTATAAGTCCCAATTAAAAATCGCTGCCTTAATTATAAGAGCTCAACAGCAACATCGCTTAATAGAAAAATAACTCGGGCACTGTAGTTTCTGAATGTGGGTTATATTGGTTTCTTTTGCATTTCAAAGATTGTAAAGTTAATGATTAACTGATTTTTGTTGAAAATTTCAAGCAATTTCATTGTTTTAAGTAATGTTTGTCATGCCTTAATTTTGCAAACACCTGATTAATATTTTTTGTATTTTATTCACAGTAATTTTAAGTTGTTCTAAATAAATATGAGCTTTTTCCCAATCTTCACTTGCCCCTTCCCCTTAAAAATATTAATCTTTAATCTTTTCTGTGAGATTTTGGAAACATCGATTAGGCAGACCTTGCAGCTCTTCTGAAAAATGCATTTGCTTCGCGATAAGCGATTAAGTTGGAGTTTAATGGATGTTTTCTGAATGATTTATTGACATTTTTGTTTGTTTACTCGTAATTCAGCAAGCTCATTGTTCCACCACGGGAGATGTTGTTATATATTTAATTAGTGCATTGCATAGTGGGTCTTGCGGCTCTTACCTTCTTTATGTTTGGTGATGGAATATTATTCGACAAAAATTTTAATACCTGAAACTGAAATGAATCCCAGTTAGCTCTATTGGTTTGATATTTTGGTGGAAGTTTCATTTTTTGTTCACGATTATTCGAAATTATTGTAGTTTTTCACTACCGTCTAGGTACGAAAGTCTTGACTATTTTATGTATGTTGTAGCACAGAGTTCAGTAGAGACTATTGTTAAATCAAAGTGGGTGAGTGCTAAAAAAAAAAACCGTTAAGGTACCATTAAAAAGCATTTTTCGTAAAATTTTTTTGAAACTATACCCAGATTTAACTAAATGAAATTTTGTGAATTTAAAAAAAAAAATTTGAACAGTTTTTGAAAAGATAATGTTAGATAAAATTTTAAAAGAATATCGTTTTGGGGGGAAAAATTGAAACATGCTATTTACATTTTTTAATTTTGAATTTCTCACTTATGGATTTTAATGAATTTTTGTATGTGAAGCTTCTAAAAATTTTGAAAAACATTACATTTCAAGACTTAAAACAAAATATTTGTTGGATTTTTCAAAAAATTTAATTATTTTTTTTTTTCAAATTCGATATCTCAAAAACGGGTCAAGATTTTTTTCTTAAAAATATCCTTAAGAATTTGAACTTTTAACTTCTTTTTTATTTTATCGGATTTTATATAGCATGTTCTGAAGCCCTTGGAACAAAGAAGAAAAACTAGGTTTATGATTGAAACGGAAAAAATTAAATTTAGTTAACTTAGATTGATATTGAAAAGATTGTAATGGAAAATAAGGAATCATCGAAGTGATTGAGCTTGAGATAGATTGAAATGTTGATTTGTGATTTCAATCATCAATATTTTTCTATGATCGGATCAAAACAATCGAATCCTTGCTGATAGACACGGACCTAGACCCATGACACTGAGAAAAACAGATTTCCGCTCGAAGTATCGATTTTTGTAAGAATATGTGAAGTAATTAACGACAACAAACATACAAAAACTTTTGGGAAGATCAAATGGTATAATCTGGATAAGGAAAAAGGCGAAGCTTTTATTTCGAATATGCAAAACGTTCTGTATAACAACACCGATATAGTTCGAAATGAAGAGAGTACAGCACAAAGTATGTGGGATCTCCTACAGAGAACTTGCAAAGAAAAAGCCAAAACACTGTTAGGGGTTTCAAAAGGACACAACCAACAAGGCAAAGAAACATGGTGGTGGAATGATGAAGCTAAATCAGTTATAAGTAAAAAGAAAATGGCTTTCAAGGCTTGGTCGAAGTGCCCCTCTAATGATACAGAGCAAAAGTCACGCCTCGAAGTGGAATATAGAAACTGCAAGAAAGAAGCGAAGAAGAAGTGCGCCCAAATTCAAGCAAAGAATACAGAAAACCTGTATCGGGAGCTGGATGAAATTTCTACCCCGACAGCTGGTGCTATTCAAGAGCTACGGCAAAACACGAATAAGGGCGCAACTATCTTCAAAATAGCCGCTCAAAGAAGAAGAAATGCCCAGGAGATTTGTTCGCCAAAGTTCATTAACAATGCTCAAGGCCAACTACTTGTGGAAGACAACGAAATTCTTCACAGGTGGCGACAGTATTGTGACGGACTTCTAAACGAACAATTTCCAAGGCTATACTTTCCAATAGCTTCACCTAACTTAAGCGAAGTATCCGACGTAACAGTCGAAGAAGTTAGTGAGGCGGTAAAATACTCCAAAAAGGGAAAAGCTGTTGGCCCAGACGAAATACCCTCAGAGTTTTGGAAAAAGATGGGAGACATCGGGTTTAGATGGCTCATGATTCTTGTCTCCAAACTTATACGAGGTGATCGCATGCCTAATCAATGGAGGGAAAGTTACCTTCTTCCAATTTATAAAGGAAAGGGTGATACTCGAAGCTGTGATAATTACCGTTCGATTAAGCTGATGTCACACACCATGAAGATCGTTGAGCGAGTCTTGGGTAGCCGACTGCGAAAAATAATTAGGCTATCTGATGACCAGTGCGGGTTTGTCGGGGGTAAGTCAACCACGGATGCAATCCAGAGTATAAGAATAATTATGGAAAAACATCGTATTGGTTGATTTTGAAAAAGCATTCGATCGGCAACCACGAGATCTAATATGGGTGGCCCTCAGGCAACGAGGAGTTCCAGAAACCTATGTGCGTATAATTATGGACATGTATGATGGAGCAGTTACTAAAGTAAGATGCGCAGCTGGAGTCACCGAAGAATTCGAAATCACAGTAGATGTACACCAGGGAAGTGTCTTGAGTCCCCTGCTCTTTATTACAGTTCTTGATTACCTGCTTGAAGGCAAAGTGACGGATCCAAAAGTACATCAGTTATTCTTTGCTGACGATGGAGCCATCATAAGTGAAGACCCGATATCCCTACAACGAGCACTTGACGTATGGGTGGATGTTCGCGCATAAGCGCGAAAAAGACAGAATACCTATGCTGCCCATTTTCTGATCCACACAGGCCTACTCCAGACATTTATTTGAATGGAGTAGTGCTTCCCAAGTGTGAAAAGTTTAAATATCTGGAGTCTATGATAAATAACGAAGCTACTTGTGATGACGATATCAATCATCGCGTAAGCGTATGGTGGATGAAGTGGCGGGAAAATTCTGCTATCTTCTGTGACCGAAAAATGCCCCCCAAGCTGAAAGGAAAGCTCTACACTTCAGTTGTGCGTCCAGCACTCACATACGGTTCACAATGTTGGACAATGTACAAAAAGTATGAGAGTAAGCTAACGGCAGCTGAGATGAAGATGCTTCGTATGACAGCAGGAGTTACAAAGCTTGATCGAATTAGAAGTACGAAGATCCGAGGAAGCCTTCATGTTAAGAATACCATTTCCCAAAAAATTGAACACGACCGACTCAGTTGGTATTGCCATGTTCAAAGGAGAGATCCTGAGAACCCCGTCAAAAAGGCAATATCATACAACGTTCCAATTCGGAATAAAAAGAAAGGTAGGCCTAAACACTCCTGGTACAAATGCAAAAACACCAGCATTCAGTTGGCCTCAGAAATGGAACAATGCAAAACCGGGAGGCTTGCGGCCGATTTCTGAGGTCAACCCGGCGAACCCCACAGGCGGATCACTAGTGTGAAGCAGATACGTGGGAGAGTTATGATCCCCTCGACATCGAGATCATAACAGCGCCGAATCAAAGGAAGAAGAAGATGTGAAGTAATTAGTAGCTATAGCTCAGGCTTTGATAAGGGTTGATAAAGGGGGAGGGCATATCCCAATTGATTTGCAATAATGGCAGCCATACGAAGTTGAATAATAATGGCGTTCAGCTGAGGTTTGTTTATGTCTATAATAACCAGGGTTTTAGATTGGTGATTTTTTGATAATGTATTTGAAGGCATAGCTTAAACGGATTAGAAAATATTTTATAAATAAAGATTTGTTTAACCTGGCTTAACCACGAAGTAAGTACTTAAGCGTAGGCACTAAGAATATTGGTTTTGCTAAGAATTAAGCTCTAAATGAAGTTTATATATCAATATACATAGTAACAGAGCTATTTGCGTTATCACAGTTTGGAGAAAACCAAAGTAAATCTTTACTTCAATAATCGGCTTAAAATGTCGAAATTAGAGATTAACTTTTACTGTAAAAAGATTTTTTTTCTTCGAATATGACCATGAATAATTTTCTAAAGTATTGTACATTAATACCGAAAAACCTTATTATATTGTAAACTATTTTAAATATGATCTTGGAGCTAC
Organism: Chrysotoxum bicinctum; assembly: GCA_911387755.1. NCBI lineage: Eukaryota > Metazoa > Arthropoda > Insecta > Diptera > Syrphidae > Chrysotoxum > Chrysotoxum bicinctum. The sequence continues at coordinate 183,354,351 of OU426989.1, read as the reverse complement.
CCGAAACTTGTATATGGCCTTGGGCTTGGCTAAAAGGACTTAACCGAGCTTGGGGATGAACTTAGAAAAGAGTGAAATCAAATTAGTCCTCGACATTTTTCAAAACAAATGCTTGCATAACATAAATATGAATCTTGCTAGTTTCAAAGAAGGGCGATTCCGCTGTAGACGATTTTTGACACCAATTTTTGAATTACAATATTTTTTACTTTTTTTGATAAATATTCAAAGTAGAAATACTATATTTAATAATAAAAACAAACACTGAGACCTATCTTATAGAGAACATTTTTGTTTGCGCTTGGCAACATTATCATACGAAGAGTAGGTACGAACTGCAATTATTATAACTGGTAACATAAGCTCAAAATAGCTATTTCCGACAGTTTTAAGTTATGCTTTACTCAATAGACATATGAAGCAAGATGCCATTTAATAGTTTGCATAAAAACATGTACAAATTTGTTATTATATTTTTAGCATTATTGATTGCAAATAGCCATTGTAAGTTTGTTGCACCCGCGATATAAAAGATATAAAAGTTTACTTTTTTGGCAGAAATAAAGTGCTAGCATTTTGAAACTTTCTAAAAGTAAGAAGAAAACAAAACTTAAATTAAATCAGTCGTTTTTAAGAATATATTGTACGTTGAACGACTAAAAACGTTGATTTAAATTGGTTGCACCCGCGATCCCAATATTAAGATCGCGGGTGCAACTTATTGACTACTAACATTATAACGTGATTTATTGTATTTTATTGATAAAATATGCTTTGAATAAGAATTTCTGCTGTTCACGTTTTTTTTTAACTATAATAATATAATATAATATTTTGTTCTTTTTTGTATAAAAATATATGGTTAAATGGAAGTGAAATAAGAAAAAGAGACTGCTTTACAGAAAATTGACAAAAAATTAACAAATATGCTGAGCTTCATGCAGAAAAAGGATGTAGAAATTTAGAGATGTATTGAAGGGGAAAATGAAAGCAGTTACAAATTTTAAAATTCTGACCAGAATCAGACAAAACGAAAAAATGCAGGCAACACAAAAAAAGGGAGACACTCATTACATCAGTCCCTGTAGACTGAAAAAGTCGCACAAGTGAAACGTAATCGCCCAAGGAGTCCCACTAACGTAGTTGAAGTGGTAAAAAAATTATTTAAAAAAAAAACTGATTCCACCAAAGCAATGCCTAAAAAACTGAAGGATTTTATTTGATTTCTATAAAAGGGATAATATTAGCAGACAAGTGCCGGGTATAAAAGATGAAATCGATTAAGTCGGAAGTTAAAAATCGAGAAAAGTACAATGACCATTAGCATTCGTGAAGTTAAGTTTTCGACGTTTTTATTGAGTCAGAAGACGAAGCATTAAATTCTAAATCTCCAACAGAGAAGGGTACTGACTTGTTACATATGTGCCTTATTTTATATTTTTTCCAGTTTTTAAATCAGTTTACTAATTTAAGTTAGACGCGTTGCCCCCGCGATAATTTGATGTTGCACCCACGATTGATTTAAAAGTTAATATTTCGTTGCTTACTTTTGTTTTCTATCTTTATTTTTATTTATTTAGTTAATTGAATCAACGTTGTTCAATATATGTTAGAATAGCATGATAAATGTTTCACAATTAACAGAAATTGTGTTTTTTGTACTATGATCTAGAAAAGTCGGGCCGATTCTGTTGCACCCGCGATCGCACTTTGAAACCATTCTTCTGCCAAATTATTTATTATATTTTAGAATTCTAAATGGATTAAAAGTAAATAGGTGAAAATGTATTCCTTCAAGTAATAATGTTATTAAATATTTTGCTTATTTTATTATTAAATGTACTTCAAATGAGTCTAAATGTTGCACCCGCTATAATGGAATCGCCCAGAAGCGTTATTCGGTGTTACTCAGGCGACTTATAGAAAAAGGTCTTATAATTAGAACCATTTAGAATATAGACTAATGTTACTTTATCGTCGAATAAGCTGAGCTTATCTAATGTTTGAACAGAAGTCTTCACAAAATAGCTAGAGAAACCAGTATTCTTCCATCAGGGTATAGAGTGTACCTATTCAACTTGTTGACTTATACAACATTGGTATTACGGACCCAAAAGACGCCGTTAGTATCCTAGGGGTTTTGTAGTTGTATTTGTAGTGGATTTCTACTATAAAGGTTTTTTTTTTGTTTTGAAAAATTTTGCACTGACATTTTGAAAAAATATTTTTATTTTATTTTTAAAGCATTTATATACCATTTTAATTTGAAAATGGTTTTTTCCACACCTGAAATCAATTCAGTAATTTTAAATGAAAGAAAAACTGACCTCAATCCTTAAGATGTTTCTTTATTTATTTTTTTGTGGAAATCTAAGTATACTGACTCATCCATTAAAATTTATTTTTTCAACTTTAGTAACACTTCCAAATGTAGTCTTCTATTTATAAATTTTAAAAGATGTCATCTTAGCCTTGTGTAAGCATGACTTCTTCAGGATTATTTAAATACTCCTGTCACTGCATTAATGATGTTTAATGTAAATAGTATGCAGCTACACTACATTTTAGTTTTCTTTTATATGTAAATAATAATCTCATTATAAATTATTCAAAAGACTTAAAGCGCTCAGCAGGAAGATTCCCTTCAACTGCATATCCAACGTTTCATCAAGTAGATAAACCCAACTTCGTAGATAAGCGACGTCAAGACAAATCACCTAAATCCATTCCATTTTAGCCTAAACCATCTCCGTTTTCATCGCCATTAAATTTTCATTGTGAAAATGTTTTTGTTTTTTTTTTCTAAAAGTAAAATCTATCAATCGAACTTTTACCAAAAATTTTAAGAAACAAAAAAATCCCTTCCAACTGTCTACTAAGCAATTACAGTCAAGACGTTCATCAAAAACAACTTCCATGATCCGTTTCAGGTAATTTGAGAGCAGGTAAAACAAAAAACTTCGATTTGAACAGCAAGAAGTTATGTGTTCTTCCTGTCTCCAAAAATAAATAAGGAAAAACAAACTTTGAAGTTCAATGAAACCACTTCAGGTTGCCTCTCAATGATTGTGTGATGTCCCCACCGTCTTCTCCAGGCCCTCGCTCTCTGAAAAGATGTCTATTAAGTTTATTACATTCCAACGATTTTCGAACAAAAACAATCGCTCAACAATAATAACAAAAACAACAACAGAAGATTGAAAGACAGGCCAAAACTTTAAGGGCTGATGTAGTCGTATTTTTTTTTTTTTGGTTTTCAAGAGATAAAAATACAGAGGTAGAGAAAGGGAGACAGAGGAACCCACCCCTTCACCTTGATGGATTGGATAATGTGACAGGACAACGAGGAAGGAACAAGGAACCAGGTTGTAAAGTTTTTCGTCTGCTTTTACCGTTAAGTATCATCTCCTGCACCGGTGCCATTGTTATGGAGTGACATTCCACGTTGATAGGTTTCTGTTGGTTAGAGACGGATTAATTATTCGTTACAAAGTGATATAGACAGACGTGGGCGGGATGGAGAGTATTCTGGGGTGTACCCGATGCAGATGGGAGGTTGAAAGTTATTTGAGTGGAAAATATTGACAAACGTTACACACACATTGACATATTTCCCTTGAACTGATAGATTGCTGCGTATATGTGTGGTGAATATAATGGGTTGGGTGGAGTGGTAAGATAAAGGAGAACTTTGATAGACTGACATTGTTCCTAGAAGTATACAATATTCTGTGCAGTTGAGTAATCCTCTTTATTATAATTTATCTTAACGTTGCAGAATATTACAAGAACTTGTTGTTGTTGTTGTTGTTGTTGTATTTTTCTAGGAAAGTAGACTCTTAGATTTTTTTGTAAAAAGAAGATTGAATTTTTATGAAATGATTTTGAATAATTAATGAAGGGTAACTAACTGTGCCTTTGCTTTAAGCAAGAAAGTGAATTGATAAAAACCGAAAATGGAAATGGTGCTTCTTAAAATATTAAAGGTCTATTTGCTGAAATGAAAGTTAAATATTTAAGTTGAACATAAGAAGGTTCATATGTGAGGGCTTACACCGTACAAGGAAAAAATGAAACAAAAAATATGTTTTGTATAATAAAATGGGCTGATTTTTGTAAATGTAAATTATACAAAGTGGCGTATTATAAAGTGATCGGCCGATAATCTTTGGCTTTATTTTTTAGGAATGAAAAACCTTTTTTCTGCTTTTGGATTATGTTTATTTGGTGCTTTAATTTTTATGCGTTGAGTCGAGAAATTTATACCGGGTAAGTGGCTGCCGCCAGAATTGACGACTATTCGGGTCCGATTTTTAGCATTTCCTATCAATCTTGCCAGAATTTCCGGTAATAGGTACTCGTATTCTTGACAGATATTCTCTTTAAGATTCGAGAACTAAATGTTTCAAATGGTTTTTCATAAGTTACACGCGGAATGTTGATGCTTGTGCGTATTCACATATACACAGAAATGGAAACTGGCCTTGTTACTGCTGATTTTCGATAAAAAGTTTTCTCGCTCGTGGTCGAAATTCAGGATGGCTTGAGTGTAGATTACAAACGCTTGGTTGACAATATCTAACAGCTGGCTGATACCCTATTTCCAGTTTGTAAGGGACTATCTAATTTCACCACCAACTACGTGGCACGTCGACTGCTCCAAAATCCGCAGAGATATCTTCAGCCAGATTTGCAATATTCTCAGCAGAAAAGATGCTCCGAACCAGTGAGACATATGGCAGCATCCGTGTTGTCCCATACTCTTTTAGGTAAATATCGGAGTGATTGCCTAGTTGTTGGTAGACGACCGGGAAATCTTTGTTAAAACCACCGAAGAATTATTTCGCAAAAAATAGGAGCAAATATTCCGTGTTCTTTAGGATAAAAGCAATTCATGTCTTGTTGACGTCTGTTTGAATTAGCTTACTTCACAAATATCAAAAATCTCATTTGCCGCCATTTGCAAAAAATTATAGAATATTTCGATTAGATGAGAAATTTTGCGCCATCTTGTAGAAAAGCTTCGAAAAATACTTTTTGCTTGCGACTTATAGGTACTATAGAGAAAGTTATACATTCGGAAAAAAAAATCCAACTCGAGATTTTGATCAAAGTTAGCATAACGATGATAGCGAAGACTAAAAAAGTGGGTCTCGCAATTCTGTCTGTATGTCTGTCTGTTCGACTACAGCCCAAACGGCTCAATCGATTTTCTTTAAACACTTTTCCTTTTTTTTAACGTCGAAAATAACGGTACCTGCCATACGAATTCTTTCGAAATTTTATAAATATTTTTTTTCTCAAAAACTGTCCCACATAATTAAATACAAAAATTTCATTTAGTTAAAGCTAAGAAATGGTTGAAAAAAAAAATTTCAAGAAATTATTATTTTTGGTACCCAACTTGGAACCATTCTTTTGGTTTTTGATTTTTTCAAAAATGGTACATCCGATTTTGATAATTTTTCTTATACTAAAGCTCCTCAGTAGTTTGCATATTATTGTCTTTTCAACTTTTCCAAAAAAAAAATTTTGGGTTTTTAAAAACAAATTCAATTTTTTTTTTTCAAAACTAAATATTTCACAAGCCCCACGCTCGATTTTCTTTAAACTTAATAAATAAAAGTTATTTAATATATGTAATTAACAAGATGTTAGAAAAAAAAAATTTACCTAAAAAAACGGTACTCTCCATACAGATGTTAAAAATGGTTTTCGATAATCGTATTTCTCTGGAAAACGGTTCCGCAAATGTTGCTAAAGTTTTTTATTTTGATTAATAGATCCATAATTTAATAAATAACAATTTGAAATCAAAATATTACTGTGAAAGTATATGACTGTACCTGCCATAGAACCATTTTTTTCAAATTTAGAATTTCTCATTATCGAATGGGATTATAATGAAAATTATGAAGAAGATTCTAAAATGCTTAAAAAACATTGCATTTCAAAACTTGAAAAAAAAATCTATTTTTTTTTTTTGAAAATTTTATACCTCCGAAACGGCCAATATTTTTTTTTTGTAAATTTAATTTTTATTCGAACAGTAATTAAAATTTTAAATTGGCGTACCAATATTTTTTCTAAAAAACCTTTTAAAAAGTTTGTATATAAAAGCTTTTTTTTTAAGAAACCACTACAAGGACTTATAATTTTTGTTCTTGTATAAATTCATATTTGCATAGTATTCTGTTTTTGTCTCTTACTACTAAAACATTTAAGAAAATAATTTTATCCTTATGAACAGTTTTCTCTAATAACATTCGTTTTTAAAATTCCTAGTCTATTACATAAGAGCAAGTTCGTGCGACCCAGTGGTGCATTTTATGTTTTTTTTAATTTTAAAAATTATATTTAGATAAAGCTAGGTAATGGTTGAAAAAAATTTTAGAAAAAATGAACCCCTTGGAACTATTTTTTTTTTGTTTTTGATTTTCTACAAAAACGGTGGAACCGATTTTGATCATTTTGTTATGTGACAGGTCCCCAGCAGTTTCAATATTATTGTATATTAAAATTTTCAAACAAATTTTATTTAGATTTTAAAAAAAAAAAATCAATTTTTTTTTTTTTGAAAACTCAATAGATATATGTATTTTGAAAACCCCATGCTTGATTTTTTTAAAACTTGATAAATAAAAGTGTTTAAATGTATATTACAAGATGTAAGAAAAAAGTTATTTTACCTAAAAATAAAAAAATAATACAAATGTTAAAAAATGTTTTTCGAAAACCGTTTTTTTTCTCGAAAATAGCTCGGAGAATTTTGCTAAAATTTGTTTTCTTTCCATTAATTCTTATATATATAATTTAGTAAAAAAAAATAAAAACAAGATATTACTGACTGTACCTGCCATAGAACGATTTTTTCGAATTTTGAATTTCTCATCATTGGCAAAACGGATTTTAATGAAATTGTTTAAAGAGAAGCTTCTAAAACATAGCATTTCAAAACTTTAAAAAGGAAATATTTTTTTGAATTAATTAAAAAAAATATTTTTTTTTTTTGAAATTCAATTTCTCAAAAACGGTTTAATATTTTTTTTTTAAATATAAATTTTATTCGTACAACGTACCAACATTTTTCTTAAAAATATTTCAAAAATTTTTTATATAAAAGCTTAGTTTTTTTAAGAAACTACTACAACGAATTACAATTTTGTTAAAACACATGGCATCCATGGCTCCAACTACAAAAGGAGTTGTTTTAGTTATTTAAAAAATGAATTTTATGCTTATGAACATTTTTTCTCTAATAACATTCATTTTTGAAATTATTATTCTTTTAAATAAGAGCAAGTTCATACGAGTCATGCATTTTATTTTGTCTGCTTTCAAATGTTATAACAAAATTTCTTTAATATATGATTTATTTTGAAATATTAAACTAACTGTCCAAATGGCTGAATTTCCTGAAGCTGAGATTTTCGGCATTATCATAACTTTGAAGATTAAACTCCCTTAAAGAGATTCATGTGAAAGTGAAAACAAATTTATTCTACTAAAACCAAAATTAACAAAAACAGCTTTAAAAAAAATTCCTTATACACCAATTTTGCCTTAGGCCCTTAATGTTTCCTCTAACACAAATGCCTAAAATTAGAATTAACAACACTAATAACTGTCAAATTTACAACCATCGTGCGGCTATACCATTTACAGGCATTAAGTAGGGTATCTCCTCCCTCTAAATCTGGCAAACAACGTTTCAAGCAGTCCTGTATACATTTATGGCTGGAAATTTATCTTTAGGGTTTTATGACTTCTTAATTATTATGGCAATAAAAATCCTAAAAACATAGGAACCATATCACACCAAAACAAAAAAAAAAAACCTAAGTCTCTTAATGACTGTCTTCACATTAATGAATCGTCAGTAGGAATTTCCGGTTTAGTTATGTTTTTTTTTTTATTCTGATATTAAAAATGTCAATTTAGTTCTTTATGCAAGAAAGAAATATCACTCATACGCCATAGTGCACCATAATGCCAGATAATGCCTTGCCTACGCTTAAGCTCAAACAAAGTGATAAATCCCTACAGAAGGGATATTAGCATACTCATTCCAGTGTGTCACATATTAAAGACGAACAAAAAAAAAATAAAATTATTATATCCTTGATATCCTTGAAGAGTAATCCTAGCACACAACGCACCATCACGCTGCTTCCGATAGACTTCACTCATAAAAAAAAAGTCTATCATATGAAATTTAATGACATTCAACCGCTCCCCAACGAACAAAGTGGCTAAAAATAAAACGAACGAGCATTTCTTTGAAAGGACCTCACTCCACACATCGGCATATCCTTGTCGCAGCTGAACGGAGCAAGCACAAAAAATGACAATCAGCTCCTTTAATGGCCACTATAAATCGTATCCTTAACCCTCCATCCCTCCGTCAAGCCAGCGCGCTGTCTTTCAACTGCTTTCCAGCTGTGTTTTGTCGATAAATCAATTTCGATAAAGTCAACGCGCGCCAGGGGGCGCTGTTTGTGATGATGGTGTTTTGGTTGGCGGTGATTCCGCAGGAATTCAGATTCTTCAACGTGGAACGCAAATTAATTAAAAATATGCTAAACGGTTGACAGTTTTTCAGGGTGGGCATGAGGTTGATGGGGGAAAGGTTGCCTAAAATACCACCCACAATCTACTACGATGTCATGTTGTTGTTATTATTGCCCCTGAAGCAGATTGTCCATTTTGATACACTCTGAGCTCCCGCAACCTGATGTACTTCGAGTCTGTCGTCGTCGTATGTCATCGAAAGTCACCCGTTTTGCATACAAATAGGCTTGTGATAAGGTGGTGTTTTGGCACAAAGTGGATTTAATCGTTTTGGGTGTGGTACAGGGGGCTGGCATGACAGAGCTTCCTATAGCCCTCAAGCACACGATGAGTTGATATTTTCATTATGAAAATATTGGTCTTCGTGCATAAATCATAGCATCCGGCATAGAGGAGGCAGCTACGGTAATGGCGGCCGGAACACGGAACCAAGCAAAGCTTCATTAAATTTCGAAAATATATTTACCCTATGTCGATACCTATTTTATAAACTTCCCTACTTCTGTTCTGCTTCTGCACTTTGAATTCAAAAAGGAAACAGATGTTTTTTTTTTTTTTTTTTGCTTTAATGTTTTCTATTTCCCGGATGTGCGAATGTTTCGTCATGGAAGAAAATGGAGCAATAAAAGACAGATGTGAAGCCCAAACATAACCAGCTTGAGTTTGTTGTACAAGGAAATGAATTTAATTTGAATTGATTGTGGGGATTCTCGGAAGCGGGGTGGAGGGTATAAAGCGTGGCTTGAGGGTTTTTGTATTTTTCATTGAAAGAGAGAGTCAAATGGGAATTGGGGTGGAAATGAACTCTGAATCTTCAAAGGAGGAAGACATATAAACCTTCTCTAATGTGATAGATTAGTATGTGCATACGAATTAGAGTTGGAGCATTGGAGCAGACAGGAAAGAAGATGATGTCACATTTGAATTAGGTTAAGAGATGAAAAGGGAATGATTTTTTTTTTTTTTTTTTGATTTTTTTTCTTTTTTGATGACATCAATGTGCTTTCATTGATAAATAAATGATAGATGAGATTATCGACTTTAAAGTTAAACCTTTGAGTTTGATTTTAATTTATTTATGTTATATATAAAAGCTTTGGGGGAAATAATTTAGCTAGGATTTTGGGGTAAGAAATGTATCTTATATTGATCCTGCGTTTATGATATTAATCTAATTTATTTTACTTGTAATGAACTGCCTTGCCACAGAGGGACTGTTATACTTTATATTGTGATCTAAAGTCTGAATTGATTGAGTTAAATTTTGGAACTTCAAGAAAAGTTTATGTTCCTCGAAATGAGTTTCCTTTATTTTTTGATAAAATTTGCATAGTGGTTAATGCGTTGACTGTCATGCCGGAGGTTTAGGTTTGATCCCCAGTTGATGCCATCATTAAGCAACGTTTTTTTTTTTCAGGGCACTCCCTCAATATAGAAAGTGAAAAATCCTTCAACTATATCTCTTGTCATGAAAACTGTTTCGACAGAAAAGATTATTTCTTTCCACAACACGCACGCGGAAATTGTTAAGAGTTTTTAGTCACGCTTTATAGGAGCCTTTGTGCCCCTAGTTTTATTTTGTACGTTAGACTTGGGCTCGATTCTCAACTGCTACAAAAAAGTTTTTTAGTTGTGTACTGCCTCCTGGAAGGAATTGACAAATCCTCTAAGAGTTTCTCTTCTCATGAAAAGTGCTGCTCATGAGGAATTCGGAATCGGCAGAAAAGTGTAAGTTCCTTCCATTCCTGATAACACGTGCAAAGGAATGGCTGAGAGTTGTACGTCACTAGGTCCTAATTCTCTTCAAGCTGTTGCACCACCAAATGTATTTACTTTATTTTATAATTTAACCGTTTCACAATACCAAAGGGGCTGCAACCGAGAATTCTTCTTTCAGTTACTTAGACCGCAAGCACTCTGGCATTCGATATGACTTAAAATACTGGTTCGGTCACCCTCTTTGACTCGAATGTGCGGGCTGGGATTCCAAGACTATTTTTGCTGAAACATTGTTGTTCAAGCTCTCGATGTGGGCTATCCAATTAAGACGATATATTTTTATGAATTTCTCGACTACATCCACCTCGTGCTGGAGCTTATTGTTGAATCTTTTCCTCCATCCACCATATTCTAAAGCTATGAATGAAACAACGTTCGAAGAATTTTTCTTTTGAGGGTTCCCAGTATCAGCTGTCATTTTCTGTTTTCCAACGAACATTGAACGCTGTACAGAACTTAAAAAGCTTTTAGGTGCGCACGTCTCTTTTTCACTAACCAGCTTACCAGTTTTATAAGGTTTGACAAAAAGTGTCAAACAATGTTCTGATGACTCAAGTCCCAGTTAGCTATTTGAGTTTGTCAGGTAGCCATCCCTGCAGGAGATGGCACCTTCTAAGGTGCTTTGTCATGCTTTGTCATCCCATCAAACGGTCATGCACCATATAGTAATAGGGGTCAAACTCCTGCACCTATTTATGTTTAATGTAATTAGGAAATCTTTGGTATAGAATTTATTCTATCTAACCATTGAAGAATCACTCAATGGCCAATCACGTATTTTTGATTGATAACCAAAAACTCTTTTGATTTTTCCATTTATTATTGAATAGCCACTCTTTATGAGATTGGGCATTATCCTTCCACTTTACCCTGGAGGCTCCTTAATTTCTTTCTCATGTCTATCAACATGAGTTAAGTTCTTGACAGATTTTTAATTTTTCATTCCTCATGGTCACAATTCATGAGTTAAGCTCTAAACCTTTATTTATTTGTCACTTCACACCGCTTGCATTCGCTGTTAGGAACAAGACGATCTTTTATCCCTAGAGGTTTTTTATACCACCAAAGAATGAGAGTAGAGACATCCCTCTGTCTTGCCGGTCAGTTCTCTGCGTTAGAAGAGTGTGACAGGATTACTCCATCCTTCTTCTCTATTGCATGTTCCTCGTAGGGGCCAATAATGCGCAGTAGTTGCAATATGTCCGAGCTATTCAAGGCCCCAGTCCAGCTTTCAACTTATTTTAAGATAACGAGAATGTAACCACTACTTTTCTGAATGTTGTACAGCATAAATATTTTTACCGTTATTACTTGCGACTTATAGGTACTATAAGGCAAGTTATGTAGGTATTCGTAAAAAAAATCGAACTCGAGATTTTGATCAAAGTTGACATTACGATGATAGCGAATACGAAAAAAGTGGGTCTGGCAATTCTGTCTGTCTGTTCGATTACAGCTAAACGGCTCGGTCGATTTTCTTCAAACTTGGTAGATATGGATTTTGATTTTTTACCCCTGGATGTTTTTTTCTTTTTTTTTTATGACCAAAAATAACGGTACCTGCCATACGATTTTTTTCCGAAATTTTATAAATATTTTTTTTTTCTCAAAAACTGTCCCACAAAATTTAAAAAATAAAATGCACGACTGGGTCGCACGAACTTGCTCCTATGTAATAGACTAGGAATTTTAAAAACGAATGTTATTAAAGAAAACTGTCCATAAGGATAAAATTAATTTTTTAAATTCTTTTAGTAGTAAGAGATAAAAACAGAATGCTATGCAAATATGAATTTATTCAAGAACAAAAATTATAAGTCGTTGTAGTGGTTCCTTAAAAAAATAAGCTTTTATGTACAAAATTTTTAAAACATTTTTAAGAAAAAATTTTGGTACGCCAACCTTAAGCTTTTATTATTGTAGGAATAAAGGTCTAATTTCCAAAAAAAAATAATAAGCCGTTCTTGAGATATCGAATTTTTCAAAAAAAAAAAACTACTTTTTTTTTCTAAAAATTGAAAAAATATTTTTTCTTAAGTTTTTAAATGCAATGTTTTTTAAACTTTTTTGGAGCTTTTTTATAAAAAATTTCATTAAAATCCGTTATGTCGATAATGAGAAATTCAAAATTCGAAAAAATCGTTCTATGGTAGGTACAGTCAGTAATATCTAGATTTAAAATTTTTTTTTATTAAATTATAGATTGTAAAGATTAATCAAAAGAAAAAAAAATTTAGCAAAATTCTCGGAACCGTTTTCGAGAAAAATACGATTTTCGAAAACCATTTTTTAAAATTTGTATGGAAGGTACCGTTAGTTTTAGATGAAACAAAATTTTTTTTCTCAAATCTTGTAGATTATGTTAAGAAACTTTTATTTGCCAAGTTTGAAAAAAATCGAGCATGGGGTTTTTGAAATATTGAGATTCCAAAAAAAAATTTTGAATTTTTTTTTAAAAATCCAAAAAATTAAAAATTGAAAATTTGAATATGTAATAATATTTTAACTTTGGAGGAGCTTTGGCATAAAAAAAATTATTAAAATCGGCTGTACCGTTTTCGAGAAAATCAAAAACAAAAAAAATGGACCCAGGGGGGCTACCGAAAATAACAATTTTTTGTAAAATTTTTTTCAACCATTAGCTAGTTTTAACCAAATGAAATTTTTGGAATTTTTTTTAAAAAATTCTGTGGGACAGTTTTTGATGAAAAAAAAAAAATTTTTATAAAATTTCGAAAAAAAATCGTATGGCAGGTACCGTTATTTTTGGTCTTAAAAAAAATAGAAAAAAACGTCCGGGGGTAAAAAATTAAAACCCATATCTACCAAGTTTGAAGAAAATCGGTCGAGCCGTTTAGGCTGTAGTCGAACCGACAGACAGACAGACAGACAGACAGACAGACAGACAGACAGACAGACAGAATTGCGAGACCCACTTTTTTGGTCTTCGCTATCATCGTAATGTCAACTTTGATCAAAATCTCGAGTTCGATTTTTTTTACGAATGCATAACTTGCCTTATAGTACCTATAAGTCGCAAGTAAAAAATCAATTTTTTGTGTTTTTGAAAATTCAATATCTCGAAAACGGCTCAATAGGTTTTTTTGTAAATTTAATTTTTATTCATACAATAATAAAAACTTAACTTATATATAAAACCTTATTTTTTAAGAAACCACTACAAAGACTTATAATTTTTGTTCTTGCATAAATCTTTATTTGCTTATATCGCATGGCATCCTATTCTTACCTTTAACTACTAAAGAAGTTTTTTTTACTCATTTAAAAAATGAATTTTATGCTTATGAACAGTTTCTCTAATAACATTCATTTTTGAAATTCTTAGTTTTTTACATAGGAGCAAGTTCGTGCGACCCAGTCGTGCATTTTATTTTTGATAAACAATGCTCTAGTGAAATAGCAAGTTGCATTCCTCCTCTTAAACAGTTTAAGGTTAATACTCGCACTTCAGGTAATGAGAATCGGTTCACCTTTGAGACCATCTTCGGACGTTAGTTTAAATTCTGGGATTCTTTCTTAAGCCGCACTAGACGAATGTGGAATGCTTTACCTGGCTTTATATTTCCCAATCATTATAATATTCAGACATTCAAAACCAATGTGCGTCGGGATCTCCATTTAAATCCTCTCCAACTTTCTTAAAACGCTCGAACTGTGCTCAAACATTTTAAGGGTAGTCATAATCCCTTTCATCATCATCATCGGCTCGACAACCGGGTTCCAGTCCTGGCCTCTTTCAACAAGTCTCTCCACCTATCCCGGTCTCTAGCCGACGCCATCCAGTTGCGCACCCCAAGGCTTCGGGCGTCCTGGTCTACGCCATCTCTCCAGCGCAAGCATGGTCTACCACTCTGTCGTCTACCATAGAATGTAGCACAAAGAACTTTCCGAGCAGGTTCCTCTTCGCTCATGCGAGCTAGGTGCCCTGCCCACCGGAGTCTGCCGAGCTTAATTTTTGTCACGACATCTGCTTCTAGGTAGATTGCGTACAATTCATGATTGTACCGTCTCCGGAATCGTCCTTCCTCACATATGGGGCCAACAATTCTCCTTAAGACTTTTCTCTCGAACGCAGCTAAGAGGTCGGAGTGCCTTTTGCTAAGCACAAAAGTCTCGGATCCATATGTGAGTACTGGCAGGACCATGGTCCTGTACAGCAGCAGTTTTGAAGTTATGGTGAGATTTCTGGATTTGAAAAGCTTTGACAGACTATAGTAGGCTCTGTTGGATTTGAGAAGCCGCCCGCGTATTTCTTCTTCTATATTGTTATCGGCTGCTACTATTGACCGAAGGTATTTAAAGGATTGCACCACTTCAAATTCGTGCTCCGCTACCTTGATTGTTTGACCAACTGTTCCTCTCGCATTCGACGCCACCATGTACTTTGTTTTAACTTCACTAATGTGCAGCCCCAGATTTTGTGCCGCCTGCTCGATCTGGATGAAGGAATCGTGTACAGCTTGTTCGGTTCTTCCGATGATGTCAATGTCGTCTGCGTAAGCTAGTAACTGGCTGGACCTGTTGACGATGGTCCCTCTTGTTGCCGTGCCAGAGTCACGGATTGCTTTCTCCAACGCCAGGTTGAAGAGGAAGCAGGCCAAACCGTCCCCTTGTCGGAGTCCATTAAAGATTTTGATTGGTCTGGATAGCAATCCGGCTATTTTTACTTGGCTTGTTACGTTAGTCATGGTCAACCTACATAGTCGTGTCAATTTATTTGGGATGCCGAATTCTCTCATGGCTTTGTAAAGTTCTACCCTGGCTATGCTATCATAGGCGGCCTTAAAGTCTATAAACAGATGGTATGTTGGGATGTTAAATTCTAGACATTTTTCCATCGCCTGCCTAAGGGTAAAGATCTGATCAGTTGTTGATTTGCCTGGAATGAAACCACACTGATATTGTCCGATGACGGTTTTAGCGTATGGGGTTATCCGGTCTTGTAGGATAGAGGAGAGTATCTTATAGGCGGTACTCAACAACGTGATACCTCTATAATTGCTGCACGTTGTGACATCTCCCTTCTTATGTATGGGGCATATTATGCCTTTTCGCCAGTCTTCTGGCATTTCTTCCTGCTCCCATACGTGCACTATAATATCATGAATTGCTTGACGTAAGGCTGGCCCGCCGTGATGAAATAATTCGGCTGGTATGCCATCGGCTCCCGGGGATTTGTTCTGTTTAAGCCGGCCTATAGCCTTCTCAACCTCTTCTATGCTTGGTGGCGGCAACATAGGGTATTCTTCTTGAAGTAGTGGAGCCTCCACTTCTGTAGTGAGCTGACCATTTAGCAATTCATTAAAGTACACTTCCCATCGCTCCAGTATGCTTTCAGGATCGGTGATCAGATTTCCCTCTCCGTCCTTGCAGTATGTGCAGCGTGGTGTGTACTGCGTCATGTTTCGGACGGATTGGAAGAACTTCCGCGCCTGGTGCGGACCTCGCTCTCGGCTGTTTTCTATTTCACAGATTAGGTTCTTCTCCCAGGCTGATTTCTTTTGTCTGTGAAGCCGTTTTTCTGTTCTTCTGAGCTCTTTATATTCCTCTTCGCGTGCCCGCGTTCTATGAGATTGTTGCATTGCTCGGTACGCAACATTCTTACGTTCAGTCGCTAGCTTGCATTCATCATCAAACCAGTCGTTCCGATTTTTACGACTGCTGCCTAAGATGGAGTTGGCAGTACTAATGACAGTATTTTTAAGACGTGTCCACTTTTCGTTTACGCCCAGCATACTGGCTCCAGGACTTACTCTCCCTAAGTCAAGTGTTTCTAGGGCGAGTCCTAACGCATTACCAAAGGTGTTACTGGTGTTTTCATTGCGCAGGGCAGCCGTGTTGATTCGAACCTGATCGGCGGATGCAATGCGTCTTCGCAAGGCAATCCGCCCTCGGAAAACCATACCAACAAGATAGTGATCCGAGTCGATATTGGCACCTCGGTACGTTCGTACCGTCATCAAGTTCGAGTGGTAGCGACGGTCTATCAACACGTGGTCTATTTGGTTACGAGTGACTCCATCAGGTGATACCCAGGTGGCTTTGTAGATATCTATCATATCATAATCCCTTTAGTCCCTGAAAATTATAAGAAAATTGAGTAGTTTTCTGGGAGTATGCACTGCATTTCACAAGTGAATATTATTAAGCACATTTGTGTTTCCAAAGCCAGTAAAGCTTGGTGTATTAGTTATTGCATTTGACTGTCATTTTTAAAGTCTGGATTCGATCCCCAGCTACTTTCACCTATACAAACAAAAATTATTTTTTTTAAAAGGAATATTGCCTTTTGCTGAAAAGTGAGTAATACTCCTTGTCATGAAAATTGCTACTCATCCTAGATATTTGGGCTAGGCATAAAATTGCAAGTCCTCTTCATTCACTAGATTAGGTTCATGTATTTTAATTTGTCTAAGATAATTTTTAATCGGATCTCCATAATGTAACATGAAAAATTACTATAAGGCAGATGAACTCCTTAACTTTTTCGAAATCACTGCAATTTTGACGTTTTATATTCAAATCGGTGGACAGACGGTGGACGGTTTATTTGCTTCGTGGATAGCAAAATCTTTGTCTTGTCTTCTTTTATTTCAAGACTTACTAGTTTTGTCTGAATTTCCACCACACCGAGAAGAACTTTCTTACAGAACGTTGAGAAAAGACAACAATGTCAATATCGATTCAGAACAAAATTAAAAAAGACAGATGGTAGCGTATATCTTTGTTGAAACCCTGTATATGTACATGTTCGGAGGAGCTTTCCCTTTGTTGCGCATTGCAACGCGTATTTTCTCACAGCTGGATCAGTTGTTAAGTCTTAACGGGATCCTGACTTTGGCCATCGCCATAAACAGCTCCTCGTATTTTATCCGCCTTTGAAGTCGAAGATAAAGTGAAAAGTCTCGACTTGTCATTCTTTGGTATCTTTCAGAATTTGCTCACACAATACGTTTTAACGAAGTTACACCGTTTCACCTAATTACACCGTTTACCACCCAAAGAAGACAGAACGCCGGAATTCTACTTCATTTTCCACCCCGGATGAAATGGCCAGAAAGTATTGCATACCTTAAGACGCCCACGCAAAATCACAAAAGAGGACACACATAGATGGGTGGCGACGTCAGCAAATAAATTTCGTTTGCCAATTTTATAATCCACATTTGGTTTTGGCCGCCAAGTCGACAAGTAAGGCTAGGACCGCACTTGCGATTTCAATCGCACGATTTTTTAGTCGCAAAAATAGAACACATGAATTTAAATGAGAATGAACGCACTTGCTACCAACAAATCATGACGATTTAAAAGTCGCAATTTGTTTCATTTTTCTTGCGATGCGATTGTCGTAAACTTAAATGAAACACATGTACTCGTACTCAAATGGATATGCACACACTTGCGATTCAAATTACTACGACTTAAAAATCGTAGTCAAAAAGAGAAATGGGCATTCACGCACTTGAGATTTTTAATCCACGATTTCTTAGCCGCAATGAATAAGAAACATTGCGTTAAATGTGAATGCACGTACATGCGACTTTAAAATCGTAGCGATTATAAAAATGAAACAAGTTCTATTTTTTCAAGCGATTTTTTTTTGTCGCTACTTATTTGTAGCAAATGCGTGCACTCACATTAAAAGAAGTGTGTTTTATTTTTTGCGATTAAATAATCGCGCGGCAAAAAAATCGCAAGTGCGGGCATGACAATAATTTGTAGCGACTACGACTTTTTAATCGCCTCGACAAAAAATCGCAAGTGCGGTCCTAGCCTAAGAGTTGGAAACAAAAAACATCACAACACAACGTTGAGTAGTTCCTTATATTTGGCTTTCAGCATGTACATATCACGATAGCATTTAAGGGGTATTGCATCCCTGTTTTGGTACAGTTGGCATGTTAGATCAATCCTGAGGCTGAAACAATACCACCATATTAGAAGAGCTATGCTTAGACTGCAGCCCTTTTGTTCGTCAGCTTCTTAATAGATGAGGCTACTTCTCCTGTAATCGGGTTCTGGAACTGTTTCTCCCTTGACTGGGTGTGGTGATTATCATTTTGTCATATTATTAGCTCTTCATTATGCCCATTCATCAGGTGTTAGAAATTCTGCTTAAGAACATTTACTGTTCCTTGTAGTTCATGGACTAAGCTATCTTCGCTGCTTAGAAGAGCCTGAGTTATTTTTTTAATAAATCTTGAGGAATGATTTAGTTTGTGAGACTCTTTGATTTCTTTTAGCTAGGAGGGTGTGTATGCCAATTTTGTGTTTCCAAAGTACTTGTATATCAAAGTACATGCGATCAAGTCTTGCATTTTATTTAAGTGTATTCTTTCATCTTCTTACCAAGGGTTTATTCAATCAGGTGATTGGTAGGTAAGTGTAATTTTAGTTCCCGTTTTGATGATATTTCGACACTGGGCCCACTGTGATAGTAATTATTGTTTGTGGTAGGAGGACGTTAGTGGTGATCTTTGTAGACTCTAGAAACTCCAGGTATGTTCTCACCGATTTGCCATTTCTTATCGTTAATTTGCAACAAGGAACTGGTCAAAACTGTTGGTAACGTCTTGAAATAAGCACGTCTATGATTTTCTATGCGTTTTCTTCGTACTTTATTGATTGACGGGATAAGAGAAGTCTTCAGGCTGCTGTATAGATCCTGGCATTGGAAATCCTTGTGCTACTTATCACGTCATAACGAACTGCTGAGAAGTCGAAAAATCAGTATCCGTTATCTATTGTTCTATCATAGTAATATATGTATTTAAACTCGTCCTCTGATGATATTTCCTTTTTGGAACTCTTAGCATTGAAGCCCCAATAGCACTTGTTTGACATTCGAGCAGGCTTATTAGGCTTCCCTGGAGTCAAAAGACTCTTCCTTGATATTGTCTTCCGCTTATTCTAAAAAGCAAACCTGTTTCAACCAGTTTAAATCTCCAACTTCCGAATTTCATTTATTAATTTTTAAATAAATTTTGTTTGCCAGGTTTGACTAAGGACTGACAATATTCTGAAGGTGAAAGTGCTAGCCCAGCAATATTCTATATAGTTTTTACATTGGCAACACTATTGATTTCTGTGGTTGCGTTCGCCAGCAAGGTCAAGGTTTCGTAGTCGATGGATGGAATTTTAAAGTGAATGCCTTGACCGAATTTTGACTAATATAGAGAACTAAAGGCAAACTTTTACTAGAAATCGTTGTTATTTCTCTAGTGAAAAATTCAGTATTCAATTTAACCGATTTTTAGACGTACATTGGATTATGGAGAATTATTTAAGTGCCCAGTTCCACGGTATACATTCAGTCATTAAAAACAATGTGCATCGGTATCTCCTTTTAAATCCTCTCCAACTTTCCAAAAACGCTCACACAGTGCCCAAACATTTTAAGGGTAGTCATAATCCCTTTGATACGCGCAAAATTATAAAGAAAGAAAACTTGCCAGGATAGGTGACACTATTTAGGTTTCGAACACTGGACACTGGAACAATGACACTTACACTGACTGTAGAACTGAGCCTTAAGGCCCAGACCATTAATATTTTTCAAGAATTAATCCAGTGCCTTTTTCTTCTTCGAGATTTCGACCTTCTCTCTTGACTCCCATGTTCTCATTTATTGCTGTATTTTCTATTGACTTTCGATTTGTTTTATTTGGAAATGCATAGCAAGTTTGTTAAACAATAAGATTACTAATAGTTATTCACTTTATTGCTAACTCATTTACTGACACTCTTTTGGCCTTGTTGTAGTTTTTCGAAGGAAAATTTATTGCGCTAGATATACACTTTACAATAAAATATGCCTTTTCTTTCTGGATTTTTCCACTGTGTTCATTGTTTTTTCCAACTTCTATATTTTTTACAAACATAAAAAATCATCAAAAAACTGAGTTTTAAGAATCAAACAAAAACCTTTACTGACTCCACTAACAACCTCACATAAAATATTCTAATTCAAACTTTGCATTTAAAATGTTATTCCAAATCAACTTCTTTAAAATTGTTGTTTTCAATTTTTTTAGGTTAAACGCTTAGCTATGGGCTTACTCAGATCCCATGAAGAAAGCCGTCCACTAGTCCACAATAGTTCAACTTCAACCCTCAAGGCAAAAGCAAGTACCCAAATGCTATCAAATGGCTACATTAACGACGAAGCATTTGAGCCAGAAAAGTTCATTTCGAGTAAATTTGGGGATTCGTGTCGACAGTCCCTGACGGCGATACCAATGATGGATGCACTCAATTTGAATGACAACAGTGAGTTTACATTGAAGAAGCGGTATCTTCGGGAGACAAGTAGTGGTAAGTTATAAAAGATTTATTTTTTTTTTCTGACAAACACTACCCCCTTTTTCTAAAGCGAATTCGAGCCCGAAAATATTCCCCCAGCGAATGAGATTGAATTCCTACCATCACAGCAACCATCAGTCCGAGGTCACTGCTGAAGAAATTGAGTTGAAAGATGCTCCTTGGTTTCAAGCCGGTATATCAAGGGACATTGCTTTGGAGATCCTCTCGAGTGAGAGTCCTGGTGCCTTTCTAGTTCGAAAAAGTAGTTCCAAGCCTGGATGTTATGCATTGACATTGCGTGTTCCATCACCACCTGGACCTAAAACTGCCAACTATATAATTCTCAGATCGGCAAGGGGATACAAGATTAAAGTAAGTTCCAGCATTTCCTTGAAAGTACCAATTAAGTAAAAGGTTTTCTTCTTCAAATTCAAGGGTTTCCGAAAAGAGTTCACCTCCCTGAGAGCACTAATCACACACCACTCCGTGATGCCAGAACTCTTACCAGTGCCATTAGCTATGCCACGACCTACTAACATGACATCGTCTCGACGGAATCTTGACGACTTTGACACATACGATTCCTTACAAATGCTTCTGAAGTACCTTCGTGCGAAAAATATGGAGAACGAATGAAGGCAACTTATGGTGAAGTGCACCAGGTCCAATCGAAAGGATGCACTTAAACACTCACAGCTGGGCTAACAGGATCATAACTAAAAAGAAATGCCAGCGCCATTTAGGCCTATGCAGCCGCAGCCGCAGCCGCCGCCACATCAAATGCACATCACATGCACTGCTACATCACGCAGAGATGGCTTGTTAAGACACACAGAGCCCAAGAGAACTCAGGACATAAACGTTACCTCAATTACGAAAAGGAACTCAATTTCAGATTTATGTACAAACATACAAGGAAAGCTAAAAAGCAAAAGCTTTCCACAAGAATTCACATTCAAGAATGATTAACCAACATGAGAAAAAGGTCTCGTGTATTTGGTTCACAAAAAAAAATTTTACAGAAAAGTTTTTTTTTTTTATTTTATAAATTGTTAAAAAAAAAACAGAAATTCACAAAAGTTATAGGTTGACTAGTTAAGTAAGGAAATCAAAGGCAAGAAATAATATTTATTCTTTTTTAATAGCGTAAGGATTAAAATGTGATATTATTACAAACAAAAAATTAAATATTAAAAAAAAATTGTTTAACACAAAAATTGTAAAGCATAATGTTCAATAAATAGTTTTTAAAAAAATTATGCCAGAGTGGATTTTTTTGTATATATTTTAAATTTTATTATTAAAACAGTTTTTTGTTTTTTTCTTTTTAAAACATGCCTTAAATGATTCGAAAGTCATGAATTTTAAGGAGAGGAATTTCAAGAAGTAAGTAAATTTTATTACAAAAATTGTAAGCTCTGAAAGTCCAAAACAAAAAGTAGAGACAGAAAAGCATCACGCAAAAAATGGTGATGGATAGCTCCGTGAGATCGTTGCAATACAGTAAAACCCGCTTAAGAGAAACCCGCTTAAGAGAAAAACCCGCTTACCTGAAACAGTTTTTTCATCCCCAAGTATTTTCCGACCAATTTCCCTTAAAACACTCCGCTTGAGTGAAACTCGCTTAAGTGAAAAACCCGGATAACTGAAACATATTTTCAGTTAATTTTTAATATTTTTCATTGAAACAAACTCTCTTAAGTGAAAAATAAAAATTGAATCGAACAAAACAAAAATTTCCTAGTTTTCGTTCTTCAATAAATTATTTTTGTGTTATTTAATCGTTGTTTTATTTAACTTCTTTCGAGGCAAGTCCAAAAGATAAAAACAATATTGTTTCTAGCATTAAATCTCCGCTTAATAGAATTTTTAAATCCGCTTAAGTGAAATTTTTTTTCACTTATCCGAACTCCGCTTAAGTGAAATTATTTTTCACTTAAGCGGGGTTCGTTTAAGTGAAAAACCCGCTTAAGTGAAAGAAAGACTGTGACATGTTGCCGTTTCTCTTAAGCGGGTTTCACTGTAACAGTCTTTTTATTAAATCTACTTTTAATCCAAATACTTTTAGGCCAAATACAAGTTTCTTTTTAAAAATGCAATAAAATGAATAAAATTAAATGTTGTCCATGTATTATGGCTTTATCAGTTAGAGCAAACATTCTCATTAACTATGGAACAGAACGTCTTTCAAGTGGCTGTCTCGGCTGGCTTTGAAATAGCGCATTCTGCCACTCCAATTCTCCAAGACCTTGTTGATAATTCGGGCTGTAGCTCACGGATTGCTTGGATGATATTGGCCTTAAGTGCTTGAATCGTTTCTGGATTGATGGCATAACATCGGTCCTTCATAGTTAACATGGCTCTGTAACGCCCACCGTTGACCGAAACATTGTTCCCAGTCTCATATTCCAATGACACAATCCGCTTCAAACTGGCACTCTCTGTGGATGCATTGGCTTCTGGAGAATAACGTGCGGGTTTTCCGAGCCCTTGGATGCTGCAATTTTGTTTGTAAACGTAGCCGCCGAGATGAAAATGCGCCTCATCAGAAAATATGATTTTTTACCAAAAATCGAATGCGAAGCGTTACCGAAGCGGATGGTCCTGCGCCTTTAATTGCTGAGTCAATTGGACCTTGTTAGCGAATAATCCGAGATCTTTGTGCAGTATTCTCCTCAGACTAGTGCGTGAAATATTGAGCTGTTGAGATCGATGGCGAGTTGATGTTCGTCAATTGAGTCTCAAACTCTCGGCTACAGCAGTCAAATTCTCATCTGTACACACCGTACGATAACGTAGACTATCAGTGCTATCCTATTTCAATCCTAATTCAATTCTCCATATAAACGTAGTATTTGTATATATCAAATATCATAATGTGCTCTAGAGCGAGTTAAGCATTTGCAAAAAAAAATTTAACTGGATTTTTTGATACAAACTTGACACAACGATGATAGAGAACATGAAAAATTTGAGTCTCTTAATTTCGTCTCCCTGTGTATATATCTGAATATCTGCACCTTGATCTTCAGCCGAAGCCTCTGAAGCGATTTTCTTTAGAATTGATATAAACAAATCTTAGTTCTTCCATAGAAGGGAACGTTTCAAATCTGATATCTACAAAATAAACGCTGGTGTGCTTCAGGGCTCCGTTTTGTCTCCGACACTCTTCCTTATGTTCATAAATGATCTTTTGTTTGAAACTTCTAATCAACTAAATTGTTTTGCTGATGACAGTGCACTCAGCTTTTCATATTCGTTTTTAGATTCACATCCCCGTTCTTCGTATGTGGACTTCCAACGGCAGCGTATGATAAGCTTATTAAATTCTGATCTTAACAGCATTGTCTAATGACGAACCAAAAACCGCGTAAAATATAATGCTTCAAAAATTAATGCTTTCGCTAAAGCGTAACCCCCACTCTATGCATAGATGAGCAATTTCTTTTTCTTGTGTTAAGGCCATCATTGGTTTGTTGATGAACAACTTTTCCTTCAAGTACAGCCATAAGAAGAAATAGGGAGGCGTCATATGGCATATGATTAAAACGAAAAATTCACGTTATTTTCTCCATTTATTTATAATTATTGAAATAATTTCATCACCTTGCTGCATTAGATGCTTCATAAAAAATTGTTATCAACTCTCTACGACTGTCAAATACTAAATGATATATTTCATTTACACAAAAATGCCAACCAAATAAAATCGACCTGGAATATAAATCGCACCTTGTATAATAATTTTTAAGATTTTTTTTATGATTTAAAAAAAAAAAACAATATTTTTTTTTGAAAATTCTGTATCTCGAGAACGAGTTTATGATTTTTTGTTTAAACTATTCTTATATGAATACTATTAAATATATGAAATTTGCATAAAATTTTTTTTTATTTCTTAGAAAATATCTTTAAACAATTGCAACGATTTAAAAAGAGACACTCCAGGATTCTGTGATCCCGGTGTAAGATATTTAAGATTTTAAAGCTCAGATTAGCAACCCACCAGGTGAAATCATATTGATACCAATTATTTTTATTAGTTTTGAGGATGTTTAAGATAGATCTACTACTACGAAAAGCAGGATCTTGACCACAGTGCCCAATTAGAGTATTCATTCTATCCTCTTTTTAAATTTATGAAGTTCTAACTCCTGAAGTGCAAGCAATACAATACAATTTTATAAAAAAAAAACCTACAGCTGATTTGTACCAATTTCTTGGGCCAAACTTTTTAATCTTAACAATATTTTCTACAAAAAAATTTTAAAAATAATTCTAAGAGTTTTAAAAAATTTAAATTTTTTTTTTTGAAAACTGATTATTTTACATGGATTTTTTGGAAACCTTGCATTTAGCATTTTATGGGCCATCTAAAAAATTTAAGAAATTACTGTTCTTTTTCTAAAGATAATTATGTACACGTTTAATAGTTAAAAAGTCTTAGGGAAAAGTTTATTTTTATAGCAAACATCACCAAGAATTTTGATTAAAGTTTTCTATATCTTGAAATTATTATAAACAACCATTCAATTTAAAACACATTTGGAATATTACGTAACTAACAGTATCTACCATTAGAACTTTCTTACTTGGGATACTATAGATACCGAAGAGTGATTTTGATCAGACTTGAAATTACGATGATAGGGAAGACGAAAAAAGTTGGTCTCACAAATCTGTCTGTCTGTCTTTCTGTTCGACTACAGCCTAAACGATTCGACCGATTTTTTTATACTTATGTACGTAATAAAAAGCATTTTAAAATTTATTTTTCTCCCCACAAATTAACAAAAATAACGGCACCTAACATACGATTTTTTTTTTCGAAATTTTATAAAATATTTTTTTTTCTAAGAACTGTTCCACAGATTTATTTAAGAAAAAACGTATCGATTTATTTAAGAAAAAATTCACAAAATTTCATTTAGTTAAAGTTGGTTGAATAAAAATCCAAAATTTTTTTCTTTCAAAATTCAATATTTCAAAACTATTTTTAAAACTGACAATTCAATATTTTTTAATACAATCAACAAGACGTAAGAAAAACAATATTTTATTTTTTTAAAAATAAAAATACCCACCATACAAGTGTTAAAAAATTGTTTTCGAAAATCGTATTTTTCTCGAAAACGACACCGAGATTTTCGATAGTTTTTTCTCTCTGCATTTATTTTTACGATCTATAGTTAAATATAAAAATTTTAAATTAAGATATTACTGACTTTACCTACAATAGAATTTTTTTTTCGAATTTTTAATTTCTCTTTATCGATACAACGGATTTTAATGAAATTTTTTATAGAGAAGCTTTGAAAAAGTTTGAAAAACATAGTATTTTAAAACATAAAAAAAATCAATTTCTTTGTTGAAAACTCGATATCTCAAAAACGGGTCAGTATTTTTTTTTTTGAAAATTTAATTTATATGTACAATGATACAAATTTAAAGTTGATGTTTTAAAATCGGGCTTACCGATCTAAATTAATTTTTCCAATTAAAAAAAAAACATTTATACAAATACTGTTCTTAAAATATTTTTTGGAATTTTCAAAAAATATTTTTTCAGACCCTATATTTCAAATAGCAATAGCCAAAAAGGTGGTTAAGGAACACGCTGCATGTTTTTTCTCTGTGCTTTCAGGAGCTGTAGATTTGTTTTAACTTAGTTTGAAAAAAAAAGACAAAATTACTGTCGTAGGTATCATCTGACAATAAGTCATAACTACCATCGACGATTGAAAAACCTTCCGTGTATTACTCGTAATTTTGCTTTTTTTTTGGCCATCAGGTAGTCCGAAAAATAATTCTTTCCAATTGAGATTACGTCCTGCACTGTTAAGCTTATTGCTGTCACCTTAAAAATATTGTCCACACTCAAAAACTTGAAATAAAGATAGAAGAATAAGAATAAAGAAAAAAGAATAATACACTTATTTTTGAACATACTAAGCCTCAGGTTGTTAATATGTTCGCTCCATAGGAAGTTTTCATCTATTGTTACTCCAAGATATTTGATTGATTTCACTAATTCTATAGCATCATTTTTTTGCGTAGTCGACCTTATCAAACTCCTGTTGCATTATAGAAATTGCTGTTTTAAGACACCTGTGCATTACAACAATTGCTATGTCGTCTGCGTATGCAAAAACAGAGCTATTTTTAAAAACTCTAAGAAGCGCGTTAGTATAAAGTATGAAGACAACCGGACCAAGTTTTGACCCCTGTGGTACACCATAATTACAGTTTCTTTCTTGACTTCTTGACTTTAAAGGATCTTCCTTTGATGTAGCTCTCCATCCATTTCCAAAGACTTCCTCTAATGCCAATTTTGTAAAGGACATCAAGCAGTTTTTCGTGACTTAAAGTGTCAAATGCCTTGCTGAAGTCCACGAACATTACCAGCACGTGATGATTTTATTGAGACTAATGTTGACAGCGTTACAAAATTCCCCAAGAAGTTTTCTTGTACTTTTTCCTTTTTGAAAACCATATTGATTGTATATACATATATAGGAGCTGGGAACTATTTTAGTAACCTGTTTTCACAATATCAAATCAGTCTAATATTCAAGATGAGAGTGGAAATATTGAATCTGAACTATATGCCATACAGGGAAGATGTCTTAACTATTTGTTGTCTCTGTAATATAAACAAATATATTCATAATCTTGCTTTGTATAAATAAATTTTCAATGTTTCTGTAAACAGTAACCTAAATCCAACAAACTAACTAATTTTTTGAAATTAATTCTTTTTTTTTAACGCTATAGTTTCAACTGAATAATTTTGTTTCTGCAATTAAAATATATAATTTTTTCTTTTTATTTTTTAATGTAAGAATATACGTCAATCATTTCGACAGACGGCATTTTATGTCATTATTCTATTTTCTTTTATATACTTCTTATAATATTACAATCTTATATTTTAAATAAAGAATTTTATAATAATAATAATAAAATCGATTCTGTTGCAGTAAGCAGTTGTTCTCAATGAATTTGTTTAAACGTCTTACGACAATTTCTTCTAAGCATTTTTCAACTACGGGCAAAATTGAAATGGGTCTATTGTTCTGAATTTCGTTATCATCAAACTAGATCCCCAGTAGGAATGTCAAGCATTTATTTCGCCATCCCCAAGACAATTATGTTCTGTCTTCTTCAATCGGTGGACCCTATATTGGTACGTCGGTTTGAACTTCTTGCTTTTTCCTCTTAGTTCTATTAATAAAAGTAAACCCATACGGGTTTTTGTATTTCATTGAAATATTGACCTCTTACCTTCATTAAATAATAATTTGGGCTAAGTGAAAAGCCTCATTCCACAACATGACACTCATATATTGCATAAGCCCTTATAAATAGCTCTTCGTGTTTTTCAACTTGAAGTTTCACTGCCAACCCATAAGACCCATAGGACAATTTCAGGCTTTGAAAATCTACTTCTTCTACTCCGTCCAAGGTATCCCTTTACGTTTCTCATTAATGGGTGTGTGTGTGGCCTAACATCTGTATACATATAGGTACCTACTCAGTGCTCCCTCAGGCATAAGGCTATAACTAAAAGTAAAACAATGACTTTGTTCTCTTGGTTTTGCTTCAACTATACACAAACTACAGCATAGAACAAGTCCAAGGATGACTCAATTTCCCATGTAATCCGTTTTGGTTGTGATATCATTTGAGTTTACATTGTGCCAGAACCTCCGTCTTCATCTCGTTGTCCATTGTCCTGCAAAAACAAGATTAACTTTGGCTCTATACCACGACCACATCACATTTATTGTACCATCTGGAACAGCAATTAAAAGATAGCTAGATTGAGAGTTAAAAAAAAAGACATAAATGCATTAAGGACTCTTGGGATGTGTGTGATACTTTAGGGTTATTTCAAAGTAATACAGATGAAGAAGTTTAAAGGAAAGGTTAAGATACATATTGATTTTTATAGTTTGGAGGGGTCAAAGGCCATTCATTCGATATTTACAGGTTAGAGTCATTGTGATCGAATGCTTGTAGATATTTAAAAATGTTTTTTTAAGAAATTTAAACCAATTTTTCACAATAGCTCAAAGTCTTAATTTAGAAACCTAAGCAATCGATGTTATAAAGTCGATGTCACTGAAGAAATCCGGAATAGCTTAAAACCATTTCAAACACAGACTTATGTAAAAACACCACAAATCCCAAAAGGTACTAACTATATCTTGGTCATTGGCAATTTCTGTTCAAAATCAATTCCATTGCTCGTTTTAAATCATAAAGGGTGATTTTTTTGAGGTTAGGATTTTCATGCATTAGTATTTGACAGATAACGCGGGATTTCAGACATGGTGTCAAAGAGAAAGATGCTCAGTATGCTTTGACATTTCATCATGAATAGACTTACTAACGAGCAACGCTTGCAAATCATTGAATTTTATTACCAAAATCAGTTCGGTTCGAAATGTGTTTCGCGCTTTACGTCCGATTTATGGTCTACATAATCGACCAAGTGAGCAAACAATTAATGCGATTGTGACCAAGTTTCGCACTCAGTTTACTTTATTGGACATTAAACCAACCACACGAATGCGTACAGTGCGTACAGAAGAGAATATTGCGTCTGTTTCTGAGAGTGTTGCTGAAGACCGTGAAATGTCGATTCGTCGCCGTTCGCAGCAATTGGGTTTGTGTTATTCGACCACATGGAAGATTTTACGCAAAGATCTTGGTGTAAAACCGTATAAAATACAGCTCGTGCAAGAACTGAAGCCGAGCGATCTGCCACAACGTCGAATTTTCAGTGAATGGGCCCTAGAAAAGTTGGCAGAAAATCCGCTTTTTTATCGACAAATTTTGTTCAGCGATGAGGCTCATTTCTGGTTGAATGGCTACGTAAATAAGCAAAATTGCCGCATTTGGAGTGAAGAGCAACCAGAAGCCGTTCAAGAACTGCCCATGCATCCCGAAAAATGCACTGTTTGGTGTGGTTTGTACGCTGGTGGAATCATTGGACCGTATTTTTTCAAAGATGCTGTTGGACGCAACGTTACGGTGAATGGCGATCGCTATCGTTCAATGCTAACAAACTTTTTGTTGCCAAAAATGGAAGAACTGAACTTGGTTGACATGTGGTTTCAACAAGATGGCGCTACATGCCACACAGCTCGCGATTCTATGGCCATTTTGAGGGAAAACTTCGGAGAACAATTCATCTCAAGGAATGGACCGGTAAGTTGGCCACCAAGATCATGCGATTTGACGCCTTTAGACTATTTTTTGTGGGGCTACGTCAAGTCTAAAGTCTACACAAATAAGCCAGCAACTATTCCAGCTTTGGAAGACAACATTTCCGAAGAAATTCGGGCTATTCCGGCCGAAATGCTCGAAAAAGTTACCCAAAATTGGACTTTCCGAATGGACCACCTAAGACGCAGCCGCGGTCAACATTTAAATGAAATTATCTTCAAAAAGTAAATGTCATGGACCAATCTAACGTTTCAAATAAAGAATCGATGAGATTTTGCAAATTTTATGCGTTTTTTTTTAAAAAAAAGTTCTCAAGCTCTTAAAAAATCACCAGTTATAAGCGAAAGCTATTCTCCTTAAAATACAGTTTGTTAAAAGCTGCACTTCCTACTTAAGAGCATAAAAACTCAAAGAACTCATGGAAGGAATTGGGTTCCACATTGGAGAAGTTACAAGTGTATGGAAAGATCACACATTTTCAATATATAAGAGTATTCTTCTGTTCTTCTGAAATTCACAATACAAACACTGGAGTGCATCAGGGCTAAATTTTATCTCCGACTATATTTCTCATTTTTATGAATAACAACGGCAGCAGCATTTACTGGCAGGGAATAGATTTTTTCGAGTAACGATGTCTAACTGTATTGTTCCAAGAGGCTGTGAAATACCTACTCAAATATTAACAAAATAAACCTAGGTCCCTGTCCCTCACTCCTGAGGATTGTTAACTTCTGAACCACGTAGAAAAATAGTTATAAGGAAGACACGAGGAGTCTCGGACAATAACTACGTTCAAATGACACCAACAACCGGAAAATCAAAAAGGAATGACCTGAGAATATTTACTTGAAAGGTGAAGAAACTTTCTAACCTAGGTGCAGGTGATACAATGAACCAAATCAGGCTTGAACGGGCAACTTATAACCGGGGTGATTTAAGACGGTAGAAATTAGGATGCAGATTAATTTGTGGTAAATTGGATAAGAAGCCAAGTTATTGAATTTTAACCGATAAGTGATCGCCAGACTATGATCCACTATCCGATACTTAAGGTGTTACATGCGCACATGTCTCTAGCGATGAAGCTGAAAATCAATGGAGAGTATTATGACCATCAAGAAGAGCCTTCGGTGTGAGTCTCTGTGGAGTACGATATCAAAGTGGTTCTCAGGGTTTTCAATGTCAAAGTCCGAAAGCAGAACATCTCAGGTGGATTAGTTGGTAAGCATGAAACGGCAGCAGATAGAGGCTTCCGACTTCAACTTTTTGCACCAGCTCGAAATACATTGATTAGTAGCTTTAGAGGAAATAGAAGAGTCTTGTGATCAGAACAATATTCGGTTGGTTTTATAATAGCCAAGTAAATGGATGGAAGTATTAAGGCAGGAATGCAGGTTTTTCAGAACTTCGAATGACCGAAATATGGTGAATAGTCGATATTTTCAAGAGGCATTTCGAGCAGTTGTTTAATGGGCATCATGATGAGTGAACAATAAGGTAAGAAGGTAACCTACTTGCAGCTAATGAAGACCCAGTTCAGAATCCAGCATAGACTTATAAAGGCTTAAGATTAACCAGAGTTCAGGATACCGTGTCCTTGCCAGCAGAGTTCTTTAAACACGGATTTTTGATAGAGTGCTTATATCAAATAATTTACCTAGAAGGATGCAAGTCTGATGACTGAAGGATCAGGTCCATGAGACACATCTACAAGAAAGCTCGTCTTTTGTCGTGTAAGAACTATCGCACAATATTCCTCCTAAAATACTATTCAACGTACGATGTGAGCATGTTAAGCTGATCTGGAACATTATAACCGTCAAGTATAAGTGTGGCTTCAAATCTGGCATAACCCAAATATTCACAATGAAGCATATCCTAGAAAAGATCTACAAATTTCAAGCCATGAGTTAACACTTTTTCACCTGCTCCAAAGCCTTACGAGTATATGAAAGTATTCATCGTTGTGGATACAACAAAATATTTTTTGTTACCTCAACAAAATTCTGTAATTTTTATCAATTTGACAAAACTTTTTGTTGGACGTATATTGACAAAATTTTTATCAGATTAACCTACATTTTTGTCATATATACCTAGATTTTATTTTCAGTGTAGATATATGCGCCGAAAGTCGAAATTGTCTTTTAATAGTACAGCTCCTGTGTGAGGATTGAACTGGTATATCTCGTTGAACTGTATTCTCGGTTATTCGACATTAGTTTTTCCTGACAGTTGGCTTCGGTAAAGTAGGCTGGTCTTGGTGCCTCTGCATTTTGCCGCTCCTCTAGTTCTGAAGTCATTTGGTAGTCTGAAACAAATCAGATCGGATTTTCATGAGTTGATCTTCAAGCTGCAGTGCTGCTAATACTGGTAGCGTTTGAGCTGTCTGATATGGGCTTCCAGCAGCAGAAATCGGTGAAATGGACTTGGCGTTCATGAAAGAGGCCGCATCGGCAAACAGGAGAATCTATGCGAATATTGGCTCTGGTTGTTCTGATATGTAAATGTTGAAGAGGAATGGTCTCAGGGGAGATCCTTGTGTACCTCTGGTTGTCTTTGATGTTGATTGGGAATTTCTCATTTGAACGTAAAATGATCTATATTGAAGAAATTTGTAAAAAAAAAAACGTACAAGCGAATGTGGAAAACTTGGTTTAAATAGTTTGTGAACAAATCCCCGTATTCACACACTGTCAAATATTTTTCCGTTGTCGAAAATATGCTAAAGTAGCCTTGTGACACTTCAATAAAAAAAAAGGTGACATCATGCTGGAACTTTAGAACAGGATGAAGCGTCGAATGTTTTTTTTTCAGCATCCTAACTAAATATCAGTTAATAGGTAGTTAACGCTGCACAGCTTTACAAGGATTAAAGCCGCATGAGTATTAGCTCTTGAAGTATCTTGACCATGTTGCCCACAAGATAGATGAACCTGTGTCCAGAGACGTCTTTGTTGTTGGTCTTCAATAATATAGCCACAATTAAAGTGGTTTGTCATTTTTCAGGAAGGTAGCAGTTGTTCACACAGTAATTTTGGATTATTACTAGAAACACCATCACGGAAAGAGGCAGATAAATTGACCGACCTTGTTGATTTCTTTGGATGGCTTCTGTGAGCTGTAGGCTCTCCTGGAATATTTGTGTCGATTTAAAGAAAATGTTAACTTTATGAAGTGCTTTTTTCAAAGTAGTCAGCAAACAAGAGTGTCTTTGAAGACTTCTGGCATTGGCGGCCTCTTTTAAAAGGTGTCGGGTCCATACTTGATTCGTGGAAGTCTCTTCTGGAGAAGGTTGTCGTTGTGGTATTTCAACTAGATCCTGATATTCAGGCATCTCAGTTCGCTTGAAACCACCTGGTACTCGTAGTTTGTGTTGATGGAGTTCCTTTCTCGCTAGTGCATTATTCGTTGACGAAACTTCCTTAGATGCTGTCTTAATGTTTATGGATTTTTCTCACATCTGGATGTTTTATTTTCCAACTCAAAGAGAGCGTGAATTATTAAAAATAAAATGCACAATTGGGTCACACGAACTTGCTCCTATGCAGTGGTACCACTTTACTTCAATTGAAGTAGATCTACTTCTTTTTTCCAAAATATTTTAAAATCTACTTCCTACTTCGCACCATTAGAAAAATACTGAAATCTACTTCATTTTAAAAATCTCTGTTTCAATCTACTTCAATTTTACAAAATAAAGACCAAATCTACTTCTTTTTCTCTATTGCACTCTAAGTAGTAGTATATAACCTCATAATGAAATGAGTATTTTTATGAGAAATTTCTTTAAAATTAAAAGAAATGTATTGACAATTTTAAATACATATTTAATAGGTAATAGCTATGTATTCATTTAAGGAAAAAAATTTTTGTATGCAACATTTTTTTCTAAAAGCAAGTAAAAAGCCATTTTGAAATCTACTTCGATTTTTCTCAATTTACTTCACTTTTTTCTTCAAATCTACTTCGACTTTTTTTCCGGAAGTGGTAACGCTGCTCCTATGTAATAGATATTGGAATTTTAAAAATGAATGTTATTAGAGAAAACTTTTCATAAGGATAAAATCATTTTTTTTAAATTCTTTCAGTAGTAAGAGATAAAAAAACAGAATGCTATGCAAATATGAAATGTATGCAAGAACAAAAATTATATGTCGTTGTAGTGGTTTCTTTAAAAAAAAAATAAGCTTTTATATACAAAATTTTTAAAACATTTTTAAGAAAAAATTTTGGTACGCCAACCTTAAGTTTTTATTAATGTACAAATGCAAATTAAATTTTTTTTAAAATATTGAGCCGTTTTTGATATGTCCAATTTTCCAAAAAAAAAAAATACTTTTTTCTCCAAAAATTCAAAAACTATTTTTTTTTCAAAGTTTTGAAATGCAATGTTTTTTAAATTTTTTAGAAGCATCTCTATAAAAAAAAATTCATTAAAATCCGTTATGTCGAAAATGAGATATTCAAAATTCAAAAAAAAAGGTTCTATGGTAGGTACAGTCAGTAATATCTAGATTTCAAATTTTTTTTGTATTAAATTATAGATCGTAAAAATTAATCAAAAGAAAAAAAAATTTAGCAAAATTCTCGGAACCGTTTTCGAGAAAAATACGATTTTCGAAAACCATTTTTTTACATTTGCATAAAAGGTACCGTTAGTTTTAGATAAAACAAATTTTTTTTTCTCAAATCTTGTAGATTATGTTAAGAAACTTTTATTTGTCAAGTTTGAAAAAAATTGATTTTTGGGTTTTCGAAATATTTAGTTTCCAAAAAAAATTTTTGAATTTTTTTAAAAAAATCCAAAAAATTAAAACTTGAAAATTTGAATATGTAATAATATTTAACCTTTAGAGGAGCTTTAGTATAAAAAAATTGATTTAAATCGGTTGTACCGTTTTCGAGAAAATCAAACACAAAAAAATGGACCCAGGGGGGCTACCAAAAATAACAATTTTTTGGAAATTTTTTTTCAACCATTACCTAGCTTTAACTAAATGAAATTTTTCAAATTTTTTTTTTTAATTTTGTGGGACAGTTTTTGAGAAAAAAAAATATTTATAAAATTTCGAAAAAAACCGTATGGTAGGTACCGTTATTGTTGGTCTAAAAAAAAAAAAGAAAAAAACGTGTGGGGGGAAAAATCGAAACCCATATCTACCAAGTTTTAAGAAAATCGGCCGAGCCGTTTAGGCTGCAGGTGAACCGACAGACAGACAGAATTGCGAGACCCACTTTTTTTTTAGTCTTCGCTTTCATCGTAATGTCAACTTTGATCGAAATCTCGAGTTGATTTTTTTACGAATGCATAACTTGCCTTATAATACCTATTAGTCGCAAGTAAAAAGAAGCGTTAAATCAATTTTCCATACAAACTAGCTCTTTGCATGTAAAAATGATAGTTAAAATAAAAACCCATAAGACTAGAAGTTACTTCCCGAATAGAACGAGTATTCTTTCCAATCAATTAGCCAAAATTCTGGCTTCATTTATTTTCGTTCAGTCCTCCCTCTATGAAAAGAATAATTTCACATCGAAACTGACTTTCCCTTTGAAATCATTTGAAATGGAGCCCTTAATGGTTAGCCCCGTCATCATCACCAGCAAAAAATAGTACCTACCCAACCATCACTATTATAAATGTACTCGTACATATAGCCTGTATTCTGTGAACGTGGCAAATTAATTAAGACTTTCCGTTTTCCGAATTTTCATTATCAGTATTATGGCCATCGAACGCGTTCAGCCTCCGAGGAAAGGAAAATAGTTTCACTAAGTCCCTGCCAAGCCCATCAAGCTATCACAAAAATACCCTCTCTCTTCCCTTTCGGCCAGCACCGCACATCCATCCTTTCGTCTAATGTTTGCAGGGTAAAAGTGTGGAAAAAGCATCAAAGCAAAGTGACTCATTGAAGGACTCAGGGACTTAGTCGTTCTCGTGTCGTCTAGCCACAGTCGGATGGTTTGTTATTTTGATGAAAAAAAAAACGAAAAAACGAGAAAAGAAATTAATTTCGCCATCAGAAGAATCTAGGACTAGGCTGATCGCTGATGATGGTCTCGCTTTTTTTTTGTTAGCTGCATATTTTCAGAGAGAATCAAGAAGCAGCCGTCCAAATCGAAACGATGGACTTGGACACGATGAGAATTCTTTTTCCAATGTTTGGCTGTTGGTTTGGGACTTTTTTTTTTGTTGGTTTTTGCGACGAGGCCACTGCTGTCAGACTAAATAAAAGGTTGGGCAAAACCATATATTTGCTTGATTGCAACTGACTTTGTGATGGCATAATGAACGTTGTCGGGCAAAGAAGAATATAGTTGAATTTTAATTGAGCTTTTTTTCTCTGGGCTATAGGTTTGACCATAGTTCGTTAAGCTGTGGCGAAAGAGAGGTTTTCGATGGATGCGAAAATTGTTTGTCGTCACAAGATTGAAGATTTTTGATTCAAAGTTAAATGCTTGCAGAACTTCGAAAAACTCATACCTGGCTTCAACGAAAAAAAAAATAAAACAAAGGCCGAAATATTATTTAATTGTGCTGAAGAACAAGCTTTATTTAAGTATTTTAAAAATTAGATTCATTTCGGTGAACACTTTTGTTACTGAACTTTTTTAAACACGACAGAATGACAGTAATTCCTGCTGGGAGCAGGGCTTTAGACAGCACTCATAGTAGATTCCATCTCTCCTGCGTCGCAATTTCGCTAAGCTATTAGCACTCATGCTAGTCCAGAATGGTAGCTCGTTCAGATCTGGTCCAAAGCTTCCTTCTTCGTCATTGTCAAAGTTTTCTTCCAAAGCTACAAAAATGTATAAAAAAAAAAGAAAACAATTTATCTCAGACCAGAAGTGTTATCCATGGAGACTTACGAAAGTTTCGCTTTGTCTTATAAGTATTGTATCCCCTTTTACCACACACCAAGGCTAAGGCTTCATTGATTGATTTGCCACAAAATTTTTGATCGGAAAGTGTTAGGTGAAGAATTGCACAAAAAGCAATTCCAATCAAACAAACAGCTCTTAGCCCGAAAAAGTTCTGTGTCCGTGCCATTTTAATTAACGTTGCAAAGGCAGATTATTTAGAAAAAAATGTTGTGGTATGTTTGCCTGCAAGCTGTTGCTTTAGCACTTATCCCTTGGATAATCAGTGATAACTTCTCAATGGTTTGTCTTTTTATACTCATATTCTTTCAAAATTATGAATTTTTCATTAAATTCTGCGTTGGCTTTGAAATTGCGGGGGCTTCTTAATTTCTTAGAAACTTTTGATTGACAAGTTGTTTGTTCATTTGTCGTATCGATTAGGATGAGGAGATAACAACGCTATTTTAAAACATAACCCCTGCAAATTAATTCAGAGCAAAAAAGCATCATTTTCTATTTTTGAATGACCTGCCAGAAGGGAAACGGAGGGTTGCATTTTAATATATGTATAATGAACTCGAATTCATGTCGTTTTTATTTTAAAATTTTGCGCGCACTAAGGGGATTATGATTGCACTTAAAATGTTTGAGCACAGTGGAAGCGTTTATCGAAGTTTGAAAGGATTTATAAGGAAAAACCGATGCATATTGGTTTAAATGTCACAATGGGTGGGCAATATTGAGGCAGAGGTAAAGCTTTCTACATTCGTGTAGTGTATCTAAAAAATATTCTCTGAACTTAAAAATACTTCCGAATTGAGACTCAGGTGTAAACTGATGGACATGGGAACACCCGTCCAGATATGAAACTAATATTTTAGTTATGCGAGGAAAATAATTTTTGGCAGTTCTTAACGTTCTTAGTACGGTCTATAGAACACCAAAAAACGCACGATTTTTGGGAATTTTTTTCTCGGAAACCTTATTAGGTAATAACATTATTTTTTGTAAATAATGAATAAATGCGTCAAGAGTACAAACATTTTTTTTTTTAATTTTCAAATTTTGACCGAATTATAGATAATACATGGACCCATTGCGGACAGTTAATCTCAGGATTGGCTGGACTGAAACAAAAAAAAACAAAGTGGGTATTAAAAGGAAGGTTTCTTACGAGACAATTTACCACAATTTGCTTAAAAGATAAAAAAACAAAAAAATGTCAAGATTTGAAAAAAAAAATTTCTTTTTGGTAATTTTTTTAGTCATTTTTGGGTCGCCATTTTTTTTGGTCATAACTTTTAGTCAAATTGTGGTAAATTTTCTTAGAAAACATAAAATCAATCAAGTTGCAACAAGTTTTTTGAAAATCGGTTCAGTAGATCCGGAGATTAACTGTCCGCAATGGGACAATGTGTTTTTTGATGAGTCAACGTTGTACTCTTTACGCATGTATTCATTATTTAAAAAAAATATGTTATTACCTAATAAAGTTTTCGAGAAAAAAATTCCAAAAATCGTGCGTTTTTTTGCTGTTCTAGACCGTACTAGTACCTTAAGAAAACCTGGGCAATTCGCTGCATTTTTTGTTAATTCGAATATATAAATATTCAATAAGAAGTGCTCTGTAATATACATCTAGAAAATGGTTAGCTTTTCAGGGTCTTTGATGTGTCAGTCATGACAATAACAAAGGTGGTATATTTCATGGATAATGACATACAGTGACGAGCAAAAGTGGTCAAATGTTTTCGCTTACTTAAAACATTGATTTAAAGTAAGAGTTTTTAATGGAACTAAAATCTTTTTTATTTTTTTTTTCATTGTGTTTATTTAACTAAATTATATTATTTATACATACTAACTTTTTCAAAAAATAATATAGTATACAAAACAAAAAATATTGCATTAGTTTTTAGACTTGTTCAACTATGCACGTTTAAAATCAATGTTTTTTCTTTAGTATTTAGTTCGCTTCACAATTGACCATAAATTTTCAATTGAATTGAGGTCAGGGTTTTGTGCTGGCCATGTCATTGTCGTAAACTGTTGATTTCTCAGCCATTCCGAGACAATTTTTGACGTGTGTTTTGGATCTCCGTCCTGCTGAAAAGTTATTTCACAATCATTGCAGCCTGTTGATGCACTAAAAGGTGGTAACTTTGTCTTCAAAATGTCCAAACATTTTTCTTTGTGCATGATGCCATCGATTTTCACCAAAGGACCAACAGAGCTCTAAGCCATCACCGAACCTCCTCCATGTTTCACAATCTTTTGTACTTGATATTGTTGAAGTGGTTCTCCAGGACGTGACCAATAAAAAGATCTACCATCCGTTCCTATTCTATTGACCTTCGTCTCGTCCGACCAAATGACTTTTCCATTGGTCAATGGTCCTGTGTTTGTGCTTTTTAGCTAAAGCTAACCTGTCTTAAATATTTTTCACTGAAAGCAGAGGCTTCTTCGGTTTCTCTTTAACGTTTAACCCAATTCTTTTGAGTGCCCGGCGTGCAGCCATTCACTAACTGGTTTTTCTATGTTTTGGGCTGCCTGCTTAGGTGTTTTAGACCCACAACTTCTCAACTCTCCATTCTTTTCATCCTTTTTCATTGGGGGACATCGATGTTTTTGTTTTTTTTTTTTTAATACTAAGCACAAAAGTTTTTGAAATTTTCAAAATTTTGGCCACTTCACGCGATGTTTCACCACTTTTTAGTAAAAAAAAAATAGCGCGGTCGACGGTATTTTTACAATTTTTTTTCATTTTGACAATAATCAGCTTTACACGTTTTAAAACGAACGATTTACCCTTAACAAACTATCAACAAAAAAATTGTCTTAACTGTTACTTGTTAAATAAATAACAGTAAAACAAACAAAGCACAATGGAGAGGAGCATCTCTCAATGAACAAACGATGTTAAATATCTTGAAACTAAAACGTGCATAAATTGAACAAGACCAGAAAATTATTATTTTTTTTTTATAATATATTATTTTTTGAAAATTGTATTATACATAATAAATTTGAATTAAATAAACAAAATAAAAAAAGATTTTAATTCTATTAAGAACTCCTTACTTAAATCAATTTTTCAAAATAGCGAAATCATTTGACCACTTTTGCTCGTCACTGTAGTTGTTTGGCTGCCAGAAGACTATGCGATTGCTAATAAAACTTGCAAAATTCTGTCAAAAAGCAAAAAATAATGCTTACAGGCCACTCCAATTGTACATACATATATCTAAACCAAAAGATTCTGAGTCGTTTGGTTATCGAAATATCCCGGTCCAAAGTGATTTTATGGATTTTCGAACCTCAACTACCTAACAATGTCTTTGGTTTGGCGCTATTTCCGAAACCAAGAGCTGTAAGGGGTTGCCGGCTTAAAAATCCCTGGTTATAATTTTCAGAGCTATCCACTGGTGAAACCTAGAAGTTTCTGTGAGGTCTGGTTCTCGAAATATTTCTAACCAAAGTGATTTTATTGAATTTTTGAGATTTTTGAAAAAAATCATGGACTAACCACTTGTCTACAAAAATCACCATTTTTTCAAAGTTCTCCTAAAGGATCGAGATATATGTACATTGAATGAAAGGTGTATTATAATATGCCAGAGACACAGTGTGAGCATTGTAGTGGTTTCTTAAAAAAATAAGATTTTATATACAAAAATTTTAAAACATTTTTAAGAAAAAATTTTGTTACACCAAATCAAAGTTTTATTACTAAACGAATAAAAAATAAATTTCCAAACAAAATATAAAGCCGTTTTTGAAATATTGAATTTTCCAAAAAAAAAATAGACTTTTTTTCAAAAATTCAAAAAATATTTTTTTTTAAGTTTTGAAATGCAATGTTTTTTAAACTTTTTAGAAGCTTCCCTATAAGAAATTTTATTAAAATCCGTTATGCTGATAATGAGAAATTCAAAATTCGGAAAAATAGTTCTATGGTGGGTACAGTCAGTAATTTACAAATTACAAATTTTTTTTATTAAATTATACATCGTTAAAAATTAAACCAAAGAAAAAAAAATGTATGAAACTTCTAGGAACCGTTTTCAGGAAAAATACGATTTTTGAAAACCATTTTTTAACATTTGTATGGAGGATACCGTTATTTTAAAATAAAGCAGATTTTTTTCTCAAATCATGTAGATTATAAATATTAAGAAACTTTTATTTACCAAATATTGAGTTTGCAAAAACAAAATTGAATTTTTTTTTTAAATCCAAAAACTTAAAAAATTGAAAATTTGAATAAGTAATAATATTCAAATTTTGGAGGAGCCTTAGCATAAAAAATGATCAAAATCGATTGTACGATTTTCGAGAAAATCAAAAGTAAACAATAGGGTTCCAGGGGGGCTACCAAAAATAACCATTTTTTGAAAAAATGTTTTCAACCATTACCTAGCGGAAACTAAATGAAATTTTATGAATTTATTTCAAAAAATTCTGTGGGACGGTTTTTGAGAAAAAAAAAAAAATTATAAAATCGTATGACAGGTACCATTATTTTTTGTCTTAAAAAAAAAAGAAAAAAAAGTGTGGGGGAAATAATTAAAAATGATATCTACTAAGCATAAAGAAAATCGGCCGAGCCGTTTGGGCGGTAGTCGAAAAGACAGACAGAATTGCGAGACCCACTTTTTTGGTCTTCTCTGTAATTGAAGTTTCACTTCTTTATAAGATGCTGTTGGTATTTTCCGAAATAAACCAGACTTAACTATCCGACAAATTTGATTGAAATTTCTTTCTGGGATAAAGTCACTCAAAATTCTGGATTTAATTTCTGATGAATACTTGTTTCCGGCCATTTTGTGTCACTTTTGTATGGCCGCAAAAAAGTATTCTTATTTTTAAATGTAATAGTACTCAAAAGTTGTATTAGGGTCTGAGGTTTAAGAACATGTAAAAAAAAATAAGATATCGCTCGTCTTTGGCTCGCTCAAATCGGTTGAAGTTGAAAAAAAAAATTTAATTTACAGTAAATTTTTTTTTTACGTATATTAAAAAAAAAACTCAACAAAATACATTTTTGTCTTTACAAAAAGATATACCACGATATTGTAGGTGGTTCACTTGATTTTTAAGAATTTTTTTTTTTTGTAAAAAAAAATAAAACGATTTTATATAAAAAAATGATTTTTCTTCCTTCTTTTATTATTTCATAGCTTCTTTATCAAGTGTTCAATTTAAACAAATATTAAGCTTAAAAGTGTTTCTTTGCAATTATCTTTCACTTGAAAGCCTAAAAATATTTTATATAATTTGTTTGTATTCACACGGCGCAATTTAAAACAACACATATTTCAAAAATTTCAAAAAATCAAATTTTTTTGGATTTCATCCTATTTTTGAGCGAGCCAAAGATATTAATAAAAATGAAAATTATAAACGCAGGACTTAATTTTGATAATCAATGCAACTTTTAAAAGCTATTACATTTGAAAATACCATAGTTGAGCACTTTGACACACCCTGTTGTACAGTAAGGTTGATACATATGAAGTCTAGAGCAATGGAAATAATTTCGTTTTAACAACTTAAAAATGTCGAATATGTTGTATTTTTGATATAGGTGATAATAGTTGCAAATGTTTTGCACAGCACTGTACATACATACAATTAAAATTCATTTTTAAAAAAATCGCTCTAATATTTAATCTTTTTTGTCATAAGCTCATTGAACAGTCATAGGGCATTTATTTTAACTGAAAGATCAAAGATAGTTTTTTTAGTAATCTAAAATGAATTCCATGCTTTTCAAAATTTTAACAATTGTTCTCCAATTTTCGGTCCACCTCTGTAGTCTGGTTGCAGAAAATACATTCAATCAAAACAATATGTCGGAATCACAAGGGTAGATTTTTTTTATAACCAAAACCCTTAATCAATTTTCAAATCGATTCCGGTACCTAACCATTGATTGATAAACAAAAAAAAATTCTATTACAAAAATAACCAGCTATACGCCACTCTGGCTGCCGCCACCGCCGGCCGCCGCGCCGCTGTCGCTATCGTCTTTTGAGAATAAAACCAAACAACTTCCGTGTTTGCATTTCCTTTGTAAACATTTGCCCTTCAAAAAGTATATTGCAATGTTCTTGCGATCCACAGACACTGCACAAACATACATTGGATGCATTGGGGAAAATATGCAGTGCAAAAGTGGACAAACTTTGCAAACACATCTTAGAAAGAAAAACTCGTTGTAAACTATCCTCGATTGGAAAAAGTCCTTCAACTAACTTACTTCTCTCTCAACTCAACTCAACTCAACTATCGGCGAAACATCATCCTGC
Source organism: Chrysotoxum bicinctum (assembly GCA_911387755.1). Classification (NCBI taxonomy): domain Eukaryota; kingdom Metazoa; phylum Arthropoda; class Insecta; order Diptera; family Syrphidae; genus Chrysotoxum; species Chrysotoxum bicinctum. The sequence goes on along the minus strand of OU426989.1, from coordinate 183,311,263 downwards.
AGTTTTGTTCATCCTTTCTGCATTCTTTTTGTTTTTGATTTTGTTAAAAGAAGAAAATCCAATAAATTGGCAGAGCTTCGATTGCTATTATAACTTTTCGAGTTCGAGTTCGTCCTTCATAGTTCATTCCCCCTCGAAGCAGTCAAAAACCAAACCATTCTCGATTATTCGCTTACACAGGTAGTTGTAAATGTATATTTTATATTCAAATATTGGAAATATTGAAATATCTATGTTCGGCACTCAGACCGAGAACGAGACTCAGACAAAGCTTTGATTTTTTTGTTTTTGTAATTTTTTGATACGGTCCCATGATGTTGGTTATCGTTCGTCCTGTGCCAACAATCGAACGATTGCAGCCGCCAACGCCGCCCGCCGTTAAAATAGCAGAAAGATACTACGACGATGATGGCGAATGCTCTCTACCCGCAGTTTGTGCAAAGTAACTGAACCGACTGACAATTTCGTTTTAATTGAAATTGCAAGGATTCTCTGATTCGAATTCCATTGAATGAGTGCAGCAGACTATCGACCAACCAGAATCAGAGCTGGGACCAACACGGTACGACGACGACGACGATGTAGTCTGGAAGTTTTTAGTTGGCATTGGATTCCTCATCAGCATCATCGTCCTAGACGATGACGACGACCTCTCTCTCTCTCTCTTTCGTGTAATAGAATCAATGCGAGTTTTGAATTTGATTCGGATTTGATTTCATTTGGGAAAAGACAAGAGAATATGAGTACCAGCGCTCCTGACCCTCCAGTTATTTCAGTTCCAGCTGCAGCACCCAGCTTCAGCCAGACAGATAGATACACACATCTAGAAATATAGAAACCTTTGCAGACAAGCTTAAACAGGCCAAAGCCGCTTTCGCATATGAATTCACAAAAAGGATGTACTTCTCCTTATAATTGGCTCGAATGGGTGGAATAATATTACATGAGGATACCCTTCGAATTGCGTTGATTTTATTTTATCCGGTTTGCCATTTGAAATGAGTACATAAATATAATCCAACGAAATCTGACTAATTGTTTTCTGGATCAAAGGGAATCATGTTTGATGGTCTTCTGCGTGTCCTTGATTTGCATTGTTGACGTTTTGGGTGAATAACATTGGGGATATGAATCGAGGGTTGTTGTTGTTTTAAGGGTGCTGAATTTTCACTTCACTTAACAGAAAGGGGGTGTTGCCCTTGAATGGTAAATTAATAAAATTGAATGCTTATCTACTAGCAGACAGAAATAGGGCCAATGTGTGTGTATATGATCTGAATTGTACGGAAGCCTTCTACAAAAGTAATTGAACTGCCAAAAATGTTATTGGTTAGGGTCCACTTTAGGTGGTGTTAAGTCCACCTAGTCTTCTTAAGAATTCAAGAACAAAGTTCTTGAAGAAATACCTACTAGTTTTGTGTCGGGCTTTCGACAAAATTCCACCTTAGACGGCCTTATGGCCAGCTCCTATAGAATATACTTCTACACGAAAGGTTTGTAAGAATTCTGCACTAGTTTCGGATAGGATGTTTCCAAAGTCGCCAAGTTAGGCAGTTATAAGGCCAGCTCCTCTACTTAAGACTTCAACACCAAAGTTTTTGAAGAATTCTGTACTAGTTCTGGACATTTCCAGAGGCTCCTATCGTCTTGGCAGGCATAAAGAAAGTATTCTTCAAAATAGATAGTTTTCTAAATCATACATGAAATAGTTCCCTAGTCCCTTTTAGTGATTTCAAGCAACACACAGACGTATTTGGAATTTTTAAGAAGAAATCCAACTAGGAGGTCTCTATCATGAGTTTCATACATTTACAGATTAATACAAAAACACTTGCAAGGACACACGAGTCGATTGTTTTTCTCATATTACTCGTATCGAAAAACCACTTTGTTGGACTTGTCCATCATCAAAGTGTGGTAAGTTCCAACTCAAAACCAATAATAAAACTAAAGAAAAGGTTAAAATAAATTTGAAAGCATCACTTTTCGTGTAGAATCAGAGACCAATGACTTACAACCGTAAAAACTTCAGTACACGCGATGTTAGTCGATAGGAACGGAGTATTTTCTATAGAATCCGAACGGCGAAAATGAGAATTTGTTGTCGCTTCCTCTTAAGTCTTACTATGCCTTAAAAAATCGGTTTAGCTTTTAGTTGGCATTCCTAAGCTTAAAGTCTTATAACCATGAGCGGCAGATGAGCTCCTTAACTACTTCGAAGTTGTTAATAGCAAAAATGACATTTTATCCTGGTCAGTGGTCAAATGTTTGTTTAATTCTTATAAGCATAACTGGCCGAAGTACTGTTTTTTTTCTCGTGAACTTTTCCTTATAAAATCTTCAAAGCATTATCTAAATGCACTCTACGAACATAGCTAAAAGTCAAATTAAAAGCGACAAGCCATTAGCCATTAGTTTAAATTCTAATTTTTTTTATGTTTTGATATGCAAGGTTTCTTAAACTTTTTGAACAGAAGTATACAAAATTTCATTAAAATTCGATATGATAATGCTCACAATGAGAAAGTAAAAAATAGATAAAATGGTTCTACATGTAGTTACTGTCAGTAATGCCTTAATTTGAATTTTTTTTTTATTAAACTGTAGATCGTACAGAAATTTTTTTTTATCAACATTTTTTAAGGGATTTTTCGAGAAAAATACGATTTTTTAATTGATGCCAAAATGAAGCTAATGATTACTCGTATTAAAATTTTTTTACTCTATAAAATATAGAATTCTGATTAAAATTTCTTTTAAGTCCACTTTTATTATTTCACTTCTATAAATCAAATTCAATGAACAGCGGATTTTCGTTTCTTTAACTGGACACAATCGTTCCACTGAATGTGTTCGATTCTCTTTCTATTCTCAAATGTCAGTTTTGGTTTCAATGATTAACTCTAACCTCAAACACATAGGTTGTTATCAGTTACTGACAGGATCTTTTACTGAAACCAATTTTTCAAAGATTGCTATAACTGGCTTGTCAAAAAAATGAAGTCAGCATTCCACTGATTTGTTCCAATGATCCATTTCAATGATAGCTATAACTGGCCCCTAAGATAAAATAATTTTGCTTTCTTTTAGTTTCAAAAAATTCGAGTGTGTGGCTTACGAAATATTGAGTTTTAACATAAATTTGAATGATGATCATGTTCTGTTAAGTAATAAAGACGTCTAAATTGAGCCTAAAGCGGAACTATTGATAAAAGCAGAAAATATGTCTATTACACGAATTTTTGAAATAAAATCAATTTGCCTAAACTATTATAAAACTCTATACCAGGCTATAAGAAAAGATTCGATTTTAACGATAAAACCCTAATAGCAATACAAAACTAAGCCCCAGAAATTTAAGTGAAAGTTTAGTAGAACTCATCTCCTTATTTCCAAACCTTGTGCTAAACATTAGCGTTGTGGATCTGGAATTTGAGTGGAGGGTTCTACTGAACTTTCCAGATTTGTCTAGAGAACTTTAACTAAAATGATTCTAGTGTTATATATTTTCAGCCAGAAATGGTTTGGGAGAAGATCGTTTTCCTAATATGTATAACAAAATTTGTATAGGATTTTTACTTGCTTTGCCACACAGTAGTCCTACTTGCGAGCGAGTTTTTTCAAACGTAAATTTGATAAAAACAAAATCTAGAAATTCTTTAAATGTGAGTAGTGTAAGCTGTATCCTTTCAGCCAAGTCGTTGTTGGACAGGTACCAAACACATGAATGGAAACCATCTTCAAATTTATTAAAACGATACAAGAAGACTTTAACTTTTAAAAGGTGATATGTACATTAATAATATTGTTTAATTACATTTAAGCTTTATTTTTGAAATCGCCAGACTAATAAATTAGTTTTTACATGTGCAATTTAAACATAATTTTGCTTATTATTTAAATATAAAAAATTCAATAATATTGATTTTGTTTGTATAATTCTTTGTTAAATGTGAATTTGATGAACAAAATGATATTTGTCAAAAAAAAAAAAAATTCAATGAGATAAATATAAATTTGACCATTCTTATTTTCAAATAATGAAACGATAGCCCTGATCGCATCATCAGCAAGCAAACTGAAATCTACTTCATTTTAAAAATCTCTGTTTCAACCTACTTCAACTTTACAAAAAAGGCCTAAATCTACTTCTTTTAATCTATTTCACTCTAGGTAGTATGTGACCCCAGAATTTCGATGAACAAAAAAAAATTAACGTAATTAAAATACAAATACACAAATGATTAATTTAACAAATCTTTTAGATACTCACTACACTTTCGTGCGTGTTGATTTTTCAAAATTAAATTAGTAATTTCAATGGCGCAAAATTTTAAACAGCCTATTATTAAGGTATGTATTAGTATAATACTACTTAACAATTTGCTAACTTTATAGTAGTTTACTAACTCATTCTTAATTTTAAACATTTTTCACATTTTCTCACTTGGTTGATGCTTTTGAAGCTTCTGAAATAGAAATAATATGTATCAAAATTAAAATGGTATCTGGTTACCTCTATACATATTATCTCTGTCTATATACCTCCAAGATCTATAAACAATGTGTATGAAAGTTGTATTAAATGTGTTGAAAGCATACATAACCAAATGGATACAAATGACGAGCTCTTGATATTAGGCGATTTTAATCTCTCAAACTTGCCATGGACAATATCTTCAGACTTCAACATCGTATCTCCTGCGAACCCTTCCACAGCTAATGAGTTCTCAATAATTGATGGTTTGGCCTCGTGTGGACTTAGTCAATTTAATGGGGTTCTCAACAATTTCAACAATATTTTGGACTTAGTTTTTTTCTCGAACACTATAAATTCGGATACATCTGTAACCCCTGCTGATATCATACTATTAAAAGAAGACCGACACCACCCAGCTCTAGATATATCATTAAACATTAGCCTGTGCAATGACTTTGACAAATCAAATGAAAATCTTGAGTTCAACTTTAAAAAATGTAATTTTGATCAATTATTTAATTTGTTGTGTAATGTTAACTGGAATCAAGTTTTTTTTAATTGTAATATTAACGAAATGTGTTTAAAATTTTATGATATCCTTTTTAAATGTTTTTATGAAACAACTCCACTACGTAAATCTTGCAGTAGATCTCAAAATCCACCATGGTTTAACACTGAGCTTAAAAATCTAAAAAATAGAAGAAACAAAGCATGGTTGAAATATTCTAAATCCAGAGCTGATGAAGATTATATCGCTTACTCTGATCTAAAGTCTATGTTTTCTGACTACTCTAATATTTTATATTCCGATTATCTACATTTTAAAAATCGAAAATGATCTAAAACGAAATCCTAAAAATTTCTGGAACTTCGTGAGTAGTAAAAGAAAAATTGACGGCTACCCCAACTCTATGTCTTATAATAACGTAACCAGTCATGATTCTGGAGAAATATCTAATATGTTTGCTAATTTTTTTAAAGATGCATTTGTAGAGTCTGGTTTTTACGAACCCTCTGATTTTTCACCTTCCCTCCCTATTTTTTCACACCTTAACACAATTAACTTCTCTATTTGTAAAGAATCTATTGTTCAGAATATTTTGAAATTCGACGATTGTTTTAGCCCTGGTCCTGATGGCGTACCATCTAGTGTATTAAAGAAATGTGTATCTTATTTATCCTATTCCCTATATGTTCTATTTAATGAATCTTTAAATTCTTCAATATTTCCTTCTATGTGGAAAAGTGCTTTCATTATACCTATCCATAAAAAAGGGTCAAAAAACGATATAACTAACAATCGCCCTAATGCTAAATTGTCTGTAATTCCCAAATTATTTGAATCCATTATCTGTAACGTCTTATCTTTTAATTGTAAATCTATTATTTTTGTGATAGCCAACATGGTTTTGTCCAAAAGAAGTCGACTGTCACAAATCTGTTTGACTTTACCTCTTTTTGTATCGATTCCTTTGAAGATCGAAAACAGGTGGATTGTGTATTTACTGATTTTAGCAAAGCCTTTGATAAGCTTTGTCACAAAACTCTTATTAATAAACTAATTGGCTTAGGGTTCAATGAAAACTTTCTAGTCTGGATATCATCTTATTTAGAAAACAGGAGGTATAGTATTACTTTTTGTAATGAGCGTTCTGATCAATTTTTGGTCAACTCAGGTGTTCCACAAGGGAGTCATCTAGGCCCATTACTATTTGTTCTATATATTAATGACTTGTCATCAATTATAAAAAAATCATCTGTGCTTATCTATGCCGATGATATCAAAATTTTTAAAAGAGTAGCCTCCATCAGCGACTGTGAACAACTTCAAGAACACATTTATAGGTTTAGGGAATGGTGCAATACTAACCGTCTTTTGTTAAATATTGACAAGTGTAAAACAATGTGTTTTACGCGCAAAAAAAATGTGTTAACTTACAACTATATGTTAGATTCTTTTACATTATGTAGAGTGTCCGTTTTTTCCGATCTAGGGATTATTCTAGATTCTAACTTACCATTTATTGATCACATTAACTTTATTATTAAAAACGCTAATAAAACTTTGGGATTTATAAAAATATTCTCCCGTGACTTCGTGGATCCTTACGTTCTTAAGCTTCTCTACATATCTTTTGTCAGACCAGTACTCGAATATGGCTGTGTAGTCTGGGCGCCATACTATTCAGTTCATATTAACAGACTTGAGGGAATCCAAAGGAGATTCTTACGATTCTGTCTTCGTTTTCTTCCTTGGTCACAAAGATCGACACTGCCCCCCTATAACAATAGACGCATCTTAATAAATCTCCCTTTACTCTCAAATCATAGACAATATCTACAACTATGTTATATTATAAAATTAGTCAACGGATCAATAATATTTCCATCAGCTCTGTGCCGCTTGAATTTTAGTTTTAGTCAAGCTAGCTTGAGAAATCAACGGTCTCTATATCCTAACTTTAGCAGAACAAACTATGGTATGAACAGTCCCTTAAATCAATTGATTTAAATTTAAAATGTAGTAAATTTAAAGAAAACTTTTTTAATACATAATTGTAAGTAAATTCATATTTGTAATGTTATCTAGTTTTAAGTTTTGTAACGTTAGTACTTTAACGGATTAAATAAATAAATGGACTAGTATCGTACTAAAAGAATTTCCTTAATAAATTGCTTCTGAACACACCTAAAACAATGACATTTCGTGTAAAAAAGTAAGTACACGAACCTTTTTTGATGTTTGCAAATGTCAAAGAGTCATATGAAGCTAGCACGATACTAAAAAAATAAAGTACGTATTCGATGATTTTAACTTTAATAAAAGGATAGAGAAAAATTCGTTGTTTTAACCTAGTATCATACTAAAACAGCTTTAGCATTGTACTAATTCAATTAAAATTTTGCGCCAATATTGGCGCAACAGCTAAAGTCGGACATGAGAAAATTAAAAAAAAAAAGCTTCTATAACAGATATCGTTAATAACACTATTTTGAGCAAAATATAGACCATTGTTGGTATGGCCTACACATAATTTTTCTTACCAAAGTCATTAGAGCCGTTTTCGAAATATATATAGAAAAATTGAATTTTTTGTAAAATTGTTTTCTAAATGCAAGTAAAAAGTCATTTTGAGATCCACTTTAAATTTTTTCAATTTACTTCACTTTTTACTTCAAATTTACTTCGATTTTTTTCCGGAAGTGGTAAAGCTGGCGTAGAGGATGAGCCGGTTAAGAGGCGTAGAATCACTGTTTGATAAACCGATGTTTAAAGCTGTAAGAGCCAGTAAAAACACTGTTTAAAGAGCCGAGGAAGCCAGTGGAAACAGTTTTATAAGTCGATTAAGAAACGTGAATGCCATTGAAAACACTATTTGATAAGCCGGTTAAGAGCAATGAAGCATTGCTCCTTCGGTGTTAGAAGCGGTGGAAGCTAGAAAAAAAAAAAAAACGGTTTAGAGCTGTGGAAGCACTGTTTTATAAGCCGGTTAAAAAATGCGGAACCCACTGAAAAAAATTTGATTGATAAAGGTGAAAGCCAGTGGGGAGTGGTTACACTTTGAAGATCCGGTTAAGCCATAAAAATCAGTGGAAACATTATTAATTAAGCGTCTTATGAATTCAGTGGAAACAATGTTTCTGAATATTTGGCTTGAGAGCTTAGTTTTGCTTATCTTGCGTACGAGTTGCAGTGAAGTCTATTCGTTGGAAGCCGTTATTTGTTGTCCTTTCTTGAAGGTTGTGCTTATCAACTAATCCGGCGAAGATGTCTTCCCTTCCACCTTAAGCATTAAAATCCTGAGCACAGCTTTGACATCTTAGTACAGCAAAAAAGCTCCGTCATCTCTTGAACTCTTTTGGCTAATTGGGTTGAGGTTTGGTAGGAACGTTTATTTTTGGTTCCGTTTGCATAAACAAAATGTTTGTCGGCCCTTCTTCGGTTACATCAATTATTGCAGACCATAACAATAGTGAATCCGTATCCTCGAACCAATTCAGTTTCTGCGGAGTTAATGAGATGGATGTACTTGAGGCAGTCAAGAGAATTAAGTCTGAAGCTATTGGGCTGGATAATATGCACCCTAAGTTCTTCAAAATTATTTTGCCGCTAATTATTCCATATTTTACTTACATTTTTAATTCAATTTTAACCACATCTTCTTACCCTAAAATATGGAAAATTTCCAAAATAATCCCAATTCCAAAGAATTCTAGCTCTTCAGTTAAAGAATATCGCCCGATCTCCATTCTGCCTTTTGCCTCGAAAGTCTTTGAAAGAATAATGAGTCAACAGATGTCATCTTTTTTATCAGCTAACAAGTTACTCTCTTCGGTACAAGCTGGTTTTAGACCACAGCATAGTTGCTCCACAGCTCTATTAAAACTTGTTGATGACATTCGTCAAGAAATTGACAGGGAATACGCTTCCACACTGGTGCTACTTGATTTTTCAAAGGCTTTCGACTCAGTTCCGCACGGTATTTTACTGAATAAATTAAGGAATAATTTTCTCTTTGATAGAACTGCAGTTACTCTCATTCATAAATATCTATCCGGAAGAACTCAGGCAGTGTGTATTAACTCCCACCTTTCAAACTTTCTTTCAACGAATGCTGGTGTCCATCAGGGGTCTATCCTTGGACCATTGCTTTTCTGTATTTTTATTAATGATCTTCCTGAGATTCTCAAGTTTTGTAAGATATTGATGTATGCTGATGATGTGCAGATATACTTAAGTTATCCAATAGGTATGGTCGAAGATGCTACTTATCGAATTAATTCTGATTTGACCAGGATTTTCCAGTGGGCCGAAGTAAATCTCTTACAACTAAACCCTAAAAAAAGCCAAGCAATTGTCATAAACAAAAACCCGGTTGACACGTCTTATTATCCTAGCATTGAGCTTGGTAGCTCAACGCTTCCGTACGTTGATAAGGTCAAAAACTTAGACATAATTTTCAATCAAACCTTAACTTGGGATGATCATATATCACGCGCTCTTGGAAAAACTTACGGTGCACTCAGAGTTCTTTACCTCACTGGTGGCTGCCTACCCACTAAAGTAAAATCTATCTTGGTTAAAACCCTGGTTTTACCGATCTTAACCTATGGTAGTTTAATTTTCTGTAGTGTCGACAGTGTGAGCCAGAGAAGACTAAGAGTTGCATTTAACAACGTTATACGCTTCGTTTATTCTCTTCGTCGATTTGACCATGTCTTCTATGGAATGTCATTTCAAAATCATCTTGACAGCAAAATTTTATTATTTTTATTCAATTTGATGCAAAATAAAACTCCTGCATACTTATACGAAAAAAACTTATTTTACCTCAGTTGCAAAGAAGCCGAGTACTTATTGTCCCAACACATAGGTACAACGTTTCCAAGCGCCAGTTCTTTGTGTACTCCGTAGGTCTGTGGAACTCATTACCTGCCGAGTTGAGGGGAATTAACAACTGCGATAGATTTAAAACGGCTCTAGAAGATCATTTGAAGTGCTAAATTCAATTATTTCCGTTTCTTAAAAAAAAAAAAAAAAAAAAAAAAAAAAAAAACTTCTTTGTAATATAAACTATCTCTTTCTTTTTCCTTTTTAAAGTAAAATTCTGTATATTAATTTGTATATTAACATGTGTGATCTTATTTCATTTAATTTAAAATTTCAAATCCAATTTAATATTACAAATATATCAATTAAAACATGTTAACCACCTTGTACTAAGTATTACTTAAAAAAACATTGTGTTTTTAATATACTTATGTTATTAATAAAATAAATATCAAAAATATCAAATAAAAGAGAAATGGCAAAAAGTAGGCAGAAAAGTTCAAAGCCAACGACTGAGGTGGCTGGCTCATGGAGGGCGAATGGAATATGACTTTAATAGGCTTATTTATGCGAAATTGGGTACAGGTAACTACGTACATATAGGTACCGAGCTGGCTGAAAGGAGTTTATTGGTTGAGGCCCTGATCCATTCCGGACTGTAGAACTATAAGAAATAGTTAATGAGGTAAGGATTAAGTACAATGCATAAATTATGTAGGTATACAAATTATTACGTCCCGTAGTTTGGAAGAAAAAAAAAACACAAAACTCTGAAATGAATATTCATTATGTCTTATCCATAAGTCTAGACAAATGTTCTAATTTTGTCACTCCAAATACCTACCACCGACATTGTAAAAATGTCACAACCTCTCACAACCATTAGAGGTAAAGTTCATTAAATGGTCTTTTTTCCTCCTTTCCCTCGAAAAATCCTACCTCAAGCAACAAACTATCTCTACCTACGTAACTACGCAATAACGTGAAGTACCGCCGTAAGTCTCTAAAAACATTTTGCAACAAAGAAACTTTATACCTATACCTAGATACTAACATACAACACAAGTAATCCTTTTTTCTTCGCCATCCTCAGCTCAGCTCATGCTATGCAACTTTCTTCTGCTTTCTGTTGTCTCCAAGATACGGAAAAAGGATACAAAAAACAAAAAGAAAAAAACCCAAAGAAAACAGATCTAAATTAGACGGTTTTTTATGTGAAATTTATTCATTAAACTCCTCGAAGAACCAGAAGAAGAACAAGAGGAAGAGTCTATTCCAAGGGACTTCCTTCAACTCTCACTGCTTTTCTATGACAACAGAAAATAAAAAAAAAAAACCTGCACGCAAAAAATATCAAAAAGAACTAAAACGCTTCCGCATTGTCCTTATTGCCGGCAAATTTTCCCCTTTCTTTCCATCGCTGATTTTTCTTTTTACAAAATAAAAACTTTCTGCGGAGCTATGGCTTTTTGTTCTTCTTTTGTTTGCCTTTTTTAAAAACCAACTTCCCGTCGTCGTATCCCCGAAACGATAGAGGCATTCTCAAACCCAAGACATGATAACAACATCAACGACGAGAAAAAGGATACGTATGCGAGTATTTACCAGGGAAGAGACAAAATCGCTTGAAATTAAGAAGAAAAAAAACCGGAAAACAAAAAGTAAATTTTACCCGAGTTAATTTAAACAGTAAAAAGTAAGAAGGATTTTTACAAGCGAAAGATGCAAATTTATGAATCAATTCTGACATCCTTCGGCCCCATTGCGTCGCTTAAAGTCATATTAAAGTTACTCGGAGAAGAAAGAGAACACTAGCTAACTGAATGGCAGAGCTGCAGGAGCTGAAGAAATCCTTAAAGGATGTGCTGGAATTTTTTTGCTCACAAAAAATTACACACAAATTAAATGCAGGTGTGCCTCAGAGCTGGGCTGGTGTTGAGGTGAATTCTATGCCAGTGCCACTGCCAGCTTCAAAAAGGATTATAAATCACTTCCTTTGAATCACACATCTGGATGTTGGTAGAAGCAGGAACCGCGTGCGGTGTGGTACGGTGCCAGGCTGGTAGCGATACGTGGCGGAGGCGGTGTGCATTCATTCAATCTGCGATGATTATCCTGGCGACATTGTTGCTTTTGTGCGAGGGTGTTCTTGTTGTTGTTGTTGTTGTTGTTTGGTTGGTTTTTGATGATTCCACTCTGGCGTAAAATATTCAACAGGACTTATCACATGCTCACATGAATTACCAAACAGAGAAAAGGACTTTTTATCCGATTTTTTGTTGTGCATGGGGGATTGGAGGAAGGCGGCACGGTTCGGTTGGTTGGAAGGTGAGTCTACATGTGGGTGGGCCAAGCCAATTTGAATACTCAAGCAGCAGCATCCTCTTTTGTTTGCGCATAGTATTTCCTTGGGCTTGGGATATTCGAGTAGATAAAGCAAAAGCTTTTTCCAGAGTCAGCGATGTGAATGCCATGATGCTGCTGCAGATTTAGGGATTTGCTTTTGGAGGTTCATGGTATTCGTTTTTTTTTTATTTTGTCTTTGTGAATGTCCTGGCATCAGGAGTGGAAAGCATGCATGCATGAGGAATCAGTAAATTGCTGAGTGATATTGGATGCAGCTGTGGATAAGAAAAATGTGGAGATTGAGTTTCCAACGAAGGGACTTATATGGTTGGGTGCCAAATTTACTTTTCAGTCTTCTTAAAAAAAAAAAGTGTATTATGTATCGTAAGTAGGGATGGTTGTACGTACTCTCTTTGCTATAAGAGTTCATAAATTCAGTTATTGAGTAGTAGTTGGGAAATTTTTGAGCTTTGGATATGGTAAATTTATGAGGAGACAGTGAAGTAGACTTATGCGGATTGATTTAAGAAGAAAGGTTTTATCGGATCGTTAACAGGCCAGATGTGAGTTGTAACAGTCTGTAAACTTACGATGTCACACATGAATTCGCTAAAGCTGTCCAACAGCATGAGAGTGTCCGATTTATGGAGATTAAAAGCTTTAACTTGGTCGTATGAATTGAATTATTATCAAAGTTTTAGGGAAGAGTGTTAGGCGAGGTCTGCGGAATTGTAGATAATACGATGGTAAAAAGAATATGTCAGAAAAGAGAATGCACTAAATAAAAGATAAAAACTGCATTGGGACAGATGTGATCGTTAAGGGAGACAAGAGCCTTTATAAGCCTCAAGTAGCAACAAAACTTGGAAGATACAAAGCTGAAATAGGCGAATATCTTACATTCCAGGTTCCACATAAAAGTTTAAGTCTGTTCTCCAACGAAAAAAGGAAGATTGCGCCCTCCGGAAAATACAATGGATAGGATCCATTATGATGAAAATAAGAACTGAATAAATCGTCTATGAAGTAAAGTTATTGGCTTTAAGCCCACACTTGATCGTCTGATTATGATCCATATAAAAACATAAGCCTAACATGCGCAAACGTCCTATCGATGAAGATAAAGAAATTATTAAGGACGGGGGTCAGGACAGAGCCTACGGATTCTGTACGGAGTACGATTTTTAAATTTGGCTTGGAGACTTCAATGTTTTCAATGTTTTCTATTATTATTTTATTACCATCTAAACAAAGAATTCAAGGAACCAAGTTTCCAGGTAATGAAATTCACAATAGTAAACTGGAGCTCTCTAAAAGAACCACCAATAAAATAGGCCATGTACTTACAAATGGAGGCAAAGCTCGTATCCAAAATCATAGACGTGCGTTAAATTCTAAGTGCAAACATGGACTTTGGTCTTGTTAGTTGAAGACAAATTCAAAGCCCGATTTTGAACGAAAAGAAATAAGGAACCTTCCGGAAGAAGCAATTGAACTTGGCACGCGCCTTAGCCAACCTGGATTTTTCACAGTCTATAGAGAAAACATTCACAGACGCCATCGCCAGTGATCCCATTATCGCGATCATCATCAAAGTGGCAGCCAAAACCTCTGTAGACTACAAACTATGCGGAGGAATGCATTTAACTGAAAATAAATATGCTGCAGCTTATAACAAGAGCATTGAGAATGAGGAACAAAATTCTTCATTAAGCGCGTACAAATCCTTCCAGCCTAAGGAGATTTAAGAGTCTAGCGTTCGAAATAACTTCCTAAAATTTTATAAAAAATAAAATGCACGACTGAGTCGCACGAACTTGCTCCTATGTAATAGACTAGGAATTAAAAAAAAAGTTTTTAAAGAAAACTGTTCATAAGGATAAAATAAATTTTTTAAATTGTTTTAATAGTAAGAGATAAAAACAGAATGCTATGCAAATATGAATTTATGCAAGAACAAAAATTATAAGTCGTTGTAGTGGTTCCTTAAAAAAATAAGCTTTTATGTACAAAATTTTCAAAACATTTTTAAGAATAAATTTTGGTACGCCAACTTTAAGTTTTTATTATTGTACGAATAAGAGTTAAATTTCCAAGAAAAATATCAAGCCGTTCTTGAGATATCGAATTTTCCAATAAAAAAAAAAACACTTTTATTTCTAAAAATTATAAAAAAAATCTTTTTTTTTAAGTTTTGAAATGCAATGTTTTTTAAACTTTCTAGGAACTTCTTTATAAGAAATTTCATTAAAATCCCTTATGCCGATAATTCAAAATTCGAAAAAATCGTTCTATGGTGGGTACAGTCCGTAATATCTAGATTTCCATTTTTTTTTATTAAATCATAGGTCGTAAATATTAATCAAAAGAAAAAAAGTTTTAGCAAAATTCTCGGAACCGTTTTCGAGAAAAATACGATTTTCGAAAACCATTTTTTAACATTTGTATGGAAGGTACCGTTAGTTTTAGATAAAACAATTTTTTTTCTCAAATCTTGTAGATTATGTTAGGAAACTTTTATTTGTCAAGTTTGAAAAAATTGACCATGTGGTTTTCGAAATATTGAGTTTCCAAACAACAATTTTGAATTTTTTTTTTAAATCCAAAAAATAAAAAATTCAAAATTTGAATATGTAATAATATTTAAACTTTAGAGGAGCTTTAGCATAAAAAAAATGGTTTAAATCGGTTGTACAGTTTTCGAGAAAATCAAAAACAAAAAAATGAACCCAAGGGGGCTACCAAAAATAACAATTTTTTCGAAAATTTTTGAAACCATTACCTATAGTTTTAACTAAATGAAATTTTTATAATTTTTTTTTTTTAATTCTGTGGGACAGTTTTTGAGAAAATAAAATATTTATAAAATTTCGAAAAAACCGTATGGTAGGTACCGTTATTTTTGGTCTTAAAAAAAAAGAAAAAAACGTGTGGGGGGAAAAATCAAAACCCATATCTCCCAAGTTTGAAGAAAATCGGCCGAGCCGTTTAGACTGTAGTCGAACCGACAGACAGACAGAATTGCGAGACCCACTTTTTTGGTCTTCGCTATCATCGTAATGTCAACCTTGATCAAAATCTCGAGCTCGATTTTTTTTTCGAATGCATTACTTACCTTATAGTACCTATAAGTCGCAAGTAAAAAAGCCAATCAGATGCTATAATTCCTATAGAACTAGTCATAGAACAAAACGAGAACACTACTCCCATCAATTTTGACCGCCCGTTATAGAAATGATAGACTTAGCTTTAATAAAGCTTAATACAAAAAACACCGGATAGGGCACCAGTGGAGTTTTTTAAAAGATAAATTTCGATGATACTTTGTCATCAAATCATCAGGCATTTGGTTGAAGTATCAGCTCTAAACGCCCAATTTGAAAAAAGGCGATATTATGTTCTACAAGAAGTATCTATACATATCCCTGCTAAGCTACGAAACGTCCTTAGTCACTATGGAAAACTACATTATAATCACCAAGTTTTAGTATATGATTTCTGTCCCAGAAGATTAACTATGTCTCAAACCTTCACAACCTTATAGACAACACCAATGAATTTCAACTCGAGAACTCACTATCTTCTCATTGACTTCAAATCCACATGTGGTATCCTTCAAGTTCACGAACACTAGGAAATGGACGAACTGAAGACAAGGACTGATTCAACACATGGTGGAATGTGCAACTAGGAAAAACTTCTTCGAAATGTTTGCAAAAGAGAAGGTCAAATTCTCTTTCGACGGATATTTGTCCCTGTGTGATATGAAAGGCAACTGGAGGATAATCTACAACAACGATACCTATGTAATCCAAAAACCCGTGGACTTATGAGCGAATTGAGAAAAAAGGCTCCAGCCAAGCCCTTCATGTGTGAGCTGCAAGGAAGATAGAACACGAATTTCATTATAATACTATCATGATTTTGTAACTGGTCCGAGCCACTGCCACCTAAAACCAAAACGTTATTTCTTAAAGTTCTCAGTAAGTTCCTTTAAAACTTATATTTCCATCATAAAGTCTTTAATAATTCAAGCCATAAGTTTCTCTTTTTTTCTCAAACGTAAAAATCACTTAAACCCTCGAAATTCTACAAAAAAAAATCAACAACTAATTCACAAAGAGAATACGAATTCATCTGCTTCTCTTTCGAATAGCTAGCAAATTAATCTAGTGCTCAGTGTTGCACTTCACCGCCCACCATTAATGGTTGCTACCAAACCATCAGGCTATCAAGCGGCAATTTGTGTACCAATGTTTATTTGCTCTCTAAAGTCTACATTCCCCTCAGATATTTCTTTCAACCTCTCACCAAACACTTTTTCGTTGAATATACATTTCAAGGACGAAGTCATTTACTTTTCGAATTCATTTCGCCATTCATGCGGTCCTTGGAATGAGAGAAAACAGAAATCATTTCGATAATAATAATTTCTTGGGCATCCTCAAAGGAGCAGGGAATCCTGAACTCAATGGCGACTGACTGTTTTGGGAGAAAGAAGGAGAAGTTTACTTTTTTATTATTGAAGATGTTATAAAATATAGAATCTACATGATATTTGAGTGCTGTGAGGCAAAAAAGAAATTAAAATCCTAAAAGTACTTTCCGAACCAATCAGGACTAATAAGGACATTTCTGTGATGATGATGAATTGGATAGAGATGAAAACTAAAATTCATAAATTGAAAGTAACCACATACCTTATGGAAATACGAGTATGCTAATGGATTGACTCATACAATAATTATTATTAAGCGTCGTAAATTGTTTGCCTTAACGATACAGTGGACTGGCCACAGGTTTCGCAAATACTGTTGATTTTCTCCATGGCAATAATGGAAATGCGGTACCTGTCCGCAATTAGAACAAATTGATTGGGATAAGCAGAACAGTGACACCAACAAGCTACAACACAAGGCTTAGAACAGAAAAAAAGAACACTGCTCTCAGACCGGGGACCTCATCACGTATAACAAAAACAATCTTGAAGTGGCAACACTGTCCTCATTTGTGCTAGACGTCTTTTTATTCGCTTCGTCTAGATACAATTTTTAATTATTGACTTTATCAACAAAAATTTTACCTTTTGATGATTACTTCATTATAAGGCCAGTCGTCTCTTAGTAGTAAAATAAGACATAAGGCCCGTAGGTGCATGTGGCTCCTTGCAACGTCTGGTACTTGAGTTTGATAGCTAAGTGCACAGGAAAAATAAAATGCACGACTGGGTCGCACGAACTTGCTCCTATGTAATAGACTAGGAATTTTAAAAACGAATGTTATTAGAGAAAACTGTTCCTAAGAATAAAATGATTTTTTTTTAATTCTTTAAGTAGTAAGAGATAAAAACAGAATGATATGTATGTAAATATGAATTTATGCAGAAACAAAAATTATAAGTCTGTAGTGGTTCCTTAAAAAAATAAGCTTTTATGTAAAAAAATTTTAAAACATTCTTAAGAAAAAATTTTGGTACGCCAACCTTAAGTTTTTATTATTGTACGAATAAAATTCTAATTTCCAAAAAAAATACTAAGCCGTTCTTGAGATATCGAATTTTTCAAAAAAAAAAATTACTTTTTTTTCTAAAAATTGAAAAAATATTTTTTCTTAAGTTTTTAAATGCAATGTTTTTTAAACTTTTTAGGAGCTTTTTTATAAAAAATTTCATTAAAATCCGTTAAGTCGATAATGAGAAATTCAAAATTCGAAAAAATCGTTCTATGGTAGGTACAGTCAGTAATATCTAGATTTAAAATGTTTTTTTATTAAATTATAAATCGTAAAGATTAATCAAAAGAAAAAAAATTTTAGCAAAATTCTCGGAACCGTTTTCGAGAAAAATGCGATTTTCGAAAACCATTTTTTAAAATTTGTATGGAAGGTACCGTTAGTTTTAGATAAAACAAAATTTTTTTTCTGAAATCTTGTAGATTATATTAAAAAACTTTTATTTGCCAAGTTTGAAAAAAATCGAGCATGGGGTTTTCGAAATATTGAGATTCCAAAAAAAAATTTTGAATTTTTTTTTAAAAATCCAAAAAATTAATAATTGAAAATTTGAATATGTAATAATATTCAAACTTTGGAGGAGCTTTGGCATAAAAATAATTATTAAAATCGGCTGTACCGTTTTCGAGAAAATCAAAAACAAAAAAAATGAACCCAGGGGGGCTACCGAAAATAACAATTTTTTGTAAAATTTTTTTCAACCATTTGCTAGTTTTAACCAAATGAAATTTTTGGAATTTTTTTTTAAAAATTCTGTGGGACAGTTTTTGAGAAAAAAAAATATTTATAAAATTTCGAAAAAAAATCGTATGGCAGGTACCGTTATTTTTGGTCTTAAAAAAAAATAGAAAAAAACGTCCGGGGGTAAAAAATTAAAACCCATATCTACCAAGTTTGAAGAAAATCGGCCGAGCCGTTTAGGCTGTAGTCGAACCGACAGACAGACAGACAGACAGACAGACAGACAGACAGACAGACAGACAGACAGACAGACAGACAGAATTGCGAGACCCACTTTTTTGGTCTTCGCTATCATCGTAATGTCAACTTTGATCAAAATCTCGAGTTCGATTTTTTTTACGAATGCATAACTTGCCTTATAGTACCTATAAGTCGCAAGTAAAAATCGCTATATCAGGAGAACGCACTGGTCACATTAAATCGCATGTTAGAGAGATGTACGCCCGTTCTGCTAAAATCAGACATCTTCCATCTCCATCTGTTGAAATTCGGGCAAGAAAAAGTTATGAATCATGGTCAGGAAACGTTAAAATGCAGTTCTTGATGTTTTCTATGGAAGAGACCGTTCTTTGAGGTCCACTTCGTATTGTTGACACATTTACAGTACTCTGTAAGATATAACCTTATGTTTAAATTCAATTTTGCATGGGAACTCAACCGCGAAGAGCGATATTGAAATGAGAACGGAAGGTTTGTTGCACTTAAATGATCAAGCGGGCGTTTCAATAATAACACAATAACACAAAAAGACACACTGTTGAATAACCCACTTCATCTCGGCGATTGACACGACTTACTAACAACATTTTCCTCTTAAAAGATTATTTAATTTTCTACTACCTTTAGAAAAAAAGTTATGACCTATTCCAAGTCCATCCGTTTAACATAAGCGACCCTGTAGATGTGCTCACATGCAAGAAACTAAAGCTAATAAATATTCATTAGATCTAAAATTATATCGAATCATCTCTTAGGCTAGGACTTAGGCGATTTTTCGTCGAGGCGATTAAGGCTAGGACCGCACTTGCGATTTCAATCGCACGATTTTTTAGTCGCAAAAATAGAACACATGAATTTAAATGAGAATGTACGCACTTGCTACCAACAAATCATGACGATTTAAAAGTCGCAATTTGTTTCACACTTGCGATCGCAAGTGCGTGCATGACAATAATTTGTAGCGACTACGACATTTTAGGCTAGGACCGTACTTGCGATTTTTTGTCGAAGCGATTAAAAAGTCGTAGTCGCTACAAATTATTGTCATGCACGCACTTGCAATTTTTGTGCGCGCGATTATTTAATCGCAAAAAATGAAACACACTACTTCTTATGTGAGTGCACGCATTTGCTACAAATAAGTAGCGACAGAAAAATCGCTTGAAAAAATAGAACTTGTTTCATTTTTATAATCGCTACGATTTTTAAGTCGCATGTGCGTGCATTCACATTTAAGGCCATGTGTCCTACTTTTTGCGACTAAAAAATCGTGGATTAAAAATCACAAGTGCGTGCATGCCAATTTCTCTTTGCGATTACGATTTTTAAGTCGTAGTAATTTAAATCGCAAGTGTGGGCATATCCATTTGAGTACATGTGTTCCATTTAAGTTTACGATAATCGCATCGCAAAAAAAATGAAACAAATTGCGACTTTTAAATCGTTATGATTTGTTGGTAGCAAGTGCGTTCATTCTCATTTAAATTCATGTGTTCTATTTTTGCGACTAAAAAATCGTGCCATTGAAATCGCAAGTGCGGTCTTAGCCTTATTAGTGATTAACTTCACACTTGTCTTCTTCTCAGGGAATATCATCAAAAACTCATACATAACTTCTACAGCAATTACATCATTTACGGTATCTTCGTCATTTACTCTATCTGTGTCAAAATCATCTACATCATTTCCAACTTGTTTTGCAAAACAAAAAATATTACCATATAACTTCGAATATTCATAATTTAAGAAAGGCAACTTGTTACCTGCCATACCCCTTTGAAAAACATATCTCTTATACCTTTAAAAATAACATTTCCATTGAAACCAATATTATGATCAGCCACTTATTTATCCATTAAATCTACCTCATCGTCATCGTCGGCTAAATCAGCTATGCCTCCTACGGCATTATATTCATCTGCAAAATCTGTGTTATCTGCTTCATCTACATCATTTTCATCGTCTTTTTCGTCTTCTTATAAATGTCATCGACTTTATATCCTTTATCTGCGCCATCGTCATATATCTATAAACACATACAGGCTACTAACACAGAAGGTGGCGCAAAATTAATCACCCAATCGGAAGATGTTATAATTTTTGCAAATGGCGTCATACGTCAATGGTATTTAACATTTGTTTTCTAGAAAACTACACAAGCAGCCAAGCAATGGGGCGCTATACTCCTGTGCGTCTGTGGCTGTCGATGTCGCTGAGAATGAAGAAAGACGGGCCACGCAATTGGACATCACCAGACGGACCCTACAGCGAATTTTAGTGAAAGACTTACACATATTGCCGTGCAAAGTGCAAACAGTGCATCAGTTAGTGCTTGCTGACCGTCCATCGCGTGTGAATTACTGTCAAGCCATCCTCAATCTTCACAACGAAGAGGACGATTTTGTTTCGAAAATAATCAAGAGCGACGAAGCGCATTTGCACGCGAGCGATTACGTCAATAAGCAAAATCTTTGTTTCTGGGGCACTGAAAATCCGCGTGTGATGCACGAAGAGCCATTACATCTACTCAAAGCCACTGTGTGGTGCGGCTTTTACGAGGGAGGAGTAATTGGACCGTATCTTTTGAGGACGACATCGTCAATGCGGTTACTGATACTGGCGAACGCTATACATTGCCATGATAAACGACTTCTTACTATCAGAATTGGAAGAGCGGGGCTTGGTGAACTTGCTGTTCTAATAAGCAACTAGACACACAGTAAAAGCCACAATGGATATTGTGAAGGAAGCGTTTCCCGGTCGAGTACTCTTCCGGTTTAGCTATTTGGTATGGCCAGCAAGAAAGCCAAATTTAACCAAACCAGATTTCTTTCTCTGGGGCAACTTTGATTTGCGGGCTTATGCCAACAATCCTTATCAGACAATCGCAGCCCTTAAAAAAAATATTGAGAATATTCAACAGGAATTCGAACAGTTATCACCGGCAATCTTACGAGTACGGAGTCATGGAAATGCAAAAAAAGCGGGCACAAATGTGTGACGGTTATATGTCCAAATGGACAGTTTTTGACGGCCATGTTGTTTTATCTATTGTGAATTTTTTTATATCTTCTTTTTTGAGACACTAAAGTGGAATCAGATTTCAACAAAAAAATTGTCTCCAGTGACGAGGCCATTGTTACTTGGCCACAGAGATTTTGAGACTTAACCCCGTTAGACATTGTCCGTTGGCGTTTCCTGAAGATGGGGGTCTGCACCAAATAAACCGCATATAATCGGTGGCCTCAAAGGCAATAAAATCATCGCTCAAATTCTTACTGATACATCTATCCTTTCCTGGCGGCAAACATTTACAGGCCCCAAACACTACAGACGTTCTATCGCTGATAGTTTGGTCGGGCCATTGATCAGTATTTATGTAAATGTAGGAAACTGCTCACACTACAACGATTTGGAATCGACCGATAAATGTTTTAGACGACTGCCTTCAAACAAAAGTATCGACAAACTATCGGCCAACTACTGAATAAGTATGGCGCTCTTCAACGTGCGCACACTACCGCTTATTTAAGTCTGCCGACTTTTTTGATAGTTCAGTTTGCTTTGAGGAAGGAATATTCCATCGGTTCTCGGAAAGCTCCTTTTCTATTTCAGATATTTTGATTTTCGCTGTTCTATAAAAACCAACATCTACCTATTAATACAAGTTTATAATTTCCATCTGCCGAAGCTATTAAAATACTGTTAACTGTTGGACCCTATTTCGATCGCACTGTTAAGTACAGAGATTTTTTCTTTATCTAAAAGTCCGAAACCAATGCGCCTCGGTAACAAAAAAACAAAGGGATTTGGATGATGCAATATTAAAAACATTGAACGGGACTAATACTGATGAAGAAGATATAGATATAGACTTAACCCTTCACTACCAAATTTAACGGCAGTAGAAACACTCAATCCTAAAATTTGTATTCCTTACATTGTAAACATATAAGATTATACAGGCGTGCTTAGATTACTTTTTAATCAAGATTTAACTACGAAATATTACATTATTATAGGTCTTGTTAATCGAGCCACTATCATCAAACCTAGAAGCCTAATATGACCAAACTATCAAAGTACTTAAAGTCTGTATTATGTGGAGACTCTTAAAAAACGGCACAGAGCTTTAAAAGTTAAAAGTTAAAACCTCTATTGACTCGACAATATTCTGAAATTCCGATGGGCTCAAGCTCAGCTTTTAAATCAACCAAACAGAACTCTCAAAAATGCTTCCCTCCCCTACCGAATTCGTTAGCCGAAAACCTTCCGCACATACTGTAACTCATTATCAACGTTAACGTTCAGCTGAATGCATGTTTAGTTTTTGAGGTAATGCTATCAGGTGAAACCTCCGTTTCCGCTGTCAGTGGCACAGCCTTGCTGCATCACCACACTCTAATTCACGTGGCCATACGTAGCACACAGCTAATAAAATTTGCCCTGTAGAGCTCGCGGTACACGAAATACCTACTCAACCATTCATGCAACATTAATTTCCCGGATATTCCTCGGTGGTTTCCGTCAAAATATAGAGCGAGATCCGTCGTCGTCATAGTTACCCCGTGCATATTTTGTTCTATTATGATGGCCATCATAACGTGTGTGCTCCCCGTGCAACAGTTTAATAATTGATTATAATTGCATATGGTTCAGGGCCAGGACTCGAAGCAAGGACGACGACTCGGATGACGATGACACACAATGGCCCACCTTATTTCTGCCGTCATACATTTCCTGCTTGCACGCTCCCAATATTTAGTTTGAACTTCTGTTTGAATCGAAAATTGATTATCGATTTGGAACAAGACCACTAATTGAATAGCCAGGCCACACGAAACGCCCATGTCACATGATGGTTTGCTCCAATTTCGTCAATTTTGTTTGCCTTCCAGATATGGGTTTCGGGTTTGAGGAGGGCCTCTCCATAGATCGGATATCATACCGAAAACATATTACCAATATTTGCCCGATAATAATGAAAGAGGGCGATGGTTGTGATGGGCGAGTTCCATTCTGGCTATTAGTTTGGCCTCGATTAAATTGTGGGGCTTTTTCGTGGAAACTAATTACAATCGTGTCAGAGTTTGCGTCCCAATTTTGTTTGTCGCTGTTGCGCTACATGAACGTCCTTTGTGTATCACCATTGTAAACGCTGCTGGCCAGCCCGAAGAACCGCGAAACAAATTTACAGCAATCACGTCCTGACGTTAAATTAATTGCCTGGCAACTTAATGAGCCGAAATTGTCATCACAGTAAATTTTCATTGCGAACCAAGACTGAACTCTGAAAAGTCTTCGTTAAGTTCTCCTATTTTCCGCGGTCCGGGTGCTGCATGTCATGTCCATCCCTTCATTCTAAGGGAATCTTTTTTAATTGAAGTAATCCTTGGCGTAAAAGTGTAGAATTTTTCCGTTCTTCAGCGGTGCGGATAGGGTTTATTTTTTTTTTTTTTTTGTATACTGTTCTCTCTATTTTCCTTAAGCTCTGGTCTTAGTTGGCTTTAGAGTTTTGCTACAAATTGAAGCAGTAAAAGTTTACGATAGTTATAGCGGAGCCAAAGGTTGAAAGCACCTACCTATAGGAAGTAGGATCCTTACCTAGCTTAACCACCCCCTTAATGAGGGTTGAAAATTAGTGTCCGGGCGGATAAACGGAACGTGTTTCCATTAGCAAAGTTATTATCTTAAAAATGTGGAGTTGAATTTTCTGTGGGGGTTTTCACTAAAGGAGAGTTTCGTTATTTCGGATTTAACCTTGGCCATGCAAGGTTTTGACTTTTCTTAAAATTCACTTTATTAATTTTTTTAATGAAGTTTTGTTGTACTAATTTTTTTTTTGTATTTAATGTCAAACTGAAAAGTAGGACAAACAGTTATTAAGTTAGCAACTATACAAGCAGGGGATGGTTGATGGTTGAGCACTGGGCCTAAGAGCGAAAGACTACGTTGAATTAGTTTTAAAGAGCAGCAAATCTAGGGACTTTTCGAGAGTTAATTAAATTTTCCCTTCAATGAAAACGATTAGAAGTGAGGGGAGTGATGGCAATTTCAATGGTCCTACATTGTCGCGTTGTCAAAAGGCACTTTCACGACAAATGAGTTTGTTGTTTCCAGTGTAATGTCAAATTTGATTGTCCCCAAGTTGCGTGGAGGGAATTTAGAATACAATAAAAGTCAAATTATGGGAAAGGTTGTTTGTAAATAACTTCATTTAAATTTATCGCCTTTTTTTTTGTGTTAATAAAAGCAAAAGGAAAGCATTTAATGAGATTTTATTTTTAAAACATTTTTTATTGTCGCTGAGTACAGAGTCTTATGTCCACTCTTAACACAAAAGATCAAATTGCTGTCCCTACATAGCACATTGTATTTGTCATTCAAGGGAAGTTGTTAGACATTAAACCTGAAGCTGACTGTAAAATGAACTTATTAAAAACATCGTGGTTATTTGGATTGTAAAAGTGTAAATTGTGTACTGAAAAATAATCCGCAAACCATTTCAAAAATTCAGCGAACACCTAATTGTAGCATCAAGCTGTAACCATAAATTTAAAATGGTGGAGTTCTATATTTTGGTAACAGAAGGAAGTGTCTCGGGATTACATAGGATGAGAATGATCATTGTCTCTGAAAGACAAACTTTATAAATCGAGGCCTAGAAAAGTAAGTAGTAATTACATACATACATATGTATATAGATTTAACGTGAGAGCCGTTTCAACCTATTTCTATTTCCGAGAGTTTCGGTGGTTCCATTGGTCTAGGCATACAAAATCGATTCCCCTATAGTGAAAGTCCACTAGGATCGAAATTGAGTTGTATTTCACCAATCATTATCGATCACGACAACTGGCCATCAAAACCGAGTCAATTGACAAGAGTTAATTAGCAAAATGGCTCCCGTTTTATTTGTGAACATCAATGGCGTTATAATATGACAGCTGTCACATTTTTTTCAGACTAATATTAGATACCGTAGTAAATTTTTTGCCAACAAAAATTCTTATTTTTAAGTGAAATAAAATGCACGACTGGGTCGCACGAACTTGCTCTGATGTAAAAGACTATTACAGCTATTACAGGAAAACAGTTCATAAGCATAAAATTAATTTCTTAAATGACTAAAACAACTCCTTAAGTAATTGGAGCTAAAAACAGGATGCCGTGTGGTTCAAGCAAATATTAGTTTAAACAAGAACAAAAATTAAAATTATAAGTTGTTGCAGTGGTTTCTTAAAAAAAAAGCTTTTATTTACAAAATTTTTAAAATTTCAAAAATCCAAAAAATATTTTTTTTTAGGTTTTGAAATGCAATGTCTTTTGAACTTTTAAGAAGCTTCTCTATAAGTAAATTCATTAAAATCCGTTATGCCAATAACGAGAAATTCAAAATTTGAAAAAAAGGATCTCTAGTAGATACCCACAGTCGGTAATATTTTAATTTAAAATTTATTATTTTATTAATTATTTATTGATTTATAGACCCGTACAAATTGATCAAAGGCACAAGTATGGTAGATACCGTAATTTTTAGTTGAGTTATTTTTTTCTTCTCACATCTTGTAGACTGCATTAAGAAACTTTTATTTGTCAGAAAAATTGAGTTATAAAAAAAGTTCAAAACTGTTATAAAAATCATATAAAATATATTTTATATTTTTTCTCAAGATCACGTCGTCGTTCAATTCGTTCTTTAGCAGATTCTGACAAATCCCTAAAACTTCGAGTAAACAGCCTACGGACTTCTAAATAATTGTGTACATTGACAGAATGATCATAATGGCATAACGTACACGTAGATGGTTTCTGGTGCGAACAGTAATCCAATTGAGTGAGTCCGAAGTTCCATCTCATCACTGAATGTATAAAGTATGTGTACATGTACATCATACCATACTCATAACTTATATCAACTAAATTTAATTCACGGTAGGTGTCTGAATTCAAGAATGGATGGTACAGAATTCATGATGTCATGCGGAGTGATCAACTGGAGCCCTATCATACTCGAACATGTAACGGGCCAGTCTTCCAAAGAAGGCCAATTGAAAGGTCACAAAATGGTGGTAAAAGATCAACCACTTTAAAGCTGCATAGTTTTGCATGATTTTTTTTTATTTTTTTTGGCTAAGGTCGTTTTAAACTGTTTCTCGTCCTTTTTCTTCGGTTGCGGAACATAATTATCAGCGTATTCTGATCTAAAAAGCATCGTCCGATTGGAAATTATAAACCGTCTAGAATTTAAGGTTTAAAAAGCTCAATGCGGAATACATCTAAATGCCCGTGTTCATGAGTGATGGTACTTGCATTGAGTTTTCGGTATGTTGCATCACATACCAATTGTGTGAAATGATCAAATATTACACTTCGCTAAAAACTCTGCTAACAGTTTAGGTAGGTATTCTTCGTCGATGTAAAGAAATTTTTCAGCCCCTCGGAATCGCCTGTAATTTATGAGGCCAATATTCGTCAAAAGTTTTAGTATAATTCTCAGATTTAGGCAGGTATTGTATAAAATCAAAAAAAGGAGCTTTTAAACTGATACGTAAAATAAACATGTGTATACATTTTTAGAGCACCGTGTGGCAATGTTTCATCTCTTTCATTATTTTATCGTTATTTTTATGAAAAAGTGGTGTTCTAGTGAAATGCCAGTCGCATTCCTCCCTTTGAACAAAATTAAAAAAAAAAATTATAATTCTACCTCGGTGACATCTCTGCTTAAGCAAAAAGTGGATGAACGAGTATGGTGATGAAATTTCGTTCCATTATTGTGGAACAGAGATGTTATCTGGTACGAAATAGAATTTTTTGGTACGATTGAAAATTTATACAAAAAACAACCCAAAAATAATATCAATTATGTAATTTTAATCAGATATGATGTGGAAGTAAAAACGGTGCGGTGGCCAATGGAATAATTCATTCCTTTTTCTAATGTTTTTTCATAGTTTTTAAAATGATAGCAGCCGATAAACGTTAGTTGCTGTTGTCAATTTTTACGGTGGTAGACCATTTACAACATGATCAAGTAATATTTATTTACTTTAGTTGGCGGTAAGCGGGGTGGCCTTGGGCCTCAAGTAATAGATTCCACCAGCTTTCTCGGTCTCTAGTTTGCTGCCTCCAATTTTGAATACAAAGTAGGCGTGTATCGCCCTCAACTTGATCACGCCACCGAAGATGAGGTCTGCCTCTGTTTCTCGTTCCCTCTGCCGTTGAACACCTCACGGGCTAGAGCGTCGATGTTCATTCGCTATACATGCCCTAGAAATTTTAACCGTCAAACAAGTAGTTTTTTTTTTTGACCAGGGACACGTTTTGTGCAGCTCGTATAGTTCGTGGTGGTATCGTCTTCGCCAGGTGTTATTTTGCCTATTACCACAAGCCAGCACATACATCATGCGTAGTACCTTTCTCTCGAAAACACCCAGGGAGCGTTCATCCGCCTGGGAGAGGGTCCATGCGTCTTCTTGGTCTCGATAGGTCTTTATTCCTGTGGATAGGTTACTGTAATAGTAACTGAACTAACTTGATAGGAACAGTCTGGACGGTATCCTTAAGATAGGAATCCGCTAAGGAGTGTGTGACAACTCACCAGGGGGGTGCACATTTTTGGTTGTGGTTTCTACCTCGACTATAGCTGGGTGTGTGTAAATATGGGGTTGTCAGGCCTCGAGTCTTGCAGGAACTCTCTTTGCCATAATGGTGGCGAAGCTCGACCGGAAGCTATATTCTGGTTCCACGGAAGATAGTGCCCAGGAGTCTGAGGGCTATAGCATACGTCTTCTGGCTCTCTTATTCTATCTTTGGATAGTGAAGTGCAGCTGTCACGTGCGTGCTCTCTTTCTCAGACTATCTATGAAGTAGGCCCCCTAGCGGGAGTATCGTGGTCATCATCATCGGCTCGACAACCGGGTTCCGGTCCTGGCTTCTTTCAACAAGTCTCTCCACCTATCCCGGTCTCTAGCCGACGCCATCCAGTTGCGCACCCCAAGGCTTCGGGCGTCCTGGTCTACGCCATCTCTCCAGCGCGGGAGTATCGTGGTGGCTTGGTTTATTCCGAATGCGGAGACACATGGTTTCCAGGCGTGCCTGGATTCAAGAGGTGTTAGATAGACCTCGCCTCCTAAGCAAGAGGTGTGTTCATGCCTGCAACATGTCACAACTTTGCGACTGAGATGGCTTCGGCTATGTCGGGGTTAATGGTCAGGAGTCAGGACCCAATCTGACTCCGATGGAGGTAGGCCTTTCGTGAGGTAGAGCCGGTAATCGGCAGGTACCAAAAGACGATTCTGACCATCTCGAAGTTTTATATATCAATAGACATGCTTGACCAAGTTTGCGATGGCAATCGACCGACGTCTTCTCCACTTTAATGACAAGACCCAGTTTGCTTGCTTCTGACTCGATGCTGAAGAAGGCACCCCTAACTGCTCGCTTGGTTCTTCCCATTGTGTAGAAGTCATCCGCCTATCCAATATATTATGTGGATTTTTGAAAGATAGTGCCAATTGCGCTGGCCTGGGTGTTGCGCACCACTCTCACAAGAACAATATTAAAGCATCTACATGAAAGCTTGTCGCCTTGTCGCAGTCTTCTGTTAGTTTCGAAGGTTACTGTTGAATCTCTTCCAATTTTAATAGAACAACGAGCATTCTGCAAACGTCATCTTGATAAGGCGTATCAGTTTGTCAGGTATATTACAACTTGACATGGCACAGTATCATCCCTCATCACTGTTCACACTGTCATAAGCTGCTTTAAAATCGATGAAAAGGTAGTGTGTATCGATGATAAATTCTTGGGTTTCTCCAGGATTTGGCGAAATGTGCTGATTTGGTCGATTGTAGACTTTCTAGGTCTGAAACTATGCTAATAAGAGCCAATAATTTCGTTAGTAAATGGCTTCAGGCGTTCACATAACAAACACGCTTGACAGGATCTTGTAGGCGATGTTTAAAAAAGAAATAACTCTGTAGTTGGTGCAGAGAAGGCGATCACCTTTTTTATGGATCGGGCAGATTGTGCTTAGGTTCCACTCGTCAGGCATACTTGCCTACGAGTTGATGTATGCTCCTTACCAAGTCATCGCCACTGGCTGCTTTTTTCGATTTTGGTCGGGTGGTGGCTTGATCGCATTTAGGTCGGGTGGGTGAAACTCCAGATCATCAACCAAATAGTCCATTAAGCAGCTGTTTGAAGTGATTTCCCCAGATTTTTAAACATCAACTGCAATTTTACTATAGTGTTTTCTTCATTATCCTTGCAGGCTCCATGACGGCTAATAAATTCTGTTATTTTCTTGTTGACTCTTCTGTGCAAGTTCCGCGCCTGTTTCTGCTAAATCATCTCTGTATCTCCTCGACCTTAAGCTGGCCATGATCCTTTTCCTTTTTTTTTGAGCAAGCAGTTTATCCCTTCTCTTGTCAACGTTGAGCTGGCGGATCTGTTGGCTAAGAAATGAAAGAAATTACAATAACTTGCGAGTCTTGTATAAGTCGGAGATAATCCTTTATTGGTATGACTTTTTTACACACTATGACGTTCTTAATGGTAATAAAATACCAGGGTTCGACTCATAGTGACTATATTTTTACTCGAAAATGCTTGTTTATTTTAGCAGTACCAAGAGGAGCTGGTTTACTTGTGATTAGATTCAACAAGTTCCTTGTGCCCTCGTGTTATTGGTTCTTGAACAAATTCTGGCAAAAGCGACACAAAATTGCCTTTCGGGCGCCTTAGCTTAAAAACAATTTTTTTTTTAGATATTCCTCGTCTCTGTCAAAACAACTTAATTGCTTGCAGCTGAAAGTCCTACCAATCTCCTTGGTTCCTATACAACAACAACAAAAAATACACAATCCCCAAAAGTTACATTTCATATCATATGTATAAACTTTTGACATCTTTGTTCCCTTACTTTGAGGTTTTATTTTCTTTAAAGTTAAGTTAAAAAAAAACAGCATGTACCATGGTGGAATTCGCATTTAAACGATTCTTGAACGATTTATCATTTTTCCAATTTCAAAAATGCTTGCGGTCACTGTGAGAATCACATTTCACTAAATTGTTACCAATCTCGTTTTAAACAAACTCGAACTCGATATGAAGGGACAAGGACTCACGGGCTTTGTGTATCCGTTTTATGTGAAGTAGAAAAAACAGCGCGCGGTTATCTGAAAACGATATGAATCCGAATTTCCATGCAAAACAAAATTTCAACCCACTCAAAACACAAATACCCTCAAGGACATGTGACTTCGAAGTCCTTCTGTATCTGTGGAGATATATGTGCTTGTTTAGCATATGCGAATAGCGTGTGCCAGGATCAAACTAAAAAATGTTGACATGAGCTGGAGCACAGTTCGGGACCGTTTGGTCCAGCACAATCGTTTTGTATTGATTGGGATGTTTAGTTAAAGGGATTTTGTGGGGTTCAGCAGGACTCGTGTCATGTTTTGTCGCATCCTCTTTAAAAGTTTTTCAATAAATTTCCATGTAGAATGCTTAATAAAAATGGATTCCCATAAAGTTACCCTTTTATTTTTTTTTTTTTTTTTGTGTACTCGCTATCCTCCAAAGTCACAATTTTTATTGTGTTACCAGTTCTATTTCAAGGAGAATGTGTATTCTTTCGAACACAACGAATAGTGGTCCTGCTCAGCATTGTGTTATCTCTCAGCATGAGAACATATAAGTGATTGTTTCTTTTTTCAAGTTCTTGTTCTCCTTTTGAGTATAAAGTTTACCGTGTGTTTGTGGGTGGGGATGTAGAATGGTGTCCTGTGGAAGGACCCCCCTTGGCATCCTATGCGCTATGCGGTAACTGTGCGGTTCGACTTTGAAGGCAAACAAAGCATTTTATCACGCAATATGTGACAGCGGGATGTCGCTTTGTCATTTTTTATTGTTTTGCACACATAAAGGACACCATTGAGCACACAATGACAATATCGTAGCAACGCAAGAGAGGTGCTTGTGTGTTATAGCAGGAGCTAGTAAGGACATTGAAAGTATTAAATATTCTATTTATGATTTATTCATTTTGAGCAAAGTCCTTCTCTTCTTTTTTTTATATACAATGTCCTAGCTACTTCTAGATTTTTTTTTTGCTTTATATTACATTGCCACTGTTAGGTCGCAACATCACATGGTGTAATGAAGTCCTTATGGATGTTATTTTTTGTTCGTTTGTTTTGTTGAAGATGGCAGCACTAAGTGGATTGAGCTTATTTTTATCAACAGTTTTCATGGTTATAGGCGACGTTATTGAGATTATAGGCTATTTTGTTAGGAGATTTTTATTGAAATTCATTGAAATTTAAGTATGGGTAATCAGTAAACAGTTAATTTTATGCCCACTTTTAGAGCCTGTCAATTGGATCAAGTTGGATTCATTTTTTGTTTATATTTTTATAAGGTTTTGAGTTTACTGGCGACAATTTATTGGGAGTTATAAAATTTAAACTGCAGTACGTGAATTATGGTATCAAAGTGCCTTATTTACTTGATCAGATGTAAGTCAGAATAATGCTATCTTAAGACTTAAATATTTTTATATTTCGTATAAATTTAAGAACAAATACAATCATACTATAATATAGATACTTACACTGTAATTAGAACAAAAATATATGTACCCATCGCATAGATTTCTGCACACTACATAGTGTCTGTACTCATTACATGCTGACATCTGTACCGACTACATAAATTCATTAGAAGTCATGTAGTCAATAGAGAATTTAATATCTAACTCATTACATAAATAAGTGCCGGTTTTCGATAACGAGTGGTGAGATTTTATAGTGAGTCACGTTTCTATGTACTCATTACATAAATATAAATATTCTATTTACTCATTACATAACGTAGTCTCAGTTATTTATAATACGAGTAAGTACATGAATTCTGTGCCAGTACAATTTCTATACACTATTCTACGGACTCACGAATTGAAATATACATATCGTCGCTGTAGATCGAATACCTCGTAACCCAGAAGTCGATTTTTCAGGAGAGACAAAAAACTTATTATCAAATCAATGAGGGGCAATGATAGACGTGTTGTTAATTATGCGCGTGGCTCTGCAATTATAGTTTTTAGGTTCACAG
The DNA here is from genome assembly GCA_911387755.1 of Chrysotoxum bicinctum. Lineage (NCBI taxonomy): Eukaryota > Metazoa > Arthropoda > Insecta > Diptera > Syrphidae > Chrysotoxum > Chrysotoxum bicinctum. The sequence continues at coordinate 183,278,510 of OU426989.1, read as the reverse complement.
GATATTTTTCATTAGATCCTGAATTTTTTTCACAATATAATTGCATCATTACCTAAAAATTGTTTTTTTCTGGGTTACGAGGTATTCGATCTACAGCGACGATATGCTGGTTAACTATAATGAGTACATGATACTCGTAATGTATAGAGTACAGCTTATATGCACATTCTTATGAACTCAAACTCTTTTCAACTTCATATAGATTACAATTGCCGCTCATTTCCATTTTCTTTTATTTTAAAGGTATGCACATCTATATTTCTCTTTTTTGCAAATATATTTCATAGGTCATATTTACTTGGATTTAAATTGGGAGTCTGGCAAGCAAGGAGAGACAAAGAGCATGCATCCATAATTCGCATAACTCGACACAGAATCTGGTGCAAAATTAATTAATCCGTTGGAATTTAAGTTTCTTAAACATCTGTTATTGACTTTAGCATACATAATATTTTTGGTATGTAAGTTACACACGCGATATTGTGCAGCCACATATTATATGCTCTTCAGAAATTTAGACACTAAACAACAACCAAGGAATACTGCATATAACTAGTCCAGATAAAGTTTTGGGATATCTGGAATAGAATGAAACTCAATCAGTTTGCACAAAAATATTAGTTACGTGAAGGTTGACAGGTTTTGATTATTTGAGGATGTGTTCGTTGATATTTTTTACTTGCGATATATAGAGCATGTTTTGCATCCGGATAAAAATTGAACTCGAGATTTTGATTTTGTGGTCCCCGCAATTTAATTCTGTCTGTCTGTATGCCTGTACCTCGGACTAAGGATTTTCGACTTTCCCATTAACGGCTCTATCGATTTTGAACAATATTTTTACAGAATCTTCTTTGTATTTAAAATACAATTCTTTATAAAAAAAAAAACTATATTTTGAAAACGAGTGAACGATTAGTTTTTGAAACTATTTCCTAAAATTTTTATTATTAAGTACTTAAAATTGACATCCGATTTTTTTTCTGAAAAAAAAATTTTAAGAAATTAATTTAATTATAAAACTATTTTTTTTGCATAAATTCAGACTTTTCTAGAAATCAGATGGCAATTTTATACATTTGAACATTTTTCTCTAATTAATCCCCCTATTATGGAAGACAACTCAACTATAGTTTAGTTGTAATTCTTAGAATTGGTATTATCGATCACAACCAGTTGACTGTCAAAGCACAACCAGTTGTCGATTAGCAGACAACTAACAAAATGGCCGACTTTTCAGTTGTCTCTTTGTATTATGTAAGTAAGTTGAGTTGTGCTTCGGTTGTAATAAGCGTCAAAATCAAACAAATGATTCGAAGCAGTTGTGTAGAACATTTTAATGAAAGAATCTGCATTCGGATAAAAAATATGGACACAAAACAGTAAGTTAAACAAGAATTTTAATAAAAAATAGAATGTAATGAGTGTATTTTAGTTTGAAAACTACATGGCCATCACAATTTGAACGACTTGTTGCTCTATGTTAGCTGAGCATTTATCCATTTTCCACAAATGAGTTCCTCAATCGCATCTACCACTTTTTTAATACAACTGACACTATCGATTGAGTTAGTCCTAAATTCGTTTCTTTAACTTGGCACACATTCGTTCCACTGAATGTGTTCGATTCTCTTTCTATTCTCAAATGTCAGTTTTGCTTTCAATGATCCAGTCTTACCTCAAATACCTAGAATTGGTTGTTATCAGTCGCTGACAGGATCTTTTACTGAAACTAATTTTTCAATGTTTGCTATAACTGGCTTGTCAAAAGAATAAAGTCAGCATTCCACTGATTTGCTTCAATGAAAGCTATAACTGGGGCCTTAGGGCTTAGGCCTGGTCTCATACGAGTATATTCTGATAATTTTTAACAAGTGTAGATGCAAAATAATGCCAGGTTGAGACGAATGACACATTTATATTCCTAATGTCATCAATTTTCTTAAGACTTATGACTGTACCCTGTAAATGGTGTAGGATCTGCCCTTATTTTTATGATAGAAAAATTACTTATTCAACTGTGGTTTATAATTGACATAACCTGATGAAATATTCTATTGTATAAATCCAGAATACACGAATAAAATCATGTTTTTACTTTTTAATTGTTTTTTTTTTTAATAAAAATTATATATTTAAAACCAAATTTTAGTTGTATTTTCGTTTATAAAGTCGTCCAACAAGAGATTTCGTTTTAAATTCTTCCATTTTTACTTGCGATATATGTACTATAGGGCAAGTTCTGCATTTGGAAAAAAAATCGAACTCGAGATTTTGATCAAAGTTGATATTACGATGACAGCGAAGACGAATAAAGTGGGTCCGGCAATTCCGTCTGTCTGTCTATACGTCTTTATGCCTGCAACTTGATCTAGACCCTAAGCCACTGGACCTATTTTCTTCAAACTCGGTACTAAAATCGTCTTCGGTGATTCCCTAGAGGAGAAATTGCTCTAAAACTAACGATTTTGATACAAAAAATTAAGTGTGATATTATGGACATGGAATACATTTTCGTCCAAAAAAATGTTGGTGCAAAATCTTATTAATGGTACCTGTCATAGAACCGTTTTTTTGATTTTCGACTTTCTCATTAACGGCTTTAAGGATTTTAACCAAAAATTAAATAAGTTTAAAATAATATTGTATATAAAAATATTCGAAAATTTTTTTTGTTGGGATTTTTTAATAAAAAAATCCAATTTTTTGTGAAAAACCAATATCTTTAAAACGTGTGAACGATTGTTTTTTGAAACTATTTTTAAAATCTATACTACTAAATACTTAAAATTTGGCATCCCAAATTTTGTTCTCGAAAAATTTTAAAGAAATTTGTTATATAAATAAAATGCACGACTGGATCGCACGAACTTGTTCCTATGTAGGAATTTTAAAAACGAATGTTATTAGAGAAAACTGTTGTTCATAATGACAAAATTAATTTTTAAATTCTTTTAGTAGCAAATATGAATTTATGCAAGAAAAAAAATTATAAGTCCTTGTAGTGGTTTCTTTAAAAGAAGCTTTTATATACAAACTTTTTAAAAGCTTTATAAGAAAAAAATTTGGTACGCCAATTTAAAGTTTTCATTTATCAAGTTTAAAAAAAAAATCTAGCATGGAGTTTTCGAAATATTGAGTTTTGAAAAAAAAATTTTAAAGTTTTTTTTAAAAATCCAAAATTTTTTTTTTGAAAATTTGAGTACACAATTCTATTTATGTTTTTGGGGAGCTTTAGCAACAAAAAAATGATCGAAATCGGTTGAACCGTTTTTGAGAAAATCAAAAACAAAAACAATGGTTCCATGGGGGGTACCCTTAATAACCATTTTGCGGAAAATTTTTTTCAACCATTACCTAGCTTTAATTAAATGAAATTTTTCTGTATTTTTATTTTTAAAATCTGTCGAACAGTTTTTGAAAAAAAAAATTAATATAAAATTTCGAAAAAAATTTGTATGGCAGGTACCGTTATTTTTGGTCTTAAAAAAAAAGAAAAAAACGTGTGGGGGGGAAAAATTAAAAATGATATCTACCAAGTTTAAAGAAAATCGGCCCAGCCGTTTAGGCTGTAGTCGAACAGACAGACAGATAGACAGACAGACAGATTTGCGAGACCCACTTTTTTAGTCTTCGCTACCATCGTAATGTCAACTTTGATCGAAATCTCGAGTTCGATTTTTTTTACGAATGTATAACTTGCCTTATAGTACCTATAAGTCGCAAGTAAAAATTACTTTAATATTAAAAAAATTAATCAGACGGCAATTCCATACATTTGAACATTTTTATCTCATTAAATCCATGTTTTATATTTATAAAATGTATTTTAAATTCCAAAGTATTTTTACATAAGTTCGTACGAAACAGTCGTGCATTTTATTTTAATTTGTAATGCATGTATATCTAGAACACAAACTGTGCGGTAAATAATAGAATACAAATGACCGCCTCGACTTCTGTCTTCAAAAAAGGTGTATTTTTGAAAAGTTTTCGTCCGTTTTCGCACAATTCTGGCTATATTTCGCGAATATGTTTTCCTCAAGTGTTAGTGAAGAATTGACTTAGACTTTTATTTGATATAAGTCTAAAGAAAAAATATATAAAAGTTTTAAACCTACGATAGAGGCGGCCAATTGAAATTTGTCACGCAATACAGCCAGTGCTTCAAGAGTAAAGTGGGATGTGGCGTCTGCTTAACGTAATAATCCCTTACTTTATAGCATTAATTTTGAAGCAAAGAATATCTATTAACATCACTGGTAAAAACAATCCATTCACTAAAACGCTCGAAGAAATAATGACACCGCCAGCTCAAAATACACACCGAATTGTCATTCGTTGTAGATGAAAAAGCGGTTTCCAATATTAATCTTAAATTTTTAGAGCCCTAGATTAGACAAGTTTGTTTATTAAAAAAATCTGATCCCTCAAAATATTTGTGCAAGGAAATTTAAATTGACATAAAACAATATTCTTCGAACACATCCCTTAACTTATTCGAAATTAAAATGGATTTTTTTATTTCTTTTCCAGCAACTTTGTTTACTTATTAATTATTATGAAATCATTAATAAATAAATCTGATTTGTAAAAAAGAAATTTAGAAATAATTTGTAATTTTAACCCGGTTTGATTTTATGTTCATTTGAAATTTAATTTTATTTCAATTCTTTTCCGTATCAGTCACGTATCTACTTGTATACCAACTTTGAAATTTAAATTAGAAGTGCATATAAAGTGAATACAGGATTTTATTCGGATTTGAATTGCCGCGCTACCTATAAAAAATTATTACCGATAAAATTGTCTAGTAAATTGGATGGAAATAAACGAAACACAATATGTAAACGGGTATCCAATAGGGATGGGTAGATTTTAAAAGCTGATAGTGGCCATGTTATTTTATTTGTTTTTAATTGTCTTGTTTTTTTTATTTTTCAAACACTAAAGACAAATCAACATGACAAATTACAAAGCCCAACGACACGTACAAATGCTTTAACTTTATAATCTGGAGCATTTCGAAGAGAACCCCGTTTTCATAAAAAAATAAAATGCAGTGAAATGTATTTTTTCTTATATTTAAAATACTTAGATTTTAATAATGTTATTTTTAAAAACATGAATTGTTTAAAGAAAAAAATTATCAAAACTATGAATTATTGGAGCTTAAAACAGGATGCCATGTGATTCAAGCAAATATTAGTTTATGCAAGAACAAAAATTATAAGTCATTGTAGTGGTTTCTTAAAAAAGTAATTTTTTATATACAATATTTTGAAAATATTTTTTTAAAAAAATTTGATAGACCAACTTTAAGTTTTTATTACTATACGAATAAAAATTAATTTCAAAAAAATATATTGAGCCGTTTTTGAGATATAGAATTTTCCAATAAAAAATTGATTTTTTTTCCAAGAACTCAAAAAATATTTTTGTTTAAAGTTTTGATATATAAGCTTTTTAAAACTTTTTAGAAGCTTCTTAATAAAAAATTTCATTAAAATCCGTTATGCCGATAATGAAAATTAAAAACTTGAAAAAATGGTTTTAATTTTTTTTTTTATTAAATTATAGATCGTAAGAATTAATTGAAAGAAAAAAATGTTATCAAAATTTTAGACGCCGTTTTCGAGAAAAATACGATTTTTGAAAACCATTTTTGACATTTGTATTGTAGGGACCGTTATTTTTGTGTGTGTGGGGGGGGGGGGTTAAAAACGATATCTACCAGATTTAACGAAAATCAACCGAGCCGTTTAGACTGTGGTCGAACAAACAAAGAGGCAGACAGAATTGTGAGACCCACTTTCTTCATCTTGCTATCATCGTAATGTCAACTTTGATCAAAATCTCGAGTTCGATATTTTAACGAACACAGATCTTTTCTTATAGTACTTAAGGTAAACGGAAACTTCTAAGAAGTTGAAAAAAATTTCAAAGTTTTTGCGTGCATACTCGTAGAACATTTTTGAAATAAAAATTCCGCTAAACATAAGAGAAAGTTCTAGCGACTCAGTCGTGCATTTTATTCATTCAAAGTTCAGAAACTAAAGCTGGATCAGTCTACATTTTCTTAAATGCTTAGAGCACCCTTTGACTCGATAAATATTGAGTATAAACGTTTTTATCAGTTTTGTTTTATCTTTATCTGCATTCAATTAATAGATACCAATCGACTAAATCAGCTTATTTTCTTATTTTTCCATCGAATGGAAATAATGAAGTATTCATTCCTCATCTATCGCTGAAGCTTATACATCCTAATGAAGCAAATAAATCCCTTCGGGGTCTTGTTTGCACTTTGGAAAAAAAAATAAGTTAATCACCAGAACTTACAACCGAATTATGTAATTCATTCCACCCCAGCAATAAAAATATAATTTAATGAGCAAAATCCAATAACAACCAGTAATCCTCATTAATAATTTCCTCTAAGTTCTTCCCTCCGTCCGCCCATTTCCATAACAATCCACCCACAAAAACTATTTTGCTGACACAACACTAACTCTCGGGCAGGATGAAAATAGAAGTCAGTTGAAATCGAAAAGTAAGCAACCCAGCAACCCAATCAAGTTAATTATTGGATTGGAATAATATAATAATTAATTAGCCATTGATTTAGCAAAGAGGACTATCAGGCTTGTGTTTTGTGTGCAGTCCTGTGTCCTATTGATGGAAGTGCTTGCTGTTTAACTATATCATTTACACGAATACTTGGAATATCATTATAATTAAAAGCGCACGTTTCGATCTCCGCCAACTCGAACATGTGAGATTAAACTATTTAATTGGCAGATGAATTATTTCTTTTGCTGAGAACAAAGCTAATGAAGTATCCTTCTATTGGCCCTCGTAAAATAATTGAGTGTGGCTGCACAGGATACTGAAACGACACGCGTTACACGTACACTTATACTCGTACATTAATGTGTCTTTCCAGCATATGATAGAGATCCTTCAGTCAGTTAGTCAGAGACAGGAGCTATTTGTGTTGGCATATACGAACGGAATGAAGAACGAAGAGTTGTTAGTAATTGCTGTTGGCAGATGACGTCTCTTATTTTATGTGGTCCTCAATCAAAAACCGGGCTAAAAGGATTCTCGTTAAGTGTCTTCCATCATGCAATTATACACTCCATCCAGTGGTACCGCATATAAACCAAACAACCGTTAGTTCTTCAAGGACTATCTGTTTTTATCGTGTAGACAGGAGCGTCATATAAAGGTCTGCGAGGAGTGTGACAAAAAAGATGAGTTCTTTGCTTATTCGACATTTGATTAGTTGACTAGAAATTTTACCAAAGTTTCAAAATAAAACACTGATCGAAAAACTGGGAAACCTATCTTCAAATTAATATAGAGAGTCAATCGAAAAAAAAAAGAGAATCGGTTCCAAAACTGCAAGTTGTAAGCAAAATTTACAAATGGTTAGTCCAAAAGACTATAACGTAGAAAGTCTGAGTGCAAATGCAGCTTGTTCAACCTTGTTGAGAGGAAGTTACAAATACTTCAAAGATATCTTTTCTCATGATACATTTCCTGTCATCATATCCGTTCGGATTCGAGAGAAAAACCTAGGTCTTCCCCTGACTTACTGTCAAGCCACGATTTAATTTTATTATAAGAATTAAGATGTCTTTCTTTGAAAAGACAATTTTGTCCAAACTCAAACCTTGGGGCTTATTATCTTTCAAGCATAATAGACTTTCTATCTCCAGATTAGATTATAGTCTTGAATAATACCTGTATAAAATAGTTTCTTAACATTTTGTTGTCATGTTTTTGTCAAAATTAATTGGCAAACATTTCACGTTACAATACCTATAACTAACCATTATCTAGAATTTAAATCCACTAGAATTTGGTACGAGTCGAAAGGTAATATTTTGTATATTTAAAATTGAGCTGAATTCATCCTAATTATAATAAAGCAAAATATCTTCCTTGCGATGATATGATCTGAAAATAATTAATTATATATTTTGACTTAAAAATGCGATTTTTCGAAAAGGCTCGAAAAAACGACAATAATTATCCAATTACTGACATTTTTATGTTTTTTAATATTGCTCTACGCTTGAGGCAGACTTCAGAAGAGTTTCGCTAGAAAACCGTTAATTATGCTACAGCTTAGCCTATACAGTTTAAAAATAATTCACAAGTAGCACAGAATTACTTAACGAAGTCTTTAAGAATTCTAAATCGGTATCTGACATCTTCTATAAGACGGATTTAAGTTCCTATTAAGTAGAGAAAAGGCGCAAGTGGGCGGTCCGATAGAAGGAAATAAGAAGATAAATTGAGTCTTAAAATGATCTTAAATCGGGATATCATTCTTCTTAAATACTTCATTACTCCTTCTTAAATAGTTCCTTACATCTTCTTAAATACTTCTTAACTCCTTCTTAAAGAATCTTAAAAAAATTATTAGAAACAATAAAAATAAATTTTTTTTATTATCTGTTTGTTTTTTTTTATTATTGTTTATTATATTCTAGTCTTTATGTGAATTTTTGCTGGAATGAAAGAATTTTAAAAGTTAGTTTTTTTAATTTACCTCTGTGCTTCCACTGAGATTCGAACCCGAGTCCTCTCGCTTGCCGTGCTTGTGCTATACCTATTGTGCCACTGACACTTAAAATATCTTGTCTCAAAGTGCTACTCAAATAACTCTCTCGTGTTTTTAATATTATACTCTTTAAGAAGACTTAAATACGTATTAAAGAATCGGAAAAATAAAGGAATGTTTTTAGAAGGATTAAAGAACGAATTAAGTAACAAAAACAACCGATTTAAGAAATGCCAATTTAAGAAGTATTTAAGAATGCTTTAAGTAGAAGTAAACACACCATGTTAAGTTCTGTAAAGCAATACCTAAAAAAGACGAAATTAAGACGGAATTAAGTAGCCATAAATCGGCACACCTACCCAATAAAGAAGGAATAAAGTATGAATTAAGTATGGACATTTTGTCAGTTACATAAACGGATGTCATCAAAAAAGTCACATTTTACATAAATACTATTTTAATTGTTGTTTGTCTACAATAATGAAACAATCTCTTTTTTTTTAAAGATTTAATAAATTCGGTTAACACATTTTGCTTTCCACCTAAAACTAAAAGTACGAAAACGGCGTTATAAATCATACTATTTCAGAAGACTTAAATACGTATTAAAGAATCTGAAAAATACCGATTTAGGACCAAAACAAAAAAGTTATGTTTTTAGAAGGATTAAAGAAGGAATTAAGTAACAAAAAAAACCGATTTAAGAAATGCGAATTTAAGAAGTATTTAAGAATGCTTTAAGTAGAGTAAACACACCAAGTTAAGTTCTTTAAAACAATACCTTATAAAGATCATATTAAGATGGAATTAAGTAGGCATAAATTGACATACCTAATAAAGAAGGAATAAAGTATGAATTAAGAAATGTAATACCGAAATTATACCATTTTGTGCTACTTGTGTTTTTTCCCTCTCCAATAACGTTACGAAGAAAATTTAACTATATGAAAAGTGGGTGTGGCAGTAGGCAGGCTCTTTACTTTTGTACTCTATACAAAATAGCTTGGTTACAAAATTTCAACATTATATCTATGTTAAATAAGAATCGGACTTCGATATACCGGATACGATTTATGTATGTCCCAGGTCGATTTTATTTGGTTGCCATATTTGTCTAATTGAATTTTGTCAGTTGGCATTTGGCACTCGTGGAGAATGCTCGATGGCAATTAATTATGGAGCATCCAACCCAGCAACAACCTGCTAAATTTATTAAAACTTTTTATTGAAATAGTTGTTCAATTCTAATATGTGGAGAAAATTACTAACATTTTTGGTGTTAATAATATCAAAAAGTGGTGGTATCGACTGGCCCCCACGATCTCCTCATTTAACGCCTCCCGTTTTTTTCTTATGGGGGTACTTGAAGGAAAAAAGGCGTACATCAACAAACCAACTGCGAAATTGTTATGCAAAATGTAATTACGAGTAAAAGACCTCTTTTTTGCGCCACGGCCAGAAGCATCCACTTGACCGACATCATATTATATTCCATACATAAAGTTAAAGATCATTATAATCGATTAAGTTTAAATTATAAGATTTGTATTTAATTTAAAAGTTATCGAAAAAAACATATAGCTGGAAAATGAAATGCACCCTGTACTTACAAAGAGTTTTTCAACACTAATTTCCGAACTTTGACAGGTGATTGTGCCCATATTGTTGAAGGTGCATCTGTCAAATTCATTAACATAAAAAGTTATAGCGTTCAACAACATGTCAATTTGTTTTATGAAGTGGGAAAGTTGGTGGTTGGGTGAATGGGTTCATCAACAAGCAGAATTGTCGAATTTGGGACCATCGCAATCAACACAAAATACCAAATTGCAATCCATCCAGAGAAGGTCACTGTTTGGGTTGGATTTTGCAGTGTCATCGGTCCATAAACCTTTGAAAACGACGTTAACCAGACCTTCGCCGCACCGTCAATGGCAAGCTCTTTTGATCGATGATAACAAATTTGTTTTGGCCATAATTATTTATTTATTTAATTAAGGTTTGCCAGTCACAGATTAAATTTTGGACTACAGCACAGTGCAGTCTCAGTACTAATTTGATTTTCAATTTGAACTGACGTTTAGTTTGATAGAATTAATTAAGCTTGAAGCTATAGCAGAGTTTGTCATAAAACTCCTTTTTCTTAACATTTAAAAGATATTGACAGTATTCAACTTATTACAAGTATATTCGTTTTCCAAAAACCTGTTGCCATTGGCTCAGTTTGACAGTAAGATGGTCGATAAATCGAACCAAGTGTGTCTTTCAATTCCATCTGCCTGTACCTCTACGAAACGAAAGGTAATTTCTTTGAGAGGAGATTGAAATATTTGTTTAGCTCAAAAAATAAACGTACTATCCTTTTATTAAAACGGTTACTAACCTCGAACACGACAGTTAAGATGTTAATACGAATAATTTTTTCCATTTTAAGAAGGTATGGTCTTTATTTGGGTAAAACAAAATTTTAACAAAAAATGCTATTTAAGGTAACTGTCATAAGACCGTTTTTCAATTTTCACTTTCTCATTTATTGGTTTACAGATTAGGATTAAATTTGTGTATACGAAGGATTTTTAAGATTTTAAATAATACTGTATATAAACATTTTCGAAAACAATATTTTCTGAATTTTTTAAAAAACAAACGTCAATTTGTTTTAGTTTGAATATCCTATACATATGTATTTATTTACATACGTTATTAATTAATAAAAATTTGCATACTTTACCTTTTCTTAAGAATTTTTTTTTTAAAATTGACTGCACTGCTTCACATGAACTTGCTCTTATGACAGACTTGAAATTTTTGAAATTTTATATTAAAAAAAAAGGCGCAACATTTTAATTGAATTAGTACGATGCTAAAGCTGTTTTAGTATGATACTACGTTAATACAACGAATTTGCAAATTTTAATCGAATATAGCGTCATACTTTATCTACCATTTTATAGAAGTAAAAACCATCGAATACCTACTTTATTTTTTTTTAGTTTCGTGCTTGCTTCATATGACTCTTTGACATTTGCAAACATGAAAAAAGGGTTCGTGTACTTACTTTTTTACACAAAATGTCATTGTTTTAGGTGTATTCAGAAGCAATTTAATAAGAATTTTTTTTTAGTACCATACTAGTTAAAAAATATTTAAAATTAAGAATGTGTTAGTAAACTACTATAAAGTTAGAAAATTGTTAAGTAGTATGATACTAATACCTTAATAATAGGCTGTTTAAAATTTTGCGCTAAAAAATTTAAACGGTTGTAGCAGTGTTATTAAAAGATTATTTTTATATAAAAAAGTTTTGAAAATTTTTTAAGAACAAAATTTAGTTCGGCAATTTTATTATTATTTTGCAAATAAAAATTAATTTTAAGAAAAAAATTATCACAGTTTTTTTTTAAATAACAAATTTTCAAAAAACAATTTCTTTTAAATCCAACAAACAAAGTGTTGATATAGAATATTTGTTAAAGTTTTCAGAAGATCATGTATAAAAAATATAATTAAAGTCCGTTATGTCGATAATGAGAAAGTTAAAAATTAAAATAATAGAAAGGACTTTAAATAATGTTTTAGTTTAAAATCCTCATTATCTGAATGATATATCTTAAAACTTAAGCGATACAGACAAAAATTTAATCAAAATTGTAGTAACCGTTTTTGAGATAAATAAGATTTAGAAAACATTTTTTTAATCATTTATTAGAGTATGGTAGGTACCTACGAGTGCAGATTTTTTTTATGATATTAGAATAATATTCTGAATATTTTCAAAAATGTAATTTTGTTTTACAGCCCGATTCTCCCCCTTGTGAGGAGTCACAAGTCACAAGCTCTTGTGACTATTCCTTGTGAGGATTGTTGTGATTCGATAACATTTTGGTATTCTCCCCCTAATCGTCACAAGAAAACTCACAACGAAACTCACCACCGCATGGTGAGATTTTTAAGTGTCATTATTTGAACAGCTGATTATTCAAAACGAAGAAAATATAAAACGCAAGTTAACATTATTATATTTTATTATTATTATTATTATTATTAAATAAACTGACTATCGTGAGGCTTCAAGCTCTGATATCCCAGCATAAAGTTTTCCGAAAGCGACAAAACTTTATGAATGTACTTATGTATTGTTTTGGAGAACGAATGGTTCATTTGTATCTCTCAAAGTTTTCAAAAGCCGTCGGTGCTGCAAACTTCTTGATACGATTAGTTTCTTAAAAAAAATTTGTTTATTTAAAAATGTTACTTTTCATTTTCGTGGGAAAGATCAGCAATAATATTCACTAGAGCACTTCCATTTTTGTGTACTCATAATTATTAACAAATCTAGAAAATTTTCTTACAAAATATGCTGAATGACAATCCAAGAAATATTAATTATTTATGAGTTGTGACCTGTTCTGAAGGAGGTCACAGTTTCGATTGTTTTTGTGACTCTCACAAGTTGTGACTGAGCGGCAGAATTCGAAAAAGTCACAAAATCAATTTCACCTCTTCTTGTGACTTGTGAGGCATCACTGACTTTGGGGAGAATCGGGCTGTTAGTCCAAAACAATGTTTCTTGTGAAATTGAAAACAAAAGATCAGTTGCATCATTTTTGAAAAAGTCCGACCCGAAAAAAATGGATTTATGGTACCATTAAAAATCATTCATTAGAATTGTTTTCTACCGCCTTAAGCTAAAAGAAAGTTTTGATAATTTTTATAAAAATCTATGCCAAAGTTTAAAAAAAAAACAACGTATTTTTGTGAACAGACCTTTATACTACAGCGCCATCTGTTGGAAAATTGCATAAATAATTTATGGAAGAAACAAAAAAAGCTCTCTTCCAATGTCAAATTTATTTCCCCTTATTCCAACCATCTAGAACATTCCAAGACAAGAACTTTCGAGAACAACTAATTTGAGTATATAAGGGAGTGTTCACGGTGAGCGAGACACAGTTGATTTTGGATTATGAAAGTGTGCAAAAGTATTGCTTATTGGATTGTGTTATTAAACAAGTGTGATTTAAATTTGAATAAAAGTATTTGAGTTGTTTATAAATTGAGATTTACTGTTTTGAATTGGAAAGTGTAAATAAAGAAGAAATACTAAAAAGAGTGATAAGTTTTATTTAACAAACCTTGGAAAAATATTACTGTATTTTCGTAATTTCGAAATAAAATGAGTGAGTGCAATAGTTTAAAGAAAACACTAAACAGCTCGGGCTGTAGTCGAACATTTAAACAGACAGAATTGCAAAACCCACTTTTATCGAATTTCCTATAATCGTAATGTCAAGTTTGATCTTAATCTCGAGAATATATCTTCCCATATAGTACATGTTTATCGCAAGCGAATCAGACCCTAGTGATTGATAACTCTCAACCGGCCCTGTGTGCATATTTTCGGGAAGAATGTATTGGACTTATAATTTTCTGCCGAATTTTAACGGCTAAGTAGAGAAGCACTTTTCTTGATAAGTGATATTCTCGGAGGATTTGGTGTAAAACTTGTGGATTGTGTGTTCTCCTAAAAAGCAATTCTTCTTGTTGATATAGTCCCGAAGCCAAAGATTGGCCTTGTCAGAGAAGATGATTTCAGTCCAAAAATTTCCAGCGCCCAATTAGCGAAATCATGGCTTTGTCTATGATCGTCTTGATGCAGACATTTCAGAATATTTTGATAGAAAGATGTCATTGGTAACTTTGAAAGGTGCTTAAACATTAAAATTAATATTTTTCTGTGTCTATACTTTTGCTCAAAAAGCTTATTTTTGTAAAAGTTTATAGATATGTAACAAAGTTTTGAAAAATCAGTTTTAGTAAAAATAGTACAAATTAGATTTCCGTCCTTTTAACACTCCTTTAACTTATTACGCCCCTGTCTGCGACTGCCTTGCCCTGTCTGCAGCAGCACGTTGTGCTTAATGCAGTATAATATGTGGAATAGCAGTGTAGTATGTCTAGTTTTACCGCTGGTTACAATTACACACGCTAAACCAGAAGTGAATGGCAGGAAACTTAAGTAGTAGTTGCTAGAGACGGATGGCAGGATGAGAATTCTCTGTGTGCGATGGTTCCTTTCCTCAAATATACAAAGTAAAACACTTCACCGCGTGTGTGCGGAGTTACTTGATGGTGTTTACATCATTTTCTAAAACGAGAAATGGGCTTCCTGCGGAATGTTGGGATATCACTCAATGTCAGTATGGTATGGAAAAGTGAAAAGCGAAAAAGGCGAACCTCGCACCAGTCAGATATATTTCTCGTTTTCGTATTGAAGATTGAAGGACATGCATACAAGCTAACCTACATTCAAGTTTCCTTTTTTTCTACGTTTTCTTTTTGTGCCGAAAGACTGATAACTCCTAGGGAATCAAATACAAATGTGATGGTTTGGAAATCTAGGTCAGGATTTGGCTATGAACTGTCAGGGGCGAAAAATATCCACTCAAATTAAATTAAAGTAGTGAGTTTCGTATGCCCATCGATAACACAAAGGATATTTTTCTTAAATTATGGGACCCTTTTTTTTCCTAAAATAAAATATAAATTTCATTTTAGAATGAAAGAAACAAGGATAGTGTAGTTTGGCATGTTTGAATTCCATTCATCGATAACTCTCAGATTCCCTTTATGTTTTATAATCGCATTCCTTGCATACAAAGTATGCTGTTTTACAGCTGACAGGATCCTTTAGTCCCATATGCATATTATGCGGGTTAAAAGAGAAGGATGACAAAAATATGTTAACTATTCAATAATGCCGCACTTTGTCGTCGTCGTTGTCGCTGCTCCTTCCGATATGGGAAATTCCTTCTTTCAAACGAGCCTTATACATAAAGCACAGTATAATGCTGGGGCTTCGCAAAAAAAAAAGACAAACTTTGGTATTTGTAATGTAATATATTGCGGGGTCACGCACATTTGCATCAGAAACGTGTTCTCCATGACAAGAAGAACGGGAATTATTGACAGATACTCGTATAAGGACAAGGGGTATTCCTGGAATATATATGAATAACTGGAGTGCATAAAACATTTCGAGGATGTGTTTTATTTAAGGATTGAAATGTAATGAAATATTAAATTAGATTTATGGTAACTTAGCATATTTGTGCATAGAAAGCGATATATATTGAAATCTCAAACTTGAGTAGGACGTAGGAGCTTTAAGAAATGCTAAAGTCTTAAATTAATAAATATCTAATAAATAATGGAAATTCCATGCTAGATGAACTGAACTTAACAAAAATTACGTATTGACAAGGCACTCGACATAGAAGTAAAGGAATGCAATCTTTTTTATTACAATCTTTAATGACTTAAACTTATTATAAAGCAATCAATTGAATACAATCTTATGCATTATTTGTATTTTTTGTATTCTTCTTATTGTTTTCCATTTCTTTTAAATAACATTAAATGTCATGTAACTGGGGAAAAAGTTTAATAGAGCTGTAGCATTTAATGGTGGACGAAAAAAAATACAAAAACGTAACAATAATAAAAATCAAACTAGACGACAAGTTTGCGGAAAAACCCATAGATTTTATGATACTTGAGATACATATGTAAAATTTAAAAAAAAAATGGTTTTAGATTTTTTTTGTGTACAAGAATGGGTTTACTGATTTTGGTTCATTTGAGTACCTGTTAAAACCCTAATTTCTTGTCTTGTTTCCTTAAAAGTTCTCAAAAAGATTTAGTTTAGGGGTATGAAGCCCTATTTGGAAAATTTACCAAACAAAAAAGGTACCTATAAATGATTAGAAAATGAAACTTAATCATCAGTTTAATTTTTTACGCCAAGGCAACAGTTGAAGAGAAAAGCTGTTTAAAATGTCTCCATTTACAAATCAAGAATAGGCTGACAATAATTGTTTAGTTAATGGGTGGTGCTATAGAACTTCATCTAAAATGCGACAAAGATACCAGGAACTTTATCCAAATCAACGAAGACTTCCTAGTTTACGAGTATTTGGAAATACAAGTCGACAGCTTCGAGAAACTGGAGCAGTTTACACGGCCTAACGCGGGCGGGCGTAATTGGAAACAAATTAATCGGCCCTTCAAATCCCCCCAAGCTGAATTTTACAAACTATGTATGTATCTGAAGTTTGTGCGCCATTATTTCCACTTATGCAACTAGCTTCATCATATTTCCAACAGGATGGCGCTCCAGCTCACTATGGTCGAGAGGTTAAGAATTGGTTAGATGAAGAGTGTGGTAATCGTTGTATAGGAAGAAATGGACCGGTTCACTGGCCTACAAAATCTCCTAACTTTGCACTAATGAATTTTTTTTTTGAATTAAAGAACTTGATTTAAGTAAATAAGAAAACCGTATTCTCCAAGCGTCTAAAATGCATACAAGACCATGGAAGACACTTTGAGCATATGTTAAACTGTTTAAGTAATCACATAAAATAAAAAAATATCTAAGCCTACACACAATAATTTTTTATTCATAGAGCCTTTGGAGCTAAAAGCAAAAAACCATTTTTTTTTAAATTTAACATGTCTCAGATTTTCCCAACTATCATAAAATCTATGGGTTTTTCCGCAAACTTGTCGTCAAAATTTATTTTTATTATTGTTACTTTCATTCATTCATTGCTTATTACGCATTTTCTGGAGAAAATTGAGCCCAAAGTCAAAAAATTTGCATGGGCAGGAAAAACGGAACCTACTAGAAACTAGATATCTCAATATCAAATTAAAGTTTCTATCATTGGTACTGTTACGGTAAAATTTACCGCAACAATGACCGGCCCTCGTTTGCTTCCTCTCCTTTTTTTCTTTGGTTGCTGCTGCAAAATTCTGGCGAGGTTGAGCGCAACCATGGTGTACTAAGTCAGCATTTTGCAAAAGTGACAAATACAGGTTTCGAGCAATTCTTCGAGTAAAAGAATAAATAGCATAACGAGTGCCAGCGGATGAGCTGAAGAGGTAACGAGTCAGGTGGACTCTTACTTACCCTTAACAAAACAACACAACGTCCTAAATTTTTCTTGCTTAACATAACGTAAATTCTATTTGTAAGCGAACGGGTCCATAACGATAAGAGTAACTATTAAATTCGTTTCGTAAAGATATTAATTCGTCTTTTTCAAAAAGGTCCACTTTGAATATAGTTCGTGTAGTAAGATTATGCTTTCCTCTTTCGTCTTAATACTATTTAGTAACAATGATTTCGCTCTTCGAAACACTCGCGAGTATTTAATGGTAACTAGGGGCATGCCTAGAAAAGACTTTTTCTCGATTTTATCTTTTTTGATTTTTCTCGAGAAATTTAGTTAATAATAGTCTGAACTCGGCCATTAAGATTCGGCAAGTTTTGGAAAGACACCCAACAACTTGCTGAATCCGTGAATGTGTGTGTGAGAGAAAAGTTTCGTTTGAGATTCAACAACGGTGGTTTTCTGCGAAACGAAAAAGGTTTCCAGGAAGCCGGTGTCCGTGACCGATGATCGCGAAAACGATTGGCTGGATGTGTGTATTGTGTGAGTGACTGGAATGGTCGAGGGAGGAAATAAAGGATTTTAAGCTAGGAAAGTTCACTCTTTGGAGATCTTATTAAGCGACAAGTAACAAAAAAATTTAATAAGGAAAAAGGAAGAAGGATTCGAGAAAATAAATCGAGGAAAAGAAAAAGGATCGAGGAAAAATTTTGGACAAATAGAAAAGGAGTAATTCGAGGAGCGAGGACAGGACAAAAATAGGAGAAGTTAGAGGAACGGTTATCAAAAAAAATAAAGATAAGTAATCGGACATCTTGTCCAAAGAAAATACTTTTGTGTTTTGTGTACATAAAATTCGGTGGACCTTTATTTATTTTTCTTTATTCGCGATAAATTTCATTTGATATTTCGATTTCTTTTTATTTATAATCGTTAGAGGCCTAACCGCGATTTAATTAATATATTCACATTTTAATCTCATTGTTCTTTTTATTTCGTTGAAAAAATTTTGGGTTTTCATCCTAGGTTTCGACCAAGGTTTCCCAAATAAAACTTATTTTCAAATTCCCTAGTGGAACTCATAAAAACTGTGTTTTATTTGTTTTAAATTATCTTCTTTCACTCAATAGTTAGTTTTGGAATTTTACTAATTTTAGTTCGAAAAAAAATTCCTGGCGCCCACTTTTTATTACAGTACCCCACTGTACTCGTAATTAAAACATTCCTTCGTTTCATTAAATTGATTATATCAATAATCAATTTAAATATCCTTATCGCGAATTTTTCCACCTCCACTGAACCCAGCCCAGTTGAGCAGCCGCGGTGGTAGCTTATATGAACGAGCTACGAGTTGCACTTATTGTTGTTCTTCTTCCATTTTTTTTTTGGCCTATCTGATACCCATTAGCGCGTCGCAAAGAAAAAGTGCAACAGTACTTACAGCGCAATTACCGTTAACATGGGTCAGGGATAGGGTACATCAAAATAGGCCTTTTCTTAAATCCCCGATATGTGATATAAAAATTGGAGATAGGTCCTTACTGTAGAACGATTTTTTTCTTAGAATATACCCAAGAACCACGCCCTTAAATATTATGCATGAATTAAGGAACATCCTGTATATACAAACATAACCTATATAGTGTATTCAAATTTTCAAAAAACAGTTTTTTGGATTTAAAAATTTTTTTTTTCAAAACTCAATATTTCAAAAACTCTTTGCTCAATTTTTACTTGCGACTTATAGGTACTATAAGGCAAGTTATGCATTCGTAAAAAAAATCGAACTCGAGATTTTGATCAAAGTTGACATTACGATGATAGCGAAGACCAAAAAAGTGGGTCTCGCAATTCTGTCTGTCTGTCTGTCTGTCTGTCGGTTCGACTACAGCCTAAACGGCTCGGCCGATTTTCTTCAAACTTGGTAGATATGGGTTTTAATTTTTTCCCCTCAGACTTTTTTTCTTTTTTTTTTTAAGACCAAAAATATCGGTACCTGTCATACGATTTTTTTTCGAAATTTTATAAACATTTTTTTTCTCAAAAACTGTCCCACAGAATTTAAAAAAAAAAATTGAAAAATTTCATTTGGTTAAAACTAGCTAATGGTCGAAAAAAATTTTCCTAAAAATTGGTATTTTTAGTAGCCCGCCTGGGTCCATTTTTTTGTTTTGATTTTCTCGAAAACGGTACAGCCGATTTAAATCATTTTTTTATGTTAAAGCTCCTCCAAAGTTTGAATATTATTAGTATTACATATTCAAATTTTCAATTTTTTATGAATTTTTTTTTGGAAACTCAATAGTATTTCGAAAATCCTAAGATCGATTTTTTTCAAACTTGATTAATAAAAGTTTCTTAACATAATCTACAAGATTTGAGAAAAAAATTTTTGTTTTATCCAAAACTAACGGTACCTTCCATACAAATTTTAAAAAATGGTTTTCGAAAATCGTATTTTTCTCGAAAACGGTTCCGAGAATTTTGCTAAAATTTTTTTTTCTTTTGATTAATTTTTACGATCTATAATTTAATAAAAAAAATTTGAAATCTAGATACTACTGACTGTACCTACCATAGAACAATTTTTTCGAATTTTGAATTTCTCATTATCGGCGGACCGGATTTTAATGAAATTTTTTATTAAGAAGCTCCTAAAAAGTTTAAAAAACATTGCATTTCAAAACTTAAAAAAAATTATTTTTTTTTCAAAAAAGTCATTTTTTTTTGGAAAATTCGATATCTCAAGAACGGCTTGATATTTTTTTTTTTGGAAATTAGACTCTTATTCGTACAATAATAAAAACTTAAGATTAGCGTACCAAATTTTTTTCTTAAAAATATTTTAAAAATTTTGTACATAAAAGCTTATTTTTTTAAGGAACCACTACAACGACTTATAATTTTTGTTCTTGCATAAATTCATATTTACATAGCATTCTGTTTTTATCTCTTACTACTAAAAGAATTTTAAAAAATCATTTTATCCTTTTGAACAGTTTTCTTTAATAACATCCGTTTTTAAAATTCTTAGTTTATTACATAGGAGCAAGTTCGTGCGACCCAGTTGTGCATTTTATTTTTTACACTATATGAATAAAAGTTTCTCAATATAATCTACAAGATGTAAGAAAAAAATGTGTTTTATCTAAAAATAACGGTACCCTCCATACAAATGTTAAAAAAAAAAAGATTTTCGAAAATCGTATTTTTCTCGAAAACGGCAACTAAAATTTTGATAAGATGTAGACAAGGTTCTACGGTATTAGAGTAGTAAGACTCTCGCGTACATCATTGGATGACATTGATTCCATCTAAAAAAATGTCTTACTCCAAGTTTGCAGACTGGGTCGCCTTAAGCCTGGGACTTTCTTCTTGATTTTAAATAGTCATTTCGTTTATCTTTTTTATAAGAACCGACGAATGGAGACTGAACTCGTCCATTGAGAATGTCTCCAACGTATAAAAGTGATCACATGAATGCGTTTGTGTTCAACTAAAGCGCGCACCTCAGCCAAAGACCGGGATGTAGCATTTAGACCTTTGAAACTAATTATCGTGTTGTTACTTCAAGATTCCCATGAAAGTACGACCCTCTACTTCCTATAGTTTAATTTCAATTTTAATTGATAACTTATTAATCAAGGGCAGGTTTATAGTAATAGTCCCCAACGTGTTTGTCAAAGTGTTAAATTAAAAAAAAATCGACTTTGAAAATTTTCTTATTGGATAAAGCTACACAAGCCCTTCACCTTCATAGAGTAGTTTCCTACCTAAAAAAAAAATCTAAAAGAATCCTTAAAGCTTCAGTTGACACTTTATTCGTACACATTTTTTCTTCCTTTATCATATCAGTATGGTTTGAAAATTAAGTTTAACTATGCCGCCTATTTCTACATTATAAACCTACGAAAGAAACAGGAAGTTTTTTTGCCTCCAGAGTTTCAGCAGTCTGTTCACGTCTACTTATAAACTTCCATGTTCTATCGGTAGTTTGTCTGCGATGGAATGTACCAAATCTAGTGATTCAACTACAAAACTTAGATCCTGTACTTCCTTTTTTTTTGTTGTTTGCTATCATACATTTTTATAACTTGGAAGACATAAAAAAAAACCAAAACAAAATTGAGAGGACAGAAACATATCAGGACGACAAGGATATGAGAGTGCCTAACCCTGAGTATAAGTTTGGTTGGAAAAATAGAACTTTTTTATGGGAAAAAATATAGAGAGCAAAGTTGGACGCATAACTGTCTGATGGTTCCTGTAGTTCGGTAGTTGAATAAAATTTAAACTTGTTTATGACTGTGCAGTTTTACTGCCGCCACCGTCGACGCGTCGGTCGCCGCTGCCACCCATTTTGCTTGGGTGCACTTTGGCACATTTCCCCCTAACAAAACCAGATTACATTCCTTGCACATGCACTTTTATCAACTTTCTGCGGCAATTGCATCCGGAGTCCATGGACCATCTGCTCCTTTTCGGTGCGAGACATTTTTATTTGAAACTTTTTTCGCTGTTGCAATTTTTGATCTTGTTTTTTTTTTTTATTGTACAGTCTCAAGGACTAACGTCTGCCATGATGCGATTTTCGTTGTCTGGAATGGAGTTTCGTCTATTCTTCCGGCATTATATTCGATCCAGACAAGAATTTGTCTGTTCATTTCACAGGAAGTTTAGAAATGTTGTTGTGGGGCGAGTACTGAATATTTAAATGAAATGAAACGGATATGGATATGTTTGGTAAGGTTAACATTTTGATTTATAATGCAACAAGTTGCATTTTAAGCTTAGCTGCAGTATGAATCGTCGCCTAAGTTTATTCCTTCCACACAAAATGTTTAAGACCATTAATTCAGAATCACGCTCAACTTCAACAATTATAAATAATAGAAGCCGCATGTAGAGCTACACATGTATACTTATTATTGTCTTCAGGTTCTTGGTAAACATAAAATCGATCATCAGTTTCACATGAAAGAGCATGACGCTGATAAAATCCAGTCTCGACAGTCGCATATATTTTAAAATCAAAAGCAAACAATAAAGACCTAGTTTCAAGAATAGAGAATCTTTATACAATTTAAAGATAACATGAACCAGTTCTAATGACCATTAACTGCGCAGTTTTCCAGATTTCAATTAAGCTCTTAGACCACACCTATAACACCATTCATCTGGACATGACTGGATATCATAGATTAGCCGTCCACTTAAAAATTTGATCCAGAATGTCCAAGTAGAATAATTCTATAATCATCCGTCACTGATAAGAATGTTATCAGTAGTTCTGAAATCGAACAAGTTGTCGTATAAAAGCTGTAGATACGCAACGTCCATTGATCAGTCAATATGGCGTCTTTACTTACTTTGGCAGCATTTGTTAAACTGTTGAGTTTGAATTCTGCTGCACCGTTTGACGGGAGTCGGATTATAGGAGGTTTGCTTGCTCCGGAGCATAGTTTTCCATATCTGGTGGGTCTGAGCATAACAAAAGCTACCCGAGGTGAGAGTGCATATTGGTGTGGTGGATCTCTGATTGCACCGAATTTCGTTCTGACAGCCGCTCACTGCGTTTATGGGTAAGAAAAAGTCAGTACATATTATCAAGTTGACAAGAAAACACTAACTTATTATTTTAAAGTGACACTCTTGATGTTCAAGTGAAGTTAGGAGTTCATAAACGAAAAAGCCTCAAACCTCATGGCAACATGATTGACATTCAACCCAAAGACATCATAATTCATGAAAATTTCAACACAAATACAACCGAGAATGACATTGCACTGATCCATTTACCTGTTAATGTCACTCTGACAGATGACATACAGTTGATACATTTGGCTTCGCGTTACATAAATCAGCAGTTTCTTCAAGACCAAGAAGTCACTGCAGCAGGATGGGGCAAAATTGTAGACAACATGACAGGCATCTCGGAAGTGCTACGCTACGTAGATGTCACAATTATGAGTCAGGACAAATGCACCGAGGCTTATGATGAGGGTCTGATTACATTGAAAAATATCTGCATTGATGGCAGTGAGTTGAAGGGAACCTGCAAAGGAGATTCGGGTGGGCCATTGGTTTATCAAGCGGCGGATGATAGTCGTTATTTGGTGGGAGTGACGTCTTTTGGCAGTGAACATGGATGCACAAAGGGGTTCCCGACTGTCTTTACAAGGATAACAGCATTTTTGGATTGGATTGTTGAAAACACAAAAATAAATATCGACAGTTAAAAAAAAGTCGCAAACTGGAGTTTGAACAGAGGATAAGTGTTTATAAATCAAGTTTGAGAATAAATATAATTCAATAGGATAAGAAAGCTAAGTGCATTTTTAATTACGTAGTGAATTCCATCTTGGAACTTGATGAATACCTTTCATTTAAAACGAGAAAGAAGAATCACGAGTTGACAGAAGTGTTGGTACAATCTAAGCACGACATAATTTCAAGGTATTTAATCGTTGCTTGATGAAACTTGACGTAGATGTTTCATTTTTCTTGAAAAGGAAGATTTTAAAAAATCCATCAAAATATCAATCGCAATAGGGTTCTTTTTTTAAGTTGTTTGTCCTGTGACAGTTCCACATCATTGATCATTAGCACTCAGCATTGACAATTACAGCAATGCCCAAAGATCGAAATCTGCATCAGAAAGTTGCTTTCTCGGTAGGAATTTAGTGCTGGTTTATCTATATCTACCTTTCGTTCCATATTCGGTAGATTTTCTGGAACTCATCCAAAAATGAGCTTTTCGGTAAAGATGATTTTAAGGCTTATGGGCGAAACAGATTAAACCAGCAACAGCACCAGCATCGTCAGCAGCAAACAGCACGCTGACCAGAAAACATTTCTCAAACAGATTGCCACCAGCAACGTCATTTCATCTGTTTGACATTTCATATGGAAAAAAAGCTTTTCATTGTGGTGCCATGCCACTGAATATTGCAGTGGAAAAGTTGACAACACTGCACCAGCAACAGTAAATTTAGGACTTTGGCCTAAAGATGCTGTTGGCGTTGCTGTTACTGTTCTTATGTGTGTTGAACAATTGAAATACATTGGCTCTAAATTAATGGCGGCCGCTGTTGCTGTTGACGGTGCTGTTGCTGGTTCAATCTGTTTCGCGCTTTATGATGACTTTGATAGCACCAGTCGTTTGCGGTTTATAGGCAAAGACCTGGAACCTGGAAGTTAAGAAAATCCTATAAGACAAAATTTAACAAGATCAAATTGCATGATCTCAGGGCGCAGTTTACTTCATCATTTTTGATAACTAGCTAGTGCAAGTGGAAACCACATGTCATTGGTTATCATCGATAACCATGATTGTTATAGTAATGCCATCGTCATTTTATACTGTTCGTTCACAATTCATGCCAAACAACATCGGGTGCATTGCCACTTCGCGGCAGGGTTGGCCGAACTGTCACTTTTTAGAAATAACTACATTTGTTACGTCTACTACGTAATTTATGTAGTTAATGTAGTTAAATGTAGTCAATGTAACAGATTGTAGCAGACGTAGTTTAAAATGTCATTGCTGTCATTTTACTGTCCGTTGTGCATTTGAAATTTGAATTTTGAAATCAAATGCTCAGTTATTCATTTTTTAATAAGCGATGTGAGTTAAAGGTGGATTTAATCCAATTTGAATTGAAAATGATCGTATTGGAGCTCTCTGCGACATGTGTGCTGCGCTTCTTAAAAATACAACAGTTTCAAGTTTAAATATAACTACACTAGTTCTTGGTTTTCATTATCTTCAAAAAGTTTTTTCGGTAATATTTGTATGTACATATGTACCATGTACATAAAATCTAGCATCAAAAAATATCTTTAAATCATGTGTTCATAATCCATTTCCGTTGATTATGCCAAAGAAAATTGTTTGTCTCCGAAAATAAGCTTCAAATCTATCATGTCAAATTTCTACAACTCGTCATCCTTATGGTAAATGAAACATTTTCATTTTGTTTACAAACCTTCATTAGATCGTAAGTTGGTGGATCTAGTATGGAACAGGCAATATATATGCCACGAACTGTCACTATTTAAGAAGAAGTAAATTAATGTAATAATGCCACTTGGTGGGGCTAGTGTGGAACAGCAAATTGACAATACATAAAACATAATATCTGCCACAAACTGTCGCCATTTTAGAAAATGTAAATTGATGTGTTTTGTCACGGTGGAGCTAGTGAGAAACAGACAAATTGACAATAGATACAACAAAATGACTACAACTAACTGTCGCCATTTTGAAAAATGAAAATTGATGTTAGTTACCACTTAGTGGAGCTAGTGTGGAACAGGCAAACTGATAACAGGTAACACAAAATGGCTACCTCGAACTGTCGTCATTTTGAATAATGTAAATTGATGTGTTTTACCACTTGGTGGAAATAGTGTGGAACAGGCAAACTGAGAATAGATAAAACATAAAACATAATGTCTGCCATGAACTTACGCAAATGTAAATTGATCTATACATTCGTAAGTATTCGCTTTAGTAGTAAGGTTTGTAAGCAATGAAATAATGTAATGCATCGGGATTTGCAATAAAGAGTGGACAACTTTCCTGTTAAATAAAAGGCAAACGATTTTAGTTATATTGAAAATTGTATTATTAGGTGTGTTTTTTTGGGAAAATTATCCGTAGTGAAGTAGGATTTCCCAAAAAAACGTATCCGCAGTTGTGCGATTTTTCTACTTTAAAGTTGGTACCACTGACTAGTTGTCAAATATTTAATTGAAAAAAAAAACAACCAATAACTTTTTGCCAAGTAATTTTCATGTTTCTGAAAATATATATGGAGGTTTTTATTTATGGATTTCAATTTAAATCATTTTGTATTTACTTTTTCTGTTCACCAGCCATTCTTCATAAAGCAGAAGTTTTGTTTGTGAATTTTTTTTTTGTTGACAATTATCACCACAAAAGTCAAGGGATCTGTTCGCAGACTTTAGTTAGTTTTGGATTTCTCAACAGCTTTTTTCATAAGAAGGCTTTGTCGCGTTAGTAACTCTTAAATGTCGCTGATTAACTAAAGTATAACAGCTGACCACGACATTTCGCTCCTACAAAAACGCGTTAGTTATTAAACAACTTTCTATAAGAGTTCGACACCAACACGATACAAAATGCAGCGTTTTTCTTATAAAAATGGTTTTCTAAAAAAAAGACGTAAACTCTCAATGGAAAATGCTAAACAACAAACTACTTTTCGTACTCTACGAACATGCCTTCGAGATACAAAAGAGTTTTCAATTGTACCAACATTTGTATTCGAGACTCGAGCAAACGTCAACATTCTATCCGCAGTTGGATCCTACTTCTACTTTTATCGGCAGTGAAGACTTTGTATTTGTAATACGTATAAAATCTTACTTCACTACGGATAGCTTTGCGAAAAAAACACACCTATTGTTATGAAGGACAATCAAAATATTTATGTATGGATTTCAACGAAGTATATATGTTTACTGAAGCACAATTACAGCGGTGGATTCGTTGAACCGAATTTTCCATGACTCAGCCATACATTTTGAAATAAACGGCCGCTATTTCACATTCAATATCGGCATGGAGTTACTCTAACGACACCGGCTGGTGTTTTCAATAAATCGATTGTTACACCCACTGTTTGGCTTCTGTCACAGTCTTGTTGAAACCCCCTTTACCATTAATATCTACTCCTTGCAATTGACCAAAGAAATATCGTTGCAACTTGTCTTTGTACCGATCTCCAGTGCCTGTAATGTGACGGTCATTTTCATCAAAGAAAAAAACAGCCAAATGACACCATCGGCATGAACACCCTATTATACAGTTATTTTTTTTTTTCGATGAAGTGGTGACTCTTGCTTGACGTACATGACGGTTTTGACCTGACAAGCAATGCATATAGTTTTACGATGAAATTGGTCATTTGCTTCTAACATTTCTAGAGCCCAATCTGAAAACGTGCGCCGATGAAATGTTTCATACAGAAGCTTGACAAACGTCAAACATTTGTTAGATGCATGTGGCCAACAGCCTTTTCTACCTAACCCAACAGCTGTCATTAACATTTTTGATCAGCTAAAGGCAGCCACTACGCATCGGGTAAATCTGAGCTTAAGGTTTCCCACACCTAACAACTGTCTTTATCATTTTTGATTGGGTAAATTCATGAACAGGGTGTTAGCTTTTCTAATCAAAGGGCACGGTAGTGCCCAGCCAAGTTCTTCAGTACCACTTCAGTACCAATGAAGTCAGAAACTTAAAATTCCGAATATATGCTAAGCTAGTCAGGTACAGCCACCTCACCAAATTTCAATTTTCTAGTATAAGCGGTTCCTGAGATATAAGGCCTCAAAAATCACAAAAACCGTAACTGTCTGACTCACTGACTGACTGACAGATCATCAAAATTATGGAGCACTTCCCGACATCGTAAAATCTTGTAATTTTGCACAAAGGTAGGTCATGTCATGCAAGCAGAGAAAAAAATCGAAAATTTGAAATTTTCCATTCAGGGGCGTGGTATCCCGCCCACTTTCTCCGAATTGGTGTTGGTTGAATGGAGCACTTCCGACTGCTGTAAAACGATAAAATTTGGTACAGTGGTAGGGCTTAAATTGCATTCAAAGAAAAAAATATAAAATTAGCGGTTTTCCATTCAGGGGCGTGGTATCCGCTCACTTCCACAGAACTGATGTAAATTATATATGGCACACTTCCGATTGCAGTAGAACAATGAAATTTGGTACAACGGTAGAGCTCAAATTGCACCAAAAATAAAAATTGAGGTTTTCCATTCCGGGGGCGTGGTATCCGCCCACTTTCTGAGAAAATGTTTAATTTATATGGAGCACTTCCGATTGCTGTCATTAAGGTAGGTATGTTACTGTTAGCTATCTTGCCAGGATAAGAAGAAATAATTGAAGCGCAAATCAAAACAACCAATAACAAAAAGAAAATACATATACCAAAAGAAATAGGAAGCTATAAACTAAGTTGATTTTAGTAGGTAGAGTCCACCCTTCTATCTTTCCGTATCTTTAGAGATTTTGACATGGAAAAATATTAAAATCTTTCCGAAAAGGAGTAAGATCAGACCAAAAACATAAATGTTAAAAAAAGAGCCAAGTTCTTCTATACAGAATTAATAGAGAAATTTTATTATTTAATGATTACTGACTAAAATTTGATGGCTTACTTGGCAAGTTTTTTTTATGCCCAATTCGAAAGGTTTTGAAAACTTGACCAGTAAGCCCATCAAATTTTAGTCAGTAATCATTAAATAATAAAATATCGCTATTACATTGTAGCTGTTTCAATATTTTTCTACTTTAAATATTCGGTATTGAACCTTCATTAAGTAAGAACTTGACGTACTTTTAGATCTCAGTACTTTTCACGGCTGACTTGTTACACACTTGTTTCTGTATAGAAGAACTTAGCTCTTTTTTAACATTTATGTTTTTGGTCTGATTGCTTTCTATCAGGCATGAATAAATAAGTCTTCCAATATTTTGGTCCAGGAAATGACTGCTTTGTCTCCTTTTCTACAATATTTGACGTTTCCCTACTGTTCTTAAAGTATATTGCTTGACAGATTTACTAACGCAATCTCAAGTGACAAACGTGAAAAAAAAAAGTTGTTCCTTAGCTTAGATCACCACAGAGTGACCGTAAATCCTCCACTCTTTCATTTATTAATTTCACTAACTTTTAATTTAATTCTTTCCTGAATTTGCGGATTAAAGATTCAACTCTCTGCATCCATATTTACTATCAACTCAGTCTATCGTAGATAGAATACCAATTTGTAAATTTAAAAAAGGTCTATATTTATGGGAGAATTGAAAAGTTCATACAATATCCATTTCTGAAGTGAAACCCAAATTCAGCCCAGTCCACAACTCCCAAAAGTCCCTTCCAACATCAATCAGCTGTAAATGTAAATAAACTTTTCCATTACAGAAATTAGCTGTGAATTAGTGAGGATTGCCCTAATTCAATTCATGGCAAATCTCACGCACAGCAGTCTCTTCCATTGTGCTCTTTTTTGCTGTTTGTGTTCTATTCTTTCGGATTTCAAGCAAAGAAGCCTGACAATGGTCCCATCAATCCAATTGATGTTCATTCTCAGCTCAGTGCCCCTTTCTCTGCAATGCCTTGAAGATTTTAACATAAAAGGAAGAATAAGGATGATGGCACTGAAAAGAACAACGTAAAGGCGTATACATGTAATACTCCCACTACCACCCACCGGAAAACAAAAACCTTTCTCGGGTTTTGTCGTTTTCTATCCTTTTTTGGACTTAAAAAAATACGAAATCAAGGACTCATCTTTTGGGCCGGCTCCTGTGCTTTAAAAGCCAATGAATAGAAAGGAAATGGTTTTGCCATAAAACTGGCAAAGATGAACCATGAAAAGAAGAGGAGCGAAAATTCAACAAAGTAATAGTCCGTGACTATGACGACGATGGCGTCGAGGAAGAGAACAACGACTAAAACGAGAACTCAAACACGATGAATGTATACAAAAGAGCTGGTGCGTCCTTGGTATAAGGATACACCCACACACACACTCGATTTTGAGAGAATCTTTATCCGGGTACGAGGCCGAGACCGGGACTGGTAAAATGGATTTATCGGCGTGGCGGTGTACTTCGACATCGATTGTAATCGAATTTTATTGATATTGACACAATTCTTGTGATTGCCGGATACAGGGCGGTCCTCCTTGCTAACTCAGGCCCTCTACCGCCAAGAACACGCAACAGCAATAAAGCCCAATCGCACGATACCCAACTTTATTTATAACATAGGATGTGGGTCTTGATTTTTATTTAAGATATTAAATTGCCCTCGGGGATTGGAGTATATACTAGATGGATAGGCGAAGAAGACGAAGATACCGGAACCAGCGAAAACAAACGAATAAAAATCAAATTAACTTGTGAACCCCCACTAAGCGTTGTTGTCATAGTCGTAGTCTCCTAGTTGCGTAGCCTGTCGAAAAATAAAGGTCGAAGAGAATTTCAAAGATACCATCATCAGATTTAATTGTTTTGTGGGAATACGAAGAGGAACAAGGAGGTCGTTTATTTTAATGGCGTCGATGGAAGCGATAGACCGGATGGCAATAATGCCACTAATTGCTGAAGCAAAACAATCATTTTTCGTCGTGCTTTTGCGGAAGGAAGCATGAGAATAGGCATCAGGCATATTGGTATTTAATGGGCCAATGTGGATATCGCAGTTTTTCGGTCAAAATTCAATTTATTGAATGTGCGTAAATTTCTATTTTTATTATGACCAAATGGAATTTATGCATTAATTATGCTCGAAACTACTTTTTTTATATTTTTGTTTTTATCATAGATTTTATTTATGGGCTTTGAGTAATTTCGAGAATTCGGTAGAAGTTTTTGTTTGAATATTCACCAAAACATTAAATATAAATAATTGGTTTTCTTAGTCTATATAGTTGGAGAGTATAGAAATATGCAATGGAATGGGAATTAATAGATAAAATCCAGATCCAGGACCTTTCATTTCATTTTATTGCATTTATTTTTATGACTCTGTACAGTGTGAACCAAGTTCATTTAATAGTACAGAGAATTTTGTCATTTAATAAAGTAATAGATTATAATATCAATTAACATAATAATAATCTATTTACAAAAAAAAAAATTAAGTTAAATTAAATTACATAATTAGAATGAGGTTTAAATGTTTGCTTTTAAATATTAAGGGGCCAGTTATAGCTACTCGTACCATTAGCCACGTTTTATTATCGCCAAAGATCCGTATAGATTAACCCTCGAAAATAAAACGATACGGATCATAGTGACAGTTGTGTTGTATGCTTATCTCTCTCTTGCTTATGTTTGTTGATTTTCAAATGTGTCTTGCCTTTTTTCTTTACACTGTAGCTTACACTACCTTACCATAAGAAGATATCTACTTGCCAGAAAAAGAACTAATTTCTGGATCTTTAAAATAGATCCAGATAGAGAACAGGATCTCAAATTGTTAAAAATTAATCCAGATCCGGATCCACATAGATCCGTATAGATAATAAAACGTACCTATTGAAAACCATCATTTACTACGTTTATGCAGTATCGAAAGATCGAGTGGGATTAGGGTCGGATTTTCGACCCAGGTTTTTCGTCATTTGAGTTGAGAGCTCGATTTGGAGTTGAGTTGAAATGGTGTTGAGCGATTCTGAAACATTTTGTTAAGCCAACTCCTCGACCCAGGTTTTTCGTCTCATATTTCGACTCGACACCGCTGAGCGAGTGAGATCGAGTAGAACGAAGCTCATTTCAACTCAATACCCGTTTACAAAGGGTCGAAGCGAGCTTCAAGCTCGCTTCAATACCTCATATAAACGTAGTAATTGAAACACAAATCAGTGGAACGGTGGAATATTTTTTGACAGGTCGGTTATAGCAATTAAAAGGTGCGTTTTATTGTTCACAAATCTATCTGGATCCGGATCTGGATTAAATTTTAACATGTATTACAAAAACAATTTGGGATTCTGTTCTCTATCGAGATCTATTTCAAAGATCCAAAAATTAGTTATTACACTGGCGAGTAGATGGCTTTTTATGGTAAGGTAGTGTAAGCTATAGTGTAAAGAAAAAAGACAAGACATAATTTAAAATTTCCAAACCCAAGGATAAAAAGAGACGGGCTTATAACACTGCTCTCAGTAAGATCCGTATCGTTTTATTTTCAAAGGATGATCCAGATCCGGATACAGATAGATTTGTGGATAATAAAACGCACCTAATAATTTCGCTGTCATTGAAAAGATCTGTCACTTAAATTACAAAGACAAACTAAATAGTTTTTTGAGGTTAGAGTTATACTACGTTTTCACCAAGAGTAAATCCGCTAGAGATTTAAAATAAATCTTGAAGTGTTTTCACCAAAGAAACTGAGATTTATTTGACGTTTTCACTCTGTCTTGTCATTCAATTGTCAATGTGGACAATAGAAAAAAAATTGCAATTGGATAGTAATCAGGAAAAATACATATATTTCTATTTTGTGTTGATTGTCAATGAAGAAAGTGGGTTTAAATAGGTCCGTTCTACAAAATAAGGTTTGTTTGTTTTGCAAACCTTCTAATTGCGAGAAGATTTTAAGGAGATTTTATTTTAAATCTTCATTTGAGGTGATTTATATTTGTATGGTAAATCTACGTAATTTAAAGGAGATTTATGGTAAATCCACTTAAATCCCGGATTTAGCTTTGGTGAAAACGTAGTATATTTATTGAAAAAAAACCCACATATGAGAATAGAAAAAGAATCGATTACAAATCATTCGAACGGTTGTCTTCCATTCTGTTGGAACGAAAATCAGCTGTTCATTTAAAACGATTTTCATCATTGAAAAATTAAAAGTAGTTTTATGAGAAATATTTAACATATTTGTTTGTTTTTATTTGCAAAAGTAAAATATATAATTGATTAGCTTCATTTGAATACCAATAATTCTCAATATTCATTGTTTAACTACCCCAAAAAGTGAAAACAAAATTTTCAATTATGGTTTTCAATGATAGCTACTCGTACAACTAGGGCCTAAAGACCATTTTCAGTTCTAATTGAAATGGGGAGGCTATTCCAGAAGATTACTGAGAGAATAAAGAATTGCCTTTTTGACACCAAGTAAGAACACATATTTGGTCTAATTATTATTCCACGATTTGAGTTTGAAAAGGTCAACTTATAACTAAAATACTGTGGGCAAACAACTTTGATTATTTTTACGAGAAGGGCTATTCATTTAAAACGGATTAAAAACTGCAAGTCACTACCGAGAATCTACGGCGTGTACCGTATCGGAGGTTAAAAACATATCTGGTGACAGAGTTGAGGGCGAGATCAGGTTTTCGAAAAGAAACTGAATCAAGTATAGAACATTATTTCACAACTATAGCTTAAAATAGGGACAATCAAGGCTATGTTAAAATGGAATTTTATGTGTACGGGTAAAAAGTTTCGAGATTTCGATAAGGAGCGCAGAAAAGCATATATTTTTGAACAAATTGTCGCCCTATGTCAGATGGGTGTTAAAACTACGGCCAAATTATTAATTTTATTCACCATTTGTTTTGTGAATTAAAAAAAAAATGGTGGAAAATTTTCAGGATTCGGTAGATACCTACCGATGGGTAAACATTTGGTTTTGTCAGGGTTTTATAAGAGCGGATTTTGAGGAGAACAGCTTACTAAATCTTCGTTCAATATGTCCACTGCATCGTTAATT
This sequence comes from Chrysotoxum bicinctum, assembly GCA_911387755.1. Classification (NCBI taxonomy): domain Eukaryota; kingdom Metazoa; phylum Arthropoda; class Insecta; order Diptera; family Syrphidae; genus Chrysotoxum; species Chrysotoxum bicinctum. The sequence continues at coordinate 183,244,684 of OU426989.1, read as the reverse complement.
AAATTCGGATGAAAGCTCAAATAAAGCTGTACATCATCGGCGGCATAGATATGAAATTTGCAAGGCAAATTATTGAATTATTAATAAAAAAAAAAGGAAAGGCCCTAGTGTAGATCCCTGTGGCACACCTCTTGTAACAGGGAGGAATGATGAAAGCATCGTATTATTTGAAACGGCTTGAAACGGGTTCTTCTAGCTCCTTAGTTCCAAATTTTGGAAATTACTGTTTTCATAGCAAATATATGTATATTTATTGGACGCATTAAAAAGTAGTCTCAATTCAATCAAAACTGTTAATTATTAAAAATGCTTCTTTCTACCTTTGGTAGCTATAAAGTCTTCAATGTCGTTGTCATATTAATTTCATTGATCAAAATTGCTTTCAATAGAGATGATGGCTATAGTACTAGTTCTAGTTTTATAAGAAAGACGCACACCTCAATTTCTTTCTATACATTTTTCATAAGATCGAACTCTCGAGGGCCTTCGGTGCTCTTGTGCACTGTTTCTAAGGTACCACTGGACCAACCGCTAGGACAGGCCTTGGTTAAAATTTTACCGATGTCAAACGGCCAAAAGGTCGGTGTATCACAAGGAAGTGTCCTAGTACCACATCTGTTTAGTGTTTTATACTTAAAGGAATATTTTGATGGAGATCTAGTTCTTTAGTTTTGCGCTCTCTAAAGGCCATGATAGTTTTCTACCATTATTATGTATATTTCTAGCATGGTATTTTTTGCGCATAGTAGTTTTCTCAAATGATATATTTCTTACATGATATTTTTCTGGCATGACGATTTCCTAACATGATAGTTTTCGCGCATGAAAATTTTCTCACATGATAGTTTTCAAATATGATTGTTTTCTCCAATTCAAGAATTTTGTACGAAAAAAAAATAATCACGTTTTCTCCCATGATATTTTTCTCGTATGACGTGATATAATACAAGTGGCCAAATACAAGTTCCTTTTTAAAAATGCAATAAAATGAACATAATTAAATTTTTTCCATGAGTTCTACCTTTAATAGTAAGAACAAACATTTCCATTAATTATGGAACACAACGTCGTTCAAGATGCTGCCTCGGCTGGCTTCACAGTAGCGCATTCTGTCACTTTAATTTTCAAAAGATATTGTTGATGGTTTCGGGCTGTAGCTCACGGATGGCTTGGATGATATTTGTCTTAAGTGCTTAAATCGTTTCCGAATTTTTGAAATTACATCGGTCATTCACAGTTCCCCACAAAAAAAAGACGTCCAAAGGGGTCAAATCGCAGCTCCAAACAGCCAATTGATATCGCCAAGACGGATGATTACACGATTTGAGAATTTGGTGCCCAAATATTTGGGCTGTAGGGCATGGCGCGCCATACTGCATAAATCGGAGGTCGTCCATATCCGTGTCTCCAATTTCAAAGCAAAATAAGGCGCTCAATGTTGACCGAGACGTTGTTCCCAGCTTCATTTTCGAAGAAAATGGTAAAATGGTGCCACTCCATAATCCGCAGCAAACTGTCACTCTCTGTAGATGCATTAGCTTCTGGACAATAACGTTCTGGTTTACTGAGCACCAGATGCGGCAATTTCGTTTGTTAACGTAGCCGCCGAGATGAAAATGAATCCCGCCCAAAATCCGTTGTGCAATTCTATCTCCAATTATAAGCCCAAGCTGCGAAGCGATAATGAAGCGGATGGTCGTTTGTCTTCAATTCTGAGCCAATTGGCCCTTTTAAGCGAATAATCCAAGAACTCGGAGCACTGTTCTGTGTTCTCCTCAGGCTAGTGCGTGAAATGTTGAGCTGTTGAGATCCACGGCGACGGCAGGGACCATGAGTGTTGGCCACAAGTTAACCAGTCTCACGAACTTTTTGCACAAACTTGCGTACAGCAGGCGCGGAGGTATGACACTGACTGTCAAGATTTCGATTGGCGAACAGCTGCCACTCTCAAAATAACCTTTGATTTTATTAAAAAAAAACTACTAGATGGCCCATCCTTTAGTATGATAGTTTTCCCATTTGATATCTATTTTCTCTCATGGTAGTTTTCTCGGATTATAGTTTTTTTTTTCGCGTGATATATATCACCTATGATTATACTCTTAAAGCTTTCAGAAAGAATATTTTCTAATGTGACATTTCTTACATAGGGCCATAAAAACAGTTGTATATATCCGTTTGTAAATGCAGTATCTTCATCTTACTCTGATTTCGAACACACATATTATCTCTGACTAATTTAATAATATACAATAATGGAGCCAATTTCTCACGAAACTTCAAAGAATTGATTAAAGTATATTCGGATGTTCGCATGACAATACAAAATCAAGGCACATAAAAAAGCCCATTCATGCATAAAAGGTGAGCTGTGCTTAATTCATTGAATGAATTGAATGCATATTTGAGAAAGCAGTTTATCGGTGTCTCCCTTAACGACCACAGATTTGTCAACAATGATACCTACTTATTTTTCTCCACCAAAACGAAAGGTGGCTATATCACCGCTCGAAGTCTCCTGCGAATAACACACAATCTGACTCTAAATAACACACAAAAGCATCCTTATTCGGTGAAAGGACGAACGAAAATTAAAAAAAAAAAATCACTTTTATACCACACGTCCCGTTTTCCAACCACTGAATGTCCGGAAATAATTTATGCAATTACCTCTGACAGTCGTTACCGACAACATCCGAATTCCAGGAAAGGAACCTCCTCTAACAATATACACTGTCGTATGGAACAAAAAGTCTCTTGACTCTCGGTAGCCGATAAACTTTCAAACCGCACATACATTCGATTCGAGATAAATTGTTATTGCCCAGGACATTTGGTTCTATTGCTGAAATCCTTTTATTTATCGTGCGGCAGTAAAACACGTTGAAAAAAAAAATGCTCGTCGAAGAGAATTATTGGCATAAATTACATGGCCCACCAATAGATTACGTACCTACCGAAAAAGGGTGGAAGACTTATGCTCCAAACTTAATCAGGAGTTAGGAATATATACCTAGAACTTCTGAAATGGAAAGGTCATTGTGATAGCCCCGTAGTCCTTGCCCAAGCAAATTATATGCCGAGGAGTTTCTTTTATTCGGTAATATTGGAAATCAATGAATCGTCCGAATTATCTGAGGAAGTGTTAATGGCAGTAATTAAGTGCAGAAAGAGGTGGCATGGCAAGGTAATTACATAATTTTGATCCGAGCAGGTCTAAGTGGTAGTTAGCGATACAAAAGGATGTCATTTGCAGTTAAGTATGAAATACCTTTGTGCTTTATCTGTTCAAATTGGAATTAGGATGTAGATATTGAGTTTTCGAGAAGGTTTCAGATTTACCTCTGGACTTGAACAATCAGCAAACAGAGTGCTATTTGGACGTAGATATATGACTTTTCGTTCTCACTTTTTAAACACGAATAAGTTGACGAATTTGTGCGAGAATGCAGGGACCTGTTTAAAAAGGGTCCGTTCCCAGATTTTATTATGAATTGCTTTGGTTCTTAATCACATTTTGTTCTTAAACTATTCCAACCTTCCTGGGCATGTTCTCATTTAAAATTCTTAAATAATCCTCACCACTTGATTTGCTTTAAGACATCATTCCACAAGGCATGGAACCTAAGGCAACCATTTTTGTTTGCACCCACTCAACCTCTCCGGAAGATGGTTGGGTTTTATGAAGTGCTTATATTTATATTATTATATGTCTTGACTATTCTTACTTAAGCAGTCCTTTCTTCCTTCATCTAGCAAAAAGTCCTGGTTTAAAATTTAAGATTTTCATTCTCGTCGTTCATTGTTTCGGTTTCGTTTTGAAAAACTTATATAAGGTTTTGGTAATCTATATTTTAAGAGCTACACCATTCCTGGCTGGAGCTCTCTCCCACACAACAACACGCAAATGCACCGAAATTCTGTGCAGTGCAGATGAAAGTTATCCACGAATTATTCCCTCAAGCTATGTATGTGTGTAGAGCTGTGCAAAAAAAGGTACACTCGTATACCTTTACTCGATTTTGTCCAACAAGACTACTTGTTTACTCCCTCCCCATCTAACTCTTAATGTGTAGAACAAAAGTCGACTAAGGAAGGACTAAGAAAAAATATAGGATCGTCCCGTCCCGTTCAGGAAACCATTCCAAGGAAAACCGGAAATTCCTTAACGCTGCCCTGAACAACAATAAAGACCCGGTTTGCATAAGAAAAAAAAATCAAGTTTTCCCCCTGTTGTTTTCGTCATTTCGTGTTGTTGCTTTTCGGTTTTTGAAAAACTACCTTAGGTCTTATCCATGGTTGGCTTCAATTGCAAAGCCATTCATATTCCCTATACTATTCAGAGTCATACCTCCCTCCGAAGATGTAGAAAAGAGACTTGTCTCTGGCCAAATAAATGATCTTGACGGTGGTGGTGTATAGAGGTGAGGATGATTTTCCATTCTTAAAATAAAAACTTCAAACAATGGTCATCGTTTCGTTGGTATGGTCGTAGTCGTTGTCGTCATCAAGAACCATTTGGAGAAACTCTTAATTAAAAAGGACAATGCATACCTATACAAAAATTGAAAATTCCTTTGTTAGTTCAGCATGGACATGGACTATTCAAAAACCTTTTGTGAATTCCAAAAAAAAAAATCTAAAAGAAAATGAAAAGAAAATTGCGCGCGACCAAAAGTTTTCATACTTTTACGTATACGTTAAATTTGTTTTTATTTTGGCGTAATAAGAGAAATGTCTCTTGGGAGTGAGAAAATCCAGGGATGGCTGAGAGGGTTAAAGATAATGGCGCAAAATTTTAGTCGTAGTCGCTAAAAATTATTGTCATGCACGCACTTGCGATTTTTTTGCGCGCGATTATTTAATCGCAAAAAATGAAACACACTACTTCTTATGTGAGTGCACGCATTTGCTACAAATAAATAGCGACAGAAAATTCGCTTGAAAAAATGGAACTTGTTTCATTTTTATACCAGGTTGTTCAATAAGTTTTGTCGTTCGATAAGAGAAGGCGTTGCTACTAGCCCAAATTTTTTTTTGTTTTGTTGGTACACTCTTCATATTAACGTATGTGAAGTTTCATTTCAATCTGTCAATTCATTCTTTGTGTAGAAGCCATTTAGTGTCGCCGTGTCAAAGTATTTGTTTACGATGGAAAAAATTGAATATCGTGCAGTGATAAAATTCTTATTTTTGGAAGGTGTAGCACCAAAAGAAATTCACAAACGAATGTTGAAAGTGTATAATGATTGTTCACCTTCAATGAGAACAGTAGAAAGATGGGTTGCTGAATTTAAACGTGGTCGTACAAGCTTTGAAGACGATCCACGTGAAGAACGTCCAAAAAGCGCATCAACACCAGAAATCATAGCCAAAATACAGGATATGGTTTTGGAAGATCGTCGATTGACTGAGAGAGATTTAGTAGAGGCTCTACACATCTCATTAGGCAGTGTGAGCCATATTTTAAGTGAAATTTTGGGCTTAAGAAAGCTGTGTGCACAATGGGTGCCGCATTCGCTAACGATGGAACAAAAACACATTCGAATGCGACTTTCTCAGCAACATTTGGAGCGTTTTAAAAAGGATAAAGTGGATTTTGTGCGTCGATTCATCACTATGGATGAGACTTGGGTCTATCACCATGATCCCGAATCAAAACAAGAGGCTAAAGAGTGGTGTGAACCTGGTTGTTCGGCTTCGGAACGAGTTCGTGTCCGGAAATCGGCCAAAAAGGTTATGGCATCAGTTTTTTGGGATGCGAAAGGAATTTTGTTTGTGGATTACTTGCAAACTGGTAAAACAATTAATTCTGAATATTATTGCAACCTTTTGGACCAGTTGAAGGAAAATATTCGTGAAAAAAGACCCGGTTTGCAGAAGAAAAAAATCCTTTTTCATCAGGACAATGCACCGTGTCACAAGAGCATTTTGACAATGGCTAAAATCCATGAATTAAAGTTTGAATTGTTGGAGCATCCACCGTATTCACCAGATTTGGCCCCCAGCGACTTCCATTTATGCGTGGCAAGCGTTTTTCATCAAATGAAGAGGTCATAACGGCTGTTGAAGCATATTTTGCAGACCTTCCGGATTCTCACTTCAGGGGTGGGATCCACCGATTGGAGGATCGTTGGAGCAAGTGTATTAATGTTCAAGGAGATTATACTGAATAATAAACTGTATTTTGAACCATAAAGTTGTGTTTTTCTTATCGAACGACAAAACTTATTGAACAACCTGGTAATCGCTACGATTTTTAAGTCGCATGTGCGTGCATTCACATTTAATGCAATGTGTCTTACTTTTTGCGACTAAAAAATAGTGGATTAAAAATCGCAAGTGCGTGCATACCAATTTCTCTTTGCGACTACGATTTTAAAGTCGTAGTAGTTTAAATCGCAAGTGTAGGCATATCCATTTGAGTACATTTGTTTCATTTAAGCTTACGACAATCGCATCGCAAGAAAAATGAAACAAATTGCGACTTTTAAATCGTCATGATTTGTTGGTAGCAAGTGCGTTCATTCTCATTTAAATTCATGTGTTCTATTTTTGCAACTAAAAAATCGTGCGATTGAAATCGCAAGTGCGGTCCTAGCCTAGTAGGCTGTTTAAAATTTTATTTTGCGCCAGTCTGTTTAAAATTTTGCGCCAATTTGTTTCGTTTGAGGGACGCCTATGCCTGAATCTAATATTTTTAGATAAATGTACATTGAACTACATATCACCTTTTAAGAAAATTATTGTTGTAATATAATGATGTAGAGATCGCTGGATAAAATCGAATTGATTTTAGCTCTATTTCCTCTTTAAAATCAACCCCGGATAATTTGTAAACTTAAATGTATTATTACATGTTATTATTATTCCATTTCTATGCTATGAGATTCTCATACAAAAATACAATTCAAATTTCTGACTTTTTCGGTGGATCTTTCAAAAATGTCTTTCATAAAAATCTTGTCCCGGCAATTAGCAACACGACAAAAAAAAATCAGCTAAATCGTTCTAGCCGTTCTCAAATGATGATCTTTCATACATGCGGCTATTAATTTTTATTTATGTGTTATTTTTATCAATAAGCTTGAATCTTCTAATGAACCATAAAAGGTGGGCCAAATACAAATAAAAATGGAATAAAATAAACAAAACTAAATTTTGTTTAGCTTTATTATTAAGAGCAAACATTCCCATTAATTATGAAACACAACGTCGTTCAAGTATGGCCACCTTGGCTGGTCGTGCGATTTCAATTGCTGAGTCAATTGGACCTTGTAAGCGAATAATCCGAGATCTTTATTGAGATCTATGAATTGAATCTCACACTCTCAGCTACAGCACCCACATACTCGTCTGTGCACACCGTATGATGACGAGGACCTTGAGTGTTGTCCGTCCACTAGCATACCAGTCTCACGAACTTCTTGCAAGACCTTGCGTGCTTCATTTCGGGCAGGACATCTTTTCAAAACAGGCAATGTGTCAAAATAACCGCCAAGTGAAGGAAAAACACCCTAGGAGGATTATCACTTCTTCGCTAGAAGCAGTATTCCTGAAAAAACATGTTTTGTTTATGGTTCCAGCGTCTAGGAATGGATTCCAGGAGTGCCAGCACGTAACTTAATACAATCGAGTTTTATCGATGGAATCGAGCATCGGCATCACCTATTTCGGTTCAATGGAGTGTTCTCGATTGTATCGTTTGATTTGGCAGCACACAAACTTTAAAATGACGTTTGAAACAAAAGTTTTCACTCGACAGAAAAAAGTTATGGTCGGCAGTGATCTTTTAAGCAATAGCATGGAAAAACAAAAAAAATACAATAAATAAAAAAAAGACGGAGATTTCGAACACTTTTATGAGTTCTCACCAAGATTTAGCCATAGGATAGGAATACTTAAAAGTGCCTAAAGAAGGAAAAACAGCACTTTGCTGTTGGTAAAACTAGCTGACTTCTTAAAATACAGTGGGTCCTCTACAAAAATATCTCAAGGATTGGAAAAAAAATAAGCCGTTCTTTAAACACAAGTACATGTGTACATATGTACATAGATTAAAAGTTACCTAATATACAAAGAAAAAAAATATTATAAAAAGTAAGAAACTCCACTTAAAAGACACGGGCGGAGGTCTATGCATGATTTTAGCATTAAGTACTTCCCTATCTTCACTTTCCGAATCAAAAAATATCAGAAGAATACCAATTTGACATTTTACTTTATAGTTCACAATAATATTTTCAAGTGCAAGTCACAATGATACTTGTCTCAAATGACGTGCTGCCAAAAATAATTTGTTTCGAGTTAACCTATGATCGAAAATGCTCGATTGTATCAAGTTGCGTGCTGACACTCCAGGCCTTTGACATGACATTCCAACGTCAGTCTAGCTTTTACGCCATGACAGTGTGCCTAGAAGCATGTGCACTTGCTCCACCTTCTTAAAACTGCAAATTTGGATGTGGCCACACAAGTTTTTCGTTCATTGTTCTGTAAGAAGCCCTGGAAATCGTTTTTAGAGTTTCATGCTCATGTTCGATATAAAATAAGAAATGTATTCGTAATTAACATGGCTAGGTCTTATTTTGCTCACCAAATAAGCAAATTGATTAAAACTATTTGAAAATCGATTTTACCTAAATAATGTTCAATCGTGAACTTACCATGGTGATTTTGCATCAGTAAATAAATAATAAACAAAAGATTTGACAGATGTCACCCATACAACATGGCTGCTACAGGCCGCCGAAATCTATCCATTATATGACATAAAATAAATTAACTGTTTTGTGAAATCTTGTAAAACCTATGATTGTCCACACCGGTAAGTTGTAAAATCCGAAGTACATGAGTGCACTTTTTTGAAGTCATGATTTTTCATGTTTAATAATGTTTAGCAGATATAATATTATAATTTTAAGATACAGGTTTCTATCATCCGAGCTTCAACTAGGCGATGAAATTTGGTGAATCAAGTCGAGTTTTGTTTTGATCTTGCACTTAAAAACTGGGTAGAAAAGGTCTTAAATTGTTGAATCAATTTCCTGAATGCGATCTATCGAATATTATTTTCGCTTATAACTGTAGTTCGAAAGTTCAGATTAATGTGCAGCATTTAACTTCTGATAAAATATTTTCCATTTTCCAAAAGTTATTTTTAAAATGTCTCCTTAAAACTTATTTCTATTATTTATCTCATCTTCTGACTTCGTACTTGTTTTTCTTCTTAAAAAAATTATTCCAATCCAGCCGTGCATTTGAAAGATGAAGAAGCCATCGAACTTGCCCACTTGCACTATTACTCTCCTTGCCACTGCTGAACGCGAATCTTTCATGTTAAAGATGAAAAGATTTATTTTCTTTTCTGTCTACAGATGAGTGGGTGTGTTCCCAAGTTAACATTCTTCAGCGTCCTTTGATTACCTACCTGTAAGTTCTCCCTTCTCATTCCGTTTAGTCATCATCATTATCGTTGTCAGCAATATGGCGAAAGTGAGCTGTGGAATTTCACTCTCAGGTGATGCAGTTGAATGAAAAACATTTCTTGCCTTCAATGGAAATAAAGATAAGTTCGTCCTTTTTTTTGTGTCGAACTTATAGGTACAACTTTCTTTATTTTTTTTTCTTCTTCTTAAAAATGTTCAAAGGACATTATCGAAAGAATTTGTAACTTTTTAATTAGTACAAATTAAAACGAGAATCCTTGGAGAAGCACTTTGGGATTAACGATTCCAAATTGAAGAATATTATTTTCATTTACGGAGCAGCTGCATTCAAGCGAATAAATTGAACAAATGGATGCGGGGGAGACGCTACAAGTCGACAAACATTATGTGTGTTTGTTTGGTTGCTGTGTCTGGAGTGTCTGAAGGATACGTGATTATATTCGGGTCCTTGTCGTTTTGTCACTCCAGTTGAAGTATTATTTTCATTGTGTTTTGTGCTTTTTGTTTTTTGTCTGCCAACAACATGTCGGTATACTGTAATGTTTTTTATTTCTTCTTCTCACACAAGTGAGTAACGACCTAATAAATTTTCTTTTCTTCAATAAAATAGTCGTCGATTAGACGAATACATAAAACACCGCTGAGGAAATGACAATATTAGTAAATTCCTTTCTGTACATTGTGTTTACTTAAAACGGTTTTTTCGTACATGCATATATAGTATGGAAAAGATAAAAGATTGTTATGGAGAATTGTTTCTTCTGATATGTTAATGTGTACCAAATTCTCCCAAGTCTAGAAGAAATATACGAAACAAATTTTAGTGAATCAAATGGATATGAATAAAGCCGTTCAAATTAGAAGGCAGTGTTCTGATATTGGTTTCCTTGAATTGGAACTAATATTCATGTCGATTACAGAATTCGCAGAATTTTACTCCCGGTGAGTTGGCTCGATTCGCATCCGGGGTAAAACTCAATTATAAAATTCGTCGGATGAACTACATTGTCGATTCCTAAAATTACCTTATCATTTATGAACATTCGTATTGACACTGTCAGCTACAAACATTTATTCAACTGGCCTAGGCTGTGATAATAGTAGCGCTTTCGATCAACGAAATCAAGCATCGTTAAGAGTGGTTAGTACGAAGATGGAGTACCGTTCAAAACCAACCGTGTGCTCTTTGTTTTTTTTTAGATTTCTTGCTCTCTGGTTGCGTTGCTATTTGTGCGTTTTCTATTAAAATTTGTTAAACAAACACTTTAGCATTCAGTATGATAAGCTTTTGACTTACATTTTTGTACTCTCCATTGTTTATTTTCGTTTAATCAAAAATTCACTTCAGATTCGTCTCGAAATTGGTGCGAATGTAAAATGATAGAAATTGTATGGAGTGCGAATGGATTGCGAGTTCTGTAATACCATATAAGTTGAACAAAATGTCAGTGGTGCAGGGATTGTTACCGACATTCGTTCAACTTTCATTCGTCGGATTCAGTAATAGCAAAAGTTTGGAAACGAATTGAAACTGTCACTTTAGCTCATTCGCCGAATTCTGTAATAGGGGTGATTATCATCATGAAAAATTATGCCAAAAAAACACAAATAAAGAATTAGTTATGGTTTTCTGCTGAAAGTAAATTAAGAAAGGAGATTTATAATGCCACAGACATGAAATAACAGAATTACGAGTATAAATTCTAAAGAAAAGTCTTGGTTCGATACAAGCTGTAAAGATGCTATTAAGTTGAGAGAAATATGTTTCAGCCTTACAAAGCCATCCCAACTGAGGAAAATCGGAAAAAGTATAAAAAAAAGTCAGAATCCATTGCAATGCTGTTATAAAAGAACCAAATTTGTACATAACCAGAAATTAAAGCAAATAATCCTACATTGTCCCAAAGACAGTAGAAATTTCTGGCCATTTGTCAAGAACGTAAAAACGTCAACTTTATCTTCGGTTGAGCGCGCATCTTCAATGACAACCCGATAACTAGCTCTTTAGATAAGGCAAATGTACTTGGAGCTCATTTTGCTGCTAGCTCTGCGTTGCCCGATAGCAATTTTGCCCCTCCTGCACGTAAATAATTCAATGGGACAGGACTGGTATATTTTCTCACTCGTACAGTTGCAAGCAAGGTTAGAACCTCAGTCATGAAATTTCGGAGCAAATTTGAAAAAAAAGTGGAGCAAATCCGAAGTAGATTTGAAACAAAAAGAAAATCCTTACTTTTCAGGAAAATTAAAACATACAAATGAACATAAAAAATAGTATTAGCAAAAAAAAAATAAATCGCAGGTTTCATTGGAAAACTTAGTACTATTTTCAAAAATTGGTTTGTTAAAAGAAACAAATCAAAAATTCAGAAAGAATTTTTAACATAATGGTTTTTTTCAACAATGTCATATTTGTATATAAATTAGACAGTTTGTCTGTGTGGAAAAAGTGGAGTAAATCTCGAAAAATCGGAGCGTTGGAGTAGATTTTATATCCTTCGATATAAAAAAATCCCCTGGTCCCGATGGTATACCCCCTCATTCTTTTGAAGGTGTGTTCTTCATTGCTGGAAAAACCAGTGCATAAGTGTTTCCATTGCTCCTACTGTTCTAGAATCTTACCTAGAAGATGCAAAACAGCATTGGTCCAGCCTGTTCCTAAAATAAGCGACGCTACCTCGCTCCAACTACTGACCAATTACACTTGGGTCTTTCTATCTTTCTTAGGTCATGGAATCGCTGATCCACCATCAACTCAAGAAATATCTCGAAGATCGAAACCTTCTGAATAACCTGCCATACGGCTTTCGTATCAATCGTTTTACTGCTGATCTGATCGCATATTTCACTGTCGAGTGAAATAGATCTTGATATTGTTTCAGAGAAAATGCACTTATTGGGTTTGATATGGCACTTGCTATATTATGGCACCATGCCCTCTTATCGAAAATGCGTGGGTTTGGTATCAACGAAACCCTTATTCTTTGGATTAGAAATTACCTTCTAGATCGTTCAATACATGTTGTATTTAACTTTTTCAAGGTCTATCTTCACAAAATAAATGCTGCTGTTCCCCAGCGCTCCGTTTTGTCTCCGAATCTTTTTCTCATTTTTATAAATGATCTCTTGTCTGATCTGAAACGTCTAATCCACTTCTTTATTTTTGCCGATGACTCAACTCTCAGTTTCTCATGCTCGTTCCCAAATTCACGTGCGTCTTCTTCGGACGTGGAATTGCAATTGCAACGGTATCTTATGATAAGCTCATTAAGCTCTGATCTTTCAGCATTAAATAATAGGGTCCTTGAATGGCACTTGCGTCGAAGAAGCCTAAGCTTTCGGTATTTGAAGTCAACAACGATCTTCGTCGGAATGACCACATTCTCGAGACCGCCAAAAATGCTGCTAAATGCTTGGGATTTCTATATCCATACAAGACATTTTTTACCCCCTCTCACATCTCACAACTCACATCTTTGGACAGGTGAACCACAAACTTCTCTCCACTTATTGGATAGAATTCAGAACAGAGCATCAAAACTGATACGAAACAGATTTATCATGGATTCATTCACATCTCTTGAACACCGTCGGAAGGTTTAATGTATTTCCTTGTTTTGTCGCTTCACAAGCAATGCTCTCCTGAAGTAGCCAGTTGCATTCATCCCGTTTAGCTAGGAATGCTCATCAGTTCACCCTAGAGATTCGTTTTTTAGTCGTACAACACGATCAACGCGTGCCATTTCAATTGGCAAACATGCAATTTGAAAAATAATCAATTTTTTATTGAAATATGAATTTGCCAATGAAAAACCAAATTATTTTGTTACTCGTGTTTTAACAAATGAAACATGGCGCCCATTTTTAAAGTGGACGTTTAAATTTGAAGTTCAATTCGTCCCGTTGAATTGAACGTATTTAAAGACAGGGGTGCCAGCACGTAACTTGATACAATAGAGGCTTGTCGATCGTCAGTCAACTCGAAACAAATTATTTTTGGCAGGACGTAATTTGAGACTAGTTTTACTAGGCTAGTCGCGCACTGGCAACTGTAATCGAAATCAAATAGTTTAATCACCAGTTGAAAGAGAACCGCTCACTGGCAACTCTTTACTCACGCTCACACTCTTTTCTCTCTTGCTCTTATAGAAAACAACTAAACTGTTGCGAAGGCAATCGTTTAGTTTGGATCAAAACAAAAACTTTTTAGTTGCTCGAATCGAGTGCGCGGTGTCCCATATAAGCCGATATGTTTTATTTTAGCAACTAAACAGTTGCGAAACTAAAAATTGAATGTGCGCGCCTGGCCTTAGGTTTTTTCTTGGAGCCCTGAAGTCACTCTGAGTTCGCCCTTTATCGTTTTTTGAAAAACCTCACCCTGGTAAATAAATTCTGTTTTTTTAAGCCCTGAAATAGCCCTAAAGGAAATCTAGGTATTTTGCTGTGGCGAGTTCAGATAACGACCAAAATGTCAAAAGTAACATGAGATTTTATTTATATTTCTTTTGTTGTCGTTTGTTGATTCGCATGTTGCATGTTATTGTTTATGTTTGCAATTAAATGTGTTTTGTACCCACCAGACTAAATATTCAGCAACAACGCAAATTTACTTATTTTTTGTTTTCATTTTTAAAACTAATTTATAACAAATTTAAAGTTCTATCAGAACATAGAATTATTTGTTTCTTGCTTTTAGCTGTTTTTTTTTTAAACCGAAAAGTTTTTTTCTCTCAGGGTTATCAAGAAAACCTGGGTCAACCCTGGGTAAAGTTGAACGAACGAACCTATTGTTACTTCTACCTAAAAAATGTCATTGTGAACTATAAAGTAACATTTTTAATTTAATATTCTTCAAAATAAAGTTCGTTCAAATTGCGCATTAAAATGAAAATGATATGTTTCGACTCGGAAAGTAAAGATGGGGATGTACTAAATTCTAAACTCCATGTACATATCTCTGGCTGTAAATTTTAGATGGAGCATTTTACCTTTTAGCATATTTTTGACCTTGTTTTTTCAACAGAATATTGCTGTTTTTCCTACATTGGGCAGTTTTAAGTATTCCTCTATTGAAACAAAATTATTTAACTGAAGTTTAAACCAAAAGTTTAGTTTAATCTTATATTGTATAACGGGAGAGAAATATGTTGGTTTTTGTCCTATAAAGAACAGAATCCCAGTGATGTGTCTGTAATCGCAGGTTTTTAAACAAAATGTATATCAACCCAAAAGAAACTGTTTCGCTTTGTCAAAGTAGAGGGTGGTTAAATTTTAAGGGCCGATGTTGAATGTGAACCACACCTAAACGTCAAGTTTTTTTCTGCATTTCACTTGACATCTCTCAATTTCAGACTAACTCAATTTGAACCATGGAAAGATACAAAATCGAGTAACGCGTTATAGTTATTCAGGCCTATTATAAAAATGTGTACTTCGTACGTGTACTTCGTCCAAATGTGCGTACAATCGTAAAAATCGTGAAAATTTGTGCAAACCGGGTCTGTGGGAGATGTAAAAACACCAGTGCATGCTCGTACAGCTCGTACTGCAGAAAATATTGCTGCTGTTCGCGATAGTGTGGCTGAAGAGCCGTCCACCTCAACTCGTCGCCGTCGGTCGTGCCCAACAATTGAACCTCACACGCTCGTCGTTGATGGACATTATGCATAAAGACTTGCATTTACACGCTTACAAGGTGCAATTGACTCAAGAACTAAAGCCTCTTGACCATTTCAAGCGTCGGTGTCGTCAATGGTAAGAATGGTGGCAAGAAATGGCAACAGTGGATGATCAATTTTCGAAGAAGATTATCTTCAGTGATGACGCACATTTTCACCTCAGTGGATTCGTCAATAAGCAGAATTGCCAAACTTGGGCGAATGATAATCCAAGAGTGATTGTCGAAAAACAAATGCACCCACAAAGAGTGACTGTTTGGTGCGGTTTATGAGCTGGCGGCATCATTGGGCCGTATTTTTTCCAAAGTGAGTCCGGTCAGGCAGTTACTGTGAATGGTGTTTGTTATCGTGAGATGATAACGAACTTTTTATGGCACGAATTGGAAGATATGGATGTGGACGATATGTGGTTTCAACAGGACGGTACCACTTGCCACACAGCTAACGAAACAATGGCTCTTTTGCGCGACAAATTCAATGGCCGTGTTATCTCACGTGGTGACAATGTCAATTGGCCGCCAAAATCATGTGATTTGACACCGTTAGACTGGGGTTATTAGAAAGAAAAGGTGTACGTCGATAAGCGAGCAACAATTCAAGAGCTAAAGGATGAGATAATTCGGCACATTAACGGCAAAGATCCTCAATTATGTCTCAGCGTCATCGAAAATTTGGACCATCTGATGGAGGTGTGCCGCCGAGGTCGCGGCGGCCATTTGGCCGATATTTTGTTCCATACATAATTGAATCATACCATATTATCATAATAAAAAGAAATGACAATAATTTCCTAAATAATTTTTGTTTTATTCCAAATCAATATCGGCCCTTAAAATTTAACCACCCTTTATATATTCTGCTTTATTTTTGAATGAGCACAATGTAGTCTGTAGTACCCGTCGGCATAATGATTATTGCGTTGATATGCCACGCAGAGGGTCTTGCCTCCTGCGTCTTGATTCTCAACCGCTGTTACTATGTTTTTAGGGGCACACTGCCTCTTACGAGGAAGTGACAAATCCAAGATTTTCTCTTGTCATGAAAAGTTCTGCTCATTAGCCGTTCGGAATAGGTCCTTTTCAGCCCTTCTAGCAACCGCACAGAAATGTTTTGGAGTTGAAGGTCACTAATTTAAGGCTCTACACGAGCTGTAATGGCCTCTTGTTTAATTTAACAATGTAGTATTATATTGTAGAGCGCCCGATGGCTGTGCTGTTATCCAGTTTGGCAATTCCGAACCGGGTATTGGTGCATTTATCCAACAGTAAATCCAACCATAAGAGTATTTTCACTCCCCTTGGTTGTTTAACGCACTTTAGTCTTTTATATGATTGTGTTCCTTTAATATTCTCAAAGTAGAAGACTCGGTTCTAACGAAGATTATTTTAGGTATTCGTACTAAAATTTTGCATGAAAAAGAATATATCATACTTATTTAGATATTTTCCTAAAAAAGTATCTTTTCTCCACCACAACTATATCAGAAATATAGTATCTACTTAAAAAATACTCGCATTGAAATGATTGTGACCTCATACACATCCAATAATATCTCTGTCACATCTTTTGGCAATAGAGCACGAAATTAAAATAAAATAACAATCGAATTTATATCTTCAGAATGTGTTTTTTTGTCCTCTCGAATCTAACAAAAATCCCTAATAATTCACAAAAAAAATTCATAAATCTTCAGAAAAACATACACAAAAAAAAATAGCAAAGAAAAATGAAAGTTTAAGTTTATCCTTGTCAATGTTATGTTATAAAGGAAGAAAAAAGCAAAAACATTTTGTTCAGGGGTCTTTAAAAAGGAAATTCTATGCCAACAGATCCTTTACTCTTCGCATACCGAAATTTAATATTCTTGAGAGACTCTGAAGATTTGTATCCATCTTTTGCATCGCTAGATGTGGAGTCGGAGTTCTAGAGCGTATACTACTACCATGTTCACATGTGTGTTCATCATGTCCTCGGATTTGAAGGATATCATCAAAATAATATCTTTGTTATTTCAATAGAAATCGAAAATCCTCTTATCGACTTTGGTTGATAGGGTGATGTGGGATTGAAGTGGTGGGCGGCCGGGAAACGAATCGAATTGATGTTGCTGGTAATAGATTCTACTTCCGTCATTTTTTCTGTTCTTGTTTTTTTTTTACTTTAGATTCCATGTGATGCTACTTATTGCAAATTGTAGAACCCACTCAGTATATACAGGGTGGTTTTTGTTGAAATACAACAACAAAAACAACTTTGTATAGATTGAAGGGGAGCCTTCGAGTGCATGGATGGACTTATGTATATTACAAACGTCAGCTCTTAAGAATGAGATAAATTTGTTGTTTTTTTTTTTTTGTCATAAATAGAACAACCAGTGAGGACTTGATATGTTTATTATTGGAAAATTTGATAACTTAATATCTTAGTATCAGATGTAAGTATATATTTTTTTATATAGGATACTTGGTTGGATTATAGTAAATCGTTTTGTTGGTTAATATTACATCGGATTTTCCTCGCAGATATAAACTTTTACTTGATGTGAGAAAAGAAAATAAATAAGAGGCCAACGGCTTGTAGAGAACCTTTACATGACAAGAAATGCCAACTCTTAGATGATTTGTCACTTCCTAGCACGAAGCAGGGTTGCGAATTTTTGAATTAAAAAATCCTTAAGTCATAAGTCTATAGATGACTTGTGAATTAAAAAAATTTAATTCATAAGATATTTGGTGACTTATGAATTAAAAAAAAATTAATTCACAACCCCCAAAGTGACTTATGAATTAAAAAAAATTTAAATCCTAAGCTACCAAGTGACTTATGAATTAAAAAAATTTAATTCACCACCTACCAAGTGACTTATGAATTAAAAAAAATCAAGTCATCCGGTAGTAAGTGACTTATGAATTAAAAAAAATTTAAGTCATCAACAGCAAAGTGACTTATGAATTAAAAAAAATTTAATTCACCACATACTAAGTGACTTGTGAATTAAAAAAAATCAAGTCATCAGGGAGTAAGTGACTTATGAATTAAAAAAAATTTAATTCACAAGTCAGTTGGTGACTTGTGAATTAAAAAAAATTTAATTCATAAGTTAGTTGGTAGATTGGAAATTTTTAAGCTTGTTTTGACTACATAA
Organism: Chrysotoxum bicinctum; assembly: GCA_911387755.1. NCBI lineage: Eukaryota > Metazoa > Arthropoda > Insecta > Diptera > Syrphidae > Chrysotoxum > Chrysotoxum bicinctum. Next base: position 183,226,412 of record OU426989.1, on the reverse strand, counting down.
TTATTTAATTATTAACGAAAGCTTTCAAATCTAGTTTTTAAATCATAAGATTATCACGCTAGCTTATAAATTATCCATTTCATATTTTTTCTAATCAGCATTTATCCATTAACTTATGAATTAATTTTTTTTTAATTCATAAGTCACTAAGTTGGTTTTGAATTAAATTTTTTTAATTCATAAGTCACTTACTTGCTGATGATTTGAATTTTTTTAATTCATAAGTCACTTACTTGCTCATGACTTGAATTTTTTTAATTCCTAAGTCATTTAGTAGCTTGGGAATTAAAATTTTTTAATTCATAAGTCACTTACTTGCCCATGACTTAAATTTTTTTAATTCATAAGTCACTTAGTAGGTTCTGAATTAATTTTTTTTAATTCATAAGTCACTAAGAAGCTTATGATTTAATTTTTTTTAATTCACAAGTCACCAACTGACTTGTGAATTAATTTTTTTTTAATTCATAAGTCAGTTCGTAGCTGCTGAATTATATTTTTTTTAATTCATAAGTCACTCACTAGCTTGTGAATTAAAGCCAAGCTTAAGCTAACAAGTGACTTAAGCTTTTGCAACCCTGGCACGAAGCAGTACCATAAAAAATATTTTTTGTTTTTACTTGCGATATAGGGTAAGTTCAGCATTTGGAAAAAAATGGAACTCGAGATTGTGATCAAAGTTAACATTAGGCGTGTTTTTTCGCAAGTCCATATAGAATTGTAAAAAAAAACGACTAAGCATTTTACAAGCAAACGCAACAACTACTTAAATCTACACATAGTTAGTTAAGACCAGATAATTTTCGAGACTTAATCTAAGACCCGATAAAAATGGTGATTCCAAAATAATATTATCTATGTTATCGATAATTTGTTCAGACAAGTCAAAAGTGACGTTTTTGGATGCTGGTTGATACTAGTCGTCAATACAGCTGACAAATGCCATAGCGTACACAGTGCTTCCAGCTATTTGGAAAAAAAGCTCATAAATCCCGCTGTCGTTTTTTTCTACAATTCTTAATGGACTTGCGAAAAAAAACACGGCTATTATGATAATAGAGAACACGAAAAAAGCGGGTCTGGCAATTCCGTCCGTCTGTTTGTATGTCTGTACCTCGACCTCCACCCTGTAGTCCAGTCAAAGCGTCATGAAAAAGGGCCTGACCTTGCGCGCAGAGGCATGGTCAATTTTTTTTTCATGGATCGATAGGTGCTTATGAGAAAAGCTTAAAACCAAATTTGCACCACATGACAACTTTTTTTACCAAAGTTATTGGTAAAAATGTGTTTTGTGTCATTTTTTGGTCATTTGCGAATATCTCGGCTCCACTATTTCGTACAAACAAAAATTAAACATGTATTTATTCCTAATAACATTATCTATTATGTTCTAAAAAAAACATTTGTTTAAACAAATGAAAAAAAAAGTTATAGTAAGTTAAACAAATTTTTTGTTGTTTAAAAATCACTTTTTCGTGATTATTAAGAAAAAAGCTCATTTAACGATGAAATTTTTATATTTTATTATTAAAGTTCTTGTAATTCCCTACAATTTAAAAAAAAATTCAACACTCTACGATAAACGAAAGCCGAGTAATAAATTATTGAACATAGGTAAGTCAGCGCACCCACGCATTTTATGATTTTATGTTTTAATTAATATCTCAGCCCTAGTATGTCACAAAGTGAAAATAAAAAACTGTATTGCTAATAACAATATTTTCTATCAACTTGCATTTAATTTAATATGTTTGAGCAAAAATATAAAAAGTTACCGTTGGTTTCAACGTTTTTTTTCTTGTTTTTAATACTTTTTTTTCATAGTTATTGAGAAAAAAACTGTATTTCACGGTAAATACTTTTCAGTTTTGGATTTTTGTTTTATAGTCCTGCTAATTTTCTTCAAATTAAAAAAAAAATTAGTCAAATACGACAAACGGGAGCCAAGATATTCATGATTTAAAAACTTAGGAAAGCTTACAATTTAGTATCTTAACCATGTAGCTTGTAATTTTGGTGTCGCCAGCAACAAGACATATTGGTATCCTTCAAACACTCCACACATACTTACACATATTTGTTGCTTCTTGTTGCTGGCGACACCAAAATTACAAGCTACAAGGTTAAAATACTAAATTGTAAGCTTTCCTAAGTTTTTAAATCATGAATATCTTGGCTCCCGTTTGTCGTATTTGACTAATTTTTTTTTTAATTTGAAGAAAATTAGCAGGACTATAAAACAAAAATCCAAAACTGAAAAGTATTTACCGTGAAATACAGTTTTTTTCTCAATAACTATGAAAAAAAAGTATTAAAAACAAGAAAAAAAACGTTGAAACCAACGGTAACTTTTTATATTTTTGCTCAAACATATTAAATTAAATGCAAGTTGATAGAAAATATTGTTATTAGCAATACAGTTTTTTATTTTCACTTTGTGACATACTAGGGCTGAGATATTAATTAAAACATAAAATCGTAGAGTGTTGAATTTTTTTTTAAATTGTAGGGAATTACAAGAACTTTAATAATAAAATATAAAAATTTCATCGTTAAATGAGCTTTTTTCTTAATAATCACGAAAAAGTGATTTTTAAACAACAAAAAATTTGTTTAACTTACTATAACTTTTTTTTTCATTTGTTTAAACAAATGTTTTTTTTAGAACATAATAGATAGTGTTATTAGGAATAAATACATGTTTAATTTTTGTTTGTACGAAATAGTGGAGCCGAGATATTCGCAAATGACCAAAAAATGACACAAAACACATTTTTACCAATAACTTTGGTAAAAAAAGTTGTCATGTGGTGCAAATTTGGTTTTAAGCTTTTCTCATAAGCACCTATCGATCCATGAAAAAAAAATTGACCATGCCTCTGCGCGCAAGGTCAAATGACGCTTTGACTGGACTACTGAACTACTGGAGCTATTTTCTTCAAACTCAGTTTTTAAGGAGTCACCTTAGAGGAAAAATTGAATTTTTTTAGCTCCAAAACTAAGGGTATATCTGCCATACATTCGTTATAAAAATTCTAATTTATCTCGAAAACGGCTTTAACAGTTTTGATAAAAAAAATGTATGTGCTACTATGTATAATATATATGTATTGGAGAAAAATATTATCAACGGTACCTGTCATAATTGTTTCTTTTTTTTTTATTTTCGACTTTCTTATTAACGGTTCTTACGATTTTAACCAAAATGTTTGTCCAGAAGCTCCTTTAACTTTAAAATAATATCATATATTAAAATATTCAAACAAATATTTTTTTTTTAATTAAAATTTTTTTTTTTTAAATCAATATTAACAAAATGTTTGAACTTAAAATTGGCATATCAAGTTTTATTCTTGAAAATTTTTAAAGAAATTTGTTATACAAAAAATTAGCGTGCCTTTTTTTTCTTTATTTTTAGGTAGCAGCGACTGGAAGTCGATCACCAGATCTTCTGTATAACAGTCTTACGCACAAATTAATCATTACGGTTACGGCTCCCGATCCATGGAGGGTCTCAGACTGAGATATTACGGTCTTTCATCGGTTGCGATCCCTCGTGAGCTCCCTCCAGTCATCGAGACCAAACCCTCTTGAGTCTATGATAGCCTGATCCCTGTAGCGGAGGTTCGGTTTTCCTCATTGTTTCGAACCTGGGTGCTGGGACTCGAAGATTTTCTTGGCTGGAACGTTGTTGCCCACTCGCTCGATGTGATCGAGCCAGTGTATATTCTACGTTTTTTGGCTCTTTGGACTACATCCCCATCTTGGTACAGCTCGTATAATTCACGATTGAATCTTCTCCTCCATTCGCCCTCTTTGCATATAGGACCAAATATCCGCTGAAGAATTTTTTTCTGTAAAGTGCCCAGTATCAATTTCCCTTTTTTACTTATCGTCGTCCTACCCTCGGCGCCGCCATAGTGTAGAACTTGTAAAATTAGTGTTTTGTAAAGCGTGCACTTTGTCTTTCGAGAAAGGAGTTTTGAACCCATTTGTTTGGCCAAACCGAAGTAGCAGCGGTTCGATAGAGTAATTCTTCGTCGGATTTCTACTAAGGTGTCGCTCGTGGGATTGATGTTTGTTCTGATGTAGGTGAACTCCTTGAATACCTTGAAATTACTGCTACCAACAGTAACGTTTTGTCCTAGGCGATGACTGCTGAGGCTGTTCTACGACTAGGTTGAAGAAATCACATGATAGCGCATCTCCTTGTCTGAACCTTGTACACGTCTGGAATAGCTCGGATGAGCTGGATCAGGTTTTTCCCGGATCCCGAGTTCCGACATCGCCAATAGAAGCTCTTGGTGACTTATGATATCATATGTGGCTTTGAAGTCCATGAAAAGATGGTGGGTCTCGACTTGAAACTCGTTAGTCTTTTCTCCAGGATTTGCCTTAATGTGAAATGTTGGTCTACTATTGATCTGCCTGGCCTGAAGCCACACTGGTACGTGCGGAACTTAGTACGGTGGATAGGATCTTGTAGGCAATATTCAGCATTGATATTCCTCTGCAGTTTTTGCAGGACATATGATCGCTTTTTTTGTAGATTTTGCATACGGAGCTATTTGACCATACTTTAAGAGTTCCGCAGGTAGGCTATCTGAGCCGGCGGATTTGTTGATTTGTTATTCTCAATCCTGTGGTTGGCTTTCTTAACCTCTTCAGTACTGGGGACTGAATCTTCATTGACTGGTCTCATGCTTCTTTGTTCTAATTTTTATTTAAAAGATATTTCAAACTCACTAAGTGAACAAAGCAAAAGCAAACAAAAATGAAAGATGAAAAATGTACCTACAAATAAACAATCCACTTTTGAATAAGCTTAAGGATGCGTTCGAAAATTATACGTTATTGTATGTCAAGTGGAAATATAGTTGAAATTTATAGGAAGAAGAAGAAGTTAAAACAAAAAATATAAAAAAAAATTGTTATAGTTTTTGTTTTTGTTTTTCGTGGACTATATTGAATAAATCAATTGAAAGCTTATTGTAACCTCTAGACTAGAGGTCACAATAAGCTTTCAATTGTTGAAATTTATAGTTATACCTATGTACATATGTAGGTGAAAAAAAATCTTAAAAACTTAGCTTCAAAGCTTAAAATTCGTTTTAGATAATGTTTCAGAAAAAAAAAACAAAACAAAAAGTTAAAATGAAAGGATATGGTTTGTGCTGAATTTTAACAACTGAAAAAATTTCTGTCACACACATTGCAAAATTATTAATAAAATCAAATGTTGATGGCATACATATACGCAAAGTCAAATAACGGGTCTTACATTATGTCAAGATTGGCAAAATGGCAGTCATACAATATTACGTGTTTGGTAACCTGCAATTTCTCACAAATTTTTAAATTTTCTGTCAAAAACCATCTTAACTAAACTTGGTAAAAATGTAGGTTGCTTTATATTTCATACTCTTGTTTGGCAGATAGGCAACATTCATCTCTATTTGACTATTAACGTTTATTGTTTATTGTAGATAAATATTTCAAACCACATAATTTCGGCTCTAGTAAAAACAAACCATAAAATGAACAAATATCATGGAACACATCCTCAAATAATCAAAACCTGTCAACCTCACGCAAGAAAAACATTTTTCTGCAACCAATTTGAGCGTCATTCTATTCCAGATGTTCCCAAACTTTATCCGCACTATTATATGCACTTTTTTTACATGAACATTTTTAAATGAATTTTCTGGTTATGAACATTTTTCTCTAGTAACATTAATTTTTAAAATTTTTAGTCTCTTACATAAGGGCAAGTTCGTGCCATCTAGTAGTGCAGTTTATTTTTTAACGCGATAAGGTCCGAAAAGAATTTAGTGTAAAATTGAGCTTAAGTGGTTTCACTTTTACACTCAAGCAAAATCTTTCTTAGAAGTTTTTGAATTTAAACGAGTTATAAATCTTTAAAAATATATCTGAACTGACAGACTAACCAACTACCTTTGGTACATTTTTATATATATGAACATTGTTGATCTTGATGCAGTTAATTAAGTCATATAACTTTATCTAAGCCCTTTGAATTCTCAATTCTAATTTTATGCAAATCACTTTATCCCTCAGCTTGATTTCAGTAGATTCCCCCTAACGAACTAACTTTAAACTTTTCTAATATTGCACCCCAGAAACTATTACCTCATATCACACCTTACATATACATACATAAATACTTTAATATTCGAATCCCTCTTGACCTACTTCCACATGCACCTCCTCACACGTTACATCATACCATTTATGAAGGCATCAGGTGTGAAAAAGCCAATAGGAGTGTAAGCCAACTATATCAAAGCCCCCCCTCCCTTGACGATGATGACTCGCGTAAAAATTCACAAAACTTTATGTTTTGCCATAAACCCATTTCATGGGAAACTTCGTTAAATATCTTCCGGTACACTGCAAATGAATTTAATTTCCTCAATTTCATGTTGTATCTGCAATCTACATTTCGCACGTTCCACTCAGCACTTGCTAACACCACCCGCTCTCGCTCATATGCAAGTGAGTATATGCTCGGTGCAATCAAAACATTCATTAAAAACTTTTATGACTCTTTTGGTGAAAATTAAATGAAAACTGAACTTCTGAACGAGACAGTTTGACTAACAGTTTTAGTAGTCTAGAGTGGCAAAAATTCAAAAGTAGAATTGATGGCAACGTACTGCACAGTGTAAACCCCCGGCTCTTCTATTTAACACTCATTCAGCCATTCAGCATAAAATCCATTTAAAAAGAACAATCAAATTCACTTTGGTTCTTCGCTCGAACGTTTCATTCGACCGGGCCACACCACATTGAAACTTTTTTTTGTTCTAGCCAACTCCGGTTTCCAAGTCATAAATTTTATCATCACACCCATCCCTTCTATTTGGAACGCCAAATAAAATTTGTGGGGTTGCATGCAGTTATGCAGGAAAGCCTTCTCTTTATAGAATAAGGGTGATTTGCGCTGTGGAGATAATGTTGTCATTAGAGTCTTCAAGTTCGGGCTTTTTCCTAGAAAAAGTTAAAAGTTGACTTCTCAACTAAACATAAATCCTGCCCTCTGGATGGTAGATACAGAGTAATGCATATAGGACTATTGTTTCCATTCGAAATACTGCACGGGGGCTCGACACGGATGAAGTTTATTCGAGAGTCGAAAACTTTCAAAAGGTTGCATGAGTCAGCAACATTTTGTTGCATGACAAGTTAAAATCCCAGAACAATGAGGATTTATGTGTGTAATGTTTGTAGACGCAAGAAATAACCCTGGTTTCATTTTTCCCTGTGTTTTGACTATATGGTACCTACAGTGTTTATGATGGGGATACTTGGAAACTTGGATGGAAGTCCTTGTTGTCGACAGGCATAAAGTGTCATCAATCATTTGAGCGTGTTGAGTGGAATTACTATTCAAATTTTGACTGTTTCTCGGATGTGGTGTTGTACCAATAGCACCTCTTTGCCAACGAGCTTCGCCGCTCTGTCAGGAATCATCATCCTTGTAGACAAAGAATGTTTTCTTGTTGGAAGATTTAATATTTCAGAGATTAATTGTTGCAGATGGAAGCATATTCTATTCAATTTTGACTTTGTTATGAGGCATTGTATTCGCGGTCTGATTTATTATACTAGCTATGTGTCCTTGTAAGTAACTTCTTTTGTGTGCTTTACGTGAAATACAATGGCACTTTTGAGATCTATTACATATATGACTGGGAGCATTTTCTTGTAATGAAAAGTCTTACGACCCATTTAAAATTCTCTTTATTTCAGCAAAATGAATAACTGAAAGCATATCAATCTTATGTGAAACAGAATTTTCAAAAAACAAGCTATGGAATTTCATGAAATACAGTTCTCGAAATTAAGGGTCCATAATTTTCCTGATCTGAAGAACATGTCAAAACATCAGCTTTTTAGATTTATGAACTGTTTGTTTAGAAACAAATTGTTTAACAAATCTCCAGTGTTTCCGTGCCAATGCTTACAAAAGCTCCTCTGGTTTTAATCCTTTGGCCCTCCAATATCATACATAAATATCGTTGGCGCACACGATTTAGTTGTTGAAAGCTCCAAAAAAGCCTGGCGTTCAGGTGGAAATGAGTTTCATCCGACTTCAATTTTTCAAAAAACGCAGCGACCTCTATATTGATTATAAAGCAATCGCTCGGGGAGTGAATGTAATAGTTGTGCAATCCTTGGCAATTAGGAAATTCAATTGAATTTTATGTATGTAAATAATAGTACAAATTTCTGCTTAAAATTCTCCACAGTCATTGTAGGTGTGGCTCGAGGCAACCGTTGCAGCAACACAGCCATATTGAAGCAACCTTTGCTTCGTGTGTAGCTATGTTGCCAATTGCTGCAACCGTTGCCAGAAATATCAAAAAGTTTTGATATTTTCGGTCGGTTGCTCCCGCAGTACTGTGGTTGCGCCACGTGTGTAGTGAACAAACGAAACAAGTTGCTGTGTATATGTGTATAGTTAGGTTAATTCTATTAAATTTTATTTAACAATTTATTGTATTCATTGCATTTATTTAATAGAAATATGGAAAGATCGGAAGTGAAAATATTACTAGCAACCGATGCGACATTTCGGCCTATTTTGCCATCAAATTCACAGTAGCTACCTCAGCTATCTCAAAAAAAAAAAAAAAAAAAAAAAAAAACAAGGTTGAAAGTGAAACACGACATAACTTTGGAATAAATCCAAAACTGGATGTCCCGACTATAAGTTGCCAAAAAAAAATTTGTGTTGCAGATGTTATAGATATGACCATAACGGAATGCAAGGCCAAATAGGATCATCTGGGGTACGACATTTAATTCCCATCTTTAAAAACATCGAAAAAAAGTCGGGCCGTGGTGCAATTAAGCAGTTTCCATAACTAACAAAAACTGACAACTAGCTGTGTTTGTACACGGTTGGTAGAAAATCTACCAATCTGTTATAATTAATTGTTAAGTATTAAGCCAGCTATCTGAGAATCGAACCCAAGACCTTCTGCATGATAGTCCAGCGCACTAACCATTATGCCAAGGGGTACTGTATCTAGAAGATACAAACAAATCTAATCTTAATTTAATTTATTTTTTTGATTTCACAGAATTCTTTTTCCTAAAAAAATAGAAAATAGCCGTGTTTTTTTGGAAAAGTTATCTGTAGTACAGTAGGATTTTAAATGAATAACAAATACAACATCCGCAGTAGGATCACTGCCGATACTCGAATAAACGTCAAATCTCTATCCGCAGCAGGATTTCACTTCTCCTTTTATCGGCAGTGATCCTACTGCGGATGTTGTATTTGTTATTCATATAAAATCCTACTGTACTAGGGATAACTTTTCCAAAAAAAACACGGCTAATACTTACGCATAACCCTACATACAACCCATTCGTGCACTTCAGTTTTCATCAACAATAAAAAGTGCGCCGATATCCAGATCTCTTGTCACGACAAAAAACACAGTTTATTATACTTCAACCAATTTCAATAAACGAATTGAATTGCATTTACTTGACGATGATAAGTTTGGGCAAATGGGCAAGGATACTGACGTATCCAAAGGGCCAACAATGCATCACTGACCATGGCCACTTCAATTTATTTTATCTTTTCAGACAGATATATCATTTGTCTAGCTGTCAATCACATGATCCGAAAAAGTGTCCTTGTTCGTGCTCGAAATAACTTCACATTAGTGGGTATTGCAGGGATGTAACACGGTAGCCATGTCCACCCACAACAGTCACCATCGCGTCGTAACTGTAACCCATCCGCATCCATCGTTAAATAGACATTAATTCAATTAACTGTGTAGGAGAGGATAAAGTGTATAATTGTAATTAATCGCCAGGACAATATCTATTAAAAGCGACACGAAGACAAAGTGAGCACAATACAGGGATGTTAATTATTATTTGGCGAAACAGTAACAGTGTAGCATGAACTGAATAAGCCAAAAAGGATCATTAAGTTCTTTCTTGTTAGGTGGATTTGTGTGTACCGTCCTCAGGTACCTATGTGTATTCTGGGTTAAATTTCCTCGAATTATTCGATTTAATTGAAAAATCAGGTCACCAGAACCCTTGGATTTTCTTCATTTACTTTATCCAACCAAAGTTACTGTTTTAATTCACTTAAAATAAAAAAAAAAAACTTATAACGCCAGTGTATATAGGAGGCTATAAGCTGGTGGTGTGTCCTTCAGATTGATGATGGGAGTTTATTTTTGGTTTTCCCTGTTTTGTTTTCGTCCTTTTTTGTCTGCCTATCTCAAACCTTCCAGCACCCAGCCCCACTCATCCTTTCAGACAGAGTTTGATAAAATTTAATCAGAGGAACATAATTATATTACGTGTACATGGTGTGAGGATGAGGAGCAGAGGCGGGCGCAACGATGTGGCTATGCAATGCTATTGTAGGAAAAGGGATCCCGCCAACCAAGCAGAATCCTTATGTTTTTTGCAGCATCTTTTGGAACGATGTCAACACACATAAAGAATTCATTCGAATAAACTCTCGCTTCTCTCTGTGCTGGCTGAGCGTTTACAGTTTATCACAAGTTTAGTTGTATCTTGTATGTTGTATATGTCTGATGTCACAGGAAAATGGATATGGGAATATGGCAGCAGCAGGAAGACAAGAGTTAGGAAATTGAAAAAAAAACCTAAGGTGTGGGAAAATTGTGAAGTATCTTTGCTGAAGCACGGGGGGTCCTCAGGCCAGAGCAAAGGGGCCATTGGAGTTATTTTCTCTCATTCGAGTCACGTAATGTGATTTGATATCAATTTTCGGATTAGAGAATCAGAAGGTGTCGGTCGTCGTCTTGGCATTGAGGATGAGCTTTGAGTGTGTTTGCTTTGAATGAATTGAAATCCTACGCTAATTTTCGATTTTAGGTGGACATGAATTTTGTTTTTGTTGGTTTTATTGGATTAGATTAGATTGCTTGGGCGGCGTAACTTTGGCTTTGTCTTCTGCTGACAATGAAGGTTTGTGGATTATCTTTTTAGTTTATAAAATCTGTTAGAGAATAGGAATTTTGGAAAAAGTTGTCACGTAAGCAAATAATATTGGAATAGCAGTGATACGAGAGACATAAGTATTTAATTGCAAACTGTCCCTTGGGTAATAATGGCGTTCTGTGAAGGAATAACCTTGAGATGTGCATACATTTTTTGTCTGCAAATCAAGAATAATCTGGAATTGAATTGCTCTGCTTCTATAAGCTGTGTTAGGTGTTTTTCTTTTTCAGCCCCGTCCCCGAGCAGCGCACTGAGCTGCCAAAAAAAGAACTGTTACTTTTTAACTCGGAGCACTCCACTTCCATTTCTTTTTTAGCTCAGATCTCGATGGCGGCTCACTAACAAAGACCGAGCATCTCGAGGAGAAAGCTGAGCGCGGCTAACTTGCATTAACCAGAAATTTCACAAACAAATTTGGGCAGTTTGTTTAAAAAATTATTCAATGACAGTTCAGTGCTCTATTTTTTGTTTTTGTGTTTCTTAAATAGATTGGATCAGTGCCCCGCTCGAGGCTAAAAAGAAAAGATTCCCTATTACCCCTTACACACGCCACATCGATCAACCTAATCGACAAAGCACTTCGCTTTTGTATGAGCATTTACACGCCAATACACCGACGTAGAAGTACATGCCCAAATCAGCTGTTAAATGGTAGAGTTGTGAAATTTTAAATGAAAAGTGAAAATGACCGAAAAATATTTGAATTTTAATGCTCCAGAACCACTTTTTTGTGTTGATCAGAGCTTTATTGAATTGTTGCTTAAGGAGATTGAATTTTACTCTTGCTTTTTCAGGCGATTTGTAAATTTTAACAACTAAAACCGAATAACATCATACAAAACTGTGTCGACAAACTAGTTCGGTCCTTTTTACACGCCATGTCGGCATACTACTTCGATTCCCAGAGTTCGCACTGCTATGTCGACACACATTCATTTCACACGACCCAAAAACCTTATCGACAATATGCTTCGATGAAGTAGATCGTGGTGTGTGTTAGGGGTATATGATCGTGGCATTTCATTGGTATTTGGATCTGTCATTTCCATTAGGGGGGTTCACATTAGGGGGGTTCACATTCTCAAATATGTTTGACAAATGCCGTTTGATTGACTCGAATTTGAAAATGTGAACGCTTCATCAAATGGATTGTCAAACATGCTTGATATAATATCAAAATATTTTGATATTTTGCTGATTTGACAAGTATATTTGAGAATGTGAACGCATGCTTGTCAAGCCACAAGCAAATTTCATTTTCAATGAAGTTCTCGAGCTGTGCATATCGTAAGAAAATATTTCAAAATGAGTCATATATGCAATAGCGGTAATTAAGGTGGATTTTATTAGATTAATATAAGTTTTCTGCAGACTTTTAAATACCTATAAAAATGGTAGTAAATTTGATCAACTAATATTTCATCTATGCTCTGAGTTGGTCCGCCATGGTAAGAATTCTAATGAGAAGTGATGTTTGATAGCATATTTGACGAATGTGAACGCAAATGCTTTCAATCCGTCAAATATTCATCAAACCATATTTGTCAAACATATTTGAGAATGTGAACCCCCCTATTGCAGAAAAAAATCGATAAATTTTTCGATTAAAAATCAATTTTTCAATTAAAAATTTTCGGCGTTCCTTTTCTATAGCATTCTGCAATAGTTAACTTTTGTCGTTCCTTTATTTCAATGTTGTCATGGTTTGTAACAATATGGCGTCATAACCTCGTTCATAAAATCATTTTTAAGTGTAAAACATTTACGATTTATAACAGTTTCCAACTCATGTTTATGATTTGTTTTTCAAGTCAAATTATAAAAAATATAATAAAATGCTAGTTACTCTGGTTGTAAAGAAAGTAAAGAAAAAGGCAGAATTTACGATGCAAAATATTTATTTTATAAGAATCGCCATGACAATTTAAATTCCTAGTTATTTTTTAATAAGAATTGTGTTTTCTTGTTATAAGTTAAGTGAAGTGATTGTTTTTTTTTTTACAGAAATTACATTATGTGATTTAATAATTTTAACACTGAAATTATGATGGCAACACCGTAACCTTCAATACTCTACTCTAACTGTTCTGGCTTCACTCGCCTTAGATTCTTTTGAAACTTACTTCAGCGATTTCAGTTTTAATAATTTCTCTAGTAAATTGAGAGCAACCACAATTTTTCATTGAATATCTTTTTTGATATTTATAGTACGAGTATCTACCTAGATGAAGTTTTATTTTAATAAAATATAAGTTCACATATATCAAGAATATCTAACCATGATAGTTTCTAATTGAATTTGTAACAATCTAATAAAGTCTAACAATGACAACTGAACCGTCTGACAATGACATAACAACATAATAGTTGACAATGGTTAGAAAAAGGAACGAACCCCTGCTGTACTCATACCTTTGTATATAAAACCTGTAGTACTCTCATGAAGACGAACGATTTGGGCGACATCTTAAGCATAGCGATAATACTTGTTAGATTTGGCTCTGCTTAATTTAATATTAAAATATTCTCTTTTTTACTACTTGTATTATATCTCATCCTACTCTCCACTGTAAAATCGTGCGCTAATTTCAGCGCCATCACCAGGATAGCGTTGGTAACACAAATTCACGCTCCATGATAATACTATAGGTTATACAGAGCTCATACCTAAAATCAGATGTCAGTTTGCAAATTTGATTTTATGTTTGTTTAATTTTTTTTAAATGTGTCCAAAACACAGAAGAAACTATTCCTAGTAAAAAATGAAAAAAGTTTAAAGAGGTTATATACATTCATGAACATTTTATTTATGTACTGAAAGTAAATAAAGTATGAAGAAATATAATTTGTAAACGCCATTTGACAATTTGAAAACCATTTGCGCCAAAATAAATAAAATTTTTATTGAAATCTGAATTTGCCAATGAAACTCGTTAAAATGGCTCATTTTATATGACTGAAAACCTGCTTTGATTTCTATCACAAAACCGGCATAATACATAATAACATTTTTTCCTTGAGTTCATAGTTCAGAATTATAATTAAATAGATATATTTCGTGGCGTTACTTTCAACTGTCAAACATTCCTATTTGCTATTGCGCTAGTTGTTGATAGAAATAGAGAAATGAGCTAGCAACGTACATATATGTCAATGAAAATCGACAGACTTCAGAGTCCTTTGGTGATGGTGATATGGTTCAAAGAAACAATGGCCAAATCACCATAGAATCTATCAGTAAAAAAGAGTGCGAGAAATCGCAAACCTCTAGAGGTCAAGCATGGCACAAAAAAAAGTGCAGCCTCATTACCCCTCCGCCTGATATTTATCGATTTCCATACAGTAAACGATTACTTTACAAGGAAACGCATCGAGTTCGACTGCCCGGATCGAACATTTTTCGTTTGGTGTGTTTTCAAGTGTTTGTTTCATGTACGTGTAAATCTCTTTTCAAATAGGGATTGAAGATTTTGATCCCTCTCATAGAAAAATGAAGGAACGCAAAATCTCACGAGGGATCATAATCTTCACACAGAAATTGATTTTGTATGTGTACAGGAAATCGACATAGATTCACTTGTGAGGGTGCAGCTGTCAAAAAAAATGTCTGGATTCATTTCTAAAAACAATAAAATGTTTGAGAAATAGTTAAGTGTCGTTTAGACGGTTCATTAAATCGCTTGACGTAAAAGTCATTTTTATATTTCTATTCAAAATTTATTGAGCACGAGCAGAACAAAACTATGTTATTATATAAAAATTGACATGCCACGAGGCTTAACCCTAAATAAAGTAAGATTGTTAAAGAAGGCCATACGCTACAGCCACTTTTGTACTTTTGTTAAAGATAGAATAAGATGAAACGACTTTGTAAATGATACCTAAAGACTCAATAAAACATTCATTCATTCATTCAAAATTTATTTGCAAGCTTCGCACATTTATTTTATATTCTGTTTAACAAAAAACATGTTTGACTATTCTATTTCTTATTCCTTTGCTAAACAACATTCTTCGGTAGTTTACGCGCAGCTTAGTCGTGGTTAGTAAGCGTCACTTAGCAGACATTTTGCAATTAATCCAGGATTTAAATATAAACCGCATTTATTGGTTTGGGTAATGGCAAATAGTATTTAAAAAAATATGAATCTATTATTTCCGTTAATCGCGAGGAAATATTTAGATCTGTATCTATAATTTCTACAAAATCCGCAACCAATTTAAAACATGATTTCTTATATTGAGTGATCTCATTCAAAAAATTCTTTTGATTTTTCTTACATAAGCATGTGATAGACGACATTCAAAAATGTAATGGAATTTCACGCCATGTTTCCATTGTAATAGCTCTCTTTACACCCAAGGGAACCATAAAGCTGGAAAAGGTGTCCTATGAATCCACAAAGCTCAATCCCGATAAACTGACGTTGTTAGATGTCATGCTGCGCTGCTCCTTAATTCAGTGTTTGCTTATTCTTACTGGTATTTTGTGTTGAACTAGAGAAATAAAGGGAGCAGTCGGGGGCTATAAGATTATCCCATCACAACATCATATCGTTGTCGTCGTCCTGAAACTGCTCTTATTTATTGGGCATGAAATGAGCTCTCAGCATGAGCCCAGAATATTCTTGTGTTGGTTGCATAGAGCTTTATGTCTCTAAAGTGAACTCAAAATGATTTTGCCATTTTTCCGTGACAACAATTTTGACGACGTATGCTCGTATGTTAGGTATAGGTTCAACAGAAAGAAGGAACGAATTTTGGTGTATAATGAGAAATTTTCTGTCATCGGGTTTTTGTAGTCGTTGCCATTGACGTCGTCATCGTCAAAGAAACGAAAATTGTTCTACCCCTCTAACATGCCGATGAAAGCGCTTGCAACTGGAATTGGAAGGATCTTATGTCGGGTAGCTCCAAACGGATTGAGATTTCAATGTGGTTTTGGAAAAAACACGTTCGCGACACTCGTTTTATGTCGAGGTGGTGGCGAATGGTAGTACGTAGGGTACATAAATTGGATGGGATTTGATTCCTTATTGACGATATTCTGCTGTGGTGTTTATTGTGTAAAGGGATAAAGATGTTGGAAAATGATTTGAATATTATGGTAACTTTTTTAATAAGTGTCTAAAGGTTCTCTTTTCCCATAGGATTGCATGGAATTTGGAAAAGATTTCCTAAAATAATAAGCAAAAAATATACCTACATAATGACAGGTAACTGGGATGTTTCTGCAGATAGGGATGGTCCACGGAATCTTTTCTTTCAATTTATTTCACATGGTATGTACCTATACCTACGGGCTTAAGCCCGTATGCCCTTTACACAATATAGGCGTTTTTCTTAGACCCGAGCGTGGCACATGGCACTCATTGAGCTGTCAAAAAAAGAATTACGTTACTTTTTTAAGGCAGTGCAGACTAAGAGCATAAATTGCATTTCTTTTTTAACTCCGAGCTTGCTCGATGAGCTCGGTAAAAAAACCGAGCAAAAAGCTGAGCGTGGCTGGTTTTATTCTATTTCATTTTGCATTAACCAGAATCACGTAATTATGGTGGATTTACATGTATCTGAATTTGATTTCTCCGAAAAAAGGGATGCCAAATACAGAATTCATATTTGTTAAATAGAATGAAAAGAGCAAAATTCACAAGAACTTCATTTCTGCATTATAGAAAATTGGAGAAATGCAGAAGTCAAGATTATCGTTAAGACGAACATGTTCATCTTTACTATAGCATCTTCGCCTGCATTTTGTAAATTTACGACATTTTCACATTTTTCTATAATTTTTTTTGAAGGCTGCATGAGATGAAAAAAATCCAAATGGAAGTGAACGGAGGTAAGTTCAATTTTCATTGCATTAGTCGTTTTTTATTGGTAAATGTATAGGCAGCGCAGTTTATACAGTAAACAACAACAAAGGAATAGTGCGTATAAACTAGGCAGTAATAAGAGTGCACATAATAGGGGTGTTCACATGGAAGAACATCTTGTACAACATGGTTCGATAACCATCAATGTTCTATCATATGAACGCAAAACCGAACAATGTTGCATGGTTTTCAAAATATTTTGAAAACCTGGGTGGTTCGTGCAACCAACCAACCTGTGTGAACAGATGTTGACAACTTTGATATTTTTTTTCATTCTGTAAATTGTCTCGGCCATAAAACATTCAATGGAAAAATGGCATCTATACCAAATAATGAGTTTTAAAAAGATTTTTTGAACTTTATACTAAGAAATTTACCAGAATTGTGGAAAATAAAAACTGAAATTTATAAAGAATAAATTTTATAAGAATAAAACTCCTAACAAAATATAAAGAAGTGGAAGAAAATGCAAGTTTCGTGTTTTCTTCCTCTTCAAGAATATCGTTCATAATTACGGCTGCCAAAATTTGTATCGCCATACTGCTTCGGTTCACTTCTAAGATATAAAAATAATGATGTTCGACAACATCAGTATCCTATGTGAACGCAAAGTAGTGTGTACAGTTATTTTCCCATGGAACCATATTGTACAACCATGTTCTTCCATGTGAACCCCCCTAATAGTGCTGATAAAGCTTTGGAGCATCTGGATTACAGTGACACTCAAATTGGTTACAAAAGTTTTATTTTTCGTGAGGTTGGCAGGTTTTGATTATTCGAGAATGTGTTCGGTGATATTTTTTGTTCATTTTATGGTAAATTTTCACAAGAGCCAAAATTATGTGGTTTGAAATATTAATTTACGATTAGACGGTAAACGTTAATAGTCAATGGTCAAAATGTTGCGTCTTAATGTGTGTGCATGTTCCCTATCTGTCACGTGAGAGTATGAAAATCATCGAAGGATGGCTGCGATGCCAAACGATTAAAAAGGATATGAAAATGATTTTTTTCTGACACCGAGCCCTTATTTGACTTTGTGTACATATGTACATGCCATTGAGATTTGATTTTATTAATAATTTTGTCACTTGTTTGACAACAAATTTGTCAGTGATGTTAATTCAGCATAAACCACATCAAAACGTATACTTTTCCAACACATCCCTTAGCTTATTCAAAAGTGGATTGTTTATTCGTAGGTACATACATATTTCATTTTTAGTTTTCGTTTCCTTTTACTTTGTTCACTTAATGAGTCTGAAATATCTACTAAATTAAGATGATTTGTTTAAAGAAACTCAGAAATTATGTATAGCTCTTTTCTGTTTTGGATCTTTAATCATTTCAATTTGTATTATTTTCGTAAGAAATTACATATTTATTTTACTTCTTTTCCAAATCAGCTGATTCTGACACGGGTATAAATGCAAAGCATACCAACTTTAAAATTTAAAGTTAAGGTGTATATGCAGTCAAAAAAGCATTTTATTCGGACTGCTGCACTAATACATTACCAATAAAATACGCCTAGTTTCGTATTAACAGGCCAACAAGTTATAGCAGTTTATAAGAATTAAAAAAAGTAACCACCTGTAATATTCACCTTATTTGGGTGCCGGGCCACAGAGACATTCCGGGAAATTGCAAGGCCGATGAGCTCGCCAAAAACGGAACACTTCTGCCTACTGTTAGACAAAAACATAACATAGGAACACCACTTGCTACATGCAAACATCTTCTCAAACAATATGCTCTAGAATCAACAAATGCTAGATGGTCACAGGGTACCACCTGCCTGGCAACTAAACAAATATGGCCAAGCATAGACCTAAAACGGTCAAAAGGTTTGATCTCCCTGAGCAGACAAAATATAAGCTCTACAATAGGAGTTATAACAGGACACTGCCTCATAGGTAAACATGCTTTGAGGCTAGGAGTCTACACAAATGACTTCTGTAGAAGCTGCATGGACGAGGAGGAAGAGGAAACAGTCCAACACCTTCTATGTACATGTCCAGCACTCTCCAATAGAAGGAATAACTATCTCGGTAATCCCTTCTTCGATAATACCAGTGAACTGGCAACAATCGACACAAAATGTCTCTCTAACTTTATTAAAAGCACGAAATGGTTTGTTTAAATTCATTACTCTCCCATGAGTAACCTCTTTAGTGGTATCACAACGGACCCTTGAGGTCTAAGTGAGTCAACAACAGCTAGACAGCCACTCCAACCTAACCTAACCTAACCACCTGTGTATTATCTCCCAATTTCGGGTTTCGACATACATCTGCCTCTCTCTACTTTTCTGCATTTTGCAGATGCAGAAATATGTAAATCCACTTTTAAAAAGAAAAAATTCTTGGAAATACCAATTTCACAAATATAGCTGACAATTATTTGCATAATTATTAAAAAAATGATACGCAGCGCTCAGGTGACGCTTGGTTGGGTGCGCGATTCGCTCAGGGGCTCAGGCGCAGGCCCCACTCGAGGGGCTTCAACAAATTTTTCATTTTCAGTCTCCTTTCAATAAATACCTAGGTAGGACACAAGGTATATAGAATAAAATGGTATGACATTCGAGATTCTCTATTCCTATCTTCCTCACACAATTGTACGTCATTTGTATCGTGTTTTGATTTTCACATTGCAGTCGTTTATTTCTTATTTGATAGAACTTTGTTTTTTTTTTCTGATTAGGAAATTAATAATTAGTTAAAAAGTGTCTTAATATGGTGATTTGTGCTGTTTTCGGCTGCAATAGTAGCAACGATAAAAGACTTAAGCGAAATCAACTAAACGATATTGAAAAAATAAAATTTTTTCGTTTTCCGAAAGATGAAAGAATGCAAACAGTTTGGCTATTTAAGTGCGGAAGGAAAGACAAATTCAACGTCCAAAATGCATTTATATGTTCAAGACATTTTACTCCTGAACAATATTTGCGGAATTTGATGCACGAAATGCTCAAGTACTCCCCAAAAAATAGTAAAAAACTCAAATTGGATGCTGTTCCAACAATAAACTTGCCTTTGTCATCAGTTGATTCTGAAAGTAAGCGCCAAGAAAGGAAAAACAAGCGGGACGCAAAACAAGCTGTCCAGGAAATTTTGTAGGATATATTTTAAAGCTTCTTTATGCAAGTATTAAAGATTTATATTTTGTCTGAGAAGAAGTTTCGCTGATGGCCAAGGACCAGCAAATCTCGAGGAACTTTCAACAGCTATCACTGATGTCACAGATGTTCAAGATGCACCAGTAGAAGTCTGCGTTGCAAGAATCGACAAATCTACAAACACTGACGATTTAAATGAGACCCTTACGAAGTTGAATAGAATAATACCTAATTAATTAAGTTCGTTTGTCATAAAATTATATGTTATTACAGCACACATGAACTAATGGATGAACTTATTCAACAAAATGAGAGTTTAATTCAAGAAGTTCAAATGCTCCGACAGGAAAGTAAATGCATGGATGGAATATTTACGCCTGGGCAAAGAAGAAAGCTTCAAGCGAATGGCAAAAGGATTAAATGGGAAGTAAATGATATTTCTTTAGCCATCGCCATTTATTCCAGTGGGCCTAAAGCTTACAGGCTATTACTTAAAAGAAAATATCCTTTACCAGCTGTGACTACGCTAAGAAATTGGGCTTCAAAAGTTAACATCAACCCGGGTTACCTCAGCTCTGTATTTGCTTTAATGAGAAATATTAATTTGTCCACCTTCCAAAAAGTATGCGTTCTCATGGCAGACGAAATGAAAATACAGAAGTCGTATGAGTACGATACTAAAAGCGATACACTTTTGGCTCCGGCTAATTATGTTCAAGTGGTAATGGCGAGAGGACTCTTTGAGAATTGGAAGCAGCCTATCTTTTACAATTATGATTGTGCCTTAACAAAAGAAATGTTCAAAACCATTATCAAAAATCTACAATCCAAGGATTATCATGTTGTCGCTGTAGTTTCTGATTTGGGTGGAGGTAACCGAGGACTCTGGAGAAGAATGGGTATAAGCGAAACCCAGCCCTTCTTTTTAAATCCTAGTGACAAGTCAAAGAAAGTGTACGTATTAAGTGACACACCACATTTAATTAAATTGCTTCGAAACCATTTTTTGGACACCGGAGTATTTCTCCATGGTAAGCATCTAACAAAGGAGCCACTTGAAGAGTTACTGGCAAGCCAGTCGAACTCGGATTTAAAAATATCAAGTCGGTTAACCGACACTCACCTGAATGTGAAAGCTGCAAAGAGGCAAAGAGTCAAATTTGCAACGCAGTTGTTTTCTCATACAAACGCGTGCGCTCTTACTAGGCTGGGAACTCTAGGTTTAGCAAAATCCAAATATTGGAATGAGTTGTCTGTTTTGTGTAAACAGGTTAGTTAAATTTCTATTCTTTATTTTAATATATGTATGTATAACGTCGGTAATTTCATCACTTTTTTCCGCAGGTTAATGATTGGTTTGACATATTCAACGCAAGAATTCCAAAAATTGACTCGCGCCCAAGAATGGCAGCTTTTGGCCTAGAACTTGAACTTCAGGATGAAATTTTAACCCAAATAGCATCCACTATGAGAACTATGCGAGTTGGAAACCACAAGTCACTGATCCCATTTCAAGAAGGAATACTTACTAATATCAGTGCACTCAGGATGATGTTCAGAGATCTTCAGCAAGAATACCAGATATCATACTTGTTAACATACCGTCTAAATCAAGACCCTTTGGAAATGTTTTTTGGTGTGATGAGAGCGAAGGGCGGTCTTTATGATCATCCCACAGCGTTACAGTTTAAATATCGTCTCCGAAGGTACATTCTTGGTAGAAATGAAAGCATCGTTTCACAATATGCAAATGTTGAGGCTGATAGTGGTGAACAACTACAAATGGATGTGAGTGATGGGCTGATTAATAAATCAAATGTCGAAGAAGAAAATGCGATAAATCCTTCCGAATCCGAGTTTAGTTCCGAACCCGTCATGACATCCAGTTTACTTACATGTCTTGTGGACAAAGATGAAACTGCAGAACCGGCACTTGAAATGTGTGAGTTGGAGTACGATGCTTTAGAGTACCTAGCAGGATACATTCTTAATCGCCTCAAATCCAAAATTCCAAATCTGCTGGAAAGATATTGCGAGCAAAAATTCTCTACATCTTTCACATGGACAGATCAGGTTTCAGAAGGGGGCTTGCGAAAACCAAACGAAAAATTTGTGCGGACTCTAATGCATCTCGAAGATATATTCAATAGCTACAATTCAACAACATTGAAAGTTGGATCTGGTTTTATAAAAAACCTTTTAAGTTTGGCTGAGAAAATTGAACTCGAATTCGAAATAAAAAAGTTGTTTTTTCGTTGCAAAATGTTTTTTAAAATTCGGATATTAAACAAAGATTTGACCGAAAATTTGAATTCTAAAAAAAGAAAACTGAATAAAATTCTGAATTAAATGTTCTTGTTTATTTTTTTTTTTTTTACAGCATGTTGAATTTTTTTCGATGTTTTTTGAATAATTTATTTGTATCTCAACACATTTGATATTCTTAATAATTTAATTTCATTATTAGGTTTCTATCAAAATCGTCAAATAAACAAAACAGAATTTCACGATACACATGACGTAAGCATGTGTGAAGGAGATGGAGCTAGAGAGTTCGGAGTGTCATACCATTATATTCTATATACCTTGGGTAGGACACAAACTCACATAATTTTTATTTGTTTGAAAAAAAAATGATCCATCTTACCCCGAGGCCACACGAGGAAGTACAAGTACTGACTGCAAGTTGCAACATATACACACCAACTTGTGTACTAACACAAATATAACTAGACAACTTGCTCGTCAACTGGCATTGAAGTTTGAAAAAATGCAATTTTTTTACAAAAACGTCTAAGCTTGAAATAATTTTCTTAGGGCTGAAATTTTTACGAAGTTTTTTCCACAAAAACAGGTTTTTTGTAGGTTCTTAGAGCAAAAAAGTTTGAAAAAATGCAATTTTTTTACAAAAACGTCTAAGCTTGAAATAATTTTCTTAGGGCTGACATTTTTACGAAGTTTTTTCCACAAAAACAGGTTTTTTGTAGGTTCTTAGAGCAAAAAAAGTTAAAAAGTTGGCAAAACATTTCAAGTCACTACAACTGGGTGAACTGAAGTAAAAACTGCAGAATATCAGGCGTTTTCTTTTTTAGTTCAGAGCAGAGCCCGTTGTCAGAAAATAAATTGTGTTTCTTTTTTATTTGAATATGTGCTTCCTTTTTGTTTTGAGCATGTTCTGAGCGTGTCCAGAGTGCGCTCTATGATCTCATAATAAAATAACTGAGCAGACAAATATAAATGCTTAACACAAATATTTGACAGGTCGAAATTAAAAAAAATAATGACAGCTAAGTGTTTAGATGTGTTTCAAAAACAACTTAAAACGCTTGGTTCTGATAATGTTCAGAACATGCTCACTTACGTTAAACAAATCCTTATTTATAAAATACTTTCTTAGCCGTTTTAGCTACGCCTTCCTTATGTCAAATATACTACCAAAAAAAGTCACAAGTCTAAAACTCTGGTTATTATAAACGTAAGCAAACCCCAGCTGATTTCCATTATTATTCATTTTATTATATAATTGTATGCATATCGGAAATTGGATACATTAAAAATTGAATTGTATAATGTTCAAATCCTATAAATGAATTTACCAACCACATTGCGTCCCCAATACCGTACAACTATTAGAGCGTTTGAGAAATGTAAATTATGTATTATTTATTATTATGCATCTATCTATCCATTTTATCTTAGTAACAATCGGAAAAAATTGCTTACACTCCTTTTTGTAAATTTCACACGATGTCATGTCAAAATGACATTTAGATACTAAACGGCTTTAAGCCTCCTATGAACCCAGTCTTAGCTTATTCCGCCTCTATTCCTCATGTTTTTTTTATAAATAAGCTTTTCAGGATTAGAGTCGTTGTAAAGTCGACTTAACTTTACTGATTTAAACGAGTTAGTAAATATGGCTATTTTAGAGAGAAGAAAAACTACGAAAATGTACACGAACGTTTTTAAACAAAAATATCTTCCTGTGCTTTTATTTATTGATTTTCAAAATTTGTTGTCACAACCCATTTGAGATTTTCTACTAAATATCAATTAATTAATTTCTACAGAATTTACAGAAATGGGGAAATAATTTAGTCTCTCGTGAACGCTTTCTTCTACGCAAACGGACCTAATATTTTTAAATATTTCATTTTCAAGATAGTGAAGTTGAAGTAATGAAGAAAACTACCGACGGTGAAAATAAATCTTTTTGTGTAATTTGAAGCAACAAATGTAAGATAGCTATGTCCCCTATTACACATTACCTCATGAGACATGTCTCATTTTTGACTTTCCTTTTAAATTTGTATCCCGTGAGGCAAAAGCTATTACACGTTGACTCATGTCTCATGAGGCTCATGTCTCAAATTTGACAGTTGTTCGTATTTTTTAATGCACAACACAACAGGGGTATTCATGTAAGCGCGGAAAACCCTCGTAAACCTCGTAAACCAGATAATTTTATCTCCGCAGAAACGAGCTGTCAAAATTTGCATGGGAAAAAGTTTCTGCAAATCGCATAAAATTATCTCACAAATTTGCTGCGGAAAGTGCAGAAATAAACCTCGTAAACTAAAGAAGTATGGATTCTGACTTTTAATTTGACATTTCGCAAAATATTTCCCACATTTACGCAAGTATTTCTTAGGGGGTGTTCATGAAAACATGCTGCGGAAAGTTATATCTTTCTACAAAGCGGAAAATTATCTCGTTACATGAATACCCCTAACATAAAACGAATTTGAGAAAAAGAAACGTCAAAATGAGACTACTAAAAATCAGTCCGGTACTCACCGGGAATATTTTTTTGCATCTCATTTCCTCATATCTCATAGGGGACTATCAAACGTTAAAAAGACAGTTTTTTGCCATGTGAGAAAACTATCATTCGAGAAAATTACCATGGGAGAGGTAAATATCATGCGTAATAAATGCCATGCGATTGACATAACATTTCTTTTTCTTAGAAGGGAGCAGAAAAAGGGATTTGATGTCAGAATCCAAGTCAGAAGTGTTCACACGTTGACACAGATCACAGATCAACATATCCATGTCATTTTTAATGACAATGAGAATTCAATCGTCTAATCTTCTGGCTCTAGTAAATACAATTTAAAAATCCGTTATATACTCAAAACCTAAACAGATGATTAACACGACTGTCACAAGGCTTGTGCTAAGACTAACGAAACAATAAACAAAATCAAATTTAGCTCTATGCTATATTTTTATCACCGTGAAATTGTTAAAATTTCTATCGAAAACTTGCAAGATTATAAGGGTATTCATGCAATGAGATAATTTTCCGCTTTGTAGAAAGATATAAATTTCCGCAACATGTTTGCATGAACACCCCCTAAAAAATACTTGCGTAAATGTGGGAACTATTTTGTGAAATGTCAAATTAAAAGTCAGAATCCAGGTTTTTTCTTTACTTTCCGCATCAAATTCGTGAGATAATTTTGTCATATTTGCAGAAAGTTTTTCCAATACAAATTTTTAAAGCTCGTCTCTGCAGAGATAAAATTATCTGGTTTCCGAGGTTTATTAGGGTTTTCCGCGTTTACATGAATACCCTTAATGAGTGAACACGCCAAATGGAAAATGAAATATGCGTGCACATTCGCCTCTCAACAACGGCTTTAAAAATCGCAAAGTAATATTGCATCGTTTAAAAGCAGTTAAGCAGTGGGAAGGAAATGAAAACAAAATTATACCATTTTATTTGTATTCGAAAAAAACAAAGTATCCGCACTTCAGTACCGACAATGGAAGAACATGAACTCCCCACGGCTGTCAAAATAAATACGCATACTCACCACATTTGCGCGACAACAAGAATCTGTCAATTTCAACTTTCAAGTCAGCATCAGCAAATCAACAAAAAAGAATTGCAAATAAAAAACACAAAAATGCAAATATAAAATGGAGCGAATCGTTTTGGGAATATCAGCAATAAATTTCAATAACTCTAGTGAAATTTTTACTGAAAAACCGTAAATAATCAAAAGTGTATATCCGGCCAGTGTGTTAACAGATATTTTTACATTTCAGTGCTGTTTCCAACGCCGCATTCGCTTCCCCCATCGATAATTGTTGGGCCCCTACAACAGAATCCTTTTCATTCACAATGGCTACAACTCGAGCGATTACTGATGACGGAGATGAACCTATTGAATCGCCGGCCTTTACTGCTGGCGAATCATCCGATCAAACTGACTCTGAATCAACTCCACCGCGGCAACGGCGGAGTCTGCCTCCTCGGATGGCCAAATCCAAGGAGAATTCCTTGTTACGGATTAAAAGGCGTTCGATTATGAAACCAAGACGAAATCTGAATGTTGAAATCAAGAAAATCTACTTGGACAACAAGGTCAAGGGTAACTTTCGGCCTTCGAATTTGGAAACTATATTCGAGGAACCCACACCTGACAAAAACAAACACCTCTGTTTCATCGGAGCGAAGAAAATCAAACGAAGTTTGTCCTGTTCGGACGGGCTGAATGTAACCAAAACGACGGTCAAGTCCCGGAGAAACAAAATTAAAAAAACATTCGGGCGACGATTCGCCTTGAAGAAGATCTCTCTGGACGACTTCATTGATCGACTGAATGCCAGCTTCGAGGAGAAACCAACAGTTTCGACTCAAAGCGTTCCATCAATACCCACCGAGGAAAAGTCTGAAGGATTACCTAATTCGAGAGTAGAAGATGAAAATGAGGCTGATGAAATGGAATGCAGTGATGAAATGTTGCTTTCAGCATAGAATAAAGTGCCTTCACCTTGTAGCTCATCCTGCAAAATCGATTGGGGTTCATTTTTGCAGGTGTAGATAAAGAGAGACTGCAGTTGGGGTTTATTTTAAGACTTATTCCAAAGTTGTCAAACTATTTTGCTTTTTCTATGGATTTTAGAAGATACCTACTATACACCAATTTATTTTTTTTTTTATTTTGAACCAACCTCCCCATCAACTCTCCATGGATTATTATAAAAAAAATATATACGTATTTGTTAAGTGTTTATAGTAAACTGTATTGACTTTGTTGTTATTTAATGAGCTGGGATGAAAATTTTCGTGTGCGTAGACTAGGGTCCATAATGCGAACGTAAAAAGGGAATATTTGATATAGTAGGTGTGGTTTTCCTAAACCTAAAATAATTAGACGTACGAAATAAGGGTTTTTCTATTTATTTTAAATGCAAGAATAATTTATTATCACAGACAATTTTCAAGACTTAGCCCTTAGAGTCTCGATTATATGGACATTTCTCGCACAACTCAAAACAATTCTAACTTTCATTTCATCAAATTTGAATCACTGCGACAAATATAATTAAGCAACGAATCTTAAAAAAGAAATTATTCCCACTTCATGACAAAAAAAGTGAATCTGTTGAGGAATTCAGCCCTGTCACGGATTCCATCGTAATCGGAAACTTGTTATGAATCCCGAAAAGAACTGTCACAAAATCAATCGTAGTGGAAAACTCATACAAATTGTTGACAGCTTTTTTCGGGATTCGAAAAAGTTTCCGATTACCATGGAATTCGTGATAGGGGTGATTGTGTTTATATGTAATTGTGACTGTGGGTCTTCTAAGATCTCAAAAGGTCTAATCAGTGGTTTGAAAATAAATTGTATGTATATACATACATAGGTGGTTATATATGTATTTCACTGTTTTTCAGCAAAAAAAATTTTAATACCAAATGTATAGTAAAACGCCAGGGGCAGAGATCCGGGGGTGTCAATCTCTAAGTGAATACACAAAGCTTTAACATTCTTTTTCATATTAAGAGATTAAAAATAAAAATGGAGTTCAAAACCCTTTTTCTGTTCTTCGCTCAAAACGGATTTGTTTTTAAATATTCAAAAGCATTTGTCCAAACTGATTGTACACTTTGAGCAAATGTTAAAAAGTTTATACCTAGGCCAAAAACAACTTTGCAACTCTTAACCTTTCCATTGTGCGTATTGTCGGCCGAAATGGAAGGGACTCTTAATTTTCTAGCAAGTCCAAAAGGCTATAATAAAAAAGAATTTTCACGACAGGGGATACTTTTCGAGGATTTCGCATTTCTTCGCAAGAGGTAGTACCCCTGAGAGACATTTTTTTTATTTCTAGGTGGAAGCGGCTAGGTAGCGAAACCAGACCTTCCGCCTGACAGTTCAACGCACTAGCTATTTGCATAGAAGTACTAGCAAGGCATTGTCTTTCCCAATTAAAATTTCCGGGGCATTTATCATTGCTCATGGGTATTTTTCTCATACAACGGTTTGTAGGGTGAAGAAAAACGACAACATCAAATCGGTTCTCTAGATAATCACCCTTATTCCGATAGTCGTTTTACTAAAACGCCAGTAAAACGACAATTCTCTAGAAATGAAAATTGGAATTTTATCGAAACGACTATCGTTATAATGCTTATAAAAATGAAGAACACAGAAAACGCTGCCCTTTTCGTATTATTTAAACACCAAAAGGTATCTCTGAAGCCTTCTCGTTTTAAAGGTGTTTTATTGAAACGACTACCGGAATAAGGGTGAATATAGTAACTCTGTGATAAAAATAAAGAGTCAAGAGTCCAAACAAATATCTATGTTTCATCGGTATTTGTTTTTTAAAGGGATAATTGGTGGGTTTAGGCTTTTCAAACTGATAAATGTATTTTGTTACAGTCCAAGCATATAAAACATGAAATAACAAACGAATTTTTGAACTGGTTTGTTCGATAATCTTTAACATAAATTGTCGTGACACTGATTCAGAGTAAGGACTCCAACGAAAGTTGTTTATCTGCTTGGATTTTTTGATTTTAATTGAATACTAACACTGCTCATAAAAACAAATTTAAAACAAAATATAAATAATTGTTCTCCCTTTAACAATATTGATAAATATCATTTTTGTAGTATATTATATGATACAAGCACAATCAGAAAGAAAACTGTTTTGGTATACTTCGAACCTTGAAGGAATATCAAATCTAGTAGTAGAGTTTTTGTTTCAAAATCTTGCTAAATAAAAACACTTTGTCTCATGGCATTGTAGCGGCCGAAAGGCAATTATGTCTAACAAAGTCGATTTAAAACAAAGTTTTGGGCGTCTTCAATTAAATTAATATTTACCTTAAATTGTATCCCGAATTTAGAAGTACAAATCCACCTCATTTGTGTTATAAATTCAAATTGATATCAAATTTAAAACGATTTTAACCAATTAACACACGGCCTTACCTAATTTTTTTTTTAAATATTTGTCGACCAAGGCATAACTAAATTAACACCTGCTAACAAGTGTGTAAAGAAGCGAATAGTGTTGTTTTTTTATTTTATTGAAGCTCTATTAATAAAAAAACACTATCCAACAAACAAATTTGATCAAAATCACTTACAACGTTCTCAAAAAAGTCGAAAATCTATAAAATGGTTCTATGAAGTAACTTGTTAATCTGTCAATGATTGCTATAACTGGCTTATCAAAAAAAATAAAGTCAGCGCTCCACTAATTTCTTCTAATGATGCATTCCAACGAAAGCTATAACTAGGGCCTAACTCTGATAATATGGCGGGTACCTTTATTTATGTTCTTAAAGAATTAAAAATACGTGTGGAAGAAACTATCCAAAAACGATTTTGTTTTAAGTCAAAAGAATCATTTAGCATATGTATATACATATAAACAGAAATTTTGAGACTCATTTCTTCGTCTTTGCTATCATCGAGTCTATACAAAATTCCAATAAGAAGATCTTAGGAAAATGTTGTACAGGATGAAATAAAAACCTTCGAAAAAGTCTAAAAATTAAGAAACTCGTAGGTATGCATATAATGAAATCTAAACCCAAAATCAAACGCCCACACTCATGACCTGTTTCTTACTCACCCTGATATACCATAACGTTAAACTCTCTATTCGGCACTTCGGACCATTGTATAATATCAGCCAACTTCTCTTGTCCCAACTAGAAAACCAACTAGGACGGTCTAAATCACTTTTTTAAAATCTTTAACAGGTCACTATTTGTTCTCGATAGTGACGGTAATGCCAGTGATGCGTATTTTTATTCGTAACATAATAAATAAGGATTATAAAACCTAAAGAAAAGTCTTGGTTCGATACTACCTATGAAGAAGTTATCATGTTCAAAGAAGTAAGTTTCCGTTCTAACAAAGCCAACCAAACTAGGTAAAAGCGGAAAAAGTATAAACAAGTTAGAAACCATTGCAACACTGTTACAAAAAGAACCAACTTCTTATATGACTAAAAACTTAGGCAAAAAATCCTGCAATGTCCCAAAGGTATTAGAAATTTCTGGTAATTTGTCAACAAAAAATTGAACTTCATCTTCGGCTCCAAAGCTCATCTACAACGAAAACCCGATAACTAGCTCTTCATATATGAGCAAAATGTACCCTTTATACCATTGTTCTTGAACGGCACCTCTATCCAAGAAGCCGAAAAGCTCTCAGTACTCAGTATGTGTGTCAACGAGGGTCTTCGTTGGAAGGACCATATTATCGATACCGCTTAGGATTTCTATATCGATGTAAAACATTCTCACCCCTTCTGATCTGGCTACAATTTAAAAGGCTTTAATACATCCAAAACTCGAGTATAATTCACATCTTTGGGCAGGTGCAGTCCAAAATTCTTTTGATTTATTGGATAGAATCCAGAACAGATAAGAAACAGAACGTTAAGACTGATAAGAAACAGAGCTATCATGAAATCATTCCCATCTCTTGAACAATGGCGAAATATTTTATGTCTTTACTTGTTTTATCGCTTCTTTCACAAGCAATGTTCACACGAAGTAGTCAGTTGTATTCCTTCCCTAAACCAGTTCACCCGTGATACAGTGATAATGCTAATCAGTTTAACCAGTGGCCGTGGCACGGTGGTTGTGTGCTCGCCTATCAACCTCATGATCACAGGTTCGATCCCTGCCGTCATCTATGTCGTTTTAATTCCATTAAAAACCTTCTAAAAATTGTGATCAATGGGTTGCTGGTTTACTCATTACATGTTTTTCAGGCATAACACTAACAACATGTAATTGAGTTAAACTAGTATCCCCAACAAGGATGAACACGAATAAAATAATGTGAATTATAAGCGACATAGAAATAAGACACGGCATTTCTCCGCTTTAGCGCAGCCGCCATCCCTGGAGATAAAAATATCTTAGACAACCACCAACAGTCTCAGAACATCGTGCCACACATCTTTCCTATTCTTCTTTCTCTTCATTAACTTCACGCCCGCGCTGTGTTAAAACATTTAAAGGGTAATCATAATCCCTTGAGCGCGCGTAGATTATAAAAAAAAACACCTCAGGCCTAATTTTAGTCAAGTTCTTAGTCGCACAACACGATTGTGGAATATTTTACCCAGCACGGTTTTCCTTGCCATTTCAATTTGTAAACATTCATCGACACCTCATTTCTCTCCCTTTCTAATTTCCCCATCGCTCCTGCTTGATTTAACATTCTAAAAAAAGTTATTAAATTTGCACATTAAATTTTGAAAGTAGATAATGCCTTGACAGTCTTGACTATTAAGTTGCCTTTTATTGAACTAGACAAGAATGTATCACTTCCCAATCCCAATCATCCAATCAATTTAGCCTAATAAGCTGTTTAGTGCTTATTTTATAAATTTAAGAAAATTTTGAACTATCTGATTTTGTAATTTTTAAATTTAATACTCGTACAACATTCTTTATAGAGTTGTCTTCAGGCTTTGAATCTCCGATCCCATCTTTGCAAGTTCGGGAGTTCCTCAAGGGAGCCATCTCGGTCCTTTAATTTTTGTCTTAACAATCAACGACGTCATTAGTATTAGTGATTCAACTGTCTCTATCTACTGTGATGACATGAAAATAATAAAGGTCATTTCTTACCCCTCTGATTCAATCTTACTCCAACAAGATCTTGACTCATTTCAGACTTTGTGCGACAAAAATTTCTTAAAACTCAATGTTGTAAAATGCCAATCCATAACTTTCACCCGTAAGCGATTACATCTTCCCTTCCGAACTTATAGTCTCCACTATGTTGCCATTCAATCTGTCTGTTCTATTCGTGAAATAGGAGTTATTTGCGACACTCAGTAGCCCATTTTGATCATATTAATAACAAGGCCAACTCATCCCTTGGTTTCATAAAACGTTGGTCTAAAGAATTCTCGAATCCCTATGTCACTTAATCCCTATACAGCACCTTCGTTAGGCCCCCCTTGAATACGCTAGCCAAGTCTGGTCTCCCCATCAGTACTCTCACTCTCAAAGAATCGAAGCTATACAACGCAGATTTCTTCGATTGGCACTCCGCGGTCTTCCTTGGTCTGATAATTTCTAATGTTACCACTAAACCTTCCAAAAACGCCGCCGAGTAGCCGATATTCTCTTTCTACACCAGCTTTTAACAGGGACCATAAACTCACCCTTTTTTCTAAAAATGATTTCAATTTATACTAATCCACGAAATGTAAAGACATGCTCCTCTCTTTCGCCTTCCTCATCATCGTACAAATTACGGTCTCTTTAAAACTATCTCAAGAATGTTGTTGAATGTAGCTTACAACGAACATAATACCTTTGCTTCCTCCCAAAGAAACAATCTCTACAACTCATCCTAAGACCCCTAAACTCCCCCAATAATTAGTTTAAAATTTATTTTTTAAGTTTTTTTTGTCATTAAAAACTAGCCTTCGGGCCCAAGCTAATATATAAAATAAAACTAAAAAAAAACATAGATTTAAGTCTAGATTTAAGTTTTTTTGTTGTTAGCTTGTATTTAAGCCTAATAAATAAATTAAACTTTTGTACCATCACAAACAAATTGATAATTATTCTAAATCAACTAACAAATTTAACGACCAATAAAGTTGAACATTTGCCAGATCAATGACATTGCACGACTTACTAAGCTTCCGAAATCACATTACTAATCGTCAATACCTAGGTTGATGTACATACAAATTCTTCAATAATAATTTATTCATCGACACGCGCCCAAAACATGTTTTTCAATCTAAACAAACACACAGTGTAAATAAATATAATCAAATTAACAAAAGTTAATATCCCATAGCACGGAGAAAGCTTGGCTTAAGCCTGGATAGTCGAGTGTCAATCAGTTTAGATTCAACATGTGGGTGAAAACAGTGTTAGCTTTGACATTATTTTGTTCAGTTCATGGAAAACATTTGACAGATTTTATTATAAACCTTAAAATTGTGGGCGGACAGGAGGTTGTGCCGCATTCATATCCGTATCAAGTTGGTATCGCAATTCGAGAGCCAAGAGAAAAGACTGGATGGTGTGGGGGAGCTCTGATATCTGATGAGTTTGTTTTAACTGCTGTTCATTGTTTGAAAGGGTATATTTGAAAAGCGTAATACACTCAAGATACTCGTAATTATAAAAATCAAACCTTTTTCTTTGAAGAATCCAATTAGCAACCCTTTACATCGGAGCTCATGACGTTCGTAATCTGTCAAATACCATGACAATAGACGTTTTACCAAGAAATATGCTTCTACATCGTCTGTGGACACCCAGGTATGCGGTTAACGACATCGCACTGATACGACTACCAGAACCCATTCCATTGAGTGGTAAGATTTATTCTGCCTTAGTATGACCACTGACCAAAGAAATTTAAATATAATTTAAATTCTTGCAGATTCCATCCAACCAATCGCTCTCCCAACCCCACAGACAGTTGTCTCACCTGGACAAACGCTTTTGGCCACTGGGTGGGGACGTACAACAAGCAATACCTCCATTGCTCGACCTTCAAAATTGCACTTAGTTAAATTGAGAGTCGAACCAGATGCCTCATGCAAGAATCTATTCTTCTACTACCATCCAACGTTGAACCTTTGCCTCGAGGGAAATGCCGAGAAAACTACTTGTTTCGGTGACTCTGGTGGACCGATTGTTACCACAAATGAGGAAACTGGGACGCATGTTCTGGTTGGCATAACATCTTATGGGCGAAAATGTGAAAATGTGTCAGTACTTACGAAGGTGGCGGCATACCTTGATTGGATTACACTTACAACAACAACTGGGCAGCAGTAGGGGTTATATAAAAAAAATGGTGTAACTGTCACAATTTAAAAAAAGGAATAACGAGTATCTTGTAAATAAAGCCGATTTTTCTATTTCACATAGATTTGAACTTGCACTAATTTTAACGCTGTCTTAGGTTCAGTATTTGAGTGCATATGTACATATATACATATGTAGATTTTGTTCACCAAAAAGTAACATTTTGAAATATTTTTGGTCAGTATTCTTGAATAAGTCGAAGGGACTATGCCTTTATATTACGTTTTCACCAAGAGTAAATCCGGGATTTAAGTGGATTCACCATAAATCTTCTTTAAATCTCGAAGATTTAGCATAAAAATTTATTTCGTAAATCTAGAAGATTAGAAATAAATCTCTACTAAATCTTCATAGGATCGATCGGTCGAAGTTCGAACTGACCTAACATCCATACGGTGCTAAGCTATCTCGATGATTTTTCATCGTTTGGCACAAATGAAACTTTCTTTCTCTCGCTTCTACTTTATAAGAAAAAATGAAACAACATTAGCATTTTGATAGATGCTGTCAAAGTTAATCTTCTTATTAATCTTTCAGTGCGGTGAAAACACCACATAAATCTCTTGCCTTAAATCTCAGATTATCTTTTGGTGAAAACGTAGTACGAGTATTACTCAAGAGGATTGTACGAATCTGTTACTGTTCACCGTTGGAGTGGCAATCGTTGATGTATAGGCAAGGTGCCCATCTCTGTTTGTTCCTGCTCTTACAAGAAACACGTGCATCGTTCAGTCGTTTTCTTTTGTTCTATCATTTTCGTCCATGACACGTTTTATGTCTTTTGACCGTGGTTAGAGGCGATTTCCAATCTCGTGGTCCGGCTGGTTGTTAGAGAATAGGAATTTTCAAGCCATTTGATAGTGTTAAAAAATGTTAACAGGTTTTTGCTTGGAACGTCAGAGAGTTTCTTCAAGTCAATGAAGAAGTGTCTCTCTAGGAGCCTGTTTCTCATATGATAGCGCAGAGCAGTGACACAGTTAGTATCCTCATGTATCTCCTCATAGCTGCATTCTCTGCTTAAGTCGTCTATATTAAGTTTCATCTTTTTCTAGTTGGTTGTGTCGGCTGGAAATGCTCACGAAAAGAGATAAGAGACTTTTTACTCAATTGGATGTTAAAAGGTGCGTTTTATTATCTACGGATCTATGTGGATCCGGATCTGGATTAATTTTTAACATGTATTACAAAAACAATTTGGGATCCTGTTCTCTATCTGGATCTATTTTAAAGATCCAGAAATTAGTTCTTTTTCTGGCGAGTAGGTGGCTTTTTATGGTAAGGTAGTGTAAACTACAGTATAAAGAAAAAAGACATCACACATTTGAAAATCAACAATCATAAGCAAGAGGGAGATGAGCATACAACCCTACTGTCACTATGATCCGTATCGTTTTATTTTCGAGGGTTAATCTAAATGGATCTTTGCCGATAATTGGTGCGTTTTATTATTCACAAATCTATCTGGATCCGGGTCTGAATCATCTCTTGAAAATAAAACGATACAAATCTTAGGTGACAGCAGTGTTATAAGCCCGTCTCTTTTTATCCTTGGGTTTTTAAATTTTAAATTATTTCTTGTCTTTTTTCTTTACACTGTAGTTTACACTACCTTACCATAAAAAGCCATCTACTCGCCAGTGTAATAACTAATTTTTGGATCTTTGAAATAGATCCCGATAGAAAACAGGATCCCAAATTGTTTTTGTAATACATGTTAAAACTTAATCCAGATCCGGATCCAGATATGTAGATTTGTGAATAATAAAACGCACCTAATAAAACGCGGCTAATGTCGGTCTTTTGTTTGTTGAAACTATGCCAAAGTCTTCTGGTTATATCACAGGTATCAAGCGAGCTCCATTTCTGGTTTGTTGTAGCTAGAACTATGCTCTCGATTATCTACTGAAGATTACATGGTGGAACCCTGAACTGTTGTGTCTGCCTAATTAATCTAAAGTGTTGATCCTATTCTTGCCAGCTCTTCATCGCTTTTATTACCTGGGATGCCAAGAACCTTTAGCTTTTTGCGACAGCAAGTAACAAGCTCTGATTTGATGTCAATCGCATAAATCGCTTCTATTGGATATCAATAAGAAAGCGTGTGGTATTGCCATCATTGAGACTTGTTTAGCAGCTGTCATCACTGCCAAAACCTCAGCTTGAAAGTCATAGTAATCAGGAACTGAATGAGCTGGCAAGTCCTGCACCAACACCAGTATCCATCATGGAACCTTCGGTATTGCTATTATCGATTTGCAGATTGATTCTTTGATTTGACAGTCCTCTTTGCTAAGAAAGGCAGTCGTAAACGGCTTGTAAAAGTCTAAACGGGGTGGAAAAACCAATGTGAATTTTTTTCCTCAAACTTAAAACCAATTTTTTGGGTACGTAAATAATCATTATTTGAATTAGACATTATGAAATAAGTAGAATTTTTATTAGAAACTCATATTTGCCTGAAATAAATGCTATGAACGCCAGGCACGTTTAGTTTCAGCAGGATGGCGCCACATGCCACTTAGCTTGTGAAACAATGGCTTTATTGCGTGACAAATTTTCTTGGCGAGTGATCTCTCGACAGTCGACATGCAGATTTCAATGCTTCATCAACAAGAGCTGTTATTTGCGAAATACAATCACAATTATGCCAAAACGAGATGTAAGCTTTCATCAAAAGAATCATCTTTTGTCAAGATGCAACAAAAAAGATTGGCTGAGGGAACAATTAACAACACCCTTGAAACAAATATCATCAAGTGGTAATGGATCGAGAACAAGAGAAGGGGTGGTGCAGGAATCTTTGGGCCTAGAATTAAACTTTCCATACCGATGGGGCA
This sequence comes from Chrysotoxum bicinctum, assembly GCA_911387755.1. Lineage (NCBI taxonomy): Eukaryota > Metazoa > Arthropoda > Insecta > Diptera > Syrphidae > Chrysotoxum > Chrysotoxum bicinctum. The sequence goes on along the minus strand of OU426989.1, from coordinate 183,189,410 downwards.
GTTCACTAGTGTTTTCCAACCGGATGTACAAGACATAGAGAAATTCGTGTATCGTAATCTACAAAAGAACTATCCCAACCAGAGCATTGCCATCATTTCAGATAGCCAAGCTGCACTCAAGTCACTGAGCTCCTATGACATTAGCTCTTAATTAGTGTGGGAATACAAAAACAAGCCAAAATAACATGGCAAACAAAATAGGTTCACACTTGATTGGGTACCTGGTCACGTGGGTGTTCATGGAAACGAAAAGGCAAACTCCTAAAGCAAAAATAGGCCCATCAAACTATTTTACTGGAGCTGAGGTCTATTGCGGAATACGAGGAAGCGACCGATCTATCTTCTCTTAAGGTACGAGTATGTCAAATACTAAAATTTCTGAAAAAAATAGATTTGGAGGAAGAATTGTAAGATGAGCAAGCTCAGGTGGGGGAACAATAGATTTCTAGTTCGCAGTGCAAGTTCCTAATATATTATTCATTCATTCATTCATTCATCAAGATGAAACCAGAGTCGAGGAGATCATTCGGCAGATTTTGTATTTTGTTGTAAGTCGCAGAGTTTGTACAAGTAAATTCCGTTTTTTGTTTTTAATTATTTAAAATGAAACCGCTTGTTGGATTACCATTTATATTGTGAATACAGTATTAAATGCGATATTTGAACAAGCCTTTTTGTTTTACAATTTATTTCTAGTTCTGATTTCTGGTATTTGAAGCAGTGCTCAAAATAATTTTGTTAAATTTGATTTCTGTAAATTTTTTGGGAAAAATGTTAAGCTCTTTAAAACGATAAATAAATATTAAGTATACAAATACGAATTTTCGTAAAATTTTTGTAAGTTTTCCATTTTCAAACGAAGAAGAATTAAAATTAGGGCCAGTTTAACAAATAAAAAAAACTTTGAGAAAGTAAAACATAAAAATATATTTAAAAGCTTATAATATTATATAAATAAGGAACCGATACAATTTAATATAAATCTATATTCTTTCGATTTCTCTTTTTAAAATTATTAAATTTAAAAAAAAACTCAGAATATCTGAGAAATAAACATAAAGCTTAATCATGCTCAGTGGATGTTTCAAAATTTGGCTGTGAGGGAACTGGGTGCTTCAAACATACATTTTATTATTTAAAACAAAAATATATTACTATACTACTAGATACAATTTTGCCCAAAAGAAGACTTTGAATATAAAATGTTTCTACCTAAAGGGTAATGTGTATGCCAAGAAGTGAGGGTGCTGGGTCTTTCTTTCTTCAAACCATAAGCTAAACATATTTCCAAACTATAATCCCAATTTTAATAAATGTCAAAGTTAAATAAGATCAGAAATCAGAAATTTGCTATTGCGCAGCGCCACTTAAAAACGCAACTTTGACAGATCGTTTTTATATACTAAAGAACCAGCAACAATTGAAAATTATTACCGCGGATATTCTGTGTTGGAAATCGAACATTTAACAGCACTAACGCCGATTTTCATTGTCACCAGCCAAGCTGTGTGTACTTAAAGGGATAAATTCAAGTCAACATATTCACTATTAAATTTTTCTGTGCCAGTGAGACAACGCAACTGTGAAAGTACCGATATTATCGCTGCCCTAAGTCTATAAGTTCAAAATGATCCGTTTACAGGAATTCGAAATCCCTTCGTTTAGATTGTTCGGAATTTTGCTTAAAAATCTTAGTCAATATTCTAACAAGATAATATAAACTCAAGAACTGAAACGAGCGAAACTTGTTAATCCTTCGAAAAGCCGAAAATTGGAAAAAGATTTGAAGAAAATCCTGAATTTAGCTTTTTTGTACCTCTTAAAAAAACCCTGTATAAGAAATGTTTATTATAAAAAAACCTTGTAGGATAATTTCATTTTTGTGTTTGAACAATTTGGGATGCAAAAAAATATACAGTACAATGTACAGTACACTACGGACTGTCAACTTCTAATTGTACAGCTCTAGAAACCTGAACACAACCTTAGATTCATTCTAAAAATGAAAAGAAAATGAAGATTGTTCAAGCTTAACAAATTGTGTCGGACTCTTTACCAAATCAAATAAACGTTAGAGTACACAACATAGTCTGAACTTCATAAAATTTTTCCGTCGAACTTATTAAGCCAGAAACGTTATCAAACCTTAATTAATTATGACCATATTGCAACATAAAATATTTGTCAACCTTGAAAATTCTATTACACTTAATTGTTAAATCTTTTTCGTAACATACCTATATTGTGGCGGCTAGGAGGTCAAGTTGCATTTTTAGTTCATATCTATTGCATTCGATAACATATTTTCTTATCGAATTTCGATATTTTTATGGTCAACTCTATTATCAAATATTACAAAAAGGCAGCAGTAAGGTTTATCCATTCCTATATAAATGGGACTATTTTAACAAAACTTGATTATTACCTTCTAACACTATGAAGATTTTGACTGTATTTTTGCTTTGTGTAGCTTTTGTGGCTTCAGAGAATCAAAACCACCAAAACCAAACGCTTCCTCCAGAGCATATTGAAACCAATTTTACTCTAAAACATAGAAATTCTTCATTTCTTGGATCTCGAATTGTTGGCGGACAGAATGCTAAAAAAGGTCAATTTCCTTATCAAGTCGGCCTTCAAATACATCTTAGCGAAGAATCTTCGTTTTGCGGTGGAACATTGATTTCAAAACGTTCCGTCCTTACTGCCGCCCATTGCTGTGAAGGGTAAACTTAAACAAATATTATTTTGTCTATTAAGGTGTAAAATGTATTCTTTTTATTTTCAGAGCAACAAAAATCACAGTTGTTCTAGGATCAATCCAAATATACAACCAAGCCGAACCGAACAGAAAATTGATGAAAGTTTCAGGACGCAGAATAAAAGTGCATGAGGGTTGGATGAGTGACCTGAATGCGAATGATATTTGCATTCTAAGGCTACCAGAAGAAGTTGAAATTTCAGGTAAATTACTCTTAAACTGTTGTAATGAAAGTCTAGTACAATTTCAATGACTTTTCTTTAAAGAGCATATTGCTATCGCTGATCTACCGAAGGACGACTCAAGAGATTTCCTCAATGAAAATGTAATTGCTTCGGGATGGGGACTTATAAGTGATGGTAAAATTGGTTGTCTTTGATTTTCTATAAAGCTTTTTCTAATCTCTTCCCTAAACAGTTTCCAATGGAATCAGTCCTGTACTTAAATATGCCAAAATGACAGTTCTGAATAACTTTGCTTGTAATTTATACTTTTTCGGTACGATAAGAGACACACATATATGTACAAGCGGAAGAGGTGGTATTTCAACTTGTAACGGTGATTCTGGTGGTCCATTAGTTTTGGAGAAAAATGCCGGACGAAATTCAACAGTTGTGGGCATAACATCGTTTGGAAGTGCTCTTGGGTGTGAAAGAGGTTGGCCTGCAGTTTTTACGCGAGTTAGTAAATATCTTAGGTGGATAAAAAAGAATATGATTTAATTATAAAGGGTGGTTAAATTTTAAAGGCCGATGTTGATTTTGAATAAAACACAAATTATTTAGGAAATTATTGTCATTTCTTTTTATTATGATAATATTGTATGATTCAATTATGTATGGAACAAAATATCGGCCAAATGGCCGCCGCGCCGCGACCTCGGCGGCACACCTACATCCGATGGTCCAAATTTTCGATGACGCTGATACATAATTGAGGTTCTATGCTGTTAATGTGCCGAATTATCTCATCCTTTAGCTCTTGGATTGTTGCTCGCTTATCGACGTACACCTTTTCTTTCAAATAACCCCAAAGAAAGAAGTTCAACGGTGTCAAATCACATGATCTTGGCGGCACATTGACATCGCCACCACGTGAGATAACACGTTTCGTTAGCTGTGTGGCAAGTGGCACCGTCCTGCTGAAACCACATATCGTCCACATCCATATCTTCCAATTCGGGCCATAAAAAGTTCGTTATCATCTCACGATGCCTGACCGGCCTCATTTTGGAAAAAAAACGGCCCGATGATGCCGCCAGCCCATAAACCGCACCAAACAGTCACTCTTTGTGGGTGCATTTGTTTTTCAACAATCACTCTTGGATTATCATTCGCCCAAATGCGGCAATTCTTTAGGGGTGGCCGTGGCGCGATGGTTGTGTGCTCGCCTGTCAACCTCATAATCACAGGTTCGATCCCTGCCGTCTTCTATGTCTTCTTTAATTCCATTAAAACCTTGTAAAATTGTCATCAATGAGTTGCTGGTTTACTCATTACATGTTGTTTAGGCATAACACTAACAACATGTGATTGAGTTAAGCTAGTATGCCCAACAAAAGGATGAATACGAATAAAAATAATGCGAATTATAAGGGACATAGAAATAAGACACGGCAGTTCTCCGCTTTAGTTCAGCCGCCATCCCTGGAGATAAAAAAAATCTGAGACAACCACCTTCAGTCTCAACATCGTGCCACACATCTTTCCTATCCTTCTTTCTCTTCCGTAACTTCACGCCCGCGCTGTGTTGAAACATTTAAAGGGTAATCATAATCCCTTGAGCGCGAGTAAATTATAAAAAAAAAAAAATTCTACTTATTGACGAATCCACTGAGGTGAAAATGTGCCTCATCACTGAAGATGATTTTCTTCGAAAATTGATCATCCACTGTTGCCAATTCTTGCCACCCTTCTGAACAGACCCTTAGAGAGAGAATGGCACACAAATATCACATAAATGATAAATTTGTTGTGATGAGTTGACAAGATTAAATATCAAAGACATTTCAATCCGGGGCATTGTCAATTAGTTGAGGATGAGGTCAGTGATATATGAATGGACGAATTGGCTTAAACTAAGAGAAGTGATGCTAAATGAGATTAAAATCGAAAAATATTAAAATAGTTTTAGCATCGCACTAAAAAGACTAAAATTATGCGCCATTGTTTTCATAAAATTATTTGATAGAAAGTAATTCGTTTCACTTCTCTTGGAGACTTAATGAAGGAAAAGCGCTGCGAGGGAGACACCAAATTTTGTTTGAATGCTTCAAAATTTGAAAACAATAAAATACAAAGTCCAGGCCGTTACAAATCATTGTGGTGCAAGTAGCCTCCATTTCATGATTCATTTTACTGTTACAATATAATCTATAGAGCTAATCTATGTAGTAAAACACCCAAAACCATTCTCAAGTAACTTTTCTTCTTATTCGATTTATTCAGAGTAGAAAAAAAATCAACTGAAAACTTTTAACATCACATTACAATGTATAATTTAAATATTAGCCACAGCACTGTTCTGAGCGATCCAAATCAAGTAAGATGTTACACGAGTAAATACACTTGGCCACCCCTTTTCGCAACCAACCTTAACACCAAATGATGTCAATCCAATGATGGTGTTGCTGTCATCAGCTAATACTAATGGACCCCCGGAGTCACCATTGCAAGTCGATTTAAATCCTTTGCCGCTGACGCAAATGTTGGTTTCCCTGACCGATCCACCAAAGTAGGCAGTGCAAGCTGAATTGTCCATTATTGGAACCTGAACCCAATGAAGTTTATCAGTCGATTTAGTTGCAGCTAAAAAAAAGTTATATTAGTTTACTTCAAAGAGTATTACGGATTTTAAAGGTTGCAACTACTTTATATGTATGTAAAATATATTTTAAAAGAGAAGTTTTTGGAAAAATTCTACACTTACAGTCACTGATACGTCCCCAACCTGAAGCAATAGCATTGACTCCAGAATAGCTTGAATAAATACCACTCAACTTTGGTAATTTAGCGGGTTGGATGTATTCTGGAAGAATCGAAGTGAGCTGCAAGGCTCTTTGGAACATAATAAATTAAATATCTATTAAATACCATTGAATTCTACAGGATAAGGCAATTTGATCAAAGAGATATCATTTTGGAGAGAGCTGGGATCCCAATGCTCGTGGACAATAATATCCTTCCTGTCGACACGAATAACCTTTTGACCCTGTTCATTACGATTGGTACGATCGAAAGCTCCAAGGTACACATCGACCGATACAATTCTAAAAGTCCATAATTATTTTGTATAAAACCATTTTGATCTTACACTTACGAGTCAGTACAATGCGCGGCAGTTAGAACCCATTGGTTCGATATCAAAGTTCCACCACACCATGCAGCACCTTTCTGTAAGTGTACCATCAATCCAGCTTGATAGGGAAATTGCTTAGGCTCTGCAATTTGCCCATTAGTGATACGACCTTCTTCTTTGGGTTTTTCAGGATGGGAAGAAATCTCTTGACCATCATCTACAGGAACAACCGTATCCCAATCAATTGTGGCTGCAGCAGAGGCAACACACAGCACAAAAACTAATAAGTTCATTTTATTCTAACTGATCACTTTTTCGAAAGAAATTGGAATATTTATAAAGTATCAAAGGGTAAATAATCCGTATGTCATTTATTTTGTGTTGATATAGAGATTAACATCAATGAAAAGGGTACTTATAAAAATGGAATAATCTTAGATGATGTAACGTCACAAGTGAAGTACACATTTAAGTAGTTCTTTTCAAGTATCAGACTTCATAAGTGCATACGCAGACACTTTAAACGTTTTAGGCACGAGCTCTTAAGAAGCATACTAAGGCACTAAGTTATTTATTTTTTAAACATAATAATTATAGGTTTTCATGAAAAAGGAATTTTTGTATAGTAAACTGTAGACAAAACATAAAATCTAAACCTAAATAACACATGCATATTATGAAATATGAAATCAGTATTAACCAATTTTAATCAAGAGACTTTATGAAAAATCAAATATCTAAGAAACTGACCTTATGTACACTTGATTGTTTGAGGCACAATAGATCAGTGTTGAAAGCACAAAGCAGACTTTTATTGGGCGCCATTTAAGATCCAAGATCTACTTTTCTTATTCTATAAATTAGCTTACCTTTTTAAATTGAAGATCAGGATATAAGTTCTACTTTACGAATCCAGGATTCGTTTCTAAAATAAAACTATTTGCATTTTTGTTAAGGCCACTCTACGTAAATGTTTCTATTGGGCGCCAATTAAGTTTATATTGGATAATTTAGGTAGGTATGCAAATTTAATTGTTTTGATGACAATATGTATATTGAAAAAGTACTGCCTCTTCCGAGGAAGTGGTGAATCGTTCTAGAGTATCACTTAAACTTCTCTTCTATTTACTAATAATTGAGTTTATTTTGCCGTGTTTTCCGGATTCGCCCGTGATTTGTCAGATTCGTCGGCGATTTGTCGGATTTGTTCTTGATTTGTCAGATTCGTCTGTGATTTGGCGGATTCATCCGTGATTCGCCAGATTCGTCCGTGATTTCCCGGATTCATCTGTGATCTGTCGGATTCTCTTGTGATTTGTCGGATCTGTTCGTGATTTGCCAGATTCATCTGTGATTTGGCGGATTGGTCTGCGATTTGCCAGATTAGTTTATGATTTGCCGGATTCGTTCTTGATTTGCCAGATTCGTTTTTGATTTGCCGGATTCATCCGAGATTTACCGGATTTGTTCGTGGTTATCCAGATTCGTCTCTGATTTGCCAGATTTATTGATTTCCCGGATTCATCCGTGATCTGTCAGATTCTCTTGTGATTTATCGGATCCGTTCGTGATTTGCCAGATTCGTCTGTGATTTGCGGGATTGGTCTGCGATTTGTCAGATTCGTCTGTTATTTACCGGATTCGCCCGTGATTTCACGGATTCATCCGTGATCTATCAGATTCTCTTGTGATTTGTCGGATCTCTTTCGTGATTTGCCAGATTCGTCTGTGATTTGCCGGATTGGTCTGCGATTTGTCAGATTCGTTTGTGATTTGCCGGATTCGTTCCTGATTTGCCAGATTCGTCTTTAATTTGCCGGATTCATCTGTGATCCGTGACGTAAAATCTGAAGTTGGTACCACTTTAGATAGAACCCCTGTAAACCAGCGAGCGAAACCTCAGCCTTTGACAAAAGTGCATCACAAATGGGTCAAAAACTTTTTCCGACAATTTTTCTTCCAAAACAAACTAAATTACCCCATTTACCCCCGAGAAGGGGTATATCTCTGCACTATAAAGCAGAACTTAAAAAAAATGCCATTACCACCAATTGGATAGCTTTCTTTTCTGCCTGCAATGATCGTTTAACTTATATTTTTCGCTTTGGTCTTAATACTCAAACAATTGCCTAATATATTGTTAAATACTCCAAGCAATACAAGTATTTGAAAGTCCTGGTATCAGAGTATGTACTCTGAAGATATTTGTTGGGCGCCATTTAATACAATGTCAAAATATAAGCATCAAATACTAATGTGTACCTCAGAGATTTAACCCGTTGAATTACTGTTTCTACAAACTTCACTTTTTTTTAATTTATTAATTTTCTTTCTGAAAACCTCGCAGACATATATGTACATATAAAATTTTTGTCTAGAGCACCAGGTAAATCTACAATATATAGCGCTATTTCTTTCTTTTCTGCAATAATTTTACTTTATAATTATTGTAAATGCCTTGATTAGGAATAAAGTGCATGAAGTGGTGTCTGGGTATTTTTGAACTAAGCACATACACTCCAAATATTAATTTTTCAACAAGCTGACAAGTCCATTGAAGTGCTACTTTGTTGAGTATAAATATGCTGAAGATATTAAATCGAATCATCAGTAGTAACTTACTTTTTTCACAATGAAGTTCTTGATTGCTCTCGCACTTTGTGTAGCTTCTGTGGCAGCTTTGGACTGGAATGAAGTCGTTCCAATGAGCGTAGATCATATGGTCCCAGCTCTTCGTTCGGCCGATCACAGTCGCATCACAAATGGCAACCTTGCAGTTCCTAAGCAATTCCCATACCAAGCTGGTCTTATGTTGCATTTGTCTAAAGGTTCAGCCTGGTGTGGTGGAACTTTGATTTCAAACCGTTGGGTTCTTACCGCTGCTCATTGTACTGATTCGTAAGTTTACTCTACTAATTCAGAAAAAATAAGATTTTGTGTTTGATTAAAAATCGCTTTCAGAATCAACTCTGTCGATGTGTACCTTGGAGCTACAGATCGCACCAACCGCAACGAACCCGGCCAGAAGATCATTCGTGTTGACAAAAAAGATGTCATCGTTCATGAACATTGGAACCCAAGCACCTTGCAGAATGACATTTCTTTGATCAAATTGCCATCACCAGTGTCATTGAGTGGTAAGTCTCAATTCAGATCATGACACTCATTCCCTAATTCAATATGCTCTGTTTGGACCTTAGCTTACATTCAGCCCGCTAAATTACCAAAGATGAACGGAAAATACTCCAATTATGCTGGAGTCAAGGCTATCGCTTCCGGTTGGGGAAAGATCACCGATTGTAAGTTATAACTTTTATTTTTTAACAGTTTTTAGCTCTTACTAATTTTCTTTCTACTTTAACGATAAAAGCTGCAACTGCGGCCACTGATAAGCTCCGTTGGGTTGAGGTTCCGGTCATGACCAACTCTGCCTGCAGTCCATATTTCGGAGGATCTGTTAAGGAAACCCATGTTTGCATTAGCACCAAGGGAGCTAAATCCACCTGCAATGGTGACTCCGGTGGTCCACTTGTATTGGCTGATGGCAGTAACACCGTTATTGGAGCCACATCCTTCGGTATTGCCTTGGGCTGTGAAAAGGGATGGCCAGGTGTATTCACCCGTGTGACTTCATACTTGGATTGGATTCAAAAGAACAGTGGCGTTGTCAATAAGTAAATGATTGTATAATTTTCATATTCCTTTAATAAAAAAAACGAATATTCAAAAGCAAAATGAGAATACTTTAAAAACTTTACATTACGGTATGTGAAACTTCCTTATGTTTCGAAAGGTTATGTCCTGTATAAGATTTGCCAGGTTTTTTTTTGCAGTAACACCCTTGTCTAAAGAATAATTTAAATGCCTCTACCTTGCACACATTAAGATTCTCTGAGTAGCTTACGAGATTGCATGCCTTATTGAAGGCCATTATCTTAGACCTGTTATGTTCCTTTTTAAGTTAAAAGATCAAAATAAAAACAAATTCGTTTGCTGAACTTCTTTATTGAGGCCAAATTAGAAAAGGTAAACTACAACTGCTTTAAAAATTCCAACTCTCCACTTTCCGGCAAGTTGGTTTCCTCGTGAGATGACTGGTAATCAATTTCAATACCGGTTTCATCCAATATCCAATCCAAATAGGACACAATTTTCGTATATGCTGCGGGGTATCCCTTATCGCAACCAAACACACTCCCAAACGAAGTTAACCCAATCAAAATCCTCATCTTCGACAATTTTTCCAGCACTACCAACGGACCCCCAGAATCACCATGGCAAGTGCTGCTTGCATTCATGCCACTTGTGCAGATATTTGTGGACTGGTAGGTATACGGAAAGCTTCGAGAACACGTTTCGTCTTCAATGATTCTAAGCCTCACGTAACGCAATGTGTTACTTATTGCATGCACTCCAGTTGCATAACGTCCCCAGCCTGAGGCAATGGCCAATTTCTCGCTAAAGTCCTTGTATTCGTAACTTCGTCGAGGCAGGGCTATCGGTTGGATTCGCTCTGAAAATCAAATCGCAGTGAATTGAAGAAAAGCTTAAATGTAAACAACGTTCATGATTCGAAGCCAATAGATTGTGTAATCTATGCTCACTCACCTGTGAATGTAATAGGCTCAGGAAGCTTGACCAGTGCTATATCGTTCTTAATTCGCCGAGCATTCCATTCGGGGTGAACTAGAAAATTTCTCATTGTAACTTCTATACGTTTCTGACCTTCCTCGTCTCGATTACGAATCTCATGTGCACCGAGAAATATCAAAGCCCTCCGCACTCTGTGAAGCATTAAAGAGTCGTGATTAGGGTAAGCCCCTTCTCAAATCCTTTCGCTACATACGCATGCACACAGTGTGCCGCAGTGAGAATATATTCATCGGAAATCAACGAACCACCGCACCAATAAAATCCCTGTGCTCGTTGCAACATCATCCCCGCCTGATAGGGAAACGTATTCGGCTCTGCTACAGTACCTCCGAATATCCTTTCCATGGCATCCGAACCTCCTGGCACTACATCCATTTGTAAACGTTCACTTTCCAAATTAAATACCATAGGTTGACCATCCGTGGAGTACATGGCTACCATTTGGATAGGCTTCACTTTCGTCCAGTCGACACACTCTGTGGCTCTGATTACAAGGCACCAGAGTGTGACATCATAGATTGAGATTACCGTCATTGTGCTTTGTCGTATCAAAACGTTGTCGGTCTCGTCTCCTCTGTTTGAGTGATCTCTGGCTGCAGTCGGCAAGTGGTAAAGAAAAACTAAGCTCTTTGGGTGATTAAGAGGCGGCTTTATAGGTTGCGGTTTCACGCACCCTATAATCGTTAGCATATTGCTCAGGTGGAAAAGTGAATAGGTTTTCCAGGTGAACACTCTTTTTCCTGGGTAGGGAACAAAAAAACAAATGCTGGAATGTCTTGTTGTGAAATATGATTCGATGTTACAATTGTGACGATTGTAAAAATTAATTGAATACAAAAAAAGTTCACTGAATTAAGTTGTGTGGTTTTATGCTCCATGTTACGAGGACAACATACACACTCAATAAAAATTAAATAGATTTATAAGTTAAACTAATTAGACCTAACCATATTCCTATCGGCAGATTTCTTATAAACTTCTGGATGGGACTAAGACTCCACCTTTAATAAGCGACTATATTCTAAGTAAGTAGTCAAGAAAAGGTGCTTAATTTGGCAAGCTGTCATACAAATCTTCCATCTTTTACTTAGAAGGCTATAGATAAAGGGGTGTATTGAGTGCAGAAAGACTTACAAATTGCTTTCTTATTCTTTTAGGTACTTATCGTTGAATAATGTTGTTTTAATCAACTCATTAATTTATAAAAGTAGAAAACGTCTATTCAATTTCTGTCTGAAGTCGACTTTTTCGAAGAATTCATCACTTCATCATGAAGATTATATTGAAAGCAGTAACTTCAAGACTTAGGAAAGCATCTTTCATCTATAAAATCGACATAAGCAAAATCAAAAAAAAATTGTACTTCATTGCTCAACGAAAGAGGCTAATGAAAAAAAAAATAAACCAAAACGGACAAAAAGGGACACAATTTCATATCCTGAAAATTCATATCAGAAAACCCCCATTCTGTCCCAAGTCGTTTTATACGGTTTACCGTTCCGTCTAATTTGCCTTCAGAGCTAAGAATTTTCTTTCTTTTGAAACCACCACATCATCCATTTGTAGTGTTCCATAAAATCTACAAGGTATATCTATATTTCTACTTTGCTGAAAAAACAAATGAGTTTCTTGTGTTTTTCATTAAAAACGGATGGATTGTCCTTGGGGCATAATATCGAGAGACGAAAAGAGACGACATTGAAATGAGCAGAAAATCTAAAAGCAAAAGCACTAAGCCTGGCAGAGTAGTGGCAATGTATAAGAAGTCAGGATAAAGAGCCAAAAAAAAAAATCATATTCAAAACAGTTTCAAGGGACTTCTTTGGTTTCCGCCAAAGGATATTTACGTATTTTGTAAGTAAGGATGGCATAAATATATAAAGATTAAATCGGTAGAAAAGAATAACATAGAGTTTGAGGGGCTTTGAGGGTTAAAAAGGGTATATTCCCATGGTAAGCTTGAAAAGTACTGCTTTATGTACGATGTACGTATACCCCTAGTCAATATCAAGTGGATTGGGTAGGTTATGTTATGATGATGCTGGCGATATAAATATACTATGTTTGTTTTTTGTGGGTTTTAAACGATTTATAAGGCGAGATTTATCCTTTGGGAGTAAACAAGAGATGCAGTTAAAAGGGTGATTTGATTTGAAATTACGCTAGGAAATTTAATTTGATTTGTAATATCTTAGAAATAAAAAAAATCTGTGCACCTCCCTTGACAGAACAGAGAACAGAAGCTTATTTGGCGAAACGAACCTCTATTTGTAGGAAGACGGCCATATTTAGCAGAAGACTGAACTATTATTCAGTTAAAATATAAAACGTAGAATTGAGAACTTGCTCTTGTGTAATTGACTTGGAATTTTAAAAATTAATGTTTTTAAAGAAAAATGTTGATAACCATAAAATTCATTTTTTAAAGGGTTAAGCAAATCCTTTAGTAGTTGGACATAAAAACAGAATACCAGTTTGTTTTTCAAGCAAATATAAATATAAAATTTCAAAAAAAAAATCCAAAACCGAAAAAAAAATATTTTTTTTTTCAAGTTTTCCAAACTTTTAAGAAGCTTCTGTACAAAAAATTTCTTTAAAATGCCTTTGCCAATAATGAAAAAGTCAAAATTTGTTAAAGTGGTTCTATGGTAGGTATTTTCAGTTATGTACAAATTTATATTTTTTGTTTATCAAATTATAGCTCGTAAAAATTAAGCAAATTTGTAGCAAAGTTTTATGTCGTTTTCGAGAAAAATACGTTTTCGAAAAGTATTTTTTAACATTCGTCTTTTGTATTTTGTTTCCTTCATCTTTTAGATAGTATTAACAAATACTTAATTGGCAAGATTAAAAAAATCGGACATGCAATTTTCGAAGTATTGAGTTTTCAAACAGAAAAATTTGAGTACACAATACTCGTCAAACTTTTAAGGAACTTTAACATAACGTTTTTTGCAACCATTAGATATGTAGCTTTTACTAAATGGCAATTTTTCGATTGGCGTTGGTTGATTTTGGCGGCCATGTTGATTTGTTGAATACGTCAAATCTGTAACTGATGACAAACCACCACTTCGAGATACACGATTGAACAGCACATCTAAATGGTAAAACTTTAAAATTTTACTATGAAACTGAGTGTTCGTTAGTGAAAACATTGTGCCCATTTTACCACAGACATTTGGTGACTTAATTTGATACTCTGTTTTTTGTAAATATCTGGCCAAAGATTTCTCGAAACCCGACAGGTGTCAATTGTTGGCAATCAGTCATTTCCGGTCTTAATGAAACTCTGGTGAATTCTATATTTTTCCAGAGTACAATATGGTTCAAGTTATGAACCTTTTTTGGCCAGTTCATCAGCCATTTAATTTTTGCAACGAGCAACCAGTTTTGACATCGTGACAAGTGACGAAATGGCCCTGATTTCCTCCTGACTGGCTGGCTATGAAGATATCAATGTTCTTGTCCGTCAATTCACAAGTGGAAAGATATTTTGTGGCCTCGCAAATTGCAAGCCCTTCAGCTGCGAAAATCCTGCAAAATTTTGGGAGCTTTAATGATTTATGGGTGGGTTGTCTGAGAAGATTATGCCTGAAGCCTGACCCTACCTTAGCTTCCGTTTGGAACCTTCTGTGAAGACCGATTGTTAGTGCGATTGGGTAAAAAACCTATGTACAGTGAAATATAGTATGTTTGAATGCCTATGTCGGTGAAATTTACAATAATGCTGTGACAACAGTGGCCCTTTTTCCAATTTGGCGGTTGGCACTTGTTGTGGCGATATATGCCAGTCTCTTTGAATTTTTGTAATGACCTTATGATTGGTTCCCTTATCCAAAAGGCTGGGCACCAAACCAAACAGGTATACGTCAGAATAGGCCTTATAATGGCTGTGTACATCCAATGAATGGTTTTGAGGCTGAGTCCCAATCTCTTGACACAAATTCTACTGCAGCTGTAGAAGGCTATAGCAGCTTTTTACTTGCGATATAGGTACTATAGGGCAAGTTCTGCATTTGGAAAAAAAATCGAACTCGAGATTTTGATCAAAGTTGACATTACGATGATAGCGAAGACGAAAAAAGTGGGTCTGACAATTCCGTCTGTCTGTCTGTATGTCTGTATGTCTGTATGTCTGTATGTCTGTATGTCTGTACCTCGAACTACAGCCTAAACTACCGGACGTATTTTCTTCAAACTCGGTAGTTAAGGGTCTTCGGTGATTCCCTAGAGGAAAAATTGAAATTTTTTTTTTAGCTCCAAAACTAAGGGTACCCCCCATACACCCGTAATGCAAAATCTTATTTATCTCGAAAACGGCTCTAACGATTTTGATAAAAAAAATTAGGTGTGATATTATGGACATAGACTATATTTTGGTGAAAAAAAATTTGGGGGGAAATGTTATTAGGGGTACCTGTCATAGAACGGTTTTTTTGATTTTCGAATTTCTCACCAACGGCTCTAACGATTTTAACAAAAATTTTTGTGCAGGAGCTGCTTTGCATTTTAAAAAATATAAACTAAAAATTTTTTCGCAAAAATAGTTTTTGGATTTATAAAAAAATAATACAATTTTTTTTTTTGAAAATTCAATATCTTGAAAACCGATACAAGATTAAATTTTTAAATTACGTTTTAAAATGTATTTAATTAAATACTAACAATTTGCATATCAATTTTTTTTATAAAAATTTTAAGGAAAATTTAGTACACAAAAAACATGTTTCAGTGTGTCTGTATGTCTGTACCTCTCACTACAGCCTAAACCGCTGGACCTATTTCTTTCAATCTCGGTAGTTAAGAGTCTTCGGTGATTCCCTAGAGGAGAAATTGAAATTTTTTTTTAGCTCCAAAACTAAGGGTACCCCCCATACACCCGTAATGCAAAATCTTATTTTTCTCGAAAACGGCTCTAACGATTTCGATAAAAAAAATTAAGTGTGATATTATGGACATGGACTATATTTTGGTCAAAAAAAAATTTTGGGGCAAAATGTTATTAGGGGTACCTGCCATAGACCCGTTTTTTTGATTTTCGACTTTCTCATTAACGGCTCTAAGGATTTTAACCCAAAATTTTTAGCAGGAGTCTCCTAAAGTTTAAAATAATATTGTATATAAAAATATTCGAAAAAGTATTTATTGGGTTTAAGAAAAAAAAAATTTAAATCAATATCTTCAAAACCTATGAACGATTATTTTTTGAAATTATTTCCTAAAACCAATATTATTAAATACTTAGAATTCGCATCCCACATTTTTTTCTTGAAAAATTTTAGAGAAATTTCTTATATAAAAAATTTATTTAATAATAAAACGATTTTTGAAGGTTTATTTGCATAAATTCATACTTTTCCGGAAACCAGACGGCAATTTTATGCATTTGAACATTATTATCGCAATAAATCCATGTTTTATATTTATAAAATGTATCTTAAATTCGAAAGCACTTTTACATAAGAGCAAGTTCGTGCGATCCAGTCGTGCATTTTATTTTTCCTTTCTTTGATGTTGTCTTTCAAGTTCAGTTTACGATCGATAACTAAATCAAGATGTTTGGCTGTGCCATTTATATTGTGTGCCCCATTTATGGTGGGTTTTCCTTTTAAGAGGGTTGACATTAAGTCCGCAGTTACTTAGCTACGCAAGTTTGTAAGAGGACCCCAATTTTTGCCGAAAAATCATCTTTAGCGACGAGGCGCATCGCATTTGGATAAACGGCTGTATTGGCAAGCAAAATTGCTGTATTTGGGACGACACCAACCCAATTTTTTTAAACCTTGTCACCTAACACTTTTTCTAACACTTTCTTTAATATTCCATTACTATTATATTTTATTATGATTTTTTACAGGCAACTGCATGTTGTATGTAATCATACAAAAACCCCTTCAATACTTTATTTTATTTTATTTTAAAAATTTTAAAATTCAAATTGAATATTTGATATTTATTTGAAACGTTCTTTTTTAATTAAAAAATCAATATTTCAAAAACGGGTTAGTCATTTTTTAAGGTTATTTTTATTTCCACAAAACAAATTTGTAGTAAATATTTTTTTGTTTGTGCCAAAGATTATTAAAAAAATGTACAACGATTTAATATTACTGTTACATATTTTCTAAGAAATCACATTGGATTCTTTTTTCAGTTCAACCTACTGCACGAGTTGCTAAAGCCATTTAAAAATACGTTAAGTTTGATTAAAATCTCGACATTTTTCTTACACAAAACCAATGTTTCCCTATAATTGCAAGTGAAATAAAAAAACCTAATTGAGATACTGTGACTGTGAGAGTCAATTGTATAGAATACTCATAATTTTTCTTAGCACGGATACTGGTGCTGGAATTTTTACTACCCCTTTCACTGCCCTTAACTTATTCTGGATCAGCGACTGCTTCAATATTAAAATATACTCTATTAACACTTAACTTTGACTTAACGACTTTTTCCAAATTTAATATTCACATAATTTACATTTCGCTGATAAAAACATTTCAACCAAAAATAATTATCCTAAAGTTGAAGTAATGATGCAAAAGATATAAATATAAATCATTTTGTGGTCGTCGTAAAACAGTGATCAGTATTAAATCGTGTTCTTGTTTTGCAAAGTGGTAATAATTTTAATACTCGTAACTTTACTTAATTTAACTTAAGCCGTCTTACCAATGTTGTTTGTTTTAGTCTCCTTATTTAGAGGAGTATAATTTCAAAACTCTTCTATTCCACTTTTTTCGAAAAATGAGTTAAGTATGAGGAAATTTTCTTTAGAACAACCCGGATCTAAGTATTTAACTCATAATTATTAAAACTGGTTATTTCCTATACTTTTGAGCACTTGAAAAGTGAAGTTTTTTTCAAAACTACACTATTCCACTCAGTCGTTTAAATCAAAACTCATCTATTCCCATACAAACACAGTTTTGCACCAAAACTCTTCTTTTCCTAAGCAAATCATTGAAGTCGCTTTCAAAACTCGTGTATTCCAATGACATAAAAAAAGGCGGGAATTTGTGTCAATCAATCAAATTATGCACACGAGGTTGATTTGGGAAAAGGGCGGAAGAAAATTCGAATTTTCTCAGCCAAAAAAGCTGAAGATAGAAATAAATAGTAAGAACTGATTGTATGCATTGTCTTCAAATCAGTTATGAAACCGATAGCTATTTTTTACAGATATGCTCCCAAAGAACTTCCACATATACCACACTGCAAGCATAAAGGCAATAAGTTTATTGAATCTGAAACAAATCAGATTTGTGAATAACATGATGATAATACGGATCTTCGAATATAAACTTTTAAAATAGTTTTTCCTAGTCTTTAAGGAACATGACTTCTTTATGAAAATTGAAACTTTTGAAGTTTTTAATTTGTTTTTTGTTTCTTTTTGTATAAGTAATTAGTCAAATGCTGTGACTCAATTTTTAAGTTTTTTTATAATTAGTACATTTTTGTGATTATCTTTGAAGACTGTGAAGATTTTATGTTTATTGTTAAGTTTTTTTTGTATCTTTTCAATATTTTTTTAAATAAACCAAAATGAAATAAATATTTAAAAAAAGTTGTTTTCATTTCAAAACTCGTTTATTCCAAAACAGGTTGAATCAAAACTCAACTATTCCAATCGTTATTTTCAAAACTCATCTTTTCCAAATTAAAATGATTTTTTGTAATTTTTAGGTTTGTCTAAAAGGTTTGGGACCATAGGAAATAGATAAAGATTATGGCGAATTTATAATTAAGCCTTTAAGCCAATAGCTAATTTCATTTTACCAACTTCTAACAGTTTTTTTCGTTTTACTCAATATTTTAAAAAGTGGAATAGAAGAGTTTTGAAATTATACTCCTCTTTGATAACTATTTTAGTTGTAACTCAGTCTTACAACGGCTCAATTTTTCACTATTAACCTATCTCTGACTTGGCTTACTGTACACGTAAATTAATAACTATTATCTGTCAAAAGTGAATCCCGGAAGTTGATTTCTAACTTTAAAGTATACAGTTTTTCGAAAATGAAGCACATCTTTCTCAGAAAAACTAGCCAGTGAAATAGACAAAAATACAACTCTTAATTTACTGGTATACAAAATTTAAAAAAAATATTGATTAATATTTTTGGATTTTTCTAAGCTAAGCACCAGTAAATTAAACGTCGTCTTGCTTCGGGGACAAACGTTTTTTTTACTTGCAATTGAAAATGTCATTGAAAGTTTTTTTTTTCGAATAACGAATAATCAGGACTTGGAGCTTTTAAATGATTCAAAAACTTTTCAAAATCGCTCAAATAAAAATCGACTTTTTAGAATCTGCATGCAAGTTTTCTAATTTCGTGAAAGATTCTTCATCACAGAGACTCAATCATTGTTTGAAGTGTAATTTTATTAAAACTGCCAAGCGTGTGTTTTTGTGACCATTGCATGGCATAAGATCTTCTATTTTGAGATTCTTAAATCCTTACAGTTCTCCTTCTTTCCCTGATGCATATATTCAATTACTCTATACAGTTTTCAATTTCCTGGAAAATGCCAAAATGCCAAAGTTATTCAAATCCCAAAAATCCTAACCAAAAAAGCCCTTCAGAACTCAGGCCCATCAGTCTTTTATCATTTTTGTGGGAGAAGTTAGAAAAAATATTGGCCGAACAGATACAAGAATATTTGCACAGAAACAATACCTAGCTTATCAATATGGCAATGAGGGTTTTGGAAGAAGCATATAGTTGTGAATCAGCTTTATTTAAAGTAACTTCTGACTTAAGAAGAGCAATGGATAGTGATGAAATCAGTGTAAATCCTGCCGCTTACACTCACACAGGAATGGAATGGAAGAGTTGTAGGTCACCAACTTTATTTTCTTTGCGAGCTGTTTCGTCTCTAATTTATTTTTACTATCAATTGCAGACCAAAAAGATTAAATAGTTTGTCGGGATTATTGATAAGAATTTACTTAAAGTCCTCTTGAATAAGTCAACAAAATATTCTATATTATTTCGATTTTGACTTGAGTATTTTAGAGAGTACCTACCTACTTCTGATTAAGACTCAATAACAATTTTTCAACAATTTTAGATTGTCACTCTAGAACTACGCATTGCATTGGAACATTTTTAATCGAAGAATTTAATTTGAAAAACTTTGCAGAACATGTTTTTCGTTGTCTTGCTTTCTATACTGGTTGCTTCTGTGGCTGGTTCGTTTGATGGTAGCGATATCGATCCAAGACGCATTGACTCCAAAATTGTTCCGAAGACGTTTTTGCGAAAAAGCCATCTTTTTGAAGGTCGCATTACCAATGGTCAAGCTGCAATAGCCAAGCAATTTCCATACCAGGTGGGTCTTCAGCTTACTCATTCTGATGGAAATTATTGGTGTGGTGGAACTTTGCTCTCAGTCAGATGGATTATTACTGCAGCACATTGTACCAAAGGGTAAGGCTCCGCTAAAGTTTTTAAGATCTTTTGATTTTGTGTAATTTTAAATTTATAGTGCATCAGAAATTCAAGTCATTCTCGGCGGTTTGAGGAGCAAACCAAATGGAGACTCTGGAGAAGTTGTAATAGATGTTAAAACAAATGCCGATAATGTTTTTGTACACAAAAAGTATAATGCTAATTCTATTGTCAATGATGTTTCCATGATACGATTACCAGAACCAGTGACCTTATCCGGTAAGTTTAAGTCTTTGAAAAAGAAGTCTTTATTTGAGATTTTTCGTTCGATCTAGATTACATCAAACCTGCTAGCTTGCCAAAGTTTACTGGTGATGCCCCATTATACACTGGGGAAACTGGAATTATTTCAGGATGGGGGCTTGTCAGTGATAGTAAGTTTATGGTATTGGTAAACTGTAAAAGTGCTTTTACTGAAATATATTATCTTTTTGCAAGGTAGCTCAGGTATTTCTCCAACCCTTCAGTGGACTGATGCTTCCATAATTTCAAACGCGGCATGTGCTGTCTACTATGGACGTCGACCAAGTTCACAAATCTGTATTGGCACTAAAGGAACTCACAAATCTACTTGCAGCGGTGATTCGGGTGGTCCACTTGTTCTTGATGGAACTGACATTCTGATCGGTGTCACTTCGTACGGTTCGAGTTATGGCTGTGAAGTAGGATATCCTTCTGGTTTTTCACGTGTTACTTCATTTTTGGGTTGGATCAAAGACATTTCAGGTCTTACGCCTTAATTACATTGTTGTTTTTTTAATAATAATATCAGGTTGTTCAATGAGAAAATAAAGGTTGTAGGTTTTTAAGAAGTTTCTTTTTTTAGCTACCATAACCCAATAACGGGGAAATCTGTCTTCGCAATAATTTTAGAATTCACGCATGTTCAACGCCATGGATGTGTGAACTAGGGTACCCCATTGCCAAACGAAAAATAGAGTTCAATTTAAAAACTTAGACTATTTGGAACTAAGGAATATTGCTTCCCTTTCACATTAAGTAGATATATGACAAAAAGTCCCATTTCTGTATTTTGTGGTTTCACTTTTTATTTTTTGTGTTATCTTTCTTACGAACATTGTAACTAAAAAAAAAGATTTAGACGACTTTCTTTCCGACGTAATTTAAATTTTAACTTTTCGAAATCAAGCCATTTTACATTCGGGACTTTTTTCTAAATTGATCTGGGGTAATCTCAGACATTCCGGTTCAATTTTCATTTCAAATTGTACCATTTTTTTTCAAATTTTCTTCCAGAATTTGCGGCTTTTTTTCACGTACATTTTGGGAACCGAAAAGATTACACTGGTCAACAAAAAAAAACATTTTTTTTTGTTTCCTGTCTTTTTTGTGTTGTTTCTATCTTAAATTGATGCGTATTTTTTAAATTTGGCAACAATTTTTCTGTAACAGCTTTTGTTTCTGAGTTACAGCTAACAACCCTCATTGACTACCTTCATTCTAGGTTTGCGATTTTTATTGGACACTGCAAAATATTTTGTTGCTGTTTTTGGATATGGCTTCGTCAAGAAGATGTTGTGTGCTTAATCCCGGTTCTTTTTGCTATATTTGTGGTGAATATGTACCTATATTTGCAAAATATCGAAAACCTATATCGGACTTTGTAAAACTGCATATCATCAATACTTTAAAATAAAATTGTGTAATCAGGACAAGCCGTGGGTTCCTCATATGGTATGGCAGGAATGTGTGGTATGTCTACGATTATGGTCCAGTTGAAAAAGAGATGCCGTAATGTTCGAAACACCCATGGTTTGGCGAGAACCTCAAAACCATCATGACGACTGCTACTTCTGCGTTGTGAAAATAAACTGAATTAACCCTGGCAATCGAATTAAGTGGCCATATCCTAACTTATCTTCTGCTCAACGACACCAATTAAAATCACGAGAGCTACAACCCAGCACATCTAATTCTTTTGATGACCCAAATCCCTGTGAACCCGACTGAAATACTTCAAGTGAAGATTCTGATTCAGACTACAAATTTTGCCAAGAACCTCAAGCATTTAATCAGAAAGAACTAAACTTACCGAAAGAAGCTTCTGAAATATTAGATGGGCTACAGATTAGGCAACTCGTGAAAGATTCTAATTTTGTCAAATCAATGACTGAAGTCGAATCCAAAGCTTGGAATTCATTTGTTTTGGTTATGAGTAATTTCCTAGGCAAAAAAAAATCTGACGACTACGTGGAGCTTGTTGAGGCCATGCTATTGAACTTGAAGGAGCTAGGGTGCAACATGAGCATAAAAATCTACTTCCTGCACTCGCATTTAGACCGATTTCCACAAAATCTGGGTGATTACAGTGAAGAGCAGGGTGAAAGATTCCATCAGCATCTTCGGACAATGGAGGAGCGTTATCAGTAGGCGGTGGGACTCACATATGATGGCAGACTTCTGCTGGAGTTTGCAACGAGATCTACCTAAAGTCGTTTATTCAAGGAAATCCTATAAAAGATCATTTAATTGAATTTAATAGAAATTTTGTTAACATAATGCATTAATTTTCTGTATTTTTTTGTCAAAATAATAAAATTGTATATTTCAAAAAGTAAAGCTGTTAGCAATCTTCTAGTATATTTTTCATAATCAGGGCCATAGAAATACCTAATAACAGAGAAAAATTAAAGGAAACAAGACCTGTGTTGACCAGTGTTACCTATGAAAAAATTCAGAAGTTTGAAAAATATATAAGCAATCCATCTACAAGGGACACGTTGCGGTATCTTTCGAACACCGCCTAACAGTGCTTAAATAGACTCGCATTTTCCCTCTCAAACCAAAATAATATGGATCGGAATCTCCACTTATCCCTTAAAACCTTTTTCTTGTATGCCAAAGATCACTATGGCAATTTAACCGGGGAAAAACAAAGTTTATAGGCGAGATATTTGAAATTTGTGGAATAAAACGGGGCCCCTGTTTGGTGTGAAATGCTATTCGTCGTTTTTCTTTTTTAGCCCCGACCGGTTCACTGAGCTGTTAAAAAGAGAAATAAGTTACTTTTTTTAACTTAAAGCGCTCAAATCGAGCAAAAACCTGTGCGCGGCTAATTTTATTTTTTTCATTTTCCAGTAACCAGAAATTAATTTAAAAAAAATTCCTAAAAACACCAATTTCACAAACAAAGCTGACAACTTTGACAGTTTCGTAAAAAACAATGATACAATGACAGTTCAGAACTCAATTGTGCTTCTTAAATACACGTAGATCGGAGCGCTCAGATCACGCTCGGTTCGGAGCGAGAAAATAATAAGAACATAAAGGAAAATGCTGTTGCCATCTTTGTAACTTTATTTAAATAATTTCTAATATTGTGGGATCAAAAATTCTCAAAAAATACCTGATTTTATTTTTCCTTTTACAATCCGAGATTCTGCCCTTGGCTGGGTTAATAACACTATCCATTACTAGATTCTCCAGTTTTCTCATTTATCCAATCCAAATAAGATGTTATCCTTGTGAATACTCCAGGGAACTGTATTTCACATCCAAAAACAATTCCAAATGAAGTTGCTCCAATTAGTGTGTCACTTCCATCAGCTAGAACGAGTGGCCCCCCGGAATCTCCATTACATATTGATTTTCTCCCTCTTGTATTAATGCAAACATTTGATTCCTTAACATTTCCCATATAATAAATGCTGCAAAAATTATTTGCCATTATGGGAACCTCAATCCATCGAAGAACTTCAGAGGCTCCTCTTGCAGCTTTGTGAAGAAAATACCAAAAATTAAGTATGTAAAGTATATGATGAACTTTATTTTTTAAAAGGCAATACATACAATCACTATCACGACCCCATCCAGATGCTATTGCTCTCTTGCCCTGGTACGAAGAAGTGTCTCCAGATTGCGGAAGTTTGGCAGGTTTTATGTAATCTGAAATTTTTTTGTAAGTTTAAAGTGACAAGTTCATTTTCTGAGTTCCCTTAATATAACCTACCACTTAACTCTACGGCACTTGGAAGTTTCAACAGGGAAATGTCATTAAGTAACCTTTCTGAATCCCAAGCTTCGTGAACAAAAATATTTTCCTTCTCAACTTTAACTATTTGTTGTCCAACTTCAGAACGATCGGTTCGGTTTGTGGCTCCTAAATATACATCAGCACTTAACACCCTTTAAATGAAAACATGTTTAAAGTTTTTTTTATATAAACAAAATTTAAGAAAAAAACCAACCCTTCAGCACAATGTGCTGCCGATACAATCCATTGTTTAGAAATAAGAGTTCCTCCACACCATGACTTCCCATTTTCCGAATTAAGCAACAACCCAACTTGATAGGGAAACTGTTTTGGCTCTGCGACTTCTCCATTCGTTATACGTCCTTCTTCGGAAGAAACTTCTTCGATATTATGATTTATATGAATACGATCGTCAACGTTTCTTGGCGGAACATTTTCCCAATCGACAATTTCGGTAGCTCCTGAGAAATGCACAAGAACACCAATCGCAATAAATGTTATCATTGTGCTGTGTTAGAAACCGAACTATCTTGTAAGAATTCTAACACTGTGTTTTTATAGCAAATGGTATACATTCAAGTCTAAGACTCCAGAACTGATAGGCATCACGGTTAAGGTTAGATAGAAGTGGAATTTCTATACATTTTATAGCATTAAAGGTAGGTAAAAAATGAAGAAAGGCACATCAATATGTTATCAATGCTCGCTACTTGAATTGAATACTAAAATGCTGACATTTATGATAAGGACAGTTTTAATGGGTTACTAAAGGAATTTTCTCTTTTTATTGTTTTAATTGAATAATTATGTACGTTATTTCCCCCTAAAGGTTGATGAAATACAGCAAGTGTGTTATATCACCACGTTGGTCAGAATTATTTAAATTAACGAAAATGATAACACACATACATAATTGCTATGTTTCTTAAAATTTAGAGCATGTTTGAAAATGCTGTCTATTTCTCCATATTTGATTTTTTTTCAATTGCCATCGCTCGGTGATAGAAAACATCGAGGTTGAAATTCTGAAAAACTTGGTATCATAGTTCATACTTCAAGGAAAAAGAAAAACATATGTATGTATGTACATACATAATATTAAATATAGAAATATCGAAATTATATACATACATACATACCTATCTAATTTGTATCTTTTTAGTTTCGTTCTAAATTCTTATGACACTTTGACATTTCGAAGTGTCGAAAAAGTTCTGTTTCCTTAGTTTTTTGCATGACTTGTCACTGCTTAAAATGTATTCAGAAGCGATTTAAAAATATAATGAACTACTGAATAGCAGAACTTGCTCTTATGTAAAAGATTAAAACTTTTAAAATTGATCGTTGCTAGAGAAAAATGTTCATAACCATAAAATTCATTTTTGAACTTACCGAAAAAAACTCCTGTTATACCTATAAATATTTGTTCCAAATAGCTTTTTTTGGCCTTTAGTCCACAAAAATTGGCGTTTCGTCCGGGTGATCTCACATGGACTCATCAGTTGACTGTGAGGACCTTGTCAACAATGGCGTAGCGTGGGTTTTTGCCGCCCGGGGCAGAGCCAATTTTGCCGCCCCTAGCAACTTTTTTCTGGGCCTTTAATTTTGTTTGCTGTTTAAAAAAACATCAAAGTGAAACAGCTACTTAACTTACCTTGTTATAATTTAATTTTTTATTCACAGATTTATTATATTTATTTATATTATATTATGTAGATAGAAGTGTCTAATCGGGTGATGATTGCTAAAAAATAAAACCGGTTTAAAAAAAAATCAACCCGCACTGCCTTTAATTATTATTATTCTTATAGTTATAGGTAGTAATAATTATTATACCTATAATATTTTTTTATTTCAATCATTGTTATACATACATAAGGAAATGAAGAAACAGAAATATTGGCCAAGGATTATTTTTAACTTAAACATATTTCACAAAAGCCCATCAAATTTGAAGTGTTCAAAACTGGTTTTATCTTTTAAAATCTGAAATTGATTTGACACCAACGCGATGTACACCGTCTGATTTATTATTTAAAAATCGTTTTTTATATGAGGTATATGTACATAGGTATGTACATTTATGTATATAAAATTTTGAAAATATTAAAATAAATT
Source organism: Chrysotoxum bicinctum (assembly GCA_911387755.1). Taxonomy (NCBI): domain Eukaryota; kingdom Metazoa; phylum Arthropoda; class Insecta; order Diptera; family Syrphidae; genus Chrysotoxum; species Chrysotoxum bicinctum. The sequence continues at coordinate 183,163,126 of OU426989.1, read as the reverse complement.
GGTACGCCATTTTTAAGTACTTATTAATGCGGAGTTAAAGATTAATTTTGAAAAAAAACTATCCCCCCATTTTTGAAATATCGAATTTTCAAAAACTAATTTTGATTTTTTTTAATCCAAAATTTGATTTTTTGAAAATTTTGATATGCAATATTATTCAAACAGGAGCTCTTGTTTAAAAAAAAAAACATTGAAATCGGTTGAGCAGATAATGAGATAGTCGAAAAAAATGGTTCCATGACAGATACTTTTATTATACGATAGACATTTTTTTTACAATAATATTATCGTAGATCGTATTTATGTTTGTTAACTCACACAAAAACTTTGATCAAAATCGTAGGAGTCTTTTTTGAGAAAAATGAAATTTTCCATTCGGGTTTTTAAACTCTTGTATGGGAGGTACCGTTAGTTTTGGTTATATGAAAAATTTTTATTTAAAATCTGCTAGATAATGTCAAGAAACTGTTGCGTACCAAGTTTAGTAAAAATCGACCAACTTGTTTTCGATATTTTTGAAAATTTTGGTATACAATACTTTTAAACTTTTAGAAAACATTCTCTGTAAAAAAAATTGATCAAAATCAGTAGAATCGTTTTTGAGAAAATCGAAAGTCAAAGAAATGGTTATATGGGAGGTACCATTTATAACCATTTTTGGGAATTTTTTTATAAAATGGTAGCCTTTTTGTAAAAAAATTACTGAATTTTTTTTTAAAGTTGCGGGAACGTTTTTGAAAAAAATAAGATTTTCATTTTTTGCTAAAAAAAAATTGTACGACAGGAACCTACCGTTATTTTTGGTATGAAAATGCCCAAAAAACGCTAGGTACCAAGTTTAAAGAAAATCGACCGAGTCGTTTAGGCTGCAGCCGAAAGGACAGACAGACAGAATTGCAAGACCTACTTTTTTCAACTTCGCTATTATCGTAATCATAGAGATTACGGATGTCAACTTTGATCAAAATGTCGAGTTTGATTTTTTTACGAATCCATAACTTGCAATATAGTACCTACCTATGTATATATCGCAAGTAAAAATCATTTAACTTTTATTGATTAATTTATTAAAAAAATTTTCTTGAGATCGTTTCTCTATTTTTAATAATAACTTATTAAGTTTCGATTTCTCGGTAAAAATTAGAGAACTCAATTTTTTACAAAAATGTGAGAAAATGTTATTATTTAACTTATGGTTCTTGAGATATGGAGAAAACAATATTAATAAAGCCAAACGGGGGTTTCAACTCTAAAAAATCAATGGATTATTTCCGAGCCATCAGCTAGGTATTTCGTTTCATCATTTAACTTACTTTATATGAAGGTTTTTATAATACAAATTCTATATGCTACTGAAATAAATCAGCCAAGTAGAAGACTTAGCACTATTAATAATGGACTTGTTGAATTATTGATTCAAAATAGCTTTTTTTGGCCTTTAGTCCACAAAAATTGGCGTTTCGTCCGGGTGATCTCACATGGACTCATCAGTCAACTGATAACTAAAGGCCAAAAAAGCTATTTTGAATCAATAATTCAACAAGTCCATTAATAGTGCTAAGTCTTCTACTTGGCTTAATGCCAGGCCACGGGCAAAAACTTCCAACGTTAATGATTACAATTTTAATCTTGGTTGGATATAGTTCACATTTGATTTTTGTCAAAAAATCGATGTAAAACGAACTGAATTTAACAAAAATTGCGTACTGACAAGGTCCTCACAGTCAACTGATGAGTCCATGTGAGATCACCCGGACGAAACGCCAATTTTTGTGGACTAAAGGCCAAAAAAGTTAACTTACTTTATGTAATCAATCCAAAGGGGTAAAATGAAAATCTCTTGCGCTTATGTAGGTAGGTACTGTACCCGTACACACAATTTTAAAAAATTTTCACAACACACGAAACACAGATAAGATAAATGTTAAACTGCAACTAATTTTGTATTTAACTAGGATGTTTGCAAACTTTACTGCATTTTACGATAAAATAAAACCGAACAAAATACAACTGACTAACACACCTTAGATAAAAGATACAACAATATAGTCCATGACTCTTATGAGCCAACTCACATCGAATCAGTCAAAACAAACGAAATGCTATTGTCTCAACTTCTAGCCTTATGAGCAGGGTTCGAACCGCAGTAGTAAAATTTTGGAGCAAACTTATAAAAAAATAAACGAATTGAAAATTTCTGGAGTGGATTTAGTTTTAGTAATTCAGAGTCAGAGTTGGTTGCAAAATTTATTAACACAGTGGTCATTCCCTTTCATGTGGTTTGGCTAAAGAAATTTTGAATTTTTTAGTGTGGAAAATAATTAGTACCTACCTAAATCTTAAAAAACGGAGTAACGAAATAGATTTATTTTATTTCGTAAAATTGAAGTAAATTTACTCCGATTGGAGTAAGATTCGAACGCTGCTCATGAGTGGTAGTCGAAAGAAGGCAAACGAAAAAGTTTTGCACCAGGACACACATAGAACGAAACAATCATTTACTGTTCCAAACCAGAGTCGTTGTCGATCATTGTACTTCACAATTCCTTATGGCGGAATACACATCTCAGACACAACATGACGATGACACAAGAACAACAAAAAAAAAAAAAAAAAAACAAGAGAAAGACGTGTATCATTGCCGACAGCAAAACCGTGGCGCGAAAATCTTTTATATTATGTACCTACGTCCTACGCACACACACGGAACTTTCAGCTCAAAAGGAAAAAATATATTTGCGAAAAGGACAGTATATTTTTTCACAATTAAAATTTGTTACAAAAGTAAGCTTACACTTAGCTTGGAAAAAATATAAAAACATAACATACAAAAACCATTTACATTAACGTATTTAGAAAAATTGCAGCAAAATGCCGCACGGATATTTTGAAATTTGCCAGCCCCAAGCAAAGTGCCGCCCGGGGCCTGTGCCCCCTTTGCCCCCCCCCCTCGCTACGCCACTGCTTGTCAATACCCAATTTTTGTTAAATTCAGTTCATCTTAAATCGATTTTTTGACAAAAAAACAAATTTGAACTGTATCTATCCAAGATTAAAATTGTAATCAATAACGTTGGAAGTTTTTGCCCGTGGCCTGGCATTGATTCTGAAGGTTTTTATAATACAAATTCTATATAAAAAACCTTCATATAGAATCAATGCCAGGCCACGGGCAAAAACTTCCAACGTTAATGATTACAATTTTAATCTTGGTTGGATATAGTTCACATTGGATTTTTGTCAAAAAATCGATGTAAGATGAACTGAATTTAACAAAAATTGCGTATTGACAAGGTCCTCATAGTCAACTGATGAGTCCATGTGAGATCACCCGGACGAAACGCCAATTTTTGTGGACTAAAGGCCAAAAAAAGCTATTTTGAATCAATAATTCAACAAGTCCATTAATAGTGCTAAGTCTTCTACTTGGCTGATTTATTTCAGTAGTATATAGAATTTGTATTATAAAAACCTTCATATAGTATAAATATTTGTTATAGTTGTATTTATGCATTTGAACATTATAACTCATTAAATCCATGCTTTATATTTATTAATAAACAATTTTTAAATTCTAAAGTAGGTACTCTTACATTTTATTTTTCAAGCATCACCTAGCTTTAACTAAATGAAATTTTGTGAACTTCTTTTTTTTTTAAATCTGTGGAACCGTTTTTGAAAAAAAAAATATTTTATAAAATTTCGAAAAAAAAAATCGTATGGCAATTCAAATTACCGTTATTTTTGGTCTAAAAAAAATAAAAAAAAAACGGGTTGGAGAAAAATTTAGAAATGCTATCTACCAAGTTAAAAGAAAAGCGGCCGAGCCGTTTAGGCTGTAGTCGAACAGATAGATAGACAGACAGAATCTCGAGACCCAATTTCTACGTGTTCCCTATCATCGTAATGCCAACTTTGATCAAAATCTCGAGTTCGATTTTTTTACGAATCCATAACTGGCCATATAGTACCTATTTGTCGAAAGTAATAATAGTTGTATGGGAGGTACCATTAATAATTATTTTTTTTATTTTTATTAAAATTGTTAGAGCATTTTTCGACATAAATAATTTGCATAACAGTTGTATGCAAGAGCAAGATGAGTTGGTAACTCTACCGGAGTAGATCTGTGTAAATCGTTCATTTCAAATGATCGAATCGTTCAACAATTGATAACCAAAATGATTCGATCATTTTCATTTCACTCAAATGATGTAATACTTTTCCGATTTTCATTTCAATTTCGATTGCGCTGTAGTAGTAAAAAGCTCTGTTCACAACAATAATTTAACAACACTAATTTTTCAGAATGTCTAAATTTATCTAATTTTAATTTTTTTGTTTGTAAGATGGCAGATTTATTAAAAAGCGGAGAGCAGTATGGATCCACTTTGATCAAATTCCTGCTGGAAGATCAAAGCGCAGATACTTCCAAAAAACATTAGTTTTAGCGGAGGAGCAACATGAAACACCTTCAACGACACTTGAGGTCTCAAAACGCTGGTGTGAATATTCAACGAGCTAGGTACAATACATAGAGGGTTCAACTCCCAAAGTAAACATACCTGATCAGTTCAACCCAACAATTGGTTTTGCCCACAACATCAACAACCAACACAATCAATCATGTTCTTTAATGTCGAGTTCAACACAGAAATTCCAGTCCACGGTCCGTTTGGAGTTCATATCCGACATTCATTGAATCGGGACAAATGGAAGCGAGTAAATCATGGTTAATCGAGTTAACTGATACCGAAAATTTAGATTCATTAAAATGATTGAGATTGGAGTAGAAAATCGAGAATCATCGAAATGATTGAGATTGGGATCGATTGAAAAGAAAATTTGTGATTTCAATCATCAATACTTTTCGATGATCGGATCAAAACAATCGAATCGTTCCTGATTGACGAAGCTCTATACCGGAGTCCTTGCACTTATTTTTGTTAGAGAGTATGCCACTAACATGTCCAGGTACCCAATGGAGTGACATTATTGTTCTTACCAAGTTCGTTAAGCCTGCCGACTAAGTCGTGATGGCGTATGAGTAAGTGTTTTGAGTTACTGTTATTTTTGGAGCTTAAAAACATTGGCGCAAAATTTTAAACAGCCTATTATTAAAATATAAGTGTGATAGGTACTTATTATCAATTTGCTAATTTTAAAGTAGTTTACTAACTCGTTCTTAATTTTAAAGATTTTCTAAGTAATATCGTAGTAAAGCACCTGAAACAATAACAGTTCGTGCAAAAAAAAAAAGTAAACAGACCATTTGTGGCGTTTGTAAATAGCACGGTACTAATAAAATAAAATACGTATTCAATTATTTTAACTTTAATAAAAGGGTAGAGAAAGTATGATGCTATACTCGATTAAAATTTGCAAAATCGTTGTTTTAACCTAGTTTCATACTAAAACAGCTATAACATCGTACTACTTCAACTAAATTTCTGTTAATAAGGTTTCTTAAATTTTTCTACAACATTTCGACATTTCGATTTTGACGTTATATTTCTCAAAAATTGGTAAACATAAAAACTATTACTGAAAAGTTTATCACTGTAGAAATTTTATTATCTCGTTTTCATTTAATATTTAATATCAAACGGGTGAGTTTCTTATCTCTTGATTAACAATTTTTTTCAAATCTTATTAAAAAGTTCATTCATTTCCTAACATTATTTTTCAATTATTGTTCGGAAATGAATGTTATGAAATTTTAAGTTTGGAGTTCACATTTGAAAATGTTGTTCTGCATTTTCATTTTCAGAGCTAGGATTGGATTCTTCGGATCTAACAATGACAATAAGTTCATATTCAAAGTTTAGAATTATCAGTTTTTTTTTTCTCAGATTAAAACTACATATTAAGAGTTATTTTCATTTAAGCACCACTTTTTGTTGTATTTATTAATCTTTAAAAATATTATTTACCTTTAACACATTTTTTATTAATTTATTCATTCGATATTCCAGTTTTTTCCTTAATCCAATCCAAATAGGATGTGATTCTGGTGAATACCCCTGGAAATTCGACTTCACAACCGAAAATAATTCCAAATGAAGTAGCACCAATAACTGTGTTGCTGCCATCATTCAAAACTAAAGGACCACCAGAATCGCCATTGCATGTCGATTTCTTGCCTTTTGTGCTTATGCAAATATTTGTTTCCTTGACAGAGCCTTGATAGTAACGGTTGCATACATTGTTAGCTATGATTGGAACCTCTACCCAACGCAAGATTTCAGATGCACCTTTGGCAGCTGTGAACGAGATTTTAGTAAACATTGACTTATAATAATTTTAATTTTGAGTTTGATCTTACAATCGCTATCCCGACCCCATCCAGAAGCGATAGTTTTTTCGCCTGTGTATAATGATGACTCCCCCAGTTTTGGCAGCTTAGCAGGTTGAATATAATCTAGGAATAAAAAAAAAACAAGAACTCGATAAGGCTTTTAAACTTATTATTACTAGCCTATTACCATTCAATCCAATTGGAACTGGAAGCTTGAGAACGGAAATGTCATTGACCAATTGACTTGCGTTCCATTTTTCATGCACAAAGACGTATTTTTTTCCGACATGAATAATTTGTTGGCCTGCTTCGGACTTATCCGTTCGGTTCGTAGCCCCTAAATAAACATCAACGCCATTAACCCTAAATCATCGAAAAATTCCAAAGATAAGACAAAATGATTAAAATCCAATCGTATCACACAAACCCGTCGGTGCAGTGAGCTGCGGTTAAGACCCAACGATTTGAAATCAAAGTTCCTCCACACCAAGCTCTTCCATTGTCCAAGTAAAGCATTAATCCAACCTGATAGGGAAATTGTTTCTCAGCTGCTGGATATCCATTTGTGATCCGTCCGTCAATGACTTTTCCTCGTGGCAGAGTCTTGACAATAGAGTCGACATGTCTCGGATAGACATGTTCCCATCCAGAATGAGCAGAAACTGTGCTAACTAGCAACGCGATCGCGATAAGGAACCTCATTTTTGATTTTAAAATAGCCAACTGGGCTCGTGAGCCGTCTGCATACGTATTTATGGAGCTAATTTTCACAAAAAATCAAGCAAAAATTTATTATAGCTAAGGATTAGGTTATCGCGTGGATATCAGACATTCTGATTTATGATATTAGATGATCATAAATACGATTTAGTTGTCAGTTATTGTAACCAATCTATGAAAAAAAAGAACCATGACAGCTATTAGTTATTTTAAACGACACTTTAATTTATTGTGGGTTATCTTGAGTGTTTTCCTTGACATGTACTGCAAGGTTATATGACCAATCTGTACTTCAAAAATATTGTTCGCAAGGTATTTCGGTTAAACCTAATCGAAGCTTTTTGGATCAATATTTACAAATAGAAACTGATTTCCAAGAATTTTTCCATGAGTAGGGTGTTCCATGAGGACTTTCAAAAAGTACTGATTAAATATTTATTTCAATTTTGCTAAAGACAACATTACGGGCCTCAGTGTTTGAATTTTCCCGAAATAAAAACCCTTTACCTAATAGATTTTTTTTTTCAAATAATTCTTTCACAGCTGTCTCTATTTTGGATGCGGTCAATAGGACTTGGTCGCACGAACTTGTTCTTATGTTTAAGAAATTTAGATTTTTATTAAATGTTCTAATATATAGAAATATGACTGTTACCAGTGCCGGATTAGCCACGAAGCAAGAGTAGCAAATGCTACGGGCCCCGCGCATTTGGGGGCCCCGCGCACCAACCTTTTCTGACCATAAAAAAGTATTATTTACATATTAGATTTAGTCACAATTACTAAGAAGAAAATATTTGCATCAAAATGATCAACTAACATTTTATTTGTCTATCTGCTGGTCTTACCAAAAATCATGTTTCGCACAGCACCAAACGCAAATTGGACAACGGTATGAAATTCAGGTATTTATTGTCACCATTGGTAACGTACTCACTGCTTTAGGTAAACGTATATGAAAGTTATCATAAAATTGCTGGCATTTTCGGAATATTTCGAGAGCTAAAATCTCTTCCTGATTCAAAATAGCTTTTTTGGCCTTTAGTCCACAAAAACTGGCGTTTCGTCCGGGTGATCGCACATGAACTCATCAGTTGGCTGTGAGGACCTAGTCAATACGCAATTTTTATTGAATTCAGTTCATCTTACATCGATTTTTTGACAAAAATCCAATGTGAACTATATCCAACCAAGATTAAAATTATAATCATTAACGTTGGAATATTTTGCCCGTGGCCGAGCATTGATTCTATATGAAGGTTTTTATAATACAAATTCTATATACTACTGAAATAAATCAGCCTAGTAGAAGACTTAGCACTATTTGTTGATTTGATTTGTTGAATTTTTGTTGAAAATAGCAAAATATTTCAACGTTAATGATTACAATTTTATTCTTGGTTGGATATAGTTCACATTGGATTTTTGTCAAAAAATCAATGTATAAGATGAACTGAATTCAATAAAAATTGCGTATTGACAAGGTCTTCACAGCCAACTGATGAGTCCATGTGCGATCACCCGGACGAAACGCCAATTTTTGTGGACTAAAAGCCATAAAAGCTATTTTGAATCAATATTTCAACAAGTCCATTAATAGTGCTAAGTCTTCTACTTGGCTGATTTATTTCAGTAGTATATAGAATTTGTATTATAAAAACCTTCATATAAAATCTCTTCCACCAGAAGAAATTAAAAATCTGCAACAATAGTAAGTGTTTACGCAGATGATTTGGAGGACAGTCTGGTCAATGAATTAGTGCAATTCGCTTCAATGCTCAATTCTGATGTGGCTGGTATTATTGACAGCAGGAATCATGAGGCTCTGGAAATGCAGGTTTACAAGCTGTTGATAAATAAATAAATAATTCTTCACAATCTTGTTTCCCGAACGTTGAAATTGCTTTGCGCATTTATTTGTCTCTCATGATCACCATTTGCAGTGGTGAACGATCTTTCTCAACATTAAAACGTGTTAAAAATGAATTGAGGAACACGATGAGCCAACAACGTCTTAATCTCCTCACTTTAATGAATATTGAACATGATTTACTCCGAGAAGTCGATATCAACAGCATTATTTATAAATTTTCCCAAATTAAATCAAGAAAAGTTTGTTTGTAACAGTTTTGTTTTATTTAACACCATAAACTTGATAAGTGCCTAACCTAAAACAGTCTAAGGGCCCCTTGATAGAATTTGCTACAGGCCCCCCGCTGGCTTAATCCGGCACTGACTGTTACTGAAAAAACTGTTCCTTTACTAGTCTGAGCTTAAGTAAGAAAAACATGTGATTCCTTAAGTAAATATGAATTTTAATGTGAAGAAATCGTTGTACCGTCTAATTCGTTTTTTGTTTGCTTAAAAAATATTTAAGAAAATGTTTTTCAGCCCTATGTATCCATTCAGAAGAAGTTCCGAAACGATAATCCGTTCCGATCGGAACTTAGATTTCGTTAAAAAAAAAGAAAAAAACCGAATAAATAAATATTTTCTGTCGGAGAATTTTGAAGAAATTTCTTTGCTGAATGTATCTTATTGCAAATGCGTTGATGAGCGTCACATTTTATCGGAAGATTGTCCGATATGTCAATCGGACAAGATACCTCGGTAGAAAATTTTCCCGATTTCGAACAAATCGGAAAAAAATTTCTCCGAACGGATACCTCGATAGGGCTGATTATTGTGTGGTTTTCCTAAAAGGTTTCTTAACATTTGTATAGCATGTACCGTTACTTTTGTATACAAAAATTAGTTTCGGTCTAAGTCTTGTAAATAGTGTGACAAAAATGCTACGTGCCAAGTTTAAAAAATCTCCACTTTGGATTTCGAACTATCTATGTAGACTTCCTTTACACACTAGAGATTTCGATCCCGGATCGAAAACTTTTCGTTTGGTGTGTGTGCAAGAGCGTAAGTGTTAAATCCCTCTTCAAATAGGGATTTGAAGATTTTTATTCCTGTCAATTCGATTTTTTTTGGTGTGAAGGAATGAACAAATCTCGTGAGGCTTTTGATCCCTTTATACGGAAATTGATTTTTTATGTGTAAAAAAAATCCACATTAGTTTTCAAAAAAAAAATTATTTTAATTTTTTATTTTAAGTACAAAAAATATGTTGTTTCTACAAGGTAGGGCGATAAGTAACATTATGATTTATTTGATGAATAACATTTTTCTTTCTGATTTTATTTAACTTTGGCATTTTTTAAAATTTAGGTTTAAAACGAACAACCAAAAATGATTCGGTTCGTATTCCCTAATGAGGCGCAGGCCAGAGGTTTAATAGGATGTATGTACAGATGGAACACATTCGAATAATTGCTTTTCCATTCAAACCCAGACTTAGCGGGTAGACCAATGCCTATGCCATTCAAATTATTCTCGATTCGTTTCCGAACTGTCTGCACTACTTCTTTACTGCGTTTTGAATAACCCGTAGCAGTATGTGGATATTTTTCGATATTACTTACAAGAACTTCAAGCTGCCTCTTATTCGTTGCGTTAGACATTCGAGAAAAAGTTTTTATATATTGCCTTACTATTTTAATAAAAGTTCCCAGGTATAGATCATTTACGATGGCTTCTTCGCAATCGCAAATAGAAATTTTTTCTTCCTTGCCAAAATGATTCACGATACCAAATTACTCTAAATCGACAAAAAACCTGAATATTTCCAACTTCTTAAAAAAAAACAGAAACTTTTTCGTGTTTTAGTTTTTTTTATTATTTATTCTTTTGTTTTCTGTTTCTTTTTTGTTTTATCATAGTATTTTAATAATAATAATGAATAATAATTCCTTTTTTGTTTTGTTTTCCTTTAAAAGGACTTAATCTAGGATATCTATTATCTAAAAAAAAAAAGAAAATTAAAAAGTTTTCCATAACGTGACCCTTTAAGAGTATTGAAATAAAATTAAAAGAAACAGATTTTGTGAAAGGCGTGTGTGTTGTGTTTGTTTGTTTGTTTTTTTTTTTTTTTTTTTTGTTATGTGGATTTTGTTTCTTTTTCGGGTAACAATAGGAAGTCTTAACAAATTAGTTCATGCAATTGATCAATTTCTTTATTTCTTCGACATAAAGAGTTTGGTACATAGAAAATCATATTTTTTCGGATATGGGAGGTACATTATGTCACCTCGACGATTACTTCCAAGGTCAAAACATAGCTAAACAAATATTTAAGAACAAAAATGATTTAAACAATCTTGTTAAAATTAAAAAAAAAAATGTTAATTAGTTAAGTTATTTGTGAGTGGTAGTTTTTTTTATATTTTTTTGTTTTATCAGTGGAAGTGTTCGTGTTTTTTTTTTTTTAGTTTTATCCGCATACATTCATATAAGTTAAATTAAACAAAGATTTTAATATTTTTGTTTATAGATTTTGTTGTAGAAAATTGAGAATATTTTTTTCGCATACTAGCTTTTGCCTAGAATAAGTATTTGTTTGAATTTTTGTTTTATTTATTTTCGCTTTTTCAGTTATTTAGTTTTATTTTTTATTTTTTTTTTCAGTTTGTTCGCGTGCCCTTTTTTTCGGTGTAAGAAATTTTGTCAGCTTATTTATGAAAAAAAGAAGAAAAACAAAGTTATTGTTGTTGGGCATTTAGTTTCACGTAGTGGTAGGTGAAGGAGGAGGTGAGGATGTTGAGTTCTTCGAATGCCTTAGTTGTTGTAGATAGTGCCGTTGTGTGGGTTTATGCAAAGCAAGTTGAGCCAATGCATCATCGACCGAAAACCATTGACGTTTGCGGCCGATGCTTCGCGAGTCTTCCCATTCTTCGAGTTCCTTCGTAACAGTCATGACAAATACTTCCGTACGATGCATGTGATCTCGATTCTGAGAATTTTAATAATAATTTTTATTTGCAAAAGGCAAAAGAAAACTTGAATAAAATTCACCTCGAATACACCCAAACATCGACCAAGTTTACCAACAACACCAGCTTCTTCGAGTACTTCTCTGACAGCAGTTACAGATGGTTCCTCTTCGGGTTCAACTCCACCACCTGGGACAATCCACATTTCAGGCCGCCGAGAGGATGTCACCAGCAGAACCTTGAATAAAAACAAAAAGTTATTTGTTTAAATAGTGAAAATTTATTCAACAATTTATTTACAATATATTCAAAATTCGACCTGATCTTTATTGTTCTTTAGTCAAATTTCGAAAAAAAAACAAGTTAAAGAAAACTTGAAGGATAAACAACCCTTAAGTTTGTATTTCGGCATTGAGCTGACTGCGATTTAAGGAAAAATAATAAAATGTTTAGGAAACCGATAAAATGAGTAGTAGCGGCAGAAATGGTAGATAGGTAGAAAAATAGCGGCCACAAGCATGTCTTGCTAAGTGACCCAATTAGCGATTTAATAATATATGATGAGGGATTCATAAGCTTCTCTCTACCTGAACTGCGCTAGCTCGCGGTATTAAAATATATCTTATTATAGATGGGCCACATTTTTCTAGATTTATTGCAGTTGGTTAAACTGCTCCACCTACGGGGAGATTCCGTGAGAAAAAATCATAACACCAACAGGTTCCTGCCTACCCATTTATTTCCCCCTATTCCATTGTTATCCCGATCCTAGATAAGTGTCACATTGAGGTTAATGTTCAAACTCGCAATCTTATCCCGACATTGCAGGACAAATTTAGAGGATGTAGGAATGGTGGAGACCTACAACTGTCGAATCCTAACGAATAAGACGAGAAGTACTTTTTTTGACGAGAGGTATTTTGAGAGAATTTTACACATCTTCGCAAGAGGATGCCGCTGTTCAACTTGCAACTTAGGCTGAAATGAATCTCATAAAGGCATTCATTCGTAACAACTCAAATAATAATGCACTGAAATTCTGTGTTCATGAATCGAGAAATACATGACTACGGCACTACATATTGTACGACATTTTCACTTATTTAAATGATAAGTTATTATGAAATAAGCGATCAGACAATTTTCAAAAACTTTACAACAAAGTTAAAAAATGTGAATGAAATTTAATTAACCATAAGAATTAACCTAATTCTTAACTTTGGTACTTTACTTTACAAAACTGGATTTCAATTACAACAACTACAACTTAAATTTGAGAATGGATATTTGTGCAAGAAAGAAAGAATATTTTACAAAAATATAAGATATCAAACGATTGAATTTATAAACACTGTGTGTAGATCACACTTCCCTAGAAATGACACAAACTAGAAATAACAATGAAGCTTGAGTACTTCTATGTTTTGGTATGGAAATTTAAAATTATTAGATATCCTACTAGCCTTAAAAAACACAATTTTATTCGAACTAAACAAAAATGAAGAGAAAAGACTTATTAAAATCGGAAATGTGATCCCTCCTCTTTATGGAATATAAATACCCTTAATCTTAACAGCATTATTCCAGTAGTACTTGAATACATTTCAGCACAACAGGCAATTAGTCAGTGATATTATTAAGCTTGCGCAAGATAAAATCAGGGGCCGAATTAGCGCTTCAGTGACGAGTGAGTGAGTCCCATCAGTGATCGAATGAAAATGTCAAATTGGAGTAATTTGTTGCTCGATAACAACATTTTAATACAAGAGCAATCTGGGTTTAGGAAAGGTCACTCTTGTGAAACTGCGTTAAATTGGTTGATATATGAATGGAAAAAAGAAATTGATTGCAATAATTCGGTAATAGCAGTGTTTTTGGATTTTAAGCGTGCGTTTGAGACCATTGAAAGAAATATATTAGTGCGAAAGTTGGAAATGTATGGAATTAAGGACAATGAACTAAACTGGTTTAAATCGTACCTTACAGGGAGGACCCAAAGAACAAAGATTGGCGATATTACATCAAATGCGATTGGAGTGGAACTTGGAGTCCCTCAGGGATCAGTTTTAGGTGTGTTGCTTTTCCTTTTGTACATAAATGATATTAAATGCGTGCTGAAATTTTGCAAAGTTGTGTTGTTTGCGGATGATGCCCTGATATATATAAGTGGAAAAAATGTTGAATGGTTGTTACAATGTTTAAATGAGGACTTGGAGAGCATAAACCGGTGGCTTCAAATGAATAAAATGAAATTGAATGTGAAAAAGACGAAATGTATGAAACTTAAAGTAAATGAACCCATACATGTATGTATGGATGGGGAAGTTATTGAGTGTGTGGATAGTTTTAAATATCTCGGAGTTGTTTTGGACTCGAAGTTAAATTTCAAAGAGCATGGGAGCGGAAAAATTGCTAAAAAAGTTGGTTTTATAAAAAGAATTAGAAGAGACTTAACATTTGAAAGTACTTTGCTTCTATATAATACTATTGTCTTACCCCATTTTAATTATTGTTCAACTCTTTTGTATGGTTGTCAACAAGAAATAGTAAATCGGCTTCAATTATTGCAAAATAAAGCAATGCGAATGATATTGAGAGTGAATGTCTACACCCCAATAAGAGTGATGTTGGAAGTTTTAAATTTGATGAGTGTTAAACAGAGACTTAGATATAGCGCTATGTTATTAATATATAAAATGAAAAACAATATGGTTCCTGAATACTTAAAAGTTAATATTATCAACGTTGGAGAATTACAACCTTATAATTTACGCAACAGTGAAAATTTGAGGCCCAATAGGTGTAACAGAAGTAGCACCCAGGACTCAGTTATGTATATGGGAATAAATTCTTTTAATAGACTTCCAAGTGAATTGAAGAATGAGCTAAGTATAAATGTTTTTAAAAATAAACTTATTTTGTATATAAAAAATAGTGATTAATAATACATAGATGTTTTATTGTAAAGGTTTGTCTGACCTTATATATTGAGTATTTTAGAATCTAGAGCACACATCAGAGCCTAATCTCCTGCAATGCAGAGATAGGTACTCTTGGCGTAAGCTGAGATGGTTCCAGAAACTCTGTTATTATCATATAATAAAACGGCAAACATGTTTTTTGTGGTACACTTTTCTCCAAAAGTATTTAACCGATTTCGATAAATTTTATATGGCTGGAAAGCCACAGTTACGGAGATGTGCAGAATATACTTGAGACACGCATTAACACACTGTGGGTCATTTTTGTTTTTGCACTGTCGAACACTTTGCATATTACATAAAATGAAATTTAATTTAATAAATTTGCTTGAAAACACTGCCAATAATATAAATAATAAATAAATTGGCACTCGAATTTTGAGAGCTGGGTCGGCTAGTTATTATTATAACGTAAGCGGTAATGCCAAACTCACATAATTCAGTCACGTATTACTCGATAACTGATGCGGTAATTTGGCCCCAGGTCGACTTATATAACATACATAAGATGATCTTGCCAAGGTAAAGTTTGATCAAGTATAAAACCCAAATTGTTAACGTTACTCTGGTAAGGGATAGTAATAGTAACATCTAATACAACGAGATCAAAAATAATACTGACTGCTCTAAAGTACAACGCTATTGCCTGCGACTTCTCCGAACAGAAAGAAGGTCAGCATTGACAGAAGTTAAAAACGAGGAGGCTTCATTTACAGAACAAGGAAAAAAAGAATAACCGAATATCATCAAGAAAAAACAGAACTAGCGAGTAAGATTTTGCATACTAGATAGGTATAATTTATGAAAATAGAAAACAAAATTAGCAATAATCTGCATCCTTGAAGGGATTTCAATATAAACAGCAATATTAGAGAAAGGTTATTGGCTTTTAAGTTTGAGGATTTATAATATTTTGACACCCGACGCAAAAGTGGATACAAAAATGTTTTCCTCTCGAAATCTTGACAGAGAGTCAGTCAGTTGGGAAATATTGAAAACTTATTTCCAAAGTGAGTGCTGTGTATCCCAAACATTGCGTTTTTTAAAAGAAGTTTTGGCCAAAATGAAGCACCCGCGCCTGCTGTTCGTGAGACTGGTATGCTAGTGGACAACACTCATGGTCCCCGTCGTCGTACGGTGCGCAAAGACGAGAATGTGTCAGCTGTAGCCGAGTG
Organism: Chrysotoxum bicinctum; assembly: GCA_911387755.1. NCBI lineage: Eukaryota > Metazoa > Arthropoda > Insecta > Diptera > Syrphidae > Chrysotoxum > Chrysotoxum bicinctum. Next base: position 183,147,132 of record OU426989.1, on the reverse strand, counting down.
TGAGACTCAGTTCACGAACAAAAACTCGCCATCGATCTCAACAGCTCAACATTTCACGCACTAGCCTGAGGAAAATTCTGCACAAAGATATAGGATTATTCGCTTACAAGGTCCAATTAACTCAGCAATTGAAGGTGCATGACCATGCGCTGCGTTATCGCTTCGCAGTTTGGGTCTTAGAGCAGCTTGAATTGGACAACGATTTTCGGTGAAAAATCATCTTTTCTAACGAGGCGCATTTTTATCTCGGCGGCTTGTCCAGAAGCTAATGCACATACAGAGTGACAGTTAGGTGCGGATTGTGGAGTGATGGCATCATTGACCCAGTTTTCTTCGAAAATGAGGCTGGGAAGAACGTTTAGGTGCACGGTGGGCGTTACAGAGCCATGTTAATCGACTTTTTTTTTACTGAAAATGAAGACATGGATTTGGAAGACCTCTCATGAAGGATAGCGCGCCATGCCACAATCGATCTTTTGCTCACCAAATTCCCAAATGGTGTTATCAACCGTCTTGGCGATGTCAATTGGCCGTGGGGAACCGATGTTTCCTCTTATTAATAAAGCTATAATACATGGACACAATTAAATGTTATATATTTTTTAAAAGAAATTTGTATTTGACCCAGCCTTTAAACGTTTCCTCACTTTATAATTGCTATTTTTGTTATTAAAAAGTCGTAATCTAACGAATAAAACTATACGCGTATGAAAATTTGTGTTACCTTAATGAAAAGTTGAGCCAGACTTAGGTAATTAGCTTGTGAAGATTTAGTTTCTAGTATCCAAGTAACTTTGTTGTACAGGTTTTCCACAACTACATTCAATAAAATCCAGAAAAAAAGAAAATAGCATTAACCTTTTTATATATCAACAACGAAATACAGATCATGGCCTTCCCAAGACCGAGAATCATTTGCCTTGAATAATGACGCAACATTGTAAAACTTAAACATCAAAATTGTCCAATGTTCGAGCTGAATCTTAAATGAAACCTTAACATGAATACGTTTCCTCTTAATGATCATCTCTATTATGCACTTACTAGTTTGATACCAGTTTCTCCAAAAACACTTTTCAAACCACCTGGCCTGGCACTGCCACCAGATGCTGCCATTCAGATAGGTGTAGGGGAGCTTCTTCAGTTTGTGTGGGTAGATAGATACAAATTAAAAATTTCAATTCGCCGGCCGGTATTCAGTATTCACGCGCAGCCTGCGAATTGCGTTCGCTGACAGTCAAGTTATCATTTTGACAGGTGAAACCAACTCCGCATGTTTTCTTGGAACATTTTTTCCCATAAATTTCAACTTTAATTAGCCACACACAAAACATGAATTAAAAAAATTCTGCCAGATGGCAAATGGTTGAAAATTTGCTATCGAGCATGGCACGAATCAAAATGGCAAACGAGAATTACTTCCGGAAAAAAATTAACAAATTCGAACGAAAAAAAAAAAACAACAAATCGAGAGCACTTTCGTTGCTGGTCTCTGAACTCTGACTCACCTCTGTTTCGGCGTCGGAACGAACGCAAATGCATGCGGCACGCCTTCGGAATCCATCCTTATCATAGATTCGAGTTGAGTTTGGCTTCTCCTTGACCATTTTTGCTGCTGTTTCTTTTTCCTGGGATGTGGTGCTGCTGAGTCTTAATAAAAATTTACGAAGTAAAATTCGTTTTGCGAGGATTCGTAGTTGATTTGCTGATGGGCTGGTGCTGTGCCTGGCTGGCTGACCACACGAAAAGTTATGAAGAAAATATGTTGCACAATCGGCGGAGGATGCGGCAGCAGCGAGCTACGACTTTGGATGATGAGATGAGATGGTGGCTTCCCTTGGGTGTTGTTGTTGCTGTTGCCGTTTTACTTATTGTTGTCGAATGGTAAACATGTTGATTTGCGAGAGAAATTCCGCACGCAAAAAAATCAAGAAAAAAGATCGTTTGTCCCGTTGCTCTTATCAAAAAGAGCACACGACACGCAGTCGAAACAGCAAAACCAAAAGAAAACCGTACAAATGAGAAAATTTTCTATCAAAAAAATATGTTTGGCGTTTGTTTTAGCTGTGAATTATACACATTTTTCGGTAGTTTTTTATTTTATTTTTTTCTTTTCTCGTTACGAGTCCAACTCGACTCGAGATTTTCTTATTCAAGTTTTGTCGCGTCAGAAACGTCACACACCGATTCACATATGCAAAAAAAAATCCAAGTAAAACAATATTTGTCCTTTTCGTTTTTATTATTTTTTGCCTTTAAAAATTTTCGATGAGAGAAAGAAAACTGCACGAATATATCAGGCGAATTGAATGATGCAAAATATATAATATTAAAGAGATGGCGAATTCGGACTTCCGATTTTTTTTTGGTGAAGAAATTTGGATGGATTTTTTTCTTCGTTGTTACTTTGTATCTTGCTTTGAGAAATGTTAATTTCACAAAAACAAAAACTATCTGATTTGAGATGTTGAGCAAGCATCCATTGCTGCAAAATTTATTATATTTGGTTTGTATTTACCGGGGAATCTGGGATCCGCTCCGAATTCTTCCGCTAGCTGCCGAGTGGAGATGGACCGAAACCGGGCGACGATGGTCGATTCGATGGACGGATGGATGGTTGCCCAACCATATTTAAAAAAAAAAAACAAACAAACAACAAATGTCACATAAGTGATGCCAAGAACATCAAATTAAATTGCATGCTTTTTAATATGGTTTTCCATTGAAGCATTTTAGTTTTGATAATCTTTCTTGAAAAAAAAAAAGAAGCAAAACGAGGTTTGATGGTGTTTCTTAAATAATGCGTCCGAAACTCAAATGGAATGGCTTCATAAAGTCAAACCAAACGAAAGATTTCAGCTGAAAAATGTTGAGATATTTGAAATTATCGTAGCAAGATTTCATTGAGATTTCGTTGTTCCATCAATTTGAAATATCAAAAGTTTTCAGCCGAAATTTCGTGTTTCAGTTTGGTGGGATTACAGAATTAACTTTAGAACACCTATAAAATGGCAGTTGGACAAATATTTCGGTATACGGAAGATTTCCCTGGACTAGCTAACCCCCACATCACTCGAGCAAGTACTGGCAAGCAAGTTGCCATACACACAACTATGTTTGTTTGCGTACCGTCCAAATCTACTAATTTCATCGAATTTTTTGGCGAATATCTATTAAAGTTCACATAAAAAAAAAATTAAATAGTGTAGAAATTTAGACAGTAAACGAACAGACATAATTTTTCTTACTAGCAACTTGCTCGCCAACCGGCATGGAAGTTTTGAAGCCAGTAGATGAGCAAGTTGAGAAGCAAGTAGCCTGTAGCTGTAAAATTATTTACTGAAGTATATAAACAACAAACGTTCCTATTTAAAAATACAAATGTTTTTTGTTGGTGGCGTGTACTTTTTTTAAGCGAAATCGGTAAATAAATATAAAAATTTCAAAACTCGCAGGCAATTTGCTCTTCAAGTGGCGTGCCGCTTATGTCACGCAAATAGACATATAGGAATTTGACTGACAGTAGGTGTGTTTTTTTTGCAAGTCCATATAGAATTGTAAAAAAAAACGACATCGGGACTAAGCGCTTTACATGCAAATGCAACAACAACTTAAATCTATACAGAGTTAGCTAAGACCAGATAATTATCGAGAGTTAATCTAAGACCCGATAAAAATGGTGATGCCAAAATAGTATTATCTATGTGTTATCGATAATTTGCTCAGAGACGTCAAAAGTGAAGTTTTTGGATTGGTTGATGCTAGTCGTCAATAAGCTGACAAATGTCATAGCGTACACAGTGCTTCCAGCTATGTGGAAAAAAAGCTCCTAAATCCCGATGTCGTTTTTTTTTACAATTCTATATGGACTTGCAAAAAAAACACACCTAGTGTAGGTACACAATTTGCTTGCCTGTGTGGCCTCGGAGTAAGTTTCAAATACAAATGGAATGGGCTATTAGCTATCTATTTTTGATTCAAAATTTGTTCCTTTTCACTATAAAAACTTGAGATCGAGTCTTTAATAAGTTTTTGGGTAGACAATAATGACATCAGTACTGCCAAGCTCTTTGAGACGATATTCGAATATTTAAATAGGATAAGAACTCGAGATTTTACGAAGTACTTTGTTGAAATTTCAAACTAGTATAGCATGATTTGAATGAGATTTCGATGAAATCCAGAGTTTTTATTGAGATTTGATTAAAATCCCCATGAAATTTTGTTCCATAGATTTGAAATATGGAAAGTTGTCAGCTGATATCTAGTATTTTGTTTTGGTATTGAGTTTTTTCCTCAGTTTGCTTAAATATGAATAAAATACGTCATGTCGTGAATAAGGGTAGCCGCGCACTAGCAATTTTTAGTTGCGAAACTGTTTGGTTACTTATAGAAAACAGATGAACTGTTTAGTTGAATGTCCGTGAATTTGCAGATAATTATATGTTCAATAAAATGGCGAACTAATTTTAGGCAATCGTTTAGTTTGTGTCAAAACACAAACTTTTTAGTTGCTCGAACCAAGCAGTTTCGCAACTAAAAATTGCTAGTGCGCGGCTAGCCTAATAGTTGCTTCTATGAGTTTTTGAAGTAAAACTTCTTTTCCGGCGTTAGCTGTCAGTGACATTTCAAAACAACACGTTATCAGTCAAAGACAGTGACATGTTTTTAGAATACAAAATAATTGTACGTTTATACGTTAGAATCTTACAGAGGCTTTGCTTGGGGAAAAAAGTTTTACTTTCTACCGTGGGTACGTCAGCACACACAACCTTTATTTATTTAATTCCATTTGTTTTAGATTGCACTATATTTCAACCTCTTAAAAAACAACCGAGATAAAACCTAAAATAAAGTAGAAATTCATTTTATTTTTCTACCAGATTCTTGAATTTTTTAACGTTCGGTTAATTCGTAATTTATATAAAATTTTATGGAAACTGACAACTTACACATCTTTTTGGAATAAACTATTAAGCTAGCCGCGCACTAGCAATTTTTAGTTGCGAAACTGTTTGGTTACTTATAGAAAACAGATGAACTGTTTAGTTGAATGTCCGTGAATTTGCAGATAATTATATGTTCAATAAAATGGCGAACTAATTTTAGGCAATCGTTTAGTTTGTGTCAAAACACAAACTTTTTAGTTGCTCGAACCAAGCAGTTTCGCAAATAAAAATTGCTAGTGCGCGGCTAGCCTAATAGTTTTTGAAGTAAAACTTCTTTTCCGGCGTTGAGAGTAAAAAATTTTCGATGCAGCTGTCAGTGACATTTCAAAACAACACGTTATCAGTCAAAGACAGCGACATGTTTTTAGAATACAAAATAATTGTACGTTTATACGTTAGAATCTTACAGAGGCTTTGCTTGGGGAAAAAAAGTTTTACTTTCTACCGTGGGTACGTCAGCACACACAACCTTTATTTATTTAATTCTATTTGTTTTAGATTGCACTATATTTCAACCTCTTAAAAAACAACCGAGATAAAACCTAAAATAAAGTAGAAATTCATTTTATTTTTCTACCAGATTCTTGAATTTTTTAACGTTCGGTTAATTCGTAATTTATATAAAATTTTATGGAAACTGACAACTTACACACCTTTTTGGAATAAACTATTATAGCATGGCCAAATTCCTAAACGCAAGATCTGCAAAGCAAAACACCTGCAAAGCAGATATAGCAAATCAGAATACGCATTTATGTAAGAGAATTGCGCAAGAAATGTTTGACATTTGCACGAATGCCTATGCATTTGCGCAAGAAAGTAGTATCGATTGCATTTTGGGCCACTCTACTTAGCAGAGATTTTTGTATTTGCATTTTGGAACTGTTTGCTTAGCAGAATTTGGGCAAAATATGCGTTTAGGAATTTGCCCTATGTTCCCACCAAAATGAAATACGAGATTTCGATTGAAAATTATTGATATATAAAATTTATATACATTATTTTGAAATCTCAACATTTTTCAGTTTAGTGGAAATATTGTATAAATAATGTTTGGACCAATTTATTTTTACGGAAAAGATTTCAAACACAAATAAGTTTTGAGAAAATCTTAATCACAAATTATATCTTTTCAAATAAAATAAAAATATGCAGTCAACCACCTCGATGGAGAAAAACCACCTTGATGGAAAAAACCAAGAGGTTAAGTTCAATAATTGTTTTAAATTAAGTCCTGGCAGCACTGTATGAGCATAATGCTGAAATATCGAAAACGAAGCGAATTCAAATATAGCAGAGATCCTCACCACATATTTTAATTTTCGTGTAGTTAATGTATTTTGCTTTTATTCCTGTAGCTGAGGTTTAAACCAGTTAGTACTAAAGGCATATTTAGAATTTTGTTCATTTCCGGTAAGTTTTATTTTTTTTAGTTCCAGAACCGGAAACTAAAAGTTTTTCCAATACGGATTGATATTTAGCTTTGTATATACACTCTATAGTATTCTCATGAAACCTTATTTTAAGAGGACATCTATCGTCGGCACATTTACTATTTCAGATTATTTCAGAGTGCAAAACTATTCAAAATTTTAAATAAATGGCGGTTATAAAATAAAGGGGATCAAAAAAGGACTTTTTCTTGTGTGGATGATTTTTGTTTATCTTTCTATACCTTTGTGTATAGATATTCAATACGTGGTGCCTGGTAAGAAGTGAGACGTGAGGGATGAAAGTTTGCTTTAGTTTTGTTTTTGTATTGTATTGGTTATGAAGATTTTTTGTTGAGGTTCTTGACCTACCTTTTATTCTGTGTATGTTTTTGTTGTTTTGTCCTGGTAGCTGGTGTTTGATGATTTTTTTTCAGTTATGAAGAAAATCTTATTTTAGCTTTCAGTATTTTATTAGGTAGGTATACTATTGTGTTTTTTTTTTTTGCTTTGTACGCTTGCGTATGTAGGTATTTACTTGGAGGATGGGGTTATCATTCATCGCGTTCTCGATGGCAAGGATTTTTTTTAGTTATCTGAGAATTTTTGTAGGTCAGAAAAATATATCAAGCAAGGTTTCAAATAAGAGTTTTGTTTGAAGGATTTCTCTGTTTTCATTTAAGGGTGAAGAATACCTATATGTTTAGGTATTTTTGTAATTTTTGTGATGAAATGGTAGACTTTTTGGCCTCTGAATGTACATTTGTATTGTACGTGTGACATAGGTAGGTAGGTACAATATGGCATTTTATGCATTTGTAAACAAAATCGAAGTCGATATTTTAATCAGTCTTAACATTACGACTTTTACTTGCAACTTATGGGTACTATAAAGTAAGTTACACATTCGTAAAAAATCGAACTAGGATTTTGATCAAAGTTGATATACCTACCTAACGATGATAGCAAAGACGAAAAAAGTGGGTCTTGTAATTATGGGTCTGTTCGACTACAGCCTAAGCGGCTCGGGCGATTTTCTTGAAGCATCGTAGGTAGGTATATCTACCTATATAATATATGTTCCTACCTACTATTTTTAAAATTGTCAATTTTTTTAATTTTTAAATAACGATTTGAGAAATTTGGAATTAGGTACTTTGATATTTTTTTTTTTATAATCTACCCGCGCTCAAGGGATTTTTGATTACCCTTTAAATATTTCAACACAGCGCGGGCGTGAAGTTAAGGAAGATGAAGAATAAATTGTCTATATAATGTGTGTATTCTATTATGATTTCAATATTGTTATGTCGAAATATGTTAGGTACCTACCTATATATCACTTTGGTCTAGAACTGTATTTGTTCTGTGTTTGCTCTTTTTATAATCACATGTTTTGGTTATTTTCAAACGTCCCGAAGAAGTTTTTTTCTTATACCAACCAAATAACGGGTGATTTTTTTGAGGTTAGGATTTTCATGCATTAGTATTTGACAGATCACGCGGGATTTCAGACATGGTGTCAAAGAGAAAGATGCTCAGTATGCTTTGACATTTCATCATGAATAGACTTACTAACGAGCAACGCTTGCAAATCATTGAATTTTATTACCAAAATCAGTGTTCGGTTCGAAATGTGTTTCGCGCTTTACGTCCGATTTATGGTCTACATAATCGACCAAGTGAGCAAACAATTAATGCGATTGTGACCAAGTTTCGCACTCAGTTTACTTTATTGGACATTAAACCAACCACACGAATGCGTACAGTGCGTACAGAAGAGAATATTGCGTCTGTTTCTGAGAGTGTTGCTGAAGACCGTGAAATGTCGATTCGTCGCCGCTCGCAGCAATTGGGTTTGTGTTATTCGACCACATGGAAGATTTTACGCAAAGATCTTGGTGTAAAACCGTATAAAATACAGCTCGTGCAAGAACTGAAGCCGAACGATCTGCCACAACGTCGAATTTTCAGTGAATGGGCCCTAGAAAAGTTGGCAGAAAATCCGCTTTTTTATCGACAAATTTTGTTCAGCGATGAGGCTCATTTCTGGTTGAATGGCTACGTAAATAAGCAAAATTGCCGCATTTGGAGTGAAGAGCAACCAGAAGCCGTTCAAGAACTGCCCATGCATCCCGAAAAATGCACTGTTTGGTGTGGTTATTTCGATTTCGTTTTTTCCAATATAAACAAATAGCTTTTTCTGGCCAGTTTTAAAAGCAAAACCAACAAATACATACACATACATAAGTACATATGCATCTCTACATATAGTACATGGATACATGTATGTATGTACATATAAGTTCACATTAAGACTTTGAAAAACTGGAAAAATTACTTTAAATTTTAATAAAATTTACACATGCGAAAATCTTTGTATTGCGAACAAAGAAATAGGTATACAAAAATACCTACATCATTAGAAAGAAATTTAAGTCACTTACCTTCAAAACCTTAAAACTACCCTAAATCGGTCAAAAAATTAATGAGTTAAAAGTCGTTTAGTGCACGGTCACTCAGTAATTACCTAGGTATTTATTTATCTATTATTTTTTGTACTCAATCAGAACCTAAAACCTAGATTAAAAAGTTTATGCATTTTAGTTTTATTTGTAGCATTGTCTAATTAAGTGATGCTGATAATATTTTGACGAGATTTGAATCAATTATTTGAATTAATACGATGCTAAGGCTGTTTTAGTATGAAACAAAGTTAAAAACGTTGATGTTGCAAATTTTGTTCGAATATAATCTACCCTTTTATTACAGTTAAAATCATCGTATTATCTTTTTTATTCTGTTAGTTTAGTGTTAACTTCATAAGACTCTTTGACATTTAGTGGTTAAAAGGTTTGTTTAATTACTTTTTTTTTAATTACCTACTTTTTTTCACGAACTGCCATTAATGAAACTACTTTTAAGTTAGCAAATTGTTAAATAGTAGATATTATAACCCACTAATACCTTAATACATACCTACTAAGCTGTTTAAAATTTTGTGCCATTCTTTCTTTTAAACATAGCTACTACGTACCTATCTACTTATTAAAAAGGTACCTATAATATTTAAATACCTGCTTAACAACATACATACATAATTATAAGATTATAAAGAATTAAAGATGCTTCGATTTGTCCTTAAAACTTGTCTACTTTTTTTGACATGACACCAAGAAAGCTAAGAAAAACATTTATCTTTGTTTTTAATCCACCAAAACAGTGAAAAACTAGCAGGACAAAATATCCGAAAAGATACCTTTTCCATATCATTGCATTTGTCCTACATTTAGCGATTTGTAAATTCAACCCAAAAATCCAAAGAAAACATTCTACCCAAAATTGCAAGGCAAAATACGTAAAACTCACAATACACACTATACATAATCAAATCCGTACAAACCTACTATACATATTATGCTCGCATTCATTCTTACACCTGCATCCATAAGCGAAAGAAAACGAAACAAAATATTTGTGAAATAAGCAAAGAAAACCAACCACCAAGATCATCCCCTTACGTCGCGCACGCCGCAGCCATCCACACATTGGTAGACTGTTTGCAAGAATGCATAAGGGGATTAAAAACAAAATTTCCCAAAAAAATTTCCTTGTTTATTTTGGTCAGGTTCAAATCTAAAATAAGCGATTTTGCGACATCTAAATCCGCATGTAATACTACAAAATCGTGTTGCATAGGAATACTATAGAGTGTATATACAAAGTATTTAGTAAAATCATTGTATATAAACCATTGTATATAAACATTTATAGTATTCTCATGAGGCATTTTTTTTTATCTTCTTGTCAGCTCACTAAAATCGCTACCATCGCTCCAGAAGCGCCAAAATGTTGCGAAGAAATTTGAGTGATTTGATATTAGAGTGAGAGTGAAATAATTTTTAAAGAGTATCTAGAATGAAAAGTTTACTTTTTGATTTATATATCAGTAGGGTGACAAAGGGAGATGTAAAATACAGCTGTTTTCCTCATGAGAACTGTTATACTTCATATATGCCAAGAGAATACAGAAGTTTGTTTACAAAATCTTCGCTTTAGTTTTTGTTGTTTTTTTTTTGTGCACCATCGACGTGTGTTGTTTTGATACACACACATATGTATGTATGTAGGTACATTATTATTTTTCATTTTTCAGCGTTGGTTTTGGAGTTTTGTGTTTTGTCTATTATAGTCATATCAAAGCAACGTTGCTGAATTTTGATATTACTTTATCAAAATACAACGTTGTAGTTTAAATAGATTTAGGTATAGATTCAGTAGGAAAATTTTTTTAAATGGATTCTTATTAGGATTTTTTGATTGGTATGGATGTGCAATTGTGCATGCATGCATGTGTTAATTGCGTGTGTTAATATATTAAGTACCTAATTTATATTGTAAACGATCAAATACTTGACCGTCAACCGGAGATCTCTATTTATTCCTTTTATCGAAAGGATAGACAGATCTTGGTTGGTGCGTTGACCTATTGTCAGCGGTAGCGAAAAAAGCGAATTTAATTTTTGTTAAAACCTTACTGGTTTTTTCCGAAAAGTTTATATCTTATATATAATTGATATACTAGCGAATGACTTAAATGGCTTACGAGAAAAGACCATAAAAGCGAGGGAAAGAACGACGAAAAGTTTAGAATAAAACGGCAAAGATTTTCCACTAAGGTTTGTGTAACCATTGTATATAAACTTTATAGTATTCTCATGAGGCCATTCGTTCCAGGCGCAACATGGCACCCTGACAAGTTTATATACAAAGCTGACAAGTGAAGAAATGTCGCTTTATAAGTTTATATACAATGTTTCTATCGTTGAGTGAAAATGTAGAAGAACAAATTATGAGAGAGTAGAAATGTTTTTTCGATTGTATACAATATAACAGAAAACAATTTGCAGGCACAAGATTTGTCTAGACAATGATAAAAGACAACAACAAAATTGGGCGGGCAGAAAAGAACAAAAAAAAAAAAGACTTGTGTGTATGATTTTTTTATATTGAGGGTGATGTTTTGTAGGTAGGTATATGGGAAATAAACTTATGTCGATTTCCTTTTACACTAGGGATTGCGAAAATAAAGCTATTTGTGTTTTTTTAATTTTGATTCTTAAAGCAATATTTTTCTATGGTAGGTAATGACTTGCGACTTATAGGTAAGGTATTATAATTCAAGTTATGCATTGTCTGTTCGACTGGAGCCTAAACGGCTCGGCCGATTTTCTTTGAGCTTTGTAGATATTATTGTTAAATTTTTCCCTTCTCAGTTTTTTTCTGTTTCTTTTTTAGTAAGACCGAAAATAATGGTACCTACCATACCACTTTTTTTCGAAATCTTATAAAATATTTTTCAAGACTGTTCGACAGATTTAAAAAAATATCTAAAAATTTCATTTAGTAAACCTAGGTAATGGGTGAAAAAAAATGTTCAGAAAAATGTTTATTAATGGTATACCCCCCATGGTAAAATTGTTTTGTTTTTGATTTTGTCAAAAACGGTACCACCAATTTTGATCATTTCTTAAGCTTTTGTTAGAACTCCGAGGAGGTAACCTCCTCCATATTTAGAGAGATGATTTTCAATGTTTTGGCCAATTATTTTTGGACATTCGACCAAAATATTTTTGAACTTTTGCCAAAAATAATTTTGGACATTTTGTCAAAAATATTTTTTTAACAAACTTTTTTTCAACAAATTTTTTTTCCACAATATTTGTATTTTGAAGAAATTTTGATTTTTCATACATTTTTTTCTGCCCATTTTTTTTTAATATGAAATAATTATTTTAAATCAAGAAAAATTTGCCACACAAGGTACTTTCAAACGTGATTTCTGGCTAAACTAGGCATCTTAGCGAGTTAAAAATTACATTTTCGTGATCTAGGGAGAGCCACCTTTCAATCCACGTATCGCATGAAACGAAAAACGAATTTTTATCTTTAAACGCGATTTGCGGCTAAACGGAGCCTCGTAGACCCCCCAAAGTTGACATCTTCTAACGTGATTTCTGGCTCAACTAGGCATCTTAGAGGATTAAAAATTGCATATTCGGGCTGTCAATTTAGTATTGAGACGGCGGGATTTTGTGAATCGGGATTTTGTGATGCGGGATTTCGTACCCAACTCGATTTAAAAGAAAAGTCAATTTCTTTTCGAAACTCAATATTTCAAAAACCTAATGCTCGATTTTTCTTAAACTTGACCAATAAAAGTTTCTTAAAACAGTCTAAAAGGTTTTTAAGTCGGCGTACCAATTTTTTTCTTAAAAATGTTTTAAATATTTTTCAGTTTTGAAATGCAATGTTTTTTAAACTTTATGTTTATAGAAGCTTCTCTCTAAAAAAATTCATTAAAAAGAAAAAAAATTAAGCAAAATTCTCGGAACTGTTTTCGAGAAAAATACGATTTTCGAAAACCATTTTTTTAGATTTGTATGGAGGGTACCGTTATTTTTAGGTAATATATTTTTTTTTTCATATCTTGTTGATTATTCTAAGAAACTTTTTTTTATCAAGTTTTTAAAAAATATTGAAATATTGAGTTTTCAAAAGTTTATATACAATGGTCTCAGGTTTTGTTTTTATTATTAAATATAGTATCTCTACTTTGAATATTTATCAAAAAAAAGTAAAAAATATTGTAATTCAAAAATTGGTGTCAAAAATCGTCTATAGTGAATCGCCCAAAACATGGATTTAAGGAGATAAAAATGTTAAAATGCATAGAATTGCCGTGTGATTTCCGGAAAAGTATGCATTTATAATGTCCATGTCCATATCCGTAATATTACATCTAATTTTTTTTATCAAAATCGTTAGAGCCATTTTCGAGATAAATAAGTGTATGCATTACAGGTGTATGGGGGTTACCGCTAGTTTTAGACCTACGAAAAAAATTTCAATTTTTCCTTTAGGGAATTACCGAAGACTATTAAGTACCGAGTTTGAAGAAAATAGGACATACAGACAGACAGACGGAATTGTCGGACCCACTTTATTCGTCTTCGCTATCATCGTAATGTCAACTTTGATCAAAATCTCGAGTTCGGTATTTTTTCCGAATGCATAGATAACTTACCTTATTAAAGTACCTAGAAGTCGCAAGTAAAAAAAGTTTATGTTTACTTGCGACATATGTAGGTATAGCATTTCATAAAAATTTTCAGAAGAAGCTTTATTCAATATATAAATTAAGTTTTTAAACATCATCTAATAGTTTTTGGAGACAAATTTTCTATTTTCCTATTCTATTTTATGTCTTTATGGATAAAAACTATTTTTTGTTTTTATTACTTGAATAGGTAGGTACCTACCAAAATGTAGGTATCTTTTTAATTTTTATTTTTATTTTTGTTCTTCAAAATGAAACCAATTGAAATTTTGAACAACAGAAATAATAATAATTATAATCAATAGGTATACCTATGTAGGTAAATTACCTACAATATAAATACCTACAATATATATTATATTGCCAGTTCAATAACTTTAACTGCCGATAATTGTACTCCTTAAATCCTAAATACCTACCTACTTCAATTTTCCTACAGTAGTAAATAATCCTTTCATTTTTGTTTGTGTCTTATAATTGAAATTATTATTTTTGTTCTTCAAAATGACAACATTTAAAATTTTGAACAACAGAAATAATAATAATTATAATCAATATGTTGAAGCCGAAAATCATCATCATGAAGACTTTTAATTCAATAATTTTCAATACAGTAGACTCGCGCTAACAAAAACACCGCCTTACGTGAACACCGGCTAACGTGAACATAATTTTTTTTACATTGAATACTCTGTAGCGTGAACACTGTGAGAAGGCCCTATAACGTGAACAAATTTAAAATGCATTTAACGTACAAAACGTTGTTTTCTTTTCTGCATTTGTCGGTTAGTCGAAACGGGGAATCCCCGTAATTGATTGCTCGTTAGTCCTGGTAGGTTAGTTTTTCTTTTGCTGATATCCATGAATGGACTGAAGATCTTCCGAACGCAACCGAAACGAACGAGGTTTTGACCAGTGATGAAAAAGAAAGCGAGGACAGTATTTTAGAAAGAGCACATAACAGAATAGAGGCTAGTGAAGCAATCAAAATTTACCAATAAATCTTTGGAATGGACGGAAAATGAAAACATAAGTCTAACAGATATCAGCGTACTTAAACGTCTCCGACAAAAATCGTTGTTTAGAAATTTATAAAAAAGAAAATCCGAAGAAAGATAACTCTTTTTTTTATTGATTTCAACGTATTTTTTTTTTGTTAACACAGCATAATGGATTAAATATTTACAAACCGAAACACAAAAAAAAAAATATGAATTTGACTTAAAACATATGTACATAATTATGTCTAATTTATTTGAAATTTTTTTAAAATTGCACCTTCGTAAACATGAACAACTCCGCAAACGTGAACACGCTCGGTTTTTAATAGTTCACGTTACCGCGAGTCTACTGTAATTTTAAATAATTTGTAAATATCTTGATTCTAGTTCACATTTTTGTAACTACCAAATTTCAATTTTTAATTTTTAAACTTGGCGCTTAAATTATACCACTCGCCATAATTTTTATATATTTGAATTCGCTTTAAATTTTAAATGTTAAAAATAACGTAATCTCTCTTTTTAAATTTACTGAAAAATTGTATAAATACCGCTCTACAAAATAAACTCGTACTGATTGTTACACAAACCTTAGTGGAAAATCTTTGCCGTTTTATTCTAAACTTTTCGTCGTTCTTTCCCTCGCTTTTATGGTCTTTTCTCGTAAGCCATTTAAGTCATTCGCTAGTATATCAATTATATATAAGATATAAACTTTTCGGAAAAAACCAGTAAGGTTTTAACAAAAATTAAATTCGCTTTTTTCGCTACCGCTGACAATAGGTCAACGCACCAACCAAGATCTGTCTATCCTTTCGATAAAAGGAATAAATAGAGATCTCCGGTTGACGGTCAAGTATTTGATCGTTTACAATATAAATTAGGTACTTAATATATTAACACACGCAATTAACACATGCATGCATGCACAATTGCACATCCATACCAATCAAAAAATCCTAATAAGAATCCATTTAAAAAAATTTTCCTACTGAATCTATACCTAAATCTATTTAAACTACAACGTTGTATTTTGATAAAGTAATATCAAAATTCAGCAACGTTGCTTTGATATGACTATAATAGACAAAACACAAAACTCCAAAACCAACGCTGAAAAATGAAAAATAATAATGTACCTACATACATACATATGTGTGTGTATCAAAACAACACACGTCGATGGTGCACAAAAAAAAAACAACAAAAACTAAAGCGAAGATTTTGTAAACAAACTTCTGTATTCTCTTGGCATATATGAAGTATAACAGTTCTCATGAGGAAAACAGCTGTATTTTACATCTCCCTTTGTCACCCTACTGATATATAAATCAAAAAGTAAACTTTTCATTCTAGATACTCTTTAAAAATTATTTCACTCTCACTCTAATATCAAATCACTCAAATTTCTTCGCAACATTTTGGCGCTTCTGGAGCGATGGTAGCGATTTTAGTGAGCTGACAAGAAGATAAAAAAAAATGCCTCATGAGAATACTATAAATGTTTATATACAATGGTAAAATTGAAAGAATCAAGTTGTGTGTGATAACCCGTGACATAGCTAACTCGAGTCAATAAAATACACACTTGGTGGTAGTTAATTTATGTTGTTATAATATTCAAAACTTTAATATATATGAAGCTTTGCAGGTGTACTGCAAGTATGTAATTATACATAAACCCCTTTAAAAATAAGGGATATTTTTATTTAACTTACCCGTGATCCAATTGTTCACGACTCGGGAGCATAGGTCATTAGGTTGTACCTGAGGGAACCTATCTGTTGCAGTTAATTTGCATAAACCTGATACTATG